>CM038670.1:373279731-374479731 GCA_021605145.1 Aegilops bicornis
CAGACCATTCTAGAATATAAGGAGTATAATAATATCACTGCTTATTCCATCTTGCTTGTAAAGCTGAACGTGAAGTGCAGGATCGACAGGCATTGGCGCAAACTAACTTTTATGCAGGTCGACCTTCATCATGGACACCACGTGCATCCTCTACTTCCACTGCACCATCACCTCCATCAGGTGCCACCTTCAACCATGATACAAGAAAGCAGGCACAACCACCACTATATGCCAAGAGCACACATGCCGGGACTGCACATAGCTCTTCTTCTTCCATGGCATCAACAGAACACACAAGTGATATTATTTGTCGTCGTTGTAAGGGAAGAGGTCATTATGCGAGAGAATGCAAATCTCAGCGTGTGATGATTGCTACTGAGGATGGTGGATATGAGTCCGCTAGTGACTATGATGAGGAGACTTTGGCTCTTATTACATGTGAAGAACACGGTGGAGATTATTCTGATCATGAGACGCAATACATGGCTCCTGAAGATGCTGACAGGTATGAATGTTTAGTTGCTCAACGTGTTTTGAGTGTGCAGGTTACACAAGCTGAGCAAAATCAGAGGCATAATTTGTTCCATACAAAGGGAGTTGTGAAGGAACGCTCTATTCAAGGCCATCATAGATGGAGGGAGCTGCAACAACTTGGCTAGCATGGAGATGGTGGAGAAGCTATCTCTCACCACAAGACCACATCCACATCTTTACTACATCCAATGGTTCAACAACATCGGCAAGGTTAAGGTAACACATACTGTTCTTGTGCATTTTAGTATCTCTACATCTGCTGATTATGTTTATTGTGATGTGGTACCTATGCAAGCATGTTCCTTATTACTTGGTAGACCATGGCAATTTGATAAAAATTCTGTACACCATGGTAGGAACAATCAGTATACTCTTGATCATAAGGATAAAAATATTACTTTGCTTCCTATGACTCCTGATTCCATTTTGAAAGATGATATTAATAGAGCTAATAAAACAAAACAGGAGAAAAATAAGAGTGAAAATCAGATTGTGGCAAAAGAATTTGAGCAACAGATGAAGCCTAATAATAAACCATCTAGTGTTGGTTCTGAAATTAAATTGAAAAGTGCATGTCTACTTGCCACCAAATCTGATATTGATGAGCTAGATTTTAGCAAATCTGTTTGCTATTCTTTTGTGCGCAAAGAGGCGTAATTTTCATTCGAGGACGTGCCTTCCTCTTTGCCCCCTGCTGTCACTAACATTTTACAGGAGTTCGCTGACGTCTTCCCATAAGACGTTCCACCGGGATTACCACCTATTCGAGGGATTGAGCATCAAATTGACTTAATTCCCGGTGCATCGCTAGCCAACTTGACTTTTTTATACTATGCTTTCACAACTTGACTTTGTCTCGTCGTCATACGATGCTTTCACAACTTGACTTTAAAATATTTGGTTTGGAGATCATCAAAGATGAATATGTGCATGATGCTGAATTTAAAGATGTATTGCAGAATTGCAAGGAAGGGAGAACATGGAACAAGTTCGTTGTTAGCGATGGATTTGTATTTCGTGCTAACATGCTATGCATTCTAGCTAGCTCTGTTCATCTTTTGTTTTGGAGCAGGCGCTTGGAGGAGGATTAATGGGACATTTGGCGTGAAGAAGACGGAGGATATACTTGCTACACATTTCTTTTGGCCACAGATGGGACGAGATGTTGAGCGTTTTGTTGCTCGCTGCACTACATGTCAAAAAGCTAAGTCACGACCCAATCCTCAAGGTTTATATATGCCTTTGCTTGTACCTAGTGTTCCTTGGGAGGATATATCTATGGACTTTGTGATGAGGACATCAATACCATTGTTACACCCACATCCCCTACTGTTACATATACTGGACCAATTACTAGAGCTCGTTGTCACGCCCAAGATGCGACCCCATCCTAAAGGAACTCGAAGGTCCCACCAAGGATACAAGCGCATCTTGAAGACGCTTTTGCAAGGTGGATATCATTACATCAACATTACATAATAGTGGGGATACATCCAAGACATACAATGACACATGAATACAACAATACAACATACATAAGATCAACATCCGACTACGGATGAAACATAAACAGAAACTCGAACAATATCCACCCTGCTAGCCTGTGTCAATTCCAGAACCTATCCCCTAATCAAGAAGAAGCGTATGAGAACTACAAAACAAGCAAACATCGCCTCGCGCCATGATCATCGTGACAACCTGTACCTGCAACTGGTGGTGTAGTAATCTGTAAGCCACGAGGACAAAGCAATCCCATTACCATGGGTATCAAGACTAGCAAAGCTTAATGGGTAAGGAAGGGGTAAAGTGGTGAGGCTGCAGCAGCGGCTAAGCAATGTATCGTGGCTAACTTATGCAAATAAGAGCGAGGAGAGAAGCAAAGCAAGCGGTCGTCAACTAGTAATGATCAAGAAGTGATCCTGAACTCCTACTTACGTCAGACGTAACCCAGAAACCGTGTTCTCCTCTCGATCAACCCCGAAAAGAGACACTCACGGTTACAACACGGTTGGTGTATTTTAGAAGAGTTTACTTCAAGTTTACTACAACCGGACATTAACAAATTCCCATCTGCCACATAACCGCGGGCACGGCTTTCGAAAGTTCAAACCCTGCAGGGGTGTCCCAACTTAGCCCATGATAAGCTCTCACGATCAACAAAGGATATTCCTTCTCCCGGGAAGACCCGATCAGACTCGGAATCCCGATTTACAAGACATTTCGACAACGGTAAAACAAGACCTCCCGGCGTGCCGACACCCTGATAGTAGCCGCTGCCAGATCTCGCCTCGTGCCACGATCGGATGAGCAGTCCGCATAACTAAAACCAGGCCTCGAAGTTTCCCGAGGAGGCGCCAAAGGGTTTCTAGTTCGGACCAACACTTAGACAAGCATTGGCCCGGGGGGGGCTAAAATAAAGATGACCCTTGGGTTAATTACTCCCAAGGGAAAGGTATAGGTGGTAGGCAAATGGTAAAACCAATGTTGGGCCTTGCTGGAGGAGTTTTATTCAAAGCGAATCGTCAGGGGTCCCATAAATCACCCAACCGCTGTTAGGGACGCAAAAATCCGGGAACATAATACCGATATGACGGAAACTAGGGCGGCAAGAGTGGAACAAAACACTGTGCATAAGGCCGAGCCTTCCACCCTTTACCAAGTATATAGATGCATTAATTAAATAAGAGATATTGTGATATCCCAACATAATCCTGTCCACCATGGAGCAATCTTCAACTTCACCTGCAACTAACAATGCTATAAGAGGGGCTGAGCAAAGCGGTAACATAGCCAAGCAACGGTTTGCTAGGAAGGGTGACAAAGGTTAGAGGTTCATGGAAATTTGGGAGGCTTGATAAGCAAGTGGTAGGTAACACGGCAAAGCGATAGAACGAAGCAACTAGCATAGCAATGATAGTAATGAGATCCAAGGTGACGGTCATCTTGCCTGAAATCCCGCTAGGAAGAAGAACGAGTCCATGAAGAAGATGAACGAGAGTAGTCGAACGAATCCTCACAATCGCAACATTACCGGAACTAAGAAGCAACACCGGAAAGAAAACAAACAACATGGTAAATGCACAAGCATAAACATGGCATGATGCACAATCAAGTATGATGCATGTCCGGTTTAATGAGGCATGGCATGGCAAAGTGCAACAAACAATACTACAAGTTAAGTGGAGCTCAATATGCAACGGGTTGCATATCAACGAAACACCACATGCGATTGTTTAGTTTGATCTTGTTATAAGCTACTCAACAATATTAAATGTTGTTAAACATGGCAAGAGGTGAAACAAAAGTAAACTAACTATTTAGGCAAGTTTAAATGAGGCCGAAAATAAGAAACAACAATTCCGGAAAATCCTCATGTGCATATTTTGATTTGGTACTGTTCTGCTCTAAACCATATTTTAATGTTGTTAAACAGCAAAATAAAGTGCACCATGTTAATCTATGCATTTTTCTACCCCATTTACATCTAAAGTTTATTTAAAACCGAGCTACGGTTATTTAGTTATGAAATAAAGCATTTTAGCATGGCATTTGAGAAAATTTAAACAAACAACATTTTAAACATTTTAAACATGGATGAAAGTGGCATATTATGAAACTAGATGAAATTCTAAGCACTTTTCATATATAAATCATTTTAATCTGATGCACGGTTGTGGAGTTATTAAATGCATGAACATGAGTGTGCAATCTATAAACATGCGGTTTTCTGGATAATGTCTAAATTCGCAGGCAAGGAAAAAACACATCACGGGCCGAAACTAGCTGGGCTGAACAGAGGGGAGGGGCTGGATTTGGTGCTCACCATGGGCCTAGCCCAGCGTCGGTGGAGGAGACAGTTCGGCGTAACAAAGCGGTTTGGCAGTGGCGCGATGCGGCCGGGCCTTGGCGCTGGATGCGCCCAGCGCTGCGGCAACAAGGGGCATGGTCAACGCAGGCAGGGGATCGGTCGGGACTTGGCGCTGGCCGCATCCTCGAAGCAGAGGAAGCAGGTCGACACCGGCAGACTTGGCGCGTTCTCCGACGAGGGCGCCGCAACTTGAGGCGGGGAAGACCGGTTCGGGGCGATGCAATCAAAGGGGCGAGCGGCTTCACTGCCAAATCGAGCGTGGGGTCAACGGCGAGCTCCTGCGTCGGGACGTCCATGGCGGCCGGGGACTTGGCGGATCCAGGCGGTGGAGGTCGTCAGGGTCCCGTTCCCTGCCGGATCGAAGTGGAGGCAGGCCGGCGGACTTGGAGCTCCACGCGGGGCGGCTTCCATGGCTGGACACGAAGGGTACGCAAGGGACGGGCGCGGCGAGGCGGAGGGAGATGGGCGGCACCGTGGCTCGCCGGTGCGAAGCACGACGTGGGGTCTCCGGGTCAACGTGGGCGCTGGCTTGGAGATCCATGGCGGGCTCTGCCCATGGTGCTCGGGAGGAGTCATGTATGAAAGAACGAGGGAGAGAGATCATGGGATGGGGAGAGCAAGGGAAGAACGGGCAGAAGGAGGGAGGAGCTCATCTGCTGGCTCCGGCGAAGGCCGGTCGCCGGCGACGGCCGCGCTGTGGACGGAGCTGCTGCCGCCATAAAGAAGATTTCGAGGCAAGCCCCACGGGCACAGCAGGAGGGAGGAGGATGCACGGGGATTGGACAGGAGGGATCAGGTGGAGGCGCGAGCATCCGCGGAAAACAAGGAAGGTGGTCGGGGAGGATTTGGATCGAGGAGAGTGGTTGGCTGGTGGATTTTTGGATCGGGAGGGATCCCAAGGAAGAGGGTGGCGGCGGCCGACTAGGCAGGGGGAGGATTTGACGGATGGGACGGCATCTAGGGTTAAGTGTCTATATATATACGAAAAGGGGTAATGATTTTGATCCTCCGATCACGATCGGACGGTCCGGAATAAATGGGTTAGGGAGTCCAAATAAGAAAACGGAGATATCTTATAGATGTTTGGGGATGAACCAAATGCAACGGTGATGACTGAGCAGGTTGGGTTCGGGGCAAGGTTCGGACGCACGCGAGGGGGCTGCGAGCTGGCAAGAGAGGTCGACGAGGACAAGGGCCTGACAAAATGACAACGGAGGCAAAGAGAGAAAGGGAAACTGCGAACGGCTACGAGGTTTTATGAAAACACGCGGATGCAATGCAGATGATGCGATGATGAAATGCATGACATGAACAAAATGCAAAACAAAAGACAAAAACCCAACCACGGAGGAAATATCATATCGCATCTCCGGAAAAGGCAAGGGTTGGAGCTATGAATATGGAAAGTTGTATCCGGGGCGTTACAACACTCCACCACTACGAGAGGATCTCGTCCCGAGATCTAGGATGGCACCGGAGAGAAAACGGAAGAGGAAGAGAGGAGGTAAAACTAAGTTGCTTCTTCGACCAATGAGTGAAACCAAAGAACCTTGAGAGGTTGAAAAGTTGAAAGAAAGAACGTAACAGAGTTGAACACGATTGAGAGCATCAAGGTAGAAAATAGAAACAAGGAACACCATGTGAACCTTGGAGGTTGCAAAGCTATGAATGACGAGTACAATGGACAAGAAGGAATTGAAACCACTGGTTGAAACGAGATAAACAAGGAACAAGGACGATCAAATTCGGACAGCACTCCGGTTGAAAAGAGATGCAAGACTTGATAAGATGCAAAGAACTTGAAGAGATGACACAACACTCCGGTTAAATGGATAAACATGAAAAGAACACGGTCCTCACAATTCGAGATGATGAGTGAAGAGAGCAACATCACCATGCCTCCGGAAGAAAGAATAGGAGATAGATCATTGGAATAAAAGAATGGAGAAGAAAATGCCAACTTCTACCACAATTGAATTTGGAAGGCGTCCTTGCAAGAAGGTTAGAATAGAGTTGTTGGAATACTAACAACGAAAGGAATAAGTTTGTAGTGGGCTTATGGAAACATCTCAACATTATTTGGTGAAAAACGGCCACTAACGAAGACCATTGATTTGAGTGAGAGCACCAAAGAGATGAAAAAACTTCTTTCACCGTGAGAATAGGAGGAATCTTGGATTATCAATAGACACCACAATTAGCAACATTCCTTAGGGAAGGCTTTAAGTGAAATCTATACCAAGATAACACCAACGAATAAATGGTTGGATTGAAAAGATCTTGTGAACGAAGAGAAAATGATGGATTTAAATATCTCATTCCTGACAACTTGTAAATCACGAAACACGAGGAGAAATTTCCAAGGATGACATAACACCATCTCAAAAGATAAGGTAGAAAGAATTACACTTCGGAATGCAAGATGAAGAATGCTTGAACTCCTCAAAACAAAACATGTGTTGAACAACATGTTTATTTAAGAGTATAGCTTGGCGGATCTTAACTCCGAGAGAAATCTTGAAGAACAATTAAAGAATGAAAAGAATCCTTGACGAACCATCATGTAGAGCCTCCATGAAGAACTGGAAAACGAATGAAGATACTTGAGGGGATTTAGATACAAGAGAATGAAGAGATCATGAACTGATTAGAGGATATTTGAACAATTCACCGGTAAGATTTGGAGAACGGTAGCTACATGCTGAGAATGAAGAATTATGATATGATGGCCTTGAGAGGAAAGAAATGGAAACAACTCATGAAATGCTCCGGATGGGTGAAAAGAATTCTCACAATCAAAAACAATTATGAGAGCATGGCATCAAGCTAGACCCATGAATCTTGAAGAGAATGGAGCAAGATTTAAGAGAAACTCTTCTTCGGTCTTCAAATGTTGAGAATGACGATGAGAAACATCACCATGAATTGTTGAGAAACTCCGGAAGGATTAAAAGAGGAAAGGTTGAGCCAAAGATGAAAAGAGTTTGAAAGCGACCTTGGAGAAGGCGTGTGACTGATGGGATCCATTCTTACGACGCACTTGAAAAGAATTTGATAATAACTTCGGGATAATTAGAAGAGTCGGGTAAGATCCTGGGAAAAGACCTGTGGGTTAGGGCGCACTCAAAAGAAAACACCATTGAACAATTGATAGAAAGGGGATTACACCGGTTGAGTTAAATGGCTTGAATGGGATAACAACCTTGAAATATCTTGAGCGGATTGAGAATGGAAACACAAGTCTTGTGAGATATTTTCAGCATTCCAGAACAAATGAATAAGAAGAAGTGAATGATTAAGAGGTGCATTGGCTTGAGGAATCATTAGAAACGAGGAAAGGAATATGATGAATATTGAAAGCTTGAATTGGATCCACCGGAGAAGAAACAACAATGAAGGATGATGAACTTGAAACTGTTGAGCATCTTCATGGGAAATCACCGGATAAGAACATTGAAAGAAAAGAATGAAGAGACTTCCCACAAATAAAAGGATACATGATTAAGAAATCTGAGTCCTTGAAGAAAAAGGGTAGGAGGGCGGGAAAACAAAGGCAACTTGGGGACGGATGAAACGGATATCATTGAGAAAACTTAGAATTTATCTCACAGATGTTGAAATGATCGGATCCACTTGAAGAGAAGCACGCGGTTGGGAAAAGAATTAACATGACAACCTCGATGATCAAGAAGGATTAGTATTCACATAGCAATATGAGAACACCGTTGATGAAAGGTATGGATTCAACATTTGACATCGAAGCAACTTGAATACCACAAATAAAAAAAACAAAGGATTTGGCTTGCGTAAGCCGGAACAAATACATATGATAGAGATTTACCCAATCCCATATCATGCATCTGTCGGAAATATATTCTAGGAGCTACTTGAACTCCCACCTATAAACTCCCGAAACTTTCTGGTTATGTAATCTGGTGTTGGGGATACAGGGGACACAAAATATATCACCCAAACTAACAATACCTAGATCCAAATTGTATCCATCCTTCAACACATAACCAAGAAAACTCCGAAATTATGTAACTCAACCTTCAAAAGCATCCGCTATACGAAGCTATGGCAATACTCTCGAACTCCCCAAGATCTGGGTGGCGCCGAGGTTATCTCACCAACAACTGCATAAAAGAGATTTTCGATGTCGGCAAAACTCGTGTATTCCAGAATCAAGCAACGATAAAATTATGACGACAACACCTCGGAGCTTAACTCCCCGGGACACTGCCACAACCCCTAAATGTCAGGAGGCACCAAGAACAATGTTCTCGTCACAAGACTATCGGAACGATCCCAAGATACCCGCGTGATCCTAAAAATATTTCGTGAAATTTGAGGAGAGGAAAGACAAAACATCTACGTCAGGAGGCCTCACCAGAGCGACGAAGGGAATGAGGAGTAAAAAGAATCCTACTCTCCGATATATATAATCCTAAGACTCAAAATAGTTTTCTTCTAGACTCAATAACGACCAACAATCAAGGGGGCTCCTATGGTCGGTCGAGGCTCTGATACCAACTTGTCATGCCCAAGATGCGACCCTGTCCTAAAGGAACTCGAAGGTCCCACCAAGGATAGAAGCGCATCTTGAAGACGCTTTTGCAAGGTGGATATCATTACATCAACATTACATAATAGTGGGGATACATCCAAGACATACAATGACACATGAATACAACAATACAACATACATAAGATCAACATCCGACTACGGATGAAACATAAACAGTAAACTCGAACAATATCCACCTCGCTAGCCCAGTCAGCCGACCGAACCTATCCCCGATCAAGAAGAAGCACAAGGAGAACTCCAAAACAAGCAAACATCGCTCTCGCGTCATGATCATCGTGACAACCTGTACCTGCAAGAATCGGTGGTGTAGTAATCTGTGACCCAGAGGACTCAAAGAATCCCATTACCATGGGTATCAAGACTAGCAAAGCTTAATGGGTAAGGAAGGGGTAAAGTGGTGAGGTTGCAGCAGCGGCTAAGCAATGTATGGTGGCTAACTTATGCAAATAAGAGCGAGGAGAGAAGCAAAGCAAGCGGTTGTCAACTAGTAATGATCAAGAAGTGATCCTGAACTCCTATTTACGTTAGACATAACCCAGAAACCGTGTTCTCCTCTCGATCAACCCCGAAAAGAGACACTCACGGTTACGCACACGGTTGGTGTATTTTAGAAGAGTTTACTTCAAGTTTACTACAACCGGACATTAACAAATTCCCATCTGCCACGTAATCATGGACACGGCTTTCGAAAGTTCAAACCCTGCAGGGTGTCCCAACTTAGCCCATGATAAGCTCTCGCGATCAACAAAGGATATTCCTTCTCCGGGAAGACCCGATCGGACTCGAATCCCGACTTACAAGACATTTCAACAATGGTAAAACAAGACCAAGAAGACCTCCCGGCGTTGACACCCTCGATAGTAGCCGCCACAGATCTCGTCTCGTGCCACGATCGATGAGCAGTCCGCATAACTAAAACCAGGCCTCGAAGTTTCCCCGAGGAGGCGCCGCAAAGGGTTTCTAGTTCGGACCAACACTTAGACAAGCATTGGCCCGGGGGGGCTAAAATAAAGATGACCCTTGGGTTAATTACTCCCAAGGGAAAGGTATAGGTGGTAGGCAAATGGTAAAACCAATGTTGGGCCTTGCTGGAGGAGTTTTATTCAAAGCGAACTGTCAGGGGGGTCCCATAAATCACCCAACCGCGTTAGGGACGCAAAAATCCGGGAACATAATACCGATATGACGGAAACTAGGGCGGCAAGAGTGGAACAAAACACTGTGCATAAGGCCGAGCCTTCGACCCTTTACCAAGTATATAGATGCATTAATTAAATAAGAGATATTGTGATATCCCAACATAATTCTGTCCACCATGGAGCAATCTTCAACTTCACCTGCAACTAACAACGCTATAAGAGGGGCTGAGCAAAGCGGTAACATAGCCAAGCAACGGTTTGCTAGGAAGGGTGACAAAGGTTAGAGGTTCATGGCAATTTGGGAGGCTTGATAAGCAAGTGGTAGGTAACACGGCAAAGCGATAGAACGAAGCAACTAGCATAGCAATGATAGTAATGAGATCCAAGGTGACGGTCATCTTGCCTGAAATCCCGCTAGGAAGAAGAACGAGTCCATGAAGAAGATGAACGGGAGTAGTCGAACGAATCCTCACAATCGCAACATTACCGAAACTAAGAAGCAACACCGGAAAGAAAACAAACAACATGGTAAATGCACAAGCATAAACATGGCATGATGCACAATCAAGTATGATGCATGTCCGGTTTAATGAGGCATGGCATGGCAAAGTGCAACAAACAATACTACAAGTTAAGTGGAGCTCAATATGCAACGGGTTGCATATCAACGAAACACCACATGCGATTATTTAGTTCAATCTTGTTATAAGCTACTCAACAATATTAAATGTTGTTAAACATGGCAAGAGGTGAAACAAAAGTAAACTAACTATTTAGGCAAGTTTAAATGAGGCCGAAAATAAGAAACAACAATTCGGAAAATCCTCATGTGCATATTTTGATTTGGTACTGTTCTGCTCTAAACCATATTTTAATGTTGTTAAACAGCAAAATAAAGTGCACCATGTTAATCTATGCATTTTTCTACCCCATTTACATATAAAGTTTATTTAAAACCGAGCTACAGTTATTTAGTTATGAAATAAAGCATTTTAGCATGGCATTTGAGCAAATTTAAACAAACAACATTTTAAACATTTTAAACATGGATGAAAGTGCCATATTATGAAACTAGATGAAATTATAAGCACTTTTCATATATAAATCATTTTAATCTGATGCACGGTTGTGGAGTTAATAAATGCATGAACATGAGTGTGCAATCTGTAAACATGCAGTTTTCTGGATAATGTCTAAATTCGCAGGCAAGGAAAAAAACACATCACAGTCAAACTAGCTGGGCTGAACAGATGGGAGGGGCTGGATTTGGTGCTCACCATGGGCCTAGCCAGCCGGGTGGAGGAGACAGGCTCGTGAGCAGGCGGCTTGGCGGTATGCGATGCGGCTGGGCCTTGGCGCGGGATGCGGCCCAGGCGCGTGCAGTCAAGGGGCATGGTCAACGCAGGTAGGGGATCGGTCGGGACTTGGCGCTGGCCGCATCCTCGAAGCAGAGGAAGCAGGTCGATAGCGGCAGACTTGGCGTGTTCTCCGGCGAGGGCGCCGCAACTTGAGGCGGGGAAGACCGGTTCAGGGCGATGCAGTCAAAGGGGTGAGCGGCTTCACTGCCAGATCGAGCGTGGGGTCAATGGCGAGCTCCTGCGTCGGGACGTCCATGGCGGCCGGGGACTTGGCGGATCCAGGCAGTGGAGGTCGTCAGGGTCCCGTTCCCTGCCGGATCAAAGTGGAGGCAGGCCGGCGGACTTGGAGCTCCACGCGGGGCGGCTTCCATGGCTGGACACGAAGGGTACGCAAGGGACGGGCGCGGCGAGGCGGAGGGAGATGGGCGGCACCAGGGCCTGCTGGTGCAAGGCGCACGGCGTGGGGTCTCCGGGTCAACGTGGCCCTGAGCTTGGAGATCCATGGCGGGGCTCCCGCCCATGGTGCTCGGGAGGAGTCATGTATGAAAGTACTGTGGAGAGAGATCAGGGACGGGAGAGGAAGGGAAGAACGGGCGAGAAGAAGGGAGGCGCTCATCTGTTGGCTCCCGCGAAGGCCGGTCGCCGGGCGATGGTCGCGGGCAGGGACGAGGGAGCTGCCGCTGCTTACAAGGCACTCGAGGCAAGCCCCACGGCATGTGCAGGAGGGAGGAGGATGCACGGAGATTGGACAGAGGGATCGGTGGAGGCACGAGCATCCGCGGAAAACAAGGAAGGTGGTCGGGGAGGATTTGGATCGAGGAGAAGTGGTTGGCTGGTGGATTTTTGGATCGGGAGCGATCCCAAGGAAGAGGGTGGCGGCGGCCGACTGGGCAGGGGGAGGATTTGGCGGATGGGACGGCATCTAGGGTTAGGTGTCTATATATATATACGAAAAGGGGTAATGATTTGGATCCTCCGATCACGATCGGACGGTCCGGAATAAATGGGTTAGGGAGTCCAAATAAGAAAACAGAGATATCTTATAGATGTTTGGGGATGAACCAAATGCAACGGTGATGACTGAGTAGGTTGGGTTTGGGGCAAGGTTCGGACGCACGCGAGGGGGCTGCGAGCTGGCAAGAGAGGTCAACAAGGACAAGGGCCTGACAAAAAATGACAACGGAGGCAAAGAGAGAAAGGGCAACAGCGAACGGCTACGAGGTTTTATGAAAACACGCGGATGCAATGCAGATGATGCGATGATGAAATGCATGACATGAACAAAATGCAAAACAAAAGACAAAAACCCAACCACGGAGGAAATATCATATCGCATCTCCGGAAAAGGCAAGGGTTGGAGCTATGAATATGGAAAGTTGTATCCGGGGTGTTACAACACTCCACCACTACGAGAGGATCTCGTCCCGAGATCTAGGATGGCATCGGAGAGAAAACGGAAGAGGAAGAGAGGAGGTAAAACTAAGTTGCTTCTTCGACCAATGAGTGAAACCAAAGAACCTTGAGAGGTTGAAAAGTTGAAAGAAAGAACGTAACAGAGTTGAACACAATTGAGAGCATCATGTAGAAAATAGAAACAAGGAACACCATGTGAACCTTGGAGGTTGCAAAGCTATGAATGACGAGTACAATGGACAAGAAGGAATTGAAACCACTGGTTGAAACGAGATAAACAAGGAACAAGGACAATCAAATTCGACAAAGCACTCCGGTTGAAAAGAGATGCAAGACTTGATAAGATGCAAAGAACTTGAAGAGATGACACAACACTCCTAAGTTAAATGGATAAACATGAAAAGAACACGGTCCTCATAATTCGAGATGATGAGTGAAGAGAGCAACATCACCATGCCTCTGGAAGAAAGAATAGGAGATAGATCATTGGAATAAAAGAATGGAGAAGAAAATGCCAACTTCTACCACAATTGAATTTGGAAGGCATCCTTGCAAGAAGGTTAGAATAGAGTTGTTGGAATACCAACAACGAAAGGAATAAGTTTGTAGTGGGCTTATGGAAACATCTCAACATTATTTGGTGACAAACGGCCACTAACGAAGACCATTGATTTGAGTGAGAGCACCAAAGAGATGAAAAAACTTCTTTCACCGTGAGAATAGGAGGAAGCTTGGATTATCGATAGAGACCACAATTAGCAACATTCCTTAGGGAAGGCTTTAAGTGAAATCTATACCAAGATAACACCAACGAATAAATGGTTGGATTGAAAAGATCTTGTGAACGAAGAGAAAATGATGGATTTAAACATCTCATTCCTGACAACTTGTAAATCATGAAACACGAGGAGAAATTGCCAAGGATGACGTAACACCATCTCAAAAGATAAGGTAGAAAGAATTACACTTCGGAATGCAAGATGAAGAATGCTTGAACTCCTCAAAACAAAACATGTGTTGAACAACATGTTTATTTAAGAGTATAGCTTGGCGGATCTTAACTCCGAGAGAAATCTTGAAGAACAATTAAAGAATGAAAAGAATCCTTGACGAACCATCATGTAGAGCCTCCATGAAGAACTCCGGTAATAAAAGGATGATAGAAAGAAAGAGAAGTTGTAAACACAAGGTGAAACCTTGCAATAATTTAGGTGGAGCTTCGTGACGAGACATCCAAGAAAACTTGGAACTCCGGAAAGAACAAATGAATACCTTAGAACCGATAATTTATTCCTCATGAACAAACTCTGAAGGAAAGGATTAATCACTTGGATGAAACAAGAATAAGAATTATATTATGCGTATCCTTCACCAATTTAAATTAATGATAAGCAACGAATTTGGCACACTACTTATTCTTTTGCAAGGATTGAAGAGAGATATAGCACCAACTTGAAGAAGTCTTCAACGAATAACCGAGAGGATTGGAAAGGACGAATGAAATGATACGGTAATAAAGGAAGATGAATCTTGAACGAACCATCGTAAAAATTGAAAAAGAAAGTAGCAAAGGCACAATTCACTGGGAAGAATTGGAAAACGAATGAAGATACTTGAGGGGATTTAGATACAAGAGAATGAAGAGATCATGAACTGATTAGAGGATATTTGAACGATTCACCGGTAAGATTTGGAGAACGGTAGCTACATGCTGAGAATGAAGAATTATGACATGATGGCCTTCAGAGGAAAGAAATGGAAACAACTCATGAAATGCTCCGGATGGGTGAAAAGAATTCTCACAATCGAAAACAATTATGAGAGCATGGCATCAAGCTAGAACCATGAATCTTGAAGAGAATGGAGCAAGATTTAAGAGAAACTCTTCTTCTGTCTTCAAATGTTGAGAATGACGATGAGAAACATCACCATGAATTGTTGAGAAACTCCGGAAGGATTAAAAGAGGAAAGGTTGAGCCAAAGATGAAAAGAGTTTGAAAGCGACCTTGGAGAAGGCGTGTGACTGATGGGATCCATTCTTACGACACACTTGAAAAGAATTTGAGAATAACTTCAGGATAATTAGAAGAGTCAGGTAAGATCCTGGGAAAAGACCAGTGGGTTAGGGCCCACTCAAAAGAAAACACCATTGAACAATTGATAGAAAGGGGATTACACCGGTTGAGTTAAATGGCTTGAATGGGATAACAACCTTGAAATATCTTGAGCGGATTGAGAATGGAAACACAAGTCTTGTGAGATATTTTCAGCACTCCAGAACAAATGAATAGGAAGAAGTGAATGATTAAGAGGTGCATCGGCTTGAGAAATCATTAGAAACGAGGAAAGGAATATGATGAATATCGAAAGCTTGAATTGGATCCACCGGAGAAGAAACAACAATGAAGGATGATGAACTTGAAACTGTTGAGCATCTTCATGGGAAATCACCGGATAAGAACATTGAAAGAAAAGAATGAAGAGACTTCCCACAAATAAAAGGATACATGATTAAGAAATCTGAGTCCTTGAAGAAAAAGGGTGGGAGGGCGGGAAAACAAAGGCAACTTGAGAACGGATGAAACGGATATCGTTGAGAAAACTTAGAATTGATCTCACAGATGTTGAAATGATCGGATCCACTTGAAGAGAAGCACGCGGTTGGGAAAAGAATTAACATGACAACCTCGATGATCAAGAAGGATTAGTATTCACATAGCAATATGAGAACACCGTTGATGAAAGGTATGGATTCAACATTTGACATCGAAGCAACTTGAATACCACAAATAAAAAAAACAAAGGATTTGGCTTGCAGAATAAGCCGGAACAAATACATATGATAGAGATTTACCCAATCCCATATCATGCATCTGTCGGAAATATATTCTAGGAGCTACTTGAACTCCCACCTATAAACTCCCGAAACTTTCTGGTTATGTAATCTGGTGTTGGGGATACAGGGGACACAAAATATATCACCCAAACTAACAATACCTAGATCCAGCTGTATCCATCCTTCAACACATAACCAAGAAAACTCCGGAAATTATGTAACTCAACCTTCGAAAAGCATCCGCTATACGAGCTATGGCAATACTCTCGAACTCCCCAGTACTGGGTGGCGTCGAGGTTATCTCACTAAGAACTGCATAAAAGAGATTTTCGATGTCGGCAAAACTCAGGGATTCCAGAACTGCAACGATAAAATTGTGACGACAACACCTCGGAGCTCAACTCCCCGGGACACTGCCACAACCCGTAAATGTCAGGAGGCACCAAGAATAATGTTCTCGTCACAAGACTATCGGAACGATCCCAAGATACCCGCGTGATCCTAAAAATATTTCATGAAATTTGAGGAGAGGAAAGACAAAACATCTACGTCAGGAGGCCTCACCAGAGCGACGAAGGGAATGAGGAGTAAAAAGAATCCTACTCTCCGATATATATAATCCTAAGACTCAAAATAGTTTTCTTCTAGACTCAATAACGTCCAACAATCAAGGGGGCTCCTATGGTCGGTCGAGGCTCTGATACCAACTTGTCATGCCCAAGATGCGACCCTATCCTAAAGGAACTCGAAGGTCCCACCAAGGATAGAAGCGCATCTTGAAGACGCTTTTGCAAGGTGGATATCATTACATCAACATTACATAATAGTGGGGATACATCCAAGACATACAATGACACATGAATACAACAATACAACATACATAAGATCAACATCCGAGTACGGATGAAACATAAACAAACTCGAACAATATCCACCACTGCTAGCCCAGTACGCCGACCTGGAACCTATCCCCGATCGAAGAAGAAGCGAAGGAGAACTCCAAAACAAGCAAATATCGCTCTCGCGTCATGATCATCGCATAACCTGTACTGCAAGAATCGGTGGTGTAGTAATCTGTGAGCCAGAGGACTCAAAGAATCCCATTACCATGGGTATCAAGACTAGCAAAGCTTAATGGGTAAGGAAGGGGTAAAGTGGTGAGGTTGCAACAGCGGCTAAGCAATGTATGGTGGCTAACTTATGCAAATAAGAGCGAGGAGAGAAGCAAAGCAAGCGGTCGTCAACTAGTAATGATCAAGAAGTGATCCTGAACTCCTACTTATGTCAAACATAACCCAGAAACCGTGTTCTCCTCTCGATCAACCCCGAAAACAGACACTCACGGTTACGCACACGGTTGGTGTATTTTAGAGAGTTTACTTCAAGTTTATTACAACCGGACATTAACAAATTCCCATCTGCCACATAACCACGGACACGGCTTTCGAAAGTTCAAACCCTGCAGGGGTGTCCCAACTTAGCCCATGATAAGCTCTCGCGATCAACGAAGGATATTCCTTCTCCCGGGAAGACCCGATCAGACTCGGAATCCCGATTTACAAGACATTTCGACAATGGTAAAACAAGACCAGCAAGACCTCCCGGCGTGCCGACACCCTGATAGTAGCCGCGCGTATCTCGTCTCAGGCCACGACTGGATGAGCAGTCCGTACAACTAAAACCAGGCCTCGAGTTTCCCCGAGGAGGCGCTGCAAAGGGTTTCTAGTTCAGACCAACACTTAGACAAGCATTGGCCCGGGGGGCTAAAATAAAGATGACCCTTGGGTTAATTACTCCCAAGGGAAAGGTATAGGTGGTAGGCAAATGGTAAAACCAATGTTGGGCCTTGCTGGAGGAGTTTTATTCAAAGTGAACTGTCAGGGGGGTCCCATAAATCACCCAACCGCATTAGGGACGCAAAAATCCGGGAACATAATACCGATATGACGGAAACTAGGGCGGCAAGAGTGGAACAAAACACCAGGCATAAGGCCGAGCCTTCCACCCTTTACCAAGTATATAGATGCATTAATTAAATAAGAGATATTGTGATATCCCAACATAATCCTGTCCACCATGGAGCAATCTTCAACTTCACCTGCAACTAACAACGCTATAAGAGGGGCTGAGCAAAGCGGTAACATAGCCAAGCAACGGTTTGCTAGGAAGGGTGACAAAGGTTAGAGGTTCATAGCAATTTGGGAGGCTTGATAAGCAAGTGGCAGGTAACACGGCAAAGCGATAGAACGAAGCAACTAGCATAGCAATTATAGTAATGAGATCCAAGGTGACGGTCATATTGCCTGAAATCCCGCTAGGAAGAAGAACGAGTCCATGAAGAAGATGAACGGGAGTAGTCGAACGAATCCTCACAATCGCAACATTACCGGAACTAAGAAGCAACACCGGAAAGAAAACAAACAACATGGTAAATGCACAAGCATAAACATGGCATGATGCACAATCAAGTATGATGCATGTCCGGTTTAATGAGGCATGGCATGGCAAAGTGCAACAAACAATACTACAAGTTAAGTGGAGCTCAATATGCAACGGGTTGCATATCAACGAAACACCACATGCGATTATTTAGTTCGATCTTGTTATAAGCTACTCAACAATATTAAATGTTGTTAAACATGGCAAGAGGTGAAACAAAAGTAAACTAACTATTTAGGCAAGTTTAAATGAGGCCGAAAATAAGAAACAACAATTCCGGAAAATCCTCATGTGCATATTTTGATTTGGTACTGTTCTGCTCTAAACCATATTTTAATGTTGTTAAACAGCAAAATAAAGTGCACCATGTTAATCTATGCATTTTTCTACCCCATTTACATATAAAGTTTATTTAAAACCGAGCTACGGTTATTTAGTTATGAAATAAAGCATTTTAGCATGGCATTTGAGCAAATTTAAACAAACAACATTTTAAACATTTTAAACATGGATGAAAGTGCCATATTATGAAACTAGATGAAATTCTAAGCACTTTTCATATATAAATCATTTTAATCCGATGCACGGTTGTGGAGTTAATAAATGCATGAACATGAGTGTGCAATCTGTAAACATGCAGTTTTCTGGATAATGTCTAAATTCGCAGGCAAGGAAAAAAACACATCACAGGCCGAAACTAGCTGGGCTGAACAGATGGGAGGGGCTGGATTTGGTGCTCACCATGGGCCTAGCCCAGCGTCGGTGGAGGAGACAGGCCCGGCGAACAGGCGGCTTGGCAGGGCGCGATGCGGCTGGGCCTTGGCGCGGGATGCGGCCCAGGCGCGTGCAGTCAAGGGGCATGGTCAACGCAGGCAGGGGATCGGTCGGGACTTGGCGCTGGCCGCATCCTCGAAGCAGAGGAAGCAGGTCGACACCGGCAGACTTGGCGCGTTCTCCGGCGAGGGCGCCGCAACTTGAGGCAGGGAAGACCGGTTCGGGGCGATGCAGTCAAAGGGGCGAGCGGCTTCGCTGCCAGATCGAGCGTGGGGTCAACGGCGAGCTCCTGCGTCGGGACGTCCATGGCGGCCGGGGACTTGGCGGATCCAGGCGGTGGAGGTCGTCAGGGTCCCCTTCCCTGCCGGATCAAAGTGGAGGCAGGCCGGCGGACTTGGAGCTCCACGCGGGGCGGCTTCCATGGCTGGACACGAAGGGTACGCAAGGGACGCGCCCGGCGCGGCGGAGGGAGAAGGGCGGCACCAGGGCCTCTTGGTGCAGGCGGCACGTGGGGTCTCCGGGTCAACGTGGCCGCGGGCTTGGAGATCCATGGTGGGGCTCCTATCCATGGTGCTCGGGAGGAGTCCTGTATGAAAGTACGAGGGAGAGAGATCAGGGGATGGGGAGAGCAAGGGAAGAACAAAGCAGAGAAGAAGGGAGGCGCTCATCTGTTGGCTCCAACGAGCTGCTGGTCGCCAGCGACGGTCGCGGTCAGGGACGAGGGAGCCGCTGCTGCTTACAGCGGCACTCGAGGCAAGCCCCACGGCACAAAGTGGAGGGAGGAGGATGCACGGGATTGAACAGAGGGATCGTGGAGGCGCGAGCATCCACGGAAAACAAGGAAGGTGGTCGGGAGGATTTGGATCGAGGAGAAGTGGTTGGTTGGTGGATTTTTGGATCGAGCGATCCCAAGGAAGAGGTGGCGGCCGATCAAGGCGGGGAGGATTTGACGGATGGAACGGCATCTAGGGTTTTAGGTGTCTATATATATACGAAAAGGGTAATGATTTGGATCCTCCGATCACGATCGGACGGTCCGGAATAAATGGGTTAGGGAGTCCAAATAAGAAAACGGAGATATCTTATAGATGTTTGGGGATGAACCAAATGCAACGGTGATGACTAAGTAGGTTGGGTTTGGGGCAAGGTTCGGACGCACGCGAGGGGGCTGCGAGCTGGCAAGAGAGGTCAACGAGGACAAGGGCCTGACAAAATGACAACGGAGGCAAAGAGAGAAAGGGCAACTGCGAACGCCTACGAGGTTTTATGAAAACACGCGGATGTAATGCAGATGATGCGATGATGAAATGCATGACATGAACAAAATGCAAAACAAAAGACAAAAACCCAACCACGGAGGAAATATCATATCGCATCTCCGGAAAAGGCAAGGGTTGGAGCTACGAATATGGAAAGTTGTATCGGGGCGTTACACTCGCGCATGCCAATTAAATTACCAGGTACTTTCGTTTCTTGGTAATGATTCTAATGTTCATGAGAATATGATGCTGCCTAAATTGGATACATTTGTTTTGCTTACAAATGAAGGGCCTAACTTGGAGAAGGATGAACATTGGAGCAAGAACATACATGGAGTTCATGGCATGCGCAAGGGGATCAAGGACGGAGTTACAAGTGATGATTTCAGGACTTTGAAGCCACCATAAGGAGTGCATGAAGCCTTGGACGAAATATACAAGATGCCACTTCATATATTTCGTCTAGAGGCTATTCTAGGTCCTGTGTCACCTTATTATTGGGCCAGGCCAATGTATTTTCAAAATACTTAAGAATAGGCTGTTTTTAGAGTCCGTATGTGTGGGGAAACAAGAGTTAGGGTTGGTTTCGGACCCCTCCTCCAAGGGCCACAAAATTCCCCCCTCTTTCTCCATATATACAGCCCTTAGGGTGTCGTTTAGACTGGGTTTTGTTTAGATTAAAAGTTTGCCATAGCTGCAAGTTCGCGTACTTCGTTTGTGTTCAACGACCAGACAAAGGCGTCACAGAACCCCACCTTGATCAATAAAGCTTTCCTCTTATATTCGCAATATCCAGATTGCAATCTTAGTTTCTTGCTTGTTCTTCGTTTTACTGCAGGAAACAGACCTTCGTGGTCGGAGTTGATCGTGCTCCGGCGTGGTCAATAAACTCTCGGAGTTGGTTTAGCGATTACTAAGGCGTGACGTCCTCGCACGTTCGTAGTCGGATCGACAAAGTCGACTTCATCCTAAACGATAGCCACCATCTCATCAAAAGACGGGACACCTTTGCCTCTATCAAGTGGTATCAGATTTCCAGGTTGCTCGGTGAGATTTTCCAGTTTTTCGTAGTTTAGATCGAGTATGTCCTTCATACCTACAGTCCACGAAAAAGCCACAAAAAAATTAGGGTTAGTTCATCATATCCGAACCAGTCTGAGCCTTTGCATAGTCTTTTCAGTATTTTGCTTTGTTGAATTTGCGGTTGCATAAATGTGTCTAGTTGCTGGTCTTAGAGTCTAGTCTTTTAGAGTTTCGAGTTCTGGTCATAAGTTGTCACGCCGTCGCCGCACCATCATCATCGCCCCTGCCATCTACAACCGCCGCTTATTCGTCGTCGATCCATATCCATATACCACCACCAATCCGTATCCATATACCACCACCAATCTGTATCCATATACCAGCACCGCTGCCATATCCTACCACCATATATCCACCACCAATCGGAGTTACTTTCATATTAGGTTTGTTTTCGAGGTCCATTTAATTTCCGATTCGTGTTTTCTTGCCTGAGTAGGTCTCGAAAAAAAAGAGTCTGGAGACCCCTGGGCAGTTTTTAGGCCAAAATTTTGGCAGCCGAATTTTTTTCCCTATCCTGTTTTAGGCTTTTCTGAGTCTTTTGAGCCACGTGCCATCATAGTGATTTTTTGTCGCACTTTTTCATTGTCGCTGCCCTGATTTCCGAAAAAAAACCAAAAAAATTCGTGCCCATCCTGCCAGTTTGACGTGGGAAGAGTTTTGAGACACTCGCCATTATAGTGATTTTTTGCAAAAAAAAAGTGGAGCGCAAAAAAAAACAGAGCAAAAAAAATTCCAGAGTGTGCTTTTCCCTTGTTTACGTGTAGCGCCGTGATTTTGTTAGTGTTCTAGGCTCGCGTCTCTAGCACGGTCTAGCCTAGGACCAGCATAGTACCGTCATTGAGCGTTTATTCAACTTTGCATCTCTGAATTGATTATTGCTTACCCTTTTTGCTACCATATTATAAGCCTTCCCAGATCCACATACATCTACGTCGTGTGTTTGACTCTCCCTGGTAATCGCTCTATCCAAGCTTTGAGAGTTTTGACTACAATGGTTGCCGATCACCGCCTGCTGCTGGGTAAGAACTGGTAAGAATTTGAGTTTTTCTTGACGGATTTGTGACACCCACCACCACCTCTTGTTAGTAGTCTGTAGGATCATATACTTGTGTGTTTCTATTGCTGCTAACCATGCCAGGATCACAAGCCATTTAGACCGACCGGGAGAACATGAAGAATAAGGAGTTGCATGATAAATTTCAGCAAATGATGAGTGGACAGGTGCAAGATGTGCTAAACAGATTTGAAGAGGCCATGGAGAAGATAGATGGCATGGAGAAGACGTTCGAAACAAAGCTCAATAACAATTTTAATGAATTGCTTGCGCGTCTTCCACCACCACCACCACCGGCTACACCTAACGCACCTCTACAACAACAACAACAACAACAACAACAACTACTACTACTATCTGCCAAGAGCACACCTTTTGGGCCTGCACAGAGCTCTTCTTCTTCCATGGTGTCAACAGGGCACACAAGTGATATTATTTGTCGTCGTTGTAAGGGAAGAGGACATTTTGCGAGAGAATGCAAATCTCTGCGTGTGATGATTGTTACTAAGGATGGTGGGTATGAGTCCGCTACTGACTATGATGAGGAGACTTTGGCTCTTATTACACATGAAGAACACGGTGGATATGATTCTGATCATGAGACGCAATACATGAAGAACACAGTGGAGATGATTCTCATCATGAGACGCAATACATGGCTGCTGAAGATGCTGACAGGTATGAATGTTTAGTTGCTCAACGTGTTTTGAGTGTGCAGGTTACACAAGCTGAGCAAAATCAGAGATATAATTTGTTCCATACAAAGGGAGTTGTGAAGGAACGTTCTATTCGCGTCATCATAGATGGAGGGAGCTGCAACAACTTGGATAGCATGGCGATGGTGGAGAAGCTATCTCTCACCACAAGACCACATCCACATCCTTACTACATCCAATGGTTCAACAACAGCGACAAGGTTAAGGTAACACGTACTGTTCAGGTGCAGTTTAGTATCTCTACATATGCTGATTATGTTGATTGTGATGTGGTACCTATGCAAGCATGTTCCTTATTACTTGGTAGACCATGGCAATTTGATGAAAAATCTGTACACCATGGTAGAAACAATCAGTATACTCTTGTTCATAAGGATACAAATATTACTTTGCTTCCTATGACTCCTGATTCCATTTTGAAAGATGATATTCATAGAGCTAATAAAGCAAAACATGAGAAAAATAAGATTGATAATCAGTTTGTGGCAAAAGACTTTGAGCAACAAATGAAGCCTAAGAATAAACCAGCGGGTGTTGCTTCTGACCTTAAATTGAAAAGTGCATGTTTACTTGCCACCAAATCTGATATTGATGAGCTAGATTTTAGCAAATCTGTTTGCTATGCTTTTGTGTGCAAAGAGGCATAATTTTCATTCGAGGACGTGCCTTCCTCTTTGCCACCTACTGTCACTAACATTTTGCAGGAGTTCGCTGACGTCTTCCCACAGGACGTGCCACCGGGATTACCACCTATTCGAGGGATTGATCATCAAATTGACTTAATTCCCGGTGCATCGCTACCCAACCGTGCACCATACCGTACCAATCCAGAGGAGACAAAGGAGATTATGCGTCAAGTATAGGAGCTGCTCGACAAAGGTTATATACGCGAATCTCTTATTCCTTGTGTTGTTCCTATTATACTAGTGCCTAAAAAGGATGGTACGTCGCGTATGTGTGTTGATTGAAGAGGCATTAATAATATTACTATTTGTTATCGTCATCCTATTCCTAGGCATAGATGATATGCTTGATGAATTGAGTGGCTCTACAATATTCTCCAAAGTTGGTTTGCGTAGTGGATACCATCAAATTCGTATGAAATTGGGAGATGAATGGAAAACAGCATTTAAAACAAAGTTGGGTTTCTATGAGTGGTTAGTCATGCCTTTTGGGTTAACTAATGCACCTAGTACTTTCATGAGACTAATGAACGAAGTTTTACGTGCTTTCATTGGATGATTTGTGGTAGTCTATTTTGATGATATACTGATTTATAAAAAATCTTTGGAAGAACATTTGGAACATTTGCGTGCTGTTTTTATTGCTCTTCGTGATGCAGGTTTGTTTGGTAACCTTGGGAAGTGCCCCTTTTGCACCGACCGAGTATCTTTTCTTGGCTATGTTGTTACTCCACAGGGAATTGAAGTTGATAAAGCCAAGATTGAAGCTATTGAGAGTTGGCCGCAACCCAAAACGGTCACACAAGTGAGGAGTTTTCTTGGACTCGCTGGTTTCTATAGGCGTTTTGTGAGAGATTTTAGCACCATTGCTGCACCTCTCAATGAGCTTACAAAGAAGGATGTGCCTTCTGTTTGGGGTACCGCACAGGAAGAAGCCTTCACGATATTGAAAGATAAGTTGACACATGCTCCTTTACTCCAACTTCCTGATTTTAATAAGACTTTTGATCTTGAATGTGATGCCAGTGGAATTGGATTAGGAGGTGTGTTATTACAAGATGGCAAACCTGTTGCATACTTTTCTGAAAAATTGAGTGGGCCTAGTCTGAGCTATTCTACTTATGATAAATAATTATATGCTCTTGTTCGGACCTTAGAAACATGGCAACATTATTTATGGCCCAAAGAATTTGTTATACATTCTGATCATGAATCTTTGGAACACATTAAAAGTAAAGCAAAACTGAATCGTAGACATGCTAAATGGGTTGAATTCATTGAGACTTTTCGTTATGTCATTAAACACAAGAAGGGTAAAGAAAATGTTATTGCTGATGCATTGTCTCGTCGCTATACTATGCTTTCACAACTTGACTTCAAAATATTTGGTTTGGAGACCATCAAAGAAAAATATGTGCATGATGCTCAATTTAAAGATGTATTGCAGAATTGTAAAGAAGGTAGAACATGGAACAAGTTCGTCGTTAACGATGGATTTGTGTTTCGTGCTAACAAGCTATGCATTCCAGCTAGCTTCATTCATCTTTTGTTGTTGCATGAGGCGCATGGACGAGGACTAATGGGACACTTTGGCGTGAAGAAGAAGGAGGATGTAATTGCTACACATTTCTTTTGGCCAAAGATGAGACGGGATGTTGAGCGTTTTGTTGCTCGCTGCACTACATGTCAAAAAGCTAAGTCACGACTCAATCCTCATGGTTTATATATGCCTTTGCATGTACCTACTGTTCCTTGGGAGGATATATCTATGGATTTTGTTTTAGGTTTACCTCGAACAAAGAAGGGGAGGGATAGCATATTTGTTGTCGTGGATAGGTTCTCGAAAATGGCACACTTTATACTATGTCATAAAAGCGATGATGCCGTTAATGTTGCTGATTTGTTCTTTCGTGAAATTATTCGCTTGCATGGTGTGCCAAATACTATTGTTTCAGATCGTGATACTAAATTTCTTAGCCACTTTTGGAGATGTTTATGGGCTAAGTTGGGGTCTAAACCGCTTTTTAGTACTACTTGTCATCCCCAAACAGATGGTCAAACTGAAGTAGTCAATAGAACATTGTCTACTATGCTTAGGGCTATTTTGAAGAATAATAAGAAAATGTGGGAAGAATGCTTGTCTCATATTGAATTTGCTTATAATCGTTCGTTGCATTCTACTACTAAGATGTGCCCTTTTGAAATTGTGTATGGTTTCCTACCCCGTGCACCCATTGATTTATTGCCTCTTCCATCTTCGGAGAAGGTTAATTTTGATGCTAAACAACGTGCTGATTTGATCTTAAAAATGCATGAGTTAACTAAGGAATACATTGAGCGTATGAATGCTAAATATAAACTTGCTAGAGATAAGGGTAGAAAACATGTTGTGTTTGCAGCTGGAGATCTTGTTTGGTTACATTTGTGTAAGGATAGGTTTCCTAATTTGCGCAAATCAAAGCTAATGCCACGTGCTGATGGTCCTTTTAAGGTGTTAGAGAAAATAAATGATAATGCATATAAACTTGAGCTGCCTGCAGATTTTGGGGTTGGTCCCACTTTTAACATTGCAGATTTGAAGCCTTATTTGGGTGAGGAAGATGAGCTTCCGTCGAGGACGACTTCATTTCAAGTAGGGGAGGATGATGAGGACATGAATACCATTGTTACACCCAAAGCCCCTACTGTTACATATACTGGACCAATTACTAGAGCTCGCGCACGCCAATTAAATTACCAGATACTTTCGTTTCTTGGTAATGATTCTAATGTTCATGAGAATATGATGCTTCCTAAATTGGATACATTTGTTTTTCTTACAAATGAAGGGCCTAGCTTGGAGAAGGATGAACATTGGAGCAAGAACACGCATGGAGTTGATGGCATGCGCAAAGGGATCAAGAACGGAGTTACAAGTGATGATTTCAGGACTTTGAAGCCAGCATAAGGAGTGCATGAAACCTTGGACAAAATATACAAGATGCCACTTCATAAATTTCGTCTAGAGGCTATTCTAGGTGCTGCGTCACCTTATAATTGGGCCAGGCCCATGTATTTTCAAAATACTTAAGTATAGGTTGTTTTTAGAGTCCGTATGTGTGGGGAAACAAGAGTTAGGGTTGGTTTCGGACCCCTCCTCCAAGAGCAACGAAATTCCCCCCTCTTCCTCCATATATACAGGCCATAGGGCGTCGTTTAGACTTTGGGTATTGTTTAGATTAAAATTTCGCCATAACTGCAACTTCGCGTACTTCGTTTGTGTTCAACGACCGCATAAAGGCGAAAGGTAACCCCACCTTGATCAATAAAGCTTTCCTCTTATATTCGCAATATCCAGATTGCAATCTTAGTTTCTTGCTTGTTCTTCGTTTGCCTGCAGGAAGCAGACCTTCGTGGTCAAGTTGATCATGCTCCGGCATGGTCAATAACCTCTCGGAGTTGGTTTAGCGATTGCTAAGGCGTGACGTCCTCGCACGTTAGTAGTCGGATCGTCAAAGTCGACTTCATCCTAAACGATAGCCACCATCTCATCGAAAGACGGGACACCTTTGCCTCTATCACTTTGTTTTGGGTTTACCTCGGACAAAGAAGGGAAGGGATAGCATATTTGTTGTCGTGGATAGATTCTCTAAAATGGCACACTTCATACCATGTCATAAAAGCGATCATGCAGTTAAGGTTGCTGATTTGTTCTTTCGTGAAACTATTCGCTTGCATGGTGTGCCAAATACAATTGTTTCAGATCGTGATACTAAATTTCTTAGCCACTTTTGGAGATGCTTATGGGCTAAGTTGGGGACTAAACTGCTTTTTAGTACTACATGCCATCCCCAAACTGATGGACAAACTGAAGTAGTCAATAGAACATTGTCTACTATGCTTAGGGATTTTTTGAAGAATAACAGGAAAATGTGGGAAGAATGCTTGCCTCATATTGAATTTGCTTATAATCGTTCGCTGCATTCTACTACTAAGATGTGCCCTTTTGAAATTGTGTATGGTTTCCTACCTCGTGCACCTATTGATTTGTTGCCTCTTCCATCTTCGGAGAAGGTTAATTTTGATGCTAAACAACGTGCTGAATTGATCTTAAAATGCATGAGTTAACTAAGGAAAACATTGAGCATATGAATGTTGAATATAAACTTCTTTGGAGATAAGGGTAGAAAACATGTTGTGTTTGCACCTGGAGATCTTGTTTGGTTACATTTGCGTAAGGATAGATTTCCTAATTGCGCAAATCAATGCTAATGCCACATGTTGATGGTCCTTTTAAGGTGTTAGAGAAAATAAATGATAATGCATATAAACTTGAGTTGCCTGCATATTTTCGGGTTAGTCCCACTTTTAACATTGGAGATTTGAAGCCCTATTTGGGTGAGGAAGATGAGCTTCCGTCGAGGACAACTTCATTTCAAGAAGGGGAGGATGATGAGGACATCAGTACCATTGTTACGCCCACAGCCCCTACTGCTACATATACTGGACCAATTACTAGAGCTCGCGCACGCCAATTAAATTTTCAGGTACTTTCGTTTCTTGGTAATGATTCTAATGTTCATAAGAATATGATGCTGCCTAAATTGGATACATTTGTTTTGCTTACAAATGAAGGGCCTGGCATGGATACGTGGGATGAACACTGGAGCAAGACCAAGCATGGAGAGGATGGCATGCGCAAGGGGAACAAGAACGGAGTTACAAGTGATGATTTCAGGACTTTGAAGCCACCATAATGAGTGCATGAAGCCTTGCACGAAATATACAAGATGCCACTTCATAAATTTCGTCCAAAGGCTATTCTAGGTGCTGCGTCACCTTATTATTGGGCCAGGCCCATGTAATTCCAAAATACATAAGTATAGGCTGTTTTTAGAGTCCGTATGTGTGGGAAACAAGAGATAGGGTTGGTTTCGGACCCCTTCCCCAAGGGCCACGAAATTCCCCCCCCTCTTCCTCCATATATACAGCCCATAGGGCACCGTTTAGACTTTGGGTTTTGTTTGGATTAAAAGTTCGCCATAGCTGCAACTTCGCGTACTTCGTTTCTGTTCAACGACTAGACAAAGGCGTCAGAGAACCCCACCTTCATTAATAAAGCTTTCCTCTTATATTCGCAATATCTTTGCAATCTCAGTTTATTGCTTGTTCTTCGTTTGCTCGCAGGAAATAGACCCTCGTGGTCAGGTTGATCATGCTCTGGCGTGGTCAATAACCCTCGGAAGTTGGTTTAGCGATTGCTAAGGTGTCACAGCCCCAGATCGTCCTTGTTTGACTTTGCTTGCTCATCATGTGATCATGTTTAAATTTCTAAGAAACTTGAAATGGGGATTGCCTAAACCCTAGCATTAAAGGAATTCACTAGGTTCAACCAAAATATTTCCAGTAAATCCAAATGACTTCCAAAAATGTTCATCATTCTTTGAAAATGTTGGAAATAGTAACCAGAGGTGATGCACATTTTTCCATGACATATTGGGCTCTGGATTTAAATCATACCTTATTTGCATTTGGGCATTTAAATTTTATATATTATATCAAATGTCCAAATATTCATGAACTGAAATTCTGGTCATTGGAAATAATCCAAATAGTGGCCACAAGCAGTCTCATGATTTTTGAAAGTGCATAGGTATTTTAATAAAGCCCTAAAAATTTACAGAATAATAGAAAAGAGTAATAAGAGAGAGAGAGAGAGAGAGAGAGAGAGAGAGAGAGACAGGGAGACTACCTGTCTTACCTGGAGCTGGCCCAATTGGCCCAGCCCACCAACCCACCTTGCCAGTCATCGCCTACCTCTGCCAGTAGGCAGAGGAGGGACACGGCGCACGCGCCCGAGCTCGCCACGCCACCACCCTGCTCATCTGCATCGCCCGGTCACCGCTTCAACGCCGCGAACGCCTCCCCGGTGTCGCCCCGATCCGCCCGACCTCTCACTCGGCCCCACCCCGCTCTCTGCTTCGCTTCCCCCTCGGACCCGAGCGCTGCCGTCGCTGCCGCTTGCTGTTGCCGCCGCCACCGCCTTCCCCTCTCTTCTCCGACGTGCCCAAAAGCTTCGCCTCGACCCCCTCTTCCTCCTCACTGCGCCAAGCGACGCCGGGAGCCCTGCAGTGACGCCGACGCCGTCGTCTTCAACCTCCGGCTCCGAGATCGCCGGAGATGCTCCGACGCCGTCCGGCCTTCCCCGAGCACGCTGAGCTACTCATCGACCTCGCCGTGAGCTCCTCTGCCGAACCCCTCTCTCCCCGTGCTCTATTTTCCTCTCTAGCCGTTGTTCCCATCGAGCCCGAGAGCTCGGCTTCGCCGGCGATGTCGCCGCCGTGGCCTGAGCTCGACCCAGCCATGACCTTGCACCGCATCATGCTCCTAGCTGCCCTAGGAGTCCGTATCCACCAGTAGCTCCCCCCCTCCCGTGCTTCCTAGCGCTAACCCGCACCAACCCCAAACTCCGGCCGCCGTTTTCGTGCTTGCCACCGTCGACTCAGACCACCCCAGCTGCTGCTTCTTACACCGTTAGATGCGCGAGATCTCCAGCTACGCATAGAGCTCCTCCGCCGCTCATTTGGTCGCCGGAGCAGCGTTTCCGAGCCCCTCCGCCGTCTCGGCCTCGCCGGCGACTCGACGTCGGTGGATTAGCCCCGGTTGACCAGGGGTTTGACTTCCCCGACTCATCGGCGCAGGGCCCCGCCACTAACTAAACGAGGTTAACACTAACTAATATTAGTTAGTTAAACTAACTACTGACACGCAGGGCCCACAGGTCAGTTTGACCTGGATCGTGCCCTGTTGACTCGCCACGTCATGTCGACGTTATGTCGACGCTGCTAAATCATTTCTTTGGATTTTGTTAATTCTAGATAATCCAGGAAATTCCAGAAAATGATTTAAACTTCTAAAATTCATAGTAATTCAACCGTAACTCCAAATGAAATAAATTATATATGAAAAACTATCAGAAAAATCCCATCTATCCATCTGTACCACTTTCATGCATGATTGAACAAGTTAACCTCACTGAATAGGATGAATCATGATTAGGGCAACTTATGAACTAGCATTTGGAGTTGGAGTTTAACCTTGTTTGAATTCCACTTCAATTAACTTGGCTGACTGCTGCATTAGCTAAAACACCAGCATGTTGCCATGTCATGATCATGCATTATATTGTGCATTGCATTGATTATGTTCTTTCTTGTTTGCCGGTGTTTGTCCCCTCTCGATAGACGTGGTTCCGACGATGAGTTCGATGACACCGATGAAGAACTATATTATCTTCAGAAGTGCCTGTGCAAGCAAAGCCCCTTGTTCATTCCGATACAATCCCACTCTCTCGCTCTCGCTCTCTTTACTGCATTAGGACAACAACGATTCATCTCAGACTTGCTGCGGTAGCTGAACGCCTTTATCCTCTCGTGCATGACCTGTCATTCCACAAGAATTAGATGAAACCCACTAGCATGAGTAGGAGTTGTTTGAGCCCTGTTGTGACTACTCATTCATGCTTGTTTGTCATGCACTCACTGCTTAGAGTTGAGTCAGGTCTGATTCATCGAGGATGAATCGGAGGTGTGTGAACATGTCCTCTTGTGTGTGAGCTAAGTGTGTGAACACGATTTGGTAAAATAGCGGTGGGAGGCCATGTAGGAGTACATGGTGGGTTGTCTCATTGCAGCCGTCCTCGTGAACTGAGTTACGTGTTTGTGATCCATGAAACAGTTACTACCATGCATTGGGCCCAAACCAATGGACCCTCTTGGCTTCTTAACCACCCTTGTTCTCATCCGGGAGTTGCAACTAGTTTACGGTGTTTGTAGGATATGTGTTGGAGGCCGTGCGTGGCGCTGACCCTAGGGGTGGGCTATGATGCGGTAGATACACCGTGCCCGGTGTCTGAATGCCCATTTGGTATCTCGAACCCTGCACACATCGTTCAGGCCGTTAGTGGAAACCTCGGCGGACTCCTGCGGATGGAACCCGAATAGGCGATAAACCTGGACTAGGGACTTGAGTGTTTAGGTGGGCCGTGGCCGACACCCACGTTGGGCTTCCGCTTGAAGGTTGCCGAGTACATGTCGTGTAAACGCGGTAAGTGGTGAGAGCGTGTGTGAAGAAGTACACCCTGCAGGGTTAATATGATCTATTCGAATAGCCGTGTCCGGAAAAGGACTTCGGGTTGCCTATATCATTTCATAGACAAGTGGAAGTGGATACTCTAAACGCAGCAAGATAAGCGGGAGTGCTATGGATGGCGTTCTCGTGAGGGAGACGGGAGCGGGTCCATAGTGGTGTATTGATATGGTGAATATGTGGACTCGTAGCGCCACCTCAAAAGAGTTACTTGCGATCGTAGTTCGGGATAGCCACCGAGTCAAAGCTGGCTTCCTGAGTCAAACTCCACCACCCCCTTTGTTGATAATGATGCATATGTAGTTAGTTCTGATGTAAGTCTTGCTGAGTACGTTTGTACTCATGTTTGCTTATTTTATGTTTTGCAGAGAAACGTTAGTCTCGCTAGTAGTTCCGCTTGGACTTCGACGTTTAGTTTGTTACCTCAGCTACGATCTTGTGCCCTTGGCAGGATGTTGTAGATAGCCGGGCTTCTCAGCCTTTTTCATTTGTAGATGTCTGTACTCAGACATGTTAAGCTTCCGCTTGTGCCTTGACTTGTATGCTCTGAGTGTTGGGTCATGAGACCCATGTTTGTAATATCTCGCTCCTCGGAGCCTAATGAATAAATATTTGAGTCGTAGAGTTATGTTGTGATGCCATGTTGTACTTACACATATTGAGCATATTGTGTGTATGTTTGAAATGCTTGGTATGTGTGGGATCCGACAATCTAGTTGTTTATCCTTGGCAGCCTCTCATATGGGGAAATGTAGTCTAGTGCTTCCTGAGCGATAGTAGTCCGCTACAGCCGGTTCACCAGAGTCCTGCTAGCCCAAAGACTACCGCTCTGGACACTTGATCGGCCGGCATGTGTTTCACTTCGTTCCTATATACATCCCTTCGGGAAATGTCACGCGGTGACATCCGGAGTCCTGCCTAGCCTCCTACAGCCCGAGATACCGGAGTCCTGTTAGCCCAGTGCTACAGCCCGGATCCACACGTTGATGACCGACATGCTCGATGTGATTCATGTATGCCTGTCCCCATGGGTTAGCGCCGATTTGGGTTCACGACTAGCCATGTCGGCCCGGGTTCTCTATCATATGGATGCTAGCGACACTATCACATACGTGAGCCAAAAGACGCAAACGGTCCCGGGCCATGGTAAGGCGACACCCGTGGGAATACCATGCGTGAGGCCGCAAAGTGATATGAGGTGTTACCGGCTAGATCGATGTGACTTGGAATCGGGGTCCTGACAGCGTTGGTATCAGAGCCTGACTGCCTGTAGGATTACCAAGCCAAACTGGTCGAAGTTGTGTCTAGAAATGCTTTAGTTATGTAAGGGAATTGATTGTGGAAGGAACGTAAGGCTCTTTTTACTCCTTATAACTCATGGCCTTCCTCGATGCGAGTCAACCTCTTCTCTTCTACGGGGTTTAAGAACTAGGCTTCTCATCTATCTATCAGGATGACGTGTTACTAATCCGTAGACCTTTAGGATTGTTGGTTTTAGGCCCCAGTTCAGTTCCTACTATTTCTGTATGATAATTGTTGATCTCGGAACCTTGATATTGTGACGTTGAGTGGTCATGCCACCATTTTTGCAGGATGTCTCATATCATGTTGAGCATTTACAGCCATTATGTTGTCCGAGTCATCCCAGGTCTCTAAATAGTCTGATGCATTTGCAAATCCTTTTCTTCCGTTCCCGATGTCCTTTTTGGTCAGAATAAGCACACTAATCGGTAAGTCGAGGTACTTTGTTGCCTCGGCGTAGATGTTGGAGCTATTATTATGACTCTAGGTGTTTAGGAAGTCCTAGCAATTTAGCAATGCTTTTGTATCCCCAGTGTGATGATTCTGGCCATCATTCTCGAAAGCATCCCGTGATGCAATTTAGTTAGTAGGCATTCTATTCCTGGGTTCTTGAACCCGAGATTCACCCTACCTCATGTTGTTAGTATTTTCTAGTTCCTTTAGGATATTAGTAACTTTGTGATAGTCCTCGAGGTCTGTGGTATTTCCTTCTTCCAAATACCATGAACTAGTTATGCCAGAAGTTCCTCTTTGAGCCTAAAGATCGCAATCAGAGTACTCTTGAGGAGTTCTCCATTTATAATTGTGAATTTGCCAGTTCTACCTTCTCTGCATGAGTTATTCGGAAGAAATGTTGAACTTTGCTCGACATACTAATCCATGCCTCTACAACTCGAAAAGTTATATGTTCCTCGAGTTGTTCCTCCTTAGTTGTATTCCGATCCCCATCTATCAGTTGATAGTCAGGAGTAGTCGTGTTCTCGTCCTCATCGATGCCCATTTTTCTTGTGGTCCATCAAGCCATTCTGTTCTGGAATGACTAGGAGAAACAAACTCCAGTACCTCATCCATATCCAGGATTGGGTCAAAGTAGTTGTATTCCGCAGATCAAAATGCCAATTCAGCTTTGTTCTGTTCTACCTTGGAGTATTACCCCCTTTATGTCAGAATAGACATGAGAACTGCACCAACTCTCATGAATTCTTGACGTAGTGATACTTCTCACCATCATCATTTATTCCTCGGTCCTCGTGTTGTTGTAACCGGAATGCCGACAAGTGAATTGTGATATGTGAAATCAATACTCCGAGCAACTCGTTGCTTGGTAGCTAATGGACAATATCCTCATTCTTAGCGTGTTGGTTATTAAATCATCATTCTAAGATAGATTGTGCTACCTAGTCCTTAGTTCTGGTGCACTCTTCGATCTATGAGTTAGGATCTTGTCAAGTCCTCACTCATTTGATCATATCGTCTTGCCCTCAAAAGCAAGATTGTTCTCGAGCTTAGTAACATACCGGTGGTTCGTGACTTTCCAAATATCTTCTTGGAAGTGTTACCGGGTTGTCTCCTGACTGTTATGTTGAGCTCGTGATCAAGTTGGGTTCTTGTGAACCACTCTTTCTCCAAGAATCTGTGTTGGATATCCCTAAGCTAGTTGGTTAAGCTAGACAACAACTTGGAGAGTTGGAAGATAAAAGCTTGCCTAACTTAGTTCGTTCCAAAGGGATATTCTTGTGTAGTGTGTCTTGAAGAAAGATGATATCTTCATCGATTGGTCCCTGTGATCGATTCTTTGGACCTATTGTCTTATCAATCCTTTGATTTGAGTGTGGGCTATCGTCAAATCAAATCAGTACCAACGATGCTCGTAATGTTGTCTTACTCGTGGTTGATCCCTCGAGCATATACCATTACATCTTTTGGTCTGACCAATGCTATCACCATGTTCACATGATGGTGGAAGTCCAGTGATATGGGAATTCCGATGAGTTGGTGTTGAGCCCATCAGCAGTATTTTGTCTCCCCCATGAGTCATGTTGAACATCAACCTAGTATTGGAAACTTGTGTAAGCATTTCTTCGTGTTTCTTTCATGAAGCATATGTTTGGATGAAAGTGGTGACTTCCTCTAATTCATGTGCATCTGATGCAAGTTGCCGCCATGGATTCGAGAAAGTCAATGTTGCTTCTTTGGAATCATCCCAAATCGGTCATGCATATGTGCGAAGTATTCTGTGGTTCGGAGACTTGCAACCTTCGCTCTACATGTGTTCCTAGCACACCAAGCCACTGATTGATTTGTTCAAGGAGAAGGAGTTCCTTCATAAGAGCTAATCCGGACTTATGTAGGGACTTCGATATCCTCGTTGATGGTTCCCCACCTGAACTCGGTAGTGTTTTTATTATAAGACTACTATGTGGTCATGCTTGTCTCGAACAACATGTTCACCTGTTTGTAGCAGAACCCGCTCATGTTTTGGAGCTCACTACCATAGTCCATCTCCCGAGAATCTCACAACGTCATCTCGTCGATTTGTGTTGCAAACTTTCATTTATCTTTCTAGACTCGATGAGTCTGGAATATCCTAACACCAACCAGATCTGAATCTCAGGCACATATGATGGTTGGAATATTCCAACATTTGCATTTTGATCGCAGCTTGCACCCGATCGTGCCAATTCTCCATGGGATGTCCTTTCCAGCAGTTGTTGTCCAATATCATCTTCAAAAGTGGACTTACCATGGGTCCCATCCATTTCCGATGATAAACAAATCATCCATTGTGTTGTCTTCAACAAGGTAGTCCACATCACTATTATGGTATGAGCATGCCATTCTTTCGAATTCGTTCACACGATCGTTTGTGATTGCCTTAGGCTGGTATAAAGAGTCTCAATGATTTCTAAATCAAAAGTAATTCTTTTTGCTGCTTAAGGTAATAATTCCACCAGTCACTTTTCCAAGGTGCCCCGTTACGGAATCCTGGCAATTATTTCCTCGCCACCTTGACACCATCCACCGTCTCTCTAAGTGTGGAATTCTTGCCCACCAATCAAACCCCATCGTTTGTTCTTCCATCCCTCTCGATGTGTTTTGTGTCTCAACTCGAGATGTTTCTACATCTCATTCTGTGAGTCGATCATGTTTACTTGATCTTCGTGAAGATCGAATCATGTAGAGCCTCCCCCTCTTTCCATTGTCGTGTTGGATGGAGTTCTCAAAGCAAGATGTCAATATCATGATGATGTTTGAATCAATGTTCTTATGAGGTGCAACCTGGATCGTGAAGATCGTGTTAGCTTGTGACCCCTTTGATTATTTACCTCACGTCTTGCATCTCGGGACGAGATTCTTGTTTAGTGGGGGTGAGCTGTCACAGCCCCAGATCGGCCTTGTTTGACTTTGCTTACTCATCATGTCATCATGTTTAAATTTCTAAGAAACATGAAATGGGGATTGCCTAAACCCTAACATTAAAGGAATTCACTAGGTTCAACAAAAATATTTCCAGTAAATCCAAATGACTTCAAAAAATGTTCATCATTCTTGGAAAATGCTGGAAACAGTAACCAGAGGTGATGCACATTTTTCCATGACATATTGGGCTCTGGATTTAAATCATACCTTATTTGCATTTGGGCATTTAAATTTTATATATTATATCAAATGTCCAAATATTCATGAACTGAAATTCTGGTCATTGGAAATAATCCAAATAGTGGCCACAAGTAGTCTCATGATTTTTGAAAGTGCATAGGTATTTTAATAAAGCCCTAAAATTTACAGAATAATAGAAAAGAGTAATAAAGAGAGAGAGAGAGACAGGAGACTACTGTCTTACAGAGCTGGCCCAGCTTGGCTCCACCCCACCAACCGACCTTGCCAAATATCGCCTACCTCCGCCAAGAGGCGTAGGAGGGACACGGCGCGCAGCGCCCGAGCTCGCCACGCCACCACCACTGCTCAGATCGCCTTGGTCACCGCTTCGACGCCGCTGAACGCCTCCCGGTGTCGCCCGATCCGCCCGACCTCTCACTCGCCCCCCACCCGCTCTGCCCGCTTCCCCCTCGGACCCGAGCGCTGCCGTCGCCGCCGCTTGCTGCTGCCGCCGCCACCGCCTTCCCCTCTCTTCTCCGACGTGCCCAAAAGCTTCGCCTCGACCCCCTCTTCCTCCTCACCGCGCCAAGCGACGCCGGGAGCCCTGCAGTGACGCCGAAGCCGTCGTCTTCAACCTTCGGCTCCGAGATTGCCGGAGATGCTCCGACGCCGTCCGGCCTTCCCTGAGCACGCTGAGCTACTCATCGACCTCGCCGTGAGCTCCTCTACCGAACCCCTCTCTCCCCGTGCTCTATTTTCCTCTCTAGCCGCCGTTCCCATCGAGCCCGAGAGCTCGGCTTCGCCGGCAATGTCGCCGCCGTGGCCTGAGCTCGACCCAGCCATGACCTTGCACCGCATCATGCTCCTAGCTGCCCTAGGAGTCCGTATCCACCAGTAGCTCCCCCCCTCCCGTGCTTCCTAGCGCTAACCCGCACCAACCCCGAACTCCGGCCGCCGCATTCGTGCTCGCAGCCGTCGACTCAGACCACCCCAGCTGCTACTTCTTACACCTTTAGAAGCACGAGATCTCCAGCTACGCATAGAGCTCCTCCGCCGCTCACTTGGTCGCCGGAGCAGCGTCTCCGAGCCCCTCCGCCGTCTCGACCTCGCCGGCGACTCGACGCCGGTGGATTAGCCCCTGTTGACCAGGGGTTTGACTTCCCCCCTGACTCACTGACGTGTGGGCCCCGACCACTAACTAAACGGGGTTAACACTAACTAATATTAGTTAGTTAAACTAACTACTGACACGCAGGGCCCACAGGCCAGTTTGACCTGGATCGTGCCCTGTTGACTCGCTTACGTCATGCTGACGTTATGCTGACGCGTTAAATCATTTACTGGATTTTGTTAATTCTAGATAATCCAGGAAATTCCAGAAAATGATTTAAACTTCTAAAATTCATAGTAATTCAACCGTAACTCCAAATGAAATAAATTATATATGAAAAACTATCAGAAAAATCCAATCTATCCATCTGTACCACTTTCATGCATGATTGAACAAGTTAACCTCACTGAATAGGATGAATCATGATTAGGGCAACTTATGAACTAGCATTTGGAGTTGGAGTTTAACCTTGTTTGAATTCCACTTCAATTAACTTGGCTTACTGTTGCATTAGCTCAAAACACCAGCATGTTGCCATGTCATGATCATGCATCATATTGTGCATTGCATTGATTATGTTCTTCCTTGTTTGCCGGTGTTTGTCCCCTCTCGATAGACGTGGTTCCGACGATGAGTTCGATGACACCGATGAAGAACTATATTATCTTCGAAGTGCCGAGCAAGCAAAGCCCCTTGTTCATTCCGATACAATCCCACTCTCTCGCTCCTGCTCTCTTTTACTGCATTAGGACAACAACGATTCATCTGTACTTGTCATGTAGCTGAACCCCTTTATCCTCTGCATGACTGTCATTCCACAGTAATTAGATGAAACCCACTAGCATGAGTAGGAGTTGTTTGAGCCCTGTTGTGCCTACTCATTCATGCTTGTTTGTCATGCCTGCTACTGCTTAGAGTTGAATCAGGTCTGATTCATCGGGGATGAATCGAGGTGTGTGAACATGTCCTACTGTGTGTGAGCTAAGTGTGTGAACACGATTTGGTAAAGGTAGCGGTGGGAGGCCATGTAGGAGTACATGGTGGGTTGTCTCATTGCAGCCGTCCTCAGGAACTGAGTTCTGTGTTTGTGATCCATGAAACAGTTACTACCATGCATTGGGCCCGAAACCAATGGACCCTCTCGGCTTCTTAACCACCCTTGTTCTCTGTCCAGGAGTTGCAACTAGTTTCTGGTGTTTGTAGGATATGTGTTGGAGGCCGTGCGTGGCGCTGACCCTAGGGGTGGGCTATGATGCGGTAGATACACCGTGCCCGGTGTCTGCGAATGCCCATTTGGTATCTCGGGAACCCTGCACACATCGTTCGGGGCCGTTAGTGGAAACCTCGGCCGGACTCCTGCGGATGGAACCCGAATAGGCGATAAACCTGGACTAGGGACTTGAGTGTTTAGGTAGGCCGTGGCCGACACCCACGTTGGGCTTCCGCTTGAAGGTTGCCGAGTACATGTCGTGTAAACGGCGGTAAGTGGTGAGAGCGTGTGTGAAGAAGTACACCCCTGCAGGGTTAATATGATCTATTCGAATAGTCGTGTCCGCGGAAAAGGACTTCTGGGTTGCCTATATCAGTTCATAGACAAGTGGAAGTGGATACTCTAAAACGCACAAGATAAGCGTGAGTGCTATGGATGGCGTTCTCGTAGGGAGATGGGAGCGGTCCATAGTGGTGTACTGATATGGTGAATATGTGGACTCGTGTGCGCCACCTCAAAAGAGTTACTTGCAGTCGTAGTTCAGGATAGCCACCGAGTCAAAGCTGGCTTGCTGCAGTCAAACTCCACCACCCCTTTGTTGATAATGATGCATATGTAGCTAGTTACGATGTAAGTCTTGGTGAGTACGTTTGTACTCACGTTTGCTTATTTTATGTTTTGCGAGAGACGTCTACCTCGCTAGTAGTTCCGCTTGGACTTGACGTTTAGTTTGTTACCTCGGCTACGATCTTGTGCCCTCGGCGGAGATGTGGTAGATAGCCGGGCTTCTCGGCCTTTTTCATTTGTAGATGTACTGTACTCAGACATGTTAAGCCTCCGCTTGTGCCTTGACTTGTATGCTCTGAGTGTTGGGTCATGAGACCCATGTTTGTAATATCTCGCTCCTCGGAGCCTAATGAATAAATATTTGAGTCGTAGAGTTATGTTGTGATGCCATGTTGTACTTACACATATTGAGCATATTGTGTGTATGTTTGAAATGCTTGGTATGTGGGGATCCGACAATCTAGTTGTTTATCCTTGGCAGCCTCTCATATGGGGAAATGTAGTCTAGTGCTTCTGGCGATAGTAGTCCGCTTCTGACCGGTTCACGAGTCCTGCTAGCCCAGCACTACTGCTCTAGACACTTGATCGGCCGGGCATGTGTTTCACGTTCCTATATACATCCTTCGGGAAATGTCACGCAGTGATATCCGGAGTCCTGCCTTAGCTCACTACTGACCGGGATACCGGAGTCCTGTTAGCCCAGTGCTACAGCCCGGATCCACACGTTGATGACCGACATGCTCGATGTGATTCATGTATGCCTGTCCCCATGGGTTAGTGCCGCTTTGGGTTCACGACTTGCCATGCCGGCCCGGGTTCTCTATCATATGGATGCTAGCGACACTATCATATACGTGAGCCAAAAGACGCAAACGGTCCCGGGCCATGGTAAGGCGACACCCGTGGGAATACCATGCCTTTTTGCGCAAAGTGATATGAGGTGTTACCGGCTAGATCGATGTGACTTGGAATCGGGGTCCTGACATAAGGCGCGACGTCTTCGCACGTTCGTGGTCGGATCGTCAAAGTCGACTCCCACAGAACACGAAAGTTATCTCATCGAAACATCGGGACACCTTCGCCTCTATCACTTCCTCCATATTTAAAGCCCTTAGGTTCGTCGTTTAGACTTTGGGTTTTGTTTAGATTAAAAGTTCGCCATAGCTGCAACTTCGCGTACTTCGTTTGTGTTCAACTACCAGACCAAGACGTCACAGAACCCCACCTTCATTAATAAAGCTTTCCTCTTATATTCGCAATATCCAGATTGTAATCTCAGTTTCTTACTGGTTCTTTGTTTGCTTGCAGGAAATAGACCCTCGTGGTCAAGTTGATCGTGCTCCGGCATGGTCAATAACCCTCGGAAGTTGGTTTAGCGATTGCTAAGGCGCGACGTCTTCGCACGTTCGTAGTCGGATCGTCAAAGTCGACTCCCACAGAAAACGAAAGTTATGTCATCGAAGCATCGGTACACATTTGCCTCTATCAAGGTTGTGCAAACCTGATCTAGCAGTTAGCGCACCATGTCTCCCAAGAAGAAGGGTATTACGGCGATCGGTTCATCTATGGTCAATCTGCCCGTACCAACACGGATGGGCGATGGGGTAGACGCGGATGGAGGTGGAGGTGGAGATCATGAGCATCCACGCCGTTTGGGCGACCGGAGCTAGGCGAGCGGTATCGTCCGCGCCCGCGATGACGATCCACAAACCGCCGGATCCAATGATGGAGCCGTGCTACCTACGGGCGGTGCCGTGACCTCCAAGCGTGGGAAGGCGACCTCCAAGACGCCCCCGCCAATGCATACGCCGCGGTCCTCCCAGGTCGTGCGTGACGAGCAACGCCACGATGTTGGTGACCCCGAGCGTTGCCACAGAAAGAGCCCCCCAACATCATTCTCTAGATGCCCAGGGCCGATACGCACGCCAAGATGCTGGTGTAGCTGGTGCACGGCCGCGGAACCGCGATGGAGCTCCTTCTAACGCAGTTAGAAGTCAGAGCACCTCACGTTCCTCACGCTTGTCGTAGCCACCTACACCAGTGGAAGCGTTGGCACAATCGCAACTACTCCTGGATTTTCCTCCTGCTGCAGAGAAGCAAGAAGAATGGGGAGCTGCTATCCAGAGCCTTATTGGTTTCGTCAATAAAGATGGGCACCGGGAGGCAGGCCCTTCGCAGCGTCGGTCCACCAAGCCGGCGCGTGCCGACGGCGGAAGGGTTGAAGGTGTAGCATCCACGGTGCACTCCCCTCCCCCACGAGGACAACGATCGCCAGCTCGGCGGGTCGATGCCTGCGATGATGGATCCATGGCGTCGTCCGATCCACAAGCTCGTCGCGATCAACGCCAAGTTCTTCGGGAACGGGTCAAAGAAGATGCTCGAACTACCATCGAGCGGCGATGGGAAGCGTGCCATCAATCTGATAGGCGTGCAATGCCCACTGTGAATAAGGCTGCGCTGGGGGATTCTAGTGACTTGCCTTACGAGGTGGGTTGTCTAGCTTTTACCCGTGAGCTGCGGCAATTCCAGTGGTCCACTTCCCACATGTTCAAACCAGAGGTCCTGGAGAAGTACGATGGTAAGACTCATTCGTTCGAGTTCCTGAGCGTTTACACCATCGCGATGCAAGATGTCAGGGCTCAAGACGGCAAGGTGCTAGCCAACTACTTCCCATTGGTGCTCAAGCTCAACGTCAGGTCATGGTTGATGCACCTGCATGTAGATTCCATCTCCTCTTGGTCGGATCTGTGCCACGAGTTTGTTGGTGCCTTTACCGAAGGCCACCAAGCTCCTGGCCAGGCTAGTGATCTACACCTCATCCCCCAGAAAGATGGCGAATCCCTGCGCAAATACATACAAAGGTTCAGCCATGTGCAGCACAACATCCTAGATGTTATTCATGCCGCTGTTATCAGCGCGTTTCATCAGAATGTGTGCAACCGCAAGATGCATGAACATCTGGCAATGAACAAGGTTAGAGATGTTGCTGAGCTTTATGTTTCGGCTGATAGATGTGCTCGGGCTGAAGAAGGAAGGAAGTACCCCGGCGAAGATGCGGGCACGGGAAGTGACTCAGAGACGAAGACGTCGTCGCCCCGGCACAGAAGGATCGACGGCGTAACAGGAAGCGCAAGGGCAAGACGGTGCTTGCCGTCGAGGAATCCGACAACCCCGGCACCACCAAGAAGGCCAAGGTTGACGACCCCGGCAAGGATGTTGCCGGGTGTAGCTCTTGCCAGGCCTTGGCTGCTATCGACAAACCAGAAGGCTCCGACAAGCAATATTGCAAGATCCATCGCACCAAGGGCCATGACCTCCAGAACTGCCGTCAAGTCGAGCAGCTTGTGGAGAGGCAGAAAGCTGAGTATGAGAGGCAAGACAAGGACAAGGGCCAGGATGGTGCTGAGGGGTCCAACAAGAAGCGTGGTGGCCAAGGAGGCCGCTGCGGTAAGGACAAGCAACAGGAGAGGCCTGCTCGAGGCCGCGACAAGAAAGAGGGAGATGATGACCATGAAGAGGATGACGAGTCCAGCAAGCATGAGTTTCAAGAAGCTACATAAGCCATGTGCATTGATGGTGGCGCCTCGTTACATTATTGTCACCACCAACTTAAATAGTGGTCGCGCGAGATTAATGCGACAGAGCCGTCGATCGATGCCCAGAAGCCACTGAAATGGTCCAACAAGCCTATCATTTTTTACGCGGAGGATCACGCTGATCGCACAACCGTGGTCGGGTGCTTGCCATTGTTGGTTTCACCAACAATTTGCAACCTCAATGTGACAAAAATGCTAGTTGAAGGTGGGGCCGGTTTGAACTTGATCTCGCCCAAAGTGATCAAGAGGTTGCAAATTCCTGATGGATATCTCGAGGAGACGGGCACGTTTCAAGGGATCAATTCGGGGAGAACTCAGCCGAAGGGTAAGATCACACTACCAGTTACATTTGGTGGTGAGCTGAACTATAGGATGGAGAAGATCGTTTTTTATGTCGCCGAGATCTGGTTGCCGTATAAAGGGATCCTCAGAGTGTTGTGTTCCTGTTGAGGATGTGCCAGAGAGCTCCAATGGTAGGAGCAAGAAATCCAAGGCAGCACCACCAGAAACTAAGAAGGTGCCCGTCAAGGAGGACGGCACTGGTGGAGCTTTCACTATAAGCTCCACCCACGACAGCAAATAGGAAAGCGCCCTCATTGCCTTCATGCGGGCGAATGTCGATGTTTTTGCATGGCAAGCATCTGACATCCCGGGCGTTCCTTGGGAGTTGATTGAGCACCATCTTGCTGTCTGTCCTCATGCGCAGCCTGTCAAGCAGAAGGTCAGGAAGCAAGTTTTGGAGCGGCAAGAGTTTATCATTGAAGAGATTAGGAAGTTGGAAGCGGCAGGCTTGGTCAGAGAAGTGCTCCACCCAACATGGTTGGCCAATCCGGTGGTGGTGCGCAAGGCGAATGGAAAATGGAGGATGTGCATTGATTATACAGATATCATCAAAGCCTGTCCAAAGGATCCTTTCCCCTTGCCACGCATCGACCAGATCTTGGACTCCACTGCCGGGTGCGACTTGCTTTCGTTTCTTGACGCCTACTCAGGATACCATCAAATCTTCACGAAGAAGGAAAATGAAGAGAAGACCGCGTTTATCACCCCATGTGGTACGTATTGTTTTATACGAATGCCTTTCGGGTTGAAAAGCAGTGGTTCAACGTTTGGAACGGCAGTTCAGATTGGTTTTGAGCCCCAGCTACATAGAAATATGGAAGCTTATATGGATGACATAGTGGTCAAAACAAAGGACAAGGCAACGTTCATACAAGATTTAGAAGAAACATTTGCAAATTTGTGCAAGATCAATCTCAAGCTCAATCTTGAGAAGTGTGTGTTTGGTGTCCGATCCGGCAAGCTTCTCGAATTCTTTGTGTCTCAGCATGGGATCGAGGCGAACCCCGACAAGATCAAGGCGATTGAGCAGATAGAAGCACCAAGACGAGTCAAAGATGTGCGTCGACTTGCTAGCCGCGTTGCTGCTTTAAGAAGGTTCATCTCCAAATCTATTGAGCATGCCCTGCCCTTTTTTAAGATCTTGAAAAAGGCGGGTCCAATGAAATGGACTCCGGAAGTAGAGGTGGCGCTGCAAGATTTGAAGAAGTACCTCTCCTCCACGCCAACACTAGTTGCGCCTAAGCCACAAGAGCTGTTGCTGCTGTATATAGCGGCAATGAATCAAGTGGTCAGTGCTGCGCTAGTGGCACAGATAGAAGTAGATGAAGAAGCAGTGGCAACGATGATCCCATTAAATGGCAAGCCAAGATCATCCCCGGCAAATTCTGGTGCCGGCAAGGAGGGGCCTTCCCCTGCAGAGTCTAGTGCCGGCAAGGCAGGATCTACGCAAGCAAATGAAGTGACATAGAAGAAGAATATGGTGCAGCACCCAGTTTATTTTTTCAGCTCCCTTTCACATGGGGCTAGATCAAGATACTCTGGTGTGCAGAAATTTCTCTTCGGCCTCCTTATGGCCTCGAGGAAGCTGCGCCACTATTTTCAGGCACATGAGATCACCGTCATCACTCACTTCCCGTTGCAACGGATATTGCACAACCCAGATGCGACTGGAAGGATTGTGGAGTGGGTGTTGGAACTGTCAAGCTTTGGTCTCAGGTTTGAAAGCACTTCAATGATTCAGAGCAGAGCCTTGGAGGAGATCATTGTGGAATGGACCTCAATGCTCGATGAGGAGATTCAATAGACCACTCTCCCCGGCAAGGAAACGAGCCGTGACTGGATTATGTACTTTGATGGGGCTTTCTCGCTGCAAGGCACCAGTGCTGGTGTGCTACTTGTCGCACCCACCGGAGAGCACCTCAAGTACATAGTCCAGATGCACTTTCCCCGGGAGAGATCAACAAACAACACTGCGGAGTATGAGGGACTGCTTGCCGGTCTCTAGATCGCGGCAGACCTTGGAATTATAAAGCTCATCGTCGGAGGTGATTCACAGTTTGTCGCCAAGCAAGTTAACAAAGATTATCAGAGCCCATTGATGGAAGCTTACGTGGATGAAGTGAGGAAATTGGAGGAGCATTTTGATGGTCTGCAAGCAAAGCATGTTCCCCGAGCAGAGAACAGCATTGCCGACACCTGTCAAAACATGCTGTCCTCAAGTTACCTGTGGTACCAGGGACTTTTGTGCTCCGACTGATTCAGCCATCCATTGAACCATCAACAAGGCCAGATAAGCAAAGGAAGTTGAGCCCCGGAAAGTACTTTCCCGCTGAGCTCCCATGAGCCGTAGGTAAGGAAGTTGCCGGGGACGACGCCAAGCTTGCCGGGGGGCAACAGCTCCGGCAGGGCCTTGAGCCCTTCCTGTAGAGACAATTCCTTCCATGGCAGAAGACATGCCTTTAGTCCTTGTTGTCGACCCTCAGGCTCCAGCATGGGCACAACATGTCGTATAGTTCCTCCAAACAGGGGAACTCGCCGAGGAACAGGAAGAAGCAGAAAAAGTAGCCCGTCGGTCTAATATGTACTAGTTTGTGGACAATGTCCTGTACAAAAAAAAGACCGAACGACGTGAAATTGAAGTGCATTCCTCGGGTGGACGGACTGGAGCTGTTGGCAGAGATACATGGAGGCATATGTGGCTCTCACATAGGATCAAGAGCTCTTGCCGGCAAGGCATTCCGGCAAGGTTTCTTTTGGCCCACTGCCCTCCAGGATGCAACTGCACTAGTAACCAAGTGTGAAGCGTGTCAGTTCCATTCAAAGAAATTGCATCAGCCAGCCCAAGTTCTTTAGACGATCCCTCTCTCCTGGCCATTTTCGGTCTGGGGGCTCGACATATTGGTCCTTTTCCCCGTGCTATTGGGGGCTTTGAGTACTTGTACGTCACAATCGACAAGTTCACAAAGTGGCCAGAAGTGGAGGCACTTAGGAAGGTGACATCACAGTCGGCCGTCAAGTTCTTCAAAGGACTAGTTTGCCGTTTTGGTGTGCCAAACAGAATCATCACTGACAATGGCACACAGTTCACGAGCCGCACCTTCATGCAGTATATCCAAGACCTTGGCAGCAAAATCGGTTTTGCTTATATTGCTCATCCAAGAAGCAACGGCCAGGCGGAAAGGGCGAATGTTGAGGTGCTGCTGGGTCTCGAGACGAGAACTTTTGACAGGCTGCACAAGTGCGAAAGACGCTGGATTGATGAGTTGCTAGCAGTCCTTTGGTCAATCAGGACGACTCCAAGTTGATATACTGGCCAGACAACTTTCTCCCTGGTATACGGGGCGGAAGCAGTTCTCCCCACAAAACTCATATATGGGTCGCCTCGAGTGCTCGCTTATGATGATCTTGAGCAAGAGAAATTGCAGCAAGATGATGCTGCGCTCCTTGAGGAAGATCATCTTGATTTCTTTGTCTTGAGCTGGCGCTACCAGCAAGCTTTGTACCGCTAGCATAGCGGCAAGGTTCACGCCCGAAGCCTTGAGGAAGGCGACCTTGTTCTTCGGCGCGTTCAGTCGACCAAGAATTCCAACAAGTTGACGCTAGTGGGAAGGCCCTTATCGGGTAATACGAGTCACCAGGCCCGGCGCAGTCCGCCTGGAGACCGAAGATGGTATCCCAGTGAGAAACTCTTAGAATATCGAACATCTTCGCAAGTTTTACCCATAAGGCGCGGTTGCCGGGCCTCCCGACAACCCCCTTTTGTACTAGCTGTAACATCCCTAGTTCTGGTATGCACTAGGCTAGCCCTTCATGTGTGCATCATGTTTAAAATTCTCAGAAACTTGAAATGGGGATGATAGAAACCCCAGCACCACTTAATCCAACTTTTTCAATGAACCTGAAATGCCCTTCTAAAATGTTCATCATCTTTTCCTTGGTCTAGAACCACTATCAAAAATGGTTCACATGTTTCTAGGACAACATTGGGTCACTGAATTAAATCATAAGTATTTGGAATTTGGACATTTAAACACTATTAAATAATCTAAATGTCCAAATAATTCTGAACTTAAGTGAGGGCTATTGGAAATATTCCAAACATAGCCCACAATTATTTTCAGGGTTTCTGAAAATGCCCCGGCATTTTATTTAAAGCTAAAACAAATGCAGAAATAGAAAACATAAACTAAATAGCAAAGGGAGAGAGAAATTCCAGAGGACACTTACCTGGACTGGGCCGACCCATCTGGCCGTGCCAGTCATCACCTACCTCTACCAGTAGGCAGAGGAGGGAGACAGCGCACGCGCACGCGAGGCGCAACGCCTCCTCCCTGCTCGCCTGCCTCATCGGGCGCCTCGAAGCCCCTCCTCGACGCCACGCGACCCCCGGACCCTCTCTCACTCTCCCTCGCTCTCTCTTCCACTCCTCTGCTCTCTCCCTCGCACGCACCCGAGTGTGCCCATCGCCGCCGCTTGCCGTAGACGCAGCCACAATGCTCCCCTCGCCTCCTCGTGCTGACCATTACCTCCGCCGCGACTCCCTCGACCTCCTCGACGAACCGCACGCCGCTGGACGTGCCGCAACGTCCTTATCTTCGTCGCCTTCAAGCTCGGAAGCCGGAGATCGCTTTCGCCGCCCCACCTACTCCAAGCCATCCTCGAGCCTGCTTCGACGCCCCCTGCAAGCGCCGTGAGCACCTGCGTTTTTCCCCTCCTTCCGCCCCGTCGAGTGTGAGCCATAGACGCCCCATCGCCGACAAGAGCTGCTGCTCGAGCTTTGCCGACGACGCAACTCCGGTGACCAAACGGTCACCCTGGCGTGCCCAACCTGCTCCCCACAATGCGTAGCGCCCCGCTAGCTCTTCGCCTCGCTCGTTTACCCACCGCAACGCCATCCCCGCGCGCTCCCGAGCTCCGGCCGCCACAAAGCTCGTCGCCGGTGCCTCTACAGGCCACCCCAGCTCCAGCAGCCTCCACCACTGGATGCGCCACTCCGCCAGCTCCCCGTAGATGGCCTCCGCCGCCCATTTAGTCATCGGAGCACGAAACCGACACTGCTCCGCCGCGTCTGCTGCCGCCGGCTGCTAAACGCCGTTGGTTAGCCCCGGGTTTGACCAGGGGTTTGACCTTCTCTGAGTCAATGACAGGTGGGGCCCCACCCTGCTAATTAACCTAGGTTAGTGCTAACCAAATCTAGTTAATTTAGTTAGTCACTGACACGCGGGATCCACTGGTCAGTTTGACCTGGACCGCCCATTGACTCACTGACGTCATCTTGTGTGATAAATCCTTTTCTCGATTAGTTTAATTCTAATAATTTACAAATTCCGAAAAGGGTTAAAACATCAAAAATTCATAGAAATTAAACCGTAACTCCAAATGAAATTGTCAGAAAAATTATCAGAAAAATCCAAAGAATCTGTTTATGGCATCCTCATGCATGTTTGAACAACTTACATCCACTTTATATGACAATTTGAATAAATGGCATTTGAAATGTCTTATATGGAGTTTGAATTTGAACATTTGGTTCAAACCAACTTCATTTAATCTAGTTGCTAGTTGCATTAGCTCAATCAACAGCATATTGCCATGTCATAATCGTGCATCATAATTGTTGCATTGCATTGACTGTGTTCTTCCTTGTTTGCCGGTATCTGTCCCCTCTCAGTAGACGTGGTTCCGACGATGGGATCGATGACACCGATGAAGAACTAAAATATCATCAAAAGTGCAGGCAAGCAAAACACACTTGTTCATTCCGATACAATCCCACTCTCTTGCTCTCGCTCTCTTTTACTGCATTAGGACAACAACATTTCAAGTGTTACATGCTGCGGTAGTTGAACCCCTTTCCTCTCCATGACCTGTCATTGCCACAGTAAATAGATGAAACCCACTAGCATGAGTAGGAGTTGTTTGAGCCCTAATGTGCCTACTCATTCATGCTTGTTTGTCATGACTGCTATTGCTTAGAGTTGTGAAAGGTCTGATTCATCGGGGATGAATTGGGAAGTTGTGAACATGTCCTACTATTGAGAGCTAAGCGTGTGAACATGATTTGGTAAAGGTAGCGGTGAGAGGCCATGTAGGAGTACATGGTGCGTTGTCTCATTGAAACCGTCCTCAGAAACTGAGTTCTGTGTTTGTGATCCATGAACATCTACTACCACACATTGGGTTCCGGTAACTCGGCCCCTCTCGGCTTATTAATCAACCTGATCTCTGTCCAGGAGTTGCAACTAGTTTCTGGTGTTTGTAGGTAGTGCTAGTAGTCTACCAAGTGGCACCCGGTACAGGTGGGCTTGGGACAGACTAGGTGCAGTGGCACGGTGTACCAAGCGTCGCCCATTTGGTGGGCTTGGGAACCCAGCTCACATCGTTTGGGGCCATGAGCGACACCCCAGCCGGATCTCCTTGCGAATGGAACCCGAATAGGCGATAAAACTGGACTAGAGACTTGCGTGGTTAGTCAGGTCGTGGCCGACACCCTCGCCAGGCTTCCGCTTGATGGTTGCCGAGATACATGACGTGTATATGGCGGTAAGTGGCGAGAGCGTGTGAAGAAGTACACCCCCGCAGGGTTAACATCATCTATTCAAATATCCGTGTCCGCAGTAAACGACTTCTGGGTTGCCTGTACAATTCATATACAAGTGAAAGTGGATACTCTAAAATGCGCAAGATAAGCGTGAGTGCTATGGCCGGCCTTCTCGTAGGGAAACGGGAGCGGATCCATAGTGGTGTATTGATATGGTGAATATGTGGACATGTGAGCGCCACCTCAAAAGAGTTACTTGCAGTCGTAGTACAGGATAGCCACTGAGTCAAAGCTGGCTTGCTGCTGTTAAACTCCACTACCCCCTTGTTGATACTGATGCATATGTAGCTAGTTCTGATGTAAGTCTTGTTGGGTACATTTGTACTCACGTTTTCTTAATTTATGTTTTGCAGAGAGAGTTCAGTCTCACTAGTAGTTCCACGTGGACTTCGACGTTTAGCTTGTTACCTCAGCTACGATCTTGTACCCTTTGGAGGGTCTTGTAGATAGTCAGGCTTCTCAGCCTTTTCATTGTAGTTGTCTGTACTCAGACAAGTTAAGCTTCTTCTTGTGCTTGTTGCTTGTATGACTTGAATGTTGGGTCCTTAGACCGATGTTTGTAATACTTGGCTCCTCAGAGCCTAATGAATAAATACTTTGAGTTGTAGAGTTTTGTTGTGATGCCATGTTTTATTTGCACATATCGAGCATATTGTGTGTATGATTTGAAATGCTTGGTATGTGTGGGATCCGACAACCTAGTTGTTTATCCTTAGTAGCCTCTTTTACCAGGAAATGTCTCCTAGTGCTTCCACTGAGCCATGGTAGCTTGCTATTGCTCTGGAACACTTAGGCTGGCCGGCATGTGTCCTTCTTTGTTCCTGTGTCTGTCCCTTCGGGGAAATGTCACGCGGTGTCTACCGGAGTCCTGCTAGCCATCTACAGCCCGGATTCTCCGGAGTCCTGTTAGCCCAGCTGCTACAACCCGGATTCACTCGTGATGATGTACACATTCGTTCTTTGGGTCATGTATGCATGTCCTGTAAGTTAGTGCTACTTTGGGTTTACCACTAGTCATGTTGGCCCAGGTTCTTTGTCATATGGATGCTAGCGACACTATCATATACGTGAGCCAAAAGGCGCAAACGGTCCCGGGCCAGGTAGGGTGGCACCCGTGGGAATACCGTGCGTGAGGCCGAAAAGTGATATGATGTGTTACATGCTAGATCGATGTGACTTAGGATCGGGGTCCTGACACTAGCCTTGCCGGCCAGGCATATAACCCTATGTACAGAGCCAGGCGCAGACCCTGTGCGCAGTTGAATAAGTTTAAGTATGTACAGTTCTTGTTGATTTCCATGTTTATGTATATGCATGGATGTGCAGGATGTTGTACTACGTTTGTTTCCAACAAGTACTGATGATCCACCAAGGTTCCATGTTCCTATTTTATCTTCCTTCTTTTTCTCAAAGGATAGAAGGTTCCCTCGCATACAAGTTTGCCGGGGGGATGATGGTATGGACTATGGACACCAACAGGTGATGTTCGAAGTGGCATCTTGTGGGAAAGAGTACAGCAGCGAAAAGCTAAGTTGTGAAACCTTGAGTGAATTTCTTTTAAATACGAGGTTAGTTTCCTTGAACGATTCTTGTATGAAAAACATGCACGCGAAGGAACCTTGTCGTGATTGGTTGCGCCCTTGCTCTGTTTCGAGTGCGCTCAACAGTTCAGGTGGCTACGCTAAGAACGACAAGGTATCTTGCCGGCAGCGACACCCCCAACAGGTTGCTAAGGATCCGTTCCTCAAAGCGCTCGCGGCAAGGGTGCACGCACCGGCGAGTTTTTCCCAATAGAGCGTAGGGTATATCCCATATAGAAAGAGATCGGACAAGAAATATAGCATGCATTCAATCCAAAACACAGCAAGATATATTACATCAATGGTTGCCACGGTTCTAACTTAAAGATAAATTGTCTTGGGTATGAGTTCGTGGTGGCAAGGAGAAGTGAAGAGGCTAGTCCCTGCGCTGGCCTTCCACCCCCATGACTTGGTCCACCATGTCGACAATAGGCGCGACGAGCTCTTCAAGTGCCTTGCGGTCTGCATCCTCAGGCAAGCTGTCAAGCACCTTGGTGAGGTCGAGGCCAGGGTTCCTCTACGCCTCCTTGGTGAGCACCTTGAGAAGGACGGCCCAGCAAAGCTTGCGGGATTCATTGGCCAGTTGGGTTGTTCGGCTGGAGTGGAGCAGCTTCAGGGCATCAAGGAGGGCCTCGAAGAACATGGTTAGCCTGTCGCTCGGAGTTACCCTCTCCTCATGGGAATACCTGAAATTCGACAAGCCCATGATGGACAGTTGTGTGGTGAGCCTCTCTGTGACTTCGATGAGGCGCTCAGTCCAGATCCCCGCGCCTTTCACATAGTCGTTGTAGGTGGCAGCGGCGCTCTCAAGCAGTTTCTTCTCCTCTCGGAGGTCCTTGGACATGGCCTTCTCATGAGCCATGCTGCCCTCAAGGGACTCCTCCAGTGTGGTTAGCTTCTGCCTCAAATCGGCAATGGAGTCATTGGCGACAGAGGTCTGTTTGTACTTAACGGATATGGTGGTCTGCAACTCCGCCAAGGTATAGGAAGTTTTGTCTCTGTCGCTTTTGAGCGTTGAGACCTCCTTGCCGTGCTTCTCCAGATCCAGCTCCACCTTCTCCACCTTCCCGGCCAGCTCGCTCTTGGCGGCCTCTGCAGCTTCAGTGGCGTTGACGGCTTCCTTCAGCTTGTCGGCATGGTCCAACACCAGGGCGTCAAGCGCTTTCTTGTGTTCCTGCTCTAGCTCTTGGGTCCACTGCGCGACAAGTTTCTCAATCTCCTCATCCTTGCCGCAGAGCTTGGTGGCAAGTGCCTCCTCGCGAGAGGCATGTTCCTCTTCATGAGCATCGAGCAGGACGCAGCGTTCCCTTAGTTGGGCATCTTCCTTGGAGGCTTGTTGAGCGGCCTCCTCCTGTGTCTTCTCAATGTCGGACTGCTTCAAAAGGACCTCATTCCAACTTTGGCTCAGCTGCTCCCTGCCAGTCTTCAGCTCTTGCCAGGCCTCAGCAAACCAGACTTGCATCTATTTGACACGCTTCTGGAGATCTGACTCTGCTGCATCAACAACCGTGGCCTTGGAGTCCAGCTTCTCTTTTCGGGTGAGGTGGAGCGCCTGGAGCTTCTGAAAATTGTTGCTCAGTGCCTAGAACAGTTGGTCTTCTTTGGAGCTGCTGCTGGCGCTCGGCTCGTCGACAACCTTGAGCCCGGTAGCAGCAATGACTTCTTCGTCGAAAGCCTCCCCCTCGGTTGGCGCTCGGGTGCCTGCCGTCCCTGGGATGCTGACGAACAGATTGTCGCCAACCTTCAGATGTCTGCTTGAGGGGGGCTTCAGATGTTTACGGTTGGTCCTCTTGTCTTCCTGGCAACTGGGGGCTACGAGACCGATGCAGTGCCAGGCGCTCCTGCGGCGGGAATGCCATTAGTTCGGTCGCCGGTCTCCTTGCCGGCCTCCCTGGCAGACCCCTTGGCGGCCTCTTCGTGCACGTCCTTGGCGGCCTCGTCAACAGTGACCTCGGCGGCTTCGGCGGTAGCATCCTTGGCGTCTCCTTGATGGTGGCATCAACATCCATCTGATCCACCAAGGGGAGATCTGAAAGTCAAGCAGGAGAAACGAGATGAGACCAAAGTTGAAGCTCAGAGCAGAAAGAAAAGAGGAAAAGATCATACTGAAAAAATGACAAGTGCCAGGAAGTAGGCGGCTTACCTGTGTCGAGCTGTTGGGAGGTGGTTACCTCCCCGGAAACATTTGTTGCCGGTGTAGGACTGCTGGCGCCCTTGCTTGCCAGCTCTTCCTCCCCGCGGGAGGGCTCGTCAGTGGATGCCCTTGTTGGGGACCCCTCTCTGGGCGGTGTGGTTGACGGAGGCGGCATGTTGGGGGTGGCCCTCGGCGGCTCCTCCTATTGCCGTTCTTCTCCTGCAAACCCGGCAAGGTTGACAGTAAAGATGTGTTCCCCAACGCACGCCAGCGAGAAATGAGTAATGGACTCACACCGGGGGTGGGTTGGGGGCTGCGTCGTGGGCTAGAATCTGGGCTGATTGTGATCATCTCCGGCACACTTGAGGTGTTGGTTTTGGCCTTCTTCGCCATCCTCTGCGCCAATGTTTCCGTGTCTCTGCGGGGATGGGCCAAAGCAAAACCAAATAAGATAAGGTAGCCAAATTAGAGGCTAGGAGGATAAAGAAAGCAGCAGGGCACTTACTCATCTTCTTCTTCTGGCCTCTTCTCCCTCCTCGGGCTAAAAGAGGAGAGGTCAAATTTGTCCTCTGCTATGGTGTCCGTGCGAGGGGGTGGAGATAGAGACCTGGGCCGCTTGGCCGTGGCGCAGGCAGCGGCTGCTACTTCCTTTGCTGGCACGGTCGTCTGCCTTGTCTGACGCACAGGTTGCGGCTGGACCTCTTGCCGCTGTGCAGCCTTGTCGGCCGCCCCCTTGGCGGGAACCTCTTCGGACGGGGAAGCTCGCTGGACTACCTCGCCGAAAATGGCATGCCGCAGGACCCACTTCTTCTTCCCCGGAGCTAGGGGCTCCTCGTGCGGCTGCTCCTCAGCTATATCTTTTGCGGAAGGGCCCCTGGCAACTGCACCACTGTGCTCTCCGATAGGCTCCCCCCGCTAGGCAAAGTCTTCCTCTGTGTTTGCTTTGACTTCCACGAAGCCAACACTGCCGGCCTCCTTGGCAAGGGCCGCCTCTTCGGCCCTGCTCGCAATATATGCCACTTCGTCATCGGTGGTGGGGCGAATGAAGTTCGTTTCTTCCTGGATGACCCTCTCTGACAAGTTATCGAAGAACTATTGTGCCCGCTCCATGGATGGCTCGGCCCAGGTTTGATCAAGCCCATGGGTGTTGAACACCGGCATCATGGTGATGATTGAGGTCAGGGCAGAGTTGTTGCTGAAGGGGATTACACCCGCCGGCAACCTGAGCACCCTGTCAGCCTTGAGGTGGAACAACTTTTGGCAGAGAGCCGCATGATGCATGACCGTCAGATTGTTGTTCAGGCCAGGGCGCAGCCTCATGATATCTACCGCATTCCGGTATTCCCAAGCCGTTCTCCCCTTGTTCTACAGAGGGGCGATGCGGCGGCGGAGGAAGTAGGCACCAACCATGTCGATTGTGAGCTCGGCAGCCTTGAGGCGATGGATCCTGGTGGTCGCGATTGTGAGCCTCCCGTCTTCAGGGTCGAGGTCGCCCCAGTCGCCTCCGTGGACCAGCTTCGTTTGTCGTGGCATACAGAACGGCTGTGGATCTTCTTCCACAATCCAGCACCACTTGCCCCGCCATTCATACCACTTCTCCTTGTAGGCCTCGTCTGGGTACGTCTTCTTGGTCAATGCCCTTGGGATCCAGGTGATGCAGCCAGAAAGGGCCCCTCCTGGCTAGACGCGGGGAATGAAGTAATCGCGGAACAAGTTCGTATTGGGGACCACCCTAGCGAAGCTCTCACAGAGGTGGGCGAAGGTGGACATACATGCCACAACATTCGGCGTAAAATCCAAGATATGGAAGCCGAATGTGTACATGATGTCATTGAGGAAATCAGAAAATGGGGGGCAGAGCCTACACTAGAAGTAATCAACAAAGAAAGGGAATTTATCTGGGGCGGTCTCGGCGCAAGAAGCTATGATGACGTGGGTAGCAGGGTGCCTCCTCGTTGCTCTCCCCCACATACACTGGTACCGATCCCTCAGAGCGCGCACATCGATCGTCCGAGCGAAGACGGCGTTCTCCCCCTGCATCTTCACCAACTCGCTCTCCGGCACCTCTTTCCCCTCGCCCGCCTTGGGCGCCTCTTTGCTCCTGCTCGCTTTAGGCGCCATGAGAGACTGGAGAGAAGCGGGAGGCCGAGGATGGTGGGAGTGTAGGGGTGGCGGATGAATGAGCAGGCTCTGGTTTGGGCTCGAGGAGGAAGATGACGGTAGTTCCTAGATTGGAACGGGCGAAGGGTAAATGAGCAGCGCCTCTACGGATTCCTCTTTTTATGTCCAAGGCGCGAGGCTGCCTCTTTACTGTTTGATGTGAAGGCGTTTCCACAGGCGTTCTGCTGCTACGACCGTTCCGTGCACGCGCTCCACGTCACGCACACAATGCAGATCATGGGGAAGCACAACAGACGAGATAATTACAGCAGTTAACCCCTGCCACACATGCCCGTGCACTGTTTGGGCCTGGCCCAATGACGCCTCGCACCCGTGTGTGGCCCAGGCCAGGGGGCTCCTGTTGGTGTACTAAAGTTTGGGCCCTTTAGTAACCCTTACTTGTGCACGGGCAGTTGCAGCCGTACCCGTGGCAAAGCATGACGGGGGTGACCGGAAGCAAGTACGAGATGGCCAAGACGGCCTTCAAGCTAATAAACAGAGAACAGAAGACAAGCTGAGCCCCCTGGCAAAATCCTTGTCGGTATGGCTCGAGAAGCCCTGGCAAGATCCTTGTCGGGATGGTTTGCGAAGCACCGGCAAGACCATCACCCTTGAGGTTGAGAGCTCCGACACCATCGACAATGTCAAGACCAAGATCCAGGGGCGTCTGCGTGGTGGCATGTAGATCTTTGTGAAGACCAGAAGGCAAAGTTCCAAGCAAGGTTCTCGCCGGGGACGCTTGCGAGCCCCCTGGCAAGATCCTTGCCGGGGATGTTTGCGAGGCCACGACAAGGTTCCGCCGTCCTGCCACCGCTCCAGCACAGCAACTAGCATGCCAGCCATGCAAGCGCCTGCGTGGTGGCGCGCAGATCTTCGTGAAGATCCTGCCACCGCTCTAGCGCAGTGGCTAGCCAGTCAGCATGGAGTTGCATGCCTCGTCATCCTGGGTGCGTGTCAAAACAGGGTGAGGCAATGACGGATGGGACGGGCTCTACTTTTGTCCCTGATAAAGTTAGGGACACGTAAACGGCGCATTAAATGTGCTTATCATAAGTCGACAGGGATAAGTATACGCACTTTAGCAGCTTTACACCTCCTGTGTGCATGGACACCTCCTGTGTGCCTGTACGCCATTGTGGTAGCCCCTTGGTATAAAAGGAGGCCCAAGGCCATACAGGAGGGGACTTTCGGACATTCCTGCCTAGTTTGCATGCAACTAGCCGAAGCTCAAGAACACTCAATACACTACAAGCAGGACTAGGGTTTTACGCTTCTCTACGGCCCGAACCTTGGTAAAAATCCCTCGTGTTGATCATTAGATCTTCTCTTTGTGCACTCCTCTTTCCCTGCCAACAGTAGAAGGGATCCATTGGATCCCATAGGTGTCGTTTCCCCGACAGCCGCGCCTTGTTATCCCAATATTTTGACACACGCAAAAACTCCCTCCTCATCCGAAATTGGTCCCGCAGCCCAGACACGCGAAATCCCCCTTCTACCTCTCAGCTGGAAATCCTGCCTCGACGTCACGTGGTCAAAACTGGCGGGGGTACATTCGGAACTTACCCTACATTTCGGACAAGCGCGTCCCTAAGCCATGGCTCCCCCTACCTTCCCCTTCGACCCCCCCATTCGTACACCTAGGCCGCCAAAACCCGCGAAACCCCATGCTCCCCCGTCGGCCTCCCGACTGTCACCCAGCCGGAGACTCTTCCCCGACGACGTTGGCACCACAAAAGCTCGCCATCCCTCATCCACCACACTGGATGAGGATCCGTCATCGATCTCATCGCCTCGCCGGATCAGCCGCCCCATCCTCCACCTCCAAGGAGTTGCCCTGATGTTTGCGCCACCTATGGCGCCACCTCCATCCCCATAGCGCCATCTTGACCTAGCCCACCGAAACCGCAACACCCTCACCAATTCCTCTGATGAAGTCGAGGCTACTCGGCGCCACCAAGGAGGTTCTGCCCTCACCGCTGCCTTTTATCTTTTATTCGATCTCATGAGGCTGCTGGTGCTCGACACCGAGCAGCCATGGTGGGTCTCCATCGATGGCGTCTTCGCTGGCCACTTACATCCACGACGTCTCTCCACCATGTCATTGCTTCCTCGGCTGCGACTTCCACACCAGCACTAGCTGCTAATGCACTGGCTCTCGCTTCTTACTTTCTTGCCTTTGCTCTGGCTCTCGCTTCGTAGCTCTTTCTGTTCTTCTTTGTCAGTCGCTGCTGCCTTTGCTCTTGCTTTCGTTCGTGCTGCTACTCTGCTCTGCTATTTCTGTCGGTCCGCTGCTGCTCCACTCTTGCTCTCATTCGTGCTGCCGCTCTGCTCTTGCTCTTGCTCGCACTGCTACTGCATGACCTCCAATAGCTACAGGAGTTGCTGCTTTAGCACTCGCTCGCGATGCTACTGCACGACTTGCTCTGTGCTAGTGCGTTCGCTGCTCGAGCGGCTGCTGACTTAGATCACTGCTTCTCTGCTACTAGTGCTCAAACACCCTAAACTTCTATTGCAATGCTCTGATACTAGTGCAACAAGTTTCGACAGTAAAATTTAGTTTCGACTGTAAAGTTCAGTTTCTTTAGTTAAGTTCAGAGTGAACAATATTTACAGCATCCATCGGAGCGGTCGTGGCGCGGCTGATGCATTTTACATCTAGCACTTTTTGGTGATGTATTTTACATCATCTATTACAGATGATATTAGATTCCCACTTCAGATTAACGTTGTCTGTCTTGTCCTGCTTTAGCCTCGCCGCCGTACACCTCACCGGAGCTGCTCCAACGACGGAACCATTCATCACAGCAGAGCAGCACCCTCGGCGCCATTTCCAGAGACCTCAGATCTTCTTCCCCGCCTCCGACAGTCACACCAGCATCACCATCCTCCACGTCCAACCCAATGATGCTGAGGTCGACAAGGCTATGCCAAAGAGGTTGTACACTCGTCGCATCACTTTGTTACTTTGCATTCATGTCGATCCCTCAGGGATCCTTTGGTTCAAAGCAGTTGCAAATCTAGAAATAAATGAATCGTGGTCACAAAGTTAACAGGGAGAAAACTAGATGCTCTTTCGAACCACAATTTTAAATAGTTTACCAAGATAGCCATTATATGATACTAATGTGGACCAAATCTAAGCTCACAAAATATTTCAAGGGCAGGCTTCAGCCTGTTGAAGACTGCCTACTAGAATCGCCACTGGTAAGAAGAAAAAGTGAATGAAAACATAGGAATTGGAAACTTTACTATGGTACTACTATTCGTGCATTTGGTTAGAAGGAATGGAGCAAAGAAAAACTGGAGGATTTTTTTCCTTTGGTGTCTCTTTCAAATAAAAAATGTAGGAATTTTAATATCCACTTGGACGTCGTTTTCAAATTAATTTGCATGAAGAACAGGACTAGTTGCATTACTAGCATAATAATCATTTTCATGTGGTTTGACTTTAATTTGACCATGTTTCTCCATTCCTGTGTTCTTCCAATTCATGTGAACCAAACACCCAGGTTGACAAAAATCCTATGTTTGCAAATGCTCTGTTTTGCACGTGCATTCCAATCATATTCATGTGTTTTTCCTGTCATTGCGTCTATAGAATCCTCCAATTCTAAAGAGCTCTTACAGATTTATTTCATTTTCAGATAGGTGTCAAAGAGAACTCTGTGTGGTATGTCCTGCTCCTGCCGTGCCGTCATCCACCCCACCTGAGGTGCACCATCGACGGAAGCGTTCACTGCAATAGAGATTCCCCCTGCAGACTTTCTTTCGCTGCCTCAGATCATCTTCCCCGTTGCCGGCAGCCATGCCGACAGCATTACCATCATCGACTGAGTAGACGAACCTGAGGACTACACAGTTCCAGAAGAGAGGTCACACTTTTTTGTGTCTGCTTACGTTATACATCGGTTATTACTACCTGCTAATTTGTCGTCATGTTCACCTCTTAGATTCCGAGTCAGGTCCAAACTAATGTTCAAACTTGATTTTTAAAATGCCTATGGGGCACGTATCGAGGAAGCAACGAATAGTATCTATCTACTATCTGGTTCATCTGGGGTCTTCAATGTGGTTCATGCTGGGTGGGCAACAAACAGTAGATGATCCATTGTCTATCTTTTTAAACTGAAGCTATAATCTACCTGCTATCATTAGTTTTGGATCTATCCACTTGTTTGCTACCATCAGTCTTGATTTCTGCATGCACCCCTTAGGCCTTACATAATCTAACTATATTTTTTTATTATGCATGTCAATTATTGTACACAATCCTACTGAACATGTAGAGAAAAAGAGAAGACCGTTGTGTGGGAATATAATGTCATGCAGACGCCGCTCCATGGTGGGCGAAGTGCCCCCCTCCCGCCATTCCAGATTGTATTCCAGAGGAAGATAACTGTTTAGAGGGGGACTCAGAGGGAGCCGACCACTCCTATTTACCCCCTGAGGTGTTTTCTCTAACCTGGCATGCTGATTTTGGTCATATCATGCATATGGTGCCTCGCATTAGTTACATTATACATCTTATATGTCATCAACTTAGTTTAGATTTTCTTTGTGTGAATGCCACCTGTTTGGTTTCTATATCATACTCCCACCGTTCCTAAATATTTGTCTTTTTAGAGATTTCAACAACTAACTACATATGGAGCAAAATGAGTGAATCCACACTCTAAAATGTGTCCATATACATCCGCATGTTGTAGTCCATTTGAAATCTCTAAAAAAACAAATATTTAGGAAGGGTTGGAGTATATGGGAATTATGCAATGCCATCTTCTTTAGCCAGGCATCATATACGTGAATCATGCAATGCCATCCTATTTAGCCAGCCATCGTATATGTGAATTGTATCGTGCCATATTTTTTTCATAATGTATTCCATTTGTCTACAATGTTTATACATTTATCTACTCTTCCTGTGCATCAGCCATTTGAGTCGGTCATGGGAAAATATGGAGTGACAACAGGTCTTCTCGAGCAGTCGATTGCTACACCGTTGATGCAGATTTCTTCTTTGGTTACATATAGCTCCTCGAGAGGAGGATTCGTAACAGATGACCAAATGTATCCCCCCGAGGTGCATGCTCTAACTTAGCAGGGTTATATTGCTCATATCATGCATATGGTGTCTTGCATTGCCTTGCCATCGCTTAGATTAGACATGCTTTGTGTGAATATCTCATGTTTGCTTTCTATATCAGATATGTGAATTATGCAATGACATGTTTTCCAGTTATCATATATGTAAATTATGCACCGCCATGTAGCCAGGCATCATATATGTGAATTATCTCATGCCATCTATTTTTTCATTACGTATTCCTTTTGTCGACAATCTATGTATATTGAACTACTCTTAATGTGTATCAGCCATTTGAGGCGGTTATGGAAAAATGAGGAGTGAAACAAGGTCTTCAGAGCAGGCAATGGTACCTGTTGAAGCATATATCTCGATGTTACAGGTAGCTCCTCAGAGGAGGATTCATAGACAGATGACCAGTCTTATATCCCACCTAAGGTGTATGCTCTAATTTGCAATGTTTATATTTCTCATATCGTGCATATGGTGTCTTGCATTTCTTAGTTTAGACATCATATGCACAATATTGAATTCCATCTGCTTAGTTTAGAGATCATACATGCGAGTGCCAGCTGCTTAGTATATGAATCAATTATGTCAATTATATCACGCCATCTTGTATACTTAGACAACATGTATGTGAATTATTTCATCCCAACCTATTTTAGAAAGACATCATATAGTTTTGTCATGTCATCCTGTTTAGATACTCATCATATGTTGAATGTTGCCATTATATCCTGTTAAGTTATCCATCATATATCTGAAACTGTGTCATGCTATCCTATTTAGTTAGCCATCATATATGTGAAATTGTTTCATGTTGTCATGTTTGGTTAGACAACATATATGTGAATTACCACATCTGTCTATCATACAATGTATGTACGTTCAATTTCTTTCCTTGTGTATCAGCCATTTGAATTGAGGGGGTGATGGTAGTATCTAAGGGAGCAAAAACCCGTTCTTCACAAAAGACAGTGCTACCCATCGATGCAGATAGAACCATGGTTGTACTGGCCCACGAACTAGCCCCACCACACATAATTGAGACTCTTCCAGATTGCACACTTACACTGTTGGACAGAGAACCAGCTGCAACCCATCTAACCCCAACCCCAGCGGATAGTAACCCACTTCTAGTTGACACAGCACCATGTCCACCATAGAGTACCCCCACACGAGCAGTTTGTAAAGCAACTGTAGTGCCCAAAGCACGAAGACCACCACAGCGAACCCAAACCCACATTTAAAGCAGAAGAGCAACTGTTCTCGGGTCAGATTCCATAGCTATGGTCCATACTCCTTTGTTGTTGCATCACTGTATTTACTCATACCAACTACTTTCGAATTTGAAGGATCCAACTGAAACTCCAATGCCGTAACAGATATGTTTTAAACCTATTTCTTTATCTGGATTGCTGTTCTAACTTCTTGCTCTATGTTGATTTCAGTTTCAGTTGTATAAACAGTTATGTTCTCATGTGATGCACATTACAAGTGTTGCTAGTGCTGTGTAGTTTCTCAACTTATATTCTGTCTATGCTGTTGTGTCTTAAAAATATATGATTTGAACTGTGTATCTATCTTGATTTGGCAACATAAACTAGAATGATATGGACAATAGAATGACCATAGTACATAGATATATGTTTGTTTCATGTTTTTATCCTGCCACCTTACTACTGAACCGGTTTACCAAAATGAGTTTCGTATACTACGTGCTAAACATGTGATGTGTCTGCTTGTTTCTCTTGTTGAATGCGAACAAAATATTGGAGAAGAGCACCCCACTATGCAATGGTAGAGAAAGTAATGCAGATAAGGTTCAAGATAATGAGACAACCCTATTGGTCTCTAAGAAAGGTTATAAAAACGATCTTGTAGATAGTGAGACAACCCCACAGTCATGCGCTGATGTAGTGTTCGAGTTACTGGCCAGTACCGCTGGCACAAGCTCTTCGAACTCGCTGCCTGAATCACTTCGGCTTATTCAGTCTCAGCTACAAGCTGAAAGGCACCAGTCAGCTGTGCTGCGGCAAGAAGCCGAAGGACCGAGGAAGTCCCTGCTGAATTCAGATGCATACTTTCTGGTGCAAGAGCAAGCACTGGAGGATTTAAGCCTCAAACAAGAGAAAGTTAATAAGCTTGCTAAGCATCTTGCCAGCACTATATATGGGTACCCAGGATATTGTTTCTCGAGCTCTTCTGAAGTGGTTTCAGTTCTGGACTTGTTTTGCTGCGGCGTTTATTTGCACTGGTCGCCAACTTTGAGAACCAGTCTATGTGATATGTTGCTTTGTTCCCTATATTTGCACTGGTGGTGAACTTTGATGCCCAATGGATGTAATATGTGTAATAGCCGTGATAGCCTAGCATAAGTTGCTTGCCTGTTTATTTCCTTATTGTCTTGTTTGTTTGTTTTCTTGCAGTCAGTGCAGTTCTTTTTCTGCGGTTTGCTAGTGGCCGCAATAACCTATTTTTTAAACTAGGCCACAATTACCATGGGCTACATATTTACTCTAGCTACCATGGGCCTCCTACGGGCCGTAGAAACAATGGGCCTTCTATGGGCCGTAGAAACAATGGGCGTTCTACGGGTCGTAGAAACAATAGGCCTTCTACGGGACGTATGATCGATTGGCCAAACATGGGCCAACAATGGACCGCATTATGGGCCGTAAATGGGCTAGAGTTGGAATCGTCCGTTCATGGGCCGATCATAACGGGTCGTCGTTAATCGGCCGTATTTGATGACGCTATGAAAATGGCCCGACCAGTTAACGGGCCACAAACGGGCCGACTGTAACCACGGGCTGAATTTGGCCCACAAGCAAAAAAGGCCTGTAACGGGCCGTAAGTAACCGAATGCTGGAAATGAGCCCAAGAATAAATGGGCCCTGAGAAGGCCGAAAGATAAAACGGGCAGGAAACGGCCCAATGGAATAATGGGCCGTTAATGGGTATAAAGCGATACAATGTTCATTACGGGCCAGTTTGACCACGGGCCGTTAATGGGCCAAGAGTTACAAAGGGCCTCATATCGGCCGAAAGACGTCATGGGCCATACATGGGACGGAAGTTACAACGGGCTGGAATCATATTGGACGGCCCAGATGACGCTATTGGGCCTAATTCGGATAGGCCGTAACGTGCTTTGAGTTAGCGGGCTGTAAATGGGCTACATGCAAACAGGTCGTTAACAGGCTTTCCATGGGCCGGCCTGCTACCTTTTGACCAAGTCAAACAGGCCAGCCTTTTCACAGGAAAGGGCCTCTGTTGGGCCGTGCCACGTGCCGACGTATCATAGGCGCCTGCGGTCCAATGAGTGGATGACACCTGTCCCAATGGTAAGCCGACACATGGTTCCTCTGGCCATTGAGAATTTTAAACATGGAAAATCCCCATTGGTCCAGGCTGTTAACAGGTTATCAGATCCAAACCGGAACCCGATAGCTTAACGGCGACCTGTTACGGTTGATGCCATGTGTCGCTTACCCTTGACGAAAGAACTTCCATGACGCGCCATTTATCGTCATGGAAGTGGATACTTCCGTGATGGTAATTTTTGTATTTTCATGGAACACTTCTACGACAACACAGGTATGACTATCTTGATTCTGTCATAAAATCGTCATCGATGTACATGCATGACAAAAAAGTGACCTACTGTGACAAGCACGTATCATCATGGAAGTGTATTTTTTTGTAGTGTCACGAGGGGCTGAGGATGAACCGGTACAGAGGATGAACAACCTCGTTTAGGGGTGAGGAATAAGTCGACCCCTTCTACAGTGGTGGCTAACCTATATTTATAATGGTCTCGGTCCTCTTCCCCAAAAACTTAGGCAAGAAGGGATCCCACAGCGGTCAATTTTAAAGGGGACAAGTAGTACATCTTATCCTGACGAAAGGTGGTCTTCACCTGCAAAGCTTCTGGTCGGACGCAGCGGTGGGCTCGGCGATGACATTCGTCCTACCGTGCTGGTGGTATTCGTCTTGTTGCACCGGAATGGAAACCTTTGCCAGATTCCTCGGGAACCCGCGCATGTCCTTGCCTCCTTAACACTAAAGAGGAAACTGTCTCCAATGTGTCCGTTGGCGCCCGCTTGCCTTGGTCATCATGGCTTGCGTCATGGTAGCCTCACGAGGCTGGGTACCTACATAGAAATCTCCGCTCCTCGGGTGGCCGCCTGGGGAGGCCGCTCCCTCGGGAGGTCTTGGTGTCGTCCGCCTCGCGAAGCCCAGGGGCTCCCGCGAGGGTCTTGTCTTGGCGGTCTTGCAGATGGGCCGTACCAGGCCGTCGAAGGAGCCACGCCGTGGGCCGCAGGCGGGCAAGTCCGGGTACCCTGGTTCCCACAATGCCGACACTCCAGACCATTCCGGAGCTCCTCGTCATGTATGTGACCTCATCCGGGACTCTGAACAACATTCAGTCACCAACTCACATCACCCATATAATATTATATCATCAACGAACGTTAAGCATGCGGACCCTACGGGTTCGAGAATGATGTAGACATGAATGAAACGCCTCTCCGGTCAATAGCCAATGGCGGGACCTGGATGCCCATATTGGTTCCTACATATTCTACGAAGATCTTTATCGGTCGAACCTTTATGACAACATACATTGTTCCCTTTGTCAGTCGTATGTTACTTTCCCGAGATTCGATCGTCGGTATCTCCATACCTAGTTCATTCTCGTTAGTGGCAAGTCTTTTTACTCGTTCCGTAATGCACCATCTCGTAACTAACTCCTTACTCACTTTACTTGCAAGCTTCTTGTGATGCTGTATTACCGAGAGGGCCTAGAGATACCTCTCCGATATACGGAGTGACAAATTCCAATCTTGATTCACGCCAACTAAATAGACACCTTTGGAGATACCTGTAGAGCATCTTTATGATCACCCACTTACGTTGTGACGTTTGATAGAACACAAGGTATTCCTCTGGTATCCTGGAGTTGCATGATCTCATGGTCGAAGAAACATGTATTTGACATTAGAAAGTAGTAGCTATAAACTGGACGATCATATGCTATGCTAACGGTTGGGTCTTATCCATCACATTATTTTCCTAATGATGTGATTCTGTTATCAAGTGACAACACATGTCTATGGTTAGGAAACCTTAACCATCTCTTGATCAGCAAGCTAGTCCAGTAGAGGCTTACTAGGGACACAGTATTTGTTTATGTAACCACACATGTATTTAAGTTTTTGGTCAATAAAATTCTAGTATGAATAATGAACCTTTACCATGAATAAGGAAATATAATAATCACCATTTTATTATTTCCTCTAGGGCATATTTCCATCAGTCTCCCACTTGCACTAGAGTCAATAATCTAGCTCACATCGTCATGTGATTAACACCCATAGTTCACATCGCCATGTGATTAACACCCAAAGATTTTACTAGAGTCAATAATCTAGTTCACATCACCATGTGATTAATACCCAAAGAGTACTAAGGTATGATCATGTTTTGCTTGTGAGAGAGGTTTAGTCAACGGGTCAACCATATTCAGATCCGTATGCATTTTGCAAATTACTATGTCTACAATGCTCTACATGGAGCTACTCTAGCTAATTGCTCTCACTTTCAGTATGTATCCAGATTGAGACTTAGAGTCATCCGAATCAGTGTCAAAGCTTGCATCGACATAACCCTTTACGATGAACTCTTTATCACCTCCATAACCGAGAAACATTTCCTTAGTCCTCTTAGGTAACTAAGGATAATTTTGAACGCTGTCCAGTGATCCACTCCTGGATCACTATTGTACCCCCTTGCCAAACTCATGGCAAGGCACACAACAGATCTGGTACACAAATGGCATACTTTATAGAACCCTTTCTTTGACTGATCCATTTTGAACTTCTTCAAAACTTTGCCAAGGTCAGTGCTTTGTGAAAGACCTATTAAGCATCTCGATCTATCCCTATAGATCTTGATGCCCAATATATAAGAAGCTTCACCGAGGTCTTTCGTTGAAAAATTCTTATTCAAGTGTCATTTTATGATATCCAGAAATTATATGTCATTTCCAATCAACAGTATGTCATACACATATAATATCAGAAATGCTACAGAGCTCCCACTCACTTTCTTGTAAATACAGGCTTCACTATAAGTCTGTATAAAACCATATGCTTTGATCATCTCATCAAAGCATATATTCCAACTCCGAGATGCTTGCACCAGTCCATAGACGGACCGCTGAATCTTGCACACTTTGTTAGCACCCTTAGGATTGACAAAACCTTCTGGTTGCTTCATATACAACTCTTCTTTGAGGAACCCGTAAGGAATGCATTTTTTACGTCCATTTGCCCGATTTCATAATCATAAAATGCGGCAATAGCTAACATGATTCGGACAGACTTAAACATCGCTACGGGTGAGAAAGTCTCATCGTAGTCAACCCCTTGAACTTGTCGAAAACCTTTTGCAAGAAGTCGAGCTTTATAGACGGTTATATTACCATTTGTGACAGCCTGGTTTTTGCCCTATTTTCTTTGCCTGATTTTTAGTTGGTTTGAATTTGAAATTTGGAGTTTTGAATCTTTTCATATGGACTTAAACCCTTGGGTACCCCTTGGCTTTCACCCAAGTCTCCCATTTCCCTCTCTAGCCATCATTCCCCCTCTGGTTCACCTCAAAATAATATATGGAATATTTTTCTTAAATGAAAAATATTCATTTCCCTCTCTTAAACCCTAGCTAGCCCGATGTGCTCCAAAGCAACCCCATTTTTTCTTGCCCACAAAAATCTAAGAAAATTCACAAATATTCTTTGAACCCTAGGGCACCTTCCTGAGCAAAAATATTGCATAACTTTTTGGAATATTTTTGCAACAGAAAATATTTTCTGTTCTGGACAGAAATGGTGGTTTCTACAACAACTACCATTATACTTGCTCCATTGCGGCTGATTTTTCTTGTGCATCATCACCTTAGTAGATGATTGCTAACCTCCAAAACCCAGCCCTCAACTCCCAGCCGTTTGACCATAGTAAGCTCTCAAAGTTACTGATCAAAAACTTACTTGGCAGTAGAAATCTATCCTACTGCGTCTGGATCCAAACCAAAGCGTGGTAATCTTCAAAACTACCACGAACAGCAAGCCAGACATAAATTTTGGACTTAGGTCAGCCTGAGGGAAAAGTTCACGCGGTGACCACGCGTGTACACGATGCCAACCTGCTTGTCGCCGCGCTCTGAGTGCCGCCGAGTGCTCTATTTCGCGCGTGCTCGCTTCCCCGACTACCTAAGCATGTCAAACCCCACCACAATCTTTGTCCACGCTCTCTTAACTCTCCCCTGGCACTCACCGCTGTCGGACGCTCGCCGCAGCGAGCACGGGCGTGGTCCGGCCAACGCAACAGTGCGCTCTGCATTGTGCTCGTCGCCTTCCCCTCGATCCTGTGCTCGTCCCCGTTCGCCCACAGTCCCCGCATGAGCTGCGTCGACTTCTACCTCTCTCACTGACGCCACTCATCGCCGGGCGCCGTGTCTAGGTGTCCACCGGTGGAGCCCGAACCCCCCTCGATGCTCGCCTATAAATGGAGCCCTCCCCAGCCTCCTCGAGCACCATCCACCACTTCCACACTCTCCACAATCTCGTAGATAGCCGTAGCCCGGGGGGCAGGCCGTGGGCCGCCGTCCCCGAGCCCAAGCTCGCCGGCGATCCCCTCGGGTCGTCTCCGTAGCTCCGGCCCCTCCCAGACCTGGGCAACCCTTCCAGGGCCTCCGCCACTCTCCGGTGGTGCTGTTCCGCCTGGTTGGAGCCCCTGGAGTCACCTCTGTTCGCCGTCGTCTACGTCTCCAGTGACCTCCTCTCTCTGCCTTCGCTAGAGAGGCTGATTTCGACACCGTCTGACCACCCCTAGCTACTCTACGGGTACGGGCAGGTGCGCCTCCGTCTCCTCTCTCGATCCCTCCCTCTCGTTTTGACCAAGAAGCCCTCAACGCCGGCGTGTGCTCCGGCGAAGCCGCGCCGTCCTCTGTTTCCTTCCCTCTCTCCCCCTCACATGACTAGCGGGGCCCGCTAGTCAGTCACTCAGTACGCGCACGAAGCAGTACGAGTGGTGGCGCCCTGAGGCTCTACGCTTTCGACATCACCCCCCCCCCAGTCTGTTTTTATTTAAATTCAAATTCATATTTTTTCAGAGAGCTTCAAACAGCCAAAACTCTTCAACCATAAGTCCAAATGAATTGATTCTTTTTGCACCGTGTTCTTTGAAAAGAAATCTAGCAGCTCACCAAAAATGGGATTTCTCTATGCTGTCTAGATTTTCTGGTGAATTTCAAAAGGTTTCTTGATATTTTCTTCGTGTGTTTAAAATTATTTTCAGAGCGTGAGGCTTGTCTTGAGGATCACCAGGAGGCTTGTGAACCTCATCTGCACTAAGGCAAGACACAACAACATTTTCATGGTGCCATTACAATATTTGTGATTTTCCTACTTGAATGAATGATTTAATCATGCACTTAAATCACTATTATGTTACTTATATTCTGATAGTTGCTTGTTTAAGTTAATATGCTTGATTTAGAGAAAGTTTAAAGCTAACTAAGTTGGTAAAGAAACTAGAATTAATTTATTTTTATGATAGAGTAATATAGTTATGGATATAAGTAATTATATGGAGTTTTTTTCTTGCATGAGAAAAATGATAAATTTGCTAGAAACGATTCTGTTGAAAGTAAGGTTTAATCTTAACCAGAGAAGTGTCATGAGTTGTTGATGTTTATGCTTAGTGTAAATTTAGTTGACTCAGTCATTACCGTTGATATGTGATGCATATGTTAGTGTTGCATTTTCATGGCATACTATGACACCGGTTATTTCTATTTTAAGTTGAACCTGATAATAACTCAACTTGAATATATCATTGACCGGGTCATGGTGCCACTGAATCGAGTTTTTCCCAGTGCAACCACATTTGCCTTTATGGGAAGGCCATTATTCGGTCCGTTGTCATGCCTCTGGTCGGTGCCTCCAACGAGGGAAGGTTATGGGCGTGCGGTACCCTGGCCCAGTAAGCAGACATAACCTTGTGTGCCCGTTGTTGAGATTTTGGTACCGTGTCCCCATGTGGGACAGTTTATGTTTTGGCCATGACGGTGGTCGTTGTGTCTTTGGTAGACACGGGGCCACCCAGGACAAGCCCAATGGGGAGTGAGTTGGAGTGTCCGGGAGAGTGTCATCGCAATGGAGGGGTTTCATCGGAACACCGTTGGTCCACCCGAATGGGAGTGCGAGGCCATGGGTTCCGTGGTGTGGGTACAGTGCGCTACCTCTGCAGAGTGTATTAATCTATCGATAGCCGAGTCCACGGTTACGGACACGCTCGAAAGTAGGTCACACCATGGGTCAACGTTTAATAAATCTTGCACACTAAGTTATGAACTTTGCACTGTTGTTGATGGCGGAAAGGTCATCTCGTTGTTTTGGACCAAGTGTTGGTCGTGGTTGTGATCGCCGGAAGGATCACAGTTTGAGACCAAATATTGGTCGTGGTTGTGATCGCCGGAAAGATCACGAGATATTCATAGTTAAGACTTTAAGGTTGGAACGTTTGCGATCCAAGAGCAATCACCGCTGGTAAGCCAGTCCGAGAGATTTTTCTCTCAGGAGTATGATCACAGCATGTTGGCTATCTTGTGGCATTATTAATAATTGGTTAACTTTCATGATATTGTTTGCCATTATGTTTATGTTTGTTGTGATCTTGCAAGTACATTCAATGTACTGACCTGGTGTGTCATGCCAGATTTCAGGAAAGACTCGTTGGAAAGGAGTGTTGTCCGGGTCTAGATCGTGTCCACATCGGTGTCCCTGTGCTATGGAGTTCCGCTACGACGTTGTTCCGCTGCCGCGTAGTTGTTATGATCGAGGCCCCCTTATGTTCACTAAATAATGTACATATTGTTCAGCCGCACATGTGTGCTGCTTGGCCTCGCTACCTATTGTAATATAAACTTTGATCCGCTAGAATCAATAAAGCGGTCGTTTTCTATACCAAGATGTTGTGTGTTGCCAGAAGACATGGTCTCTGGGCTGGCAATGCATGGTAAACCGGTTGCTCTGAGCCGGGGATGCCACAACGCTTGGTATCAGAGCCGCGCTGACTGTAGGCCACGCTGGACTACGACGTGTTAACTGGATGTTAGATACGAGTTTAAGTTGAGTGCCGGTAGCAATTTGTAGCTGGTTATTGCATGGCATGCACTTGTTTTATTTTATGCTAACCTACTAATGGTTGTGAGTGCAGATGGCTCCGGTGCGTATCCGTGCCAGTTGTAGCTGATGTCATTCACGTCGCCGCATCTCCTTCGTAACGTGTGGCGTCGGCTGTACCCCCTCGGTGACGATCCAGTCTATCGTGTGTACTGGGAGCATCTAGCTAACTCAGTGTATGAGTATCACGCAGTGGTTACTCTGCGCACCAGTTCCGATTCCAGCACTTACACTCGTACCTCTCGGAGCTGTTACGCTTCTACCGCTTCTCGGTCTGTCCGGCTTTGTCGCATTCGAGGTCCTTGTCAAGCTTCGTTACAACAAGGTCCGGATGCGTAACCACCTGTGTTTCTACTACCATCCTTCTCTGCACGACAATGGTCGTGTCCGTTTCCCTATCATTGATCTGGAGTCTGATAGTGTTGCTAGCCATCTTGCTCGTTATATCACCTCTAGCTGTCTTATGATCCACGAGCTGGCTCGAGAGCTGACTCGTGCCCGTACTACTTTAGCCTCTGCTTTAGTCTCTACTAGATCTGCCACTACTCCATCCTCCCTGGGATTTACTCCTTATATTCCAGCCAGTTCTAGTTTCCCCGTTGCACCGGTTACTCCCCCGAGTAGCTCGGGCGCCGCGACCGTGAATCCTCACAGTGCCCCTGCTGAGTGGGTTTCACTTCTCACTACTCCTGCCGCCCCGATGCTTCACCCTACACATGCCCCAGAGGGAGAGCCCTCGAGGCAGCGCCGTTGTGTTACCTTTAACCCAGAGGTCTCAGTTAACCTCGTCAGTTCAGGATCCGAGTCCGCTTCAGGAGAGGACCCCGCAGTGCCAGCAGAGCAGTAGAGCTTCTGAGTATTCGCAGTCGTCAGGATGGTGTACGAGTGTAGTCGTACGAGTCATGAGGTTTCGTTTCATGTATGAGAGTAGTTGAGCCTGGCATGATGTTTATCTTTCATGTATGAGTCTATGTATAATTATGTTGGAACTCTATTTTTTCGCCGTATTTTCTTCATCATTTCGGTTTTCCTCGGGCTTTTGTTGATGGCTTTCCCCAATTTATTTTGAATGTTTCTCATCTCGGTTGCGTTGTCTTGGGAAAAATCACAATAGGATGCCGCGGGGAGGCAGGAGTAGCAACATTTGCGAGGGTACTCCTGTTCGTCGTTCCGCATGACAGGCAGGACACTCCCCCGAGCCGTACGTTCCACCACCGCCTCCACCGCAAAATCCGCCCTCCACCGAGCAAATTCTGCGTATGTTTGAGGAAACACGGAATAATGATCTGATTGAAATATTAAGAAGTGTGCAAGCTATGGTTGGACAGAATGGAAATCAGAACAGTCATCACTCCAAGCTGTCAGATTTTCAGAGGACCAAGCCTCCCAGTTTCAGTCAGGTTATTGATCCCTTGGAAGCAGACGATTGGCTACAAACCATTGAGAGGAAACTTGAGATTGCTCATACTGAAGAAAATGATAAAGTTCCATTTGCAACTCATTATCTTGAAGGCGCTGCTGCCATATGGTGGGAAAATATAAAAGCCATGTGGCCTGCTGATGAAGAAATCACCTGGTCAAAATTCAAGGATCAATTCCGAAAATATCATATCCCTACTGGAATTATGAAGACTTAGCAGCATGAATTTCTCGAGCTCCTCCAAGGAAATCAGTCTGTGGGTGAATATTTGCAAAAATTCAATCATCTGTCACGTTACTCCTTCATGACGTGGCCACTGAAGAAAGAAAGATTGACAGGTTTCTTGGTGGATTAAACCCGCAACTCCGGTGTACTCTCAGTATGTTTGATTTCCCAGATTTCCAAACTCTGGTAAACAAGGCTTTCATTGCTGAAAGGGAGCACAAGCTTGTATCGGATAATAGGCCTGCTAACAACGACCACAAGCGCAAGTTTGAGCCAAGGAAGGATGGCAACCCGTGCAGAAGGCTCATACCTGGCAGCAGACTTAGGTGGAATACAAGCCCAATTGGCAACAAAATGTTAACAAGACCACCACCCATGTCAAGAATGTCGTGACCAACCCAGTGCACGAGGAGTGCTAGCGCAACAATTCTTGCTTCAGTTGTGGGCAAAACAGACATTATGCCAGACAGTGTCCCAAGAACAGCAAGGAGAATGCTCTATTCAGGCCACAAGTCAATTTTATGGGGTCATGCCCGAACCAGCAAAACATCACTGGGAACGTTCATCACCTCTCCGCCGGTGAAGCCCAAGAGAACCCCGAAGTCGTCATTGGTATGTTTTCTGTTAATAACATACTTGCAGTAATTTTATTTGACTCTGGGGCTTCCCACTCTTTTATTTCTCGGAGTTTTGTTGCCCAAAACAAATTTCCTTGTTCGCTTTTGGGCAAGAATATGCTGGTTGAAACCCCGGGATCCTTAATCAAGAGCAATCTGGTCTGCCGTAATCTGGAAATCAATATCAATGGAGTTTGTTTTCCAACTTCATTGATAATCATTGAGTCTGCTAAGTTGAATGTTATCTTGGGTATGAATTGGCTGACTCAATATCAAGTATGCATAAATTGCGCAACCCAAGAAGTCACTTTGACCAGTCAGAAGAGGCAGACTACCAAATTCTATTCTCGAAGAAGCATACCCAAGAAAGAAATGGCCTTCACCGTTGTGGCTGAATTGGAGTTAATTCCTGTGGTCAGTGAGTTTCCTGATGTGTTTCCAGAAGAGCTGCCAGGCATGCCACCCGATCGAGAGCTTGAGTTTGCAATAGATCTTGTGCCAGGAACCGCACCGTTATACAAGAAGTTTTGCCGGATGCCCTCATCAGAATTAGTGGAGCTAAAGAAACAGGTTGATGAAATGCTCCAGAAAGGACATATTCGTCCCAGCTCTTCACCATGGGGATCACCTGCTATCTTCGTGGAAAAAACGATGGTAGCCTCCGCATGTGTGTGGATTTCCGTCAGCTGAATGATGTCACAATCAAAAACAAATATCCGTTGCCAAGGATTGATGACTTGTTTGATCAACTCAGTGGGGCCAAGGTATTCTCCAAGATTGATTTACGGACAGGATATCATCATCTCAAGATTAAAAAGGAAGATATTCCTAAGACCGCATTCACCACTCGATACGGTCTTTATGAATATACAGTGATGTCTTTTGGTCTCACCAATGCCCCTGCCTTCTTCATGCATATGATGAACAAAGTATTCATGGACATCTCGATAAGTTCGTGGTAGTCTTCATCGATGACATACTTATGTACTCAAGGAGTGAAGAAGATCACAAAGAGCACCTCCGAGCAGTGTTACAATGACTCCGTGACCATCAGCTATACGCCAAATTCAGTAAATGCAAATTTTGGCTCAAGCAAGTTGGATTTCTTGGACATGTGCTATCCGCCGAAGGTATACCCGTGGACCCGAGCAAAGTAAAGGATGTGCTCGATTGGTTGCCGCCCACAACCGTAACTCAGATCCGGAGTTTTCTTGGATTAGCCGGATATTACCGTCGTTTCATTGAAGGATTTTCCAAGAATGCTAAACCCATGACGGAGCTGCTAAAAAAGGATAAGAAGTTTGAATGGACTGAGGACTGTGAGAAAAGTTTCAATGAGCTAAAGATACGGCTAACGACTGCACCTGTGTTGACTCTTCCTGATATCTACCGCAGTTTTGATGTGTACTGTGACGCCTCCAGACAAGGGCTTGGATGCGTACTTATGCAAGACGGCAAGGTAGTAGCCTATGCATCGCGACAGCTACGACCCCACGAGGGAAATTATCCTACTCATGATTTGGAATTGGCCGCGGTGGTTCATGCTCTAAAAATTTGGAGACACTATCTCATCGGGAAGAGGTGCCAAATTTTTAACGATCAAAAAAGTCTCATGTATATATTTACTCAGCCAGATTTAAATCTGTGTCAACGAAGATGGCTTGAGTTAGTCAAGGATTACGATATTGGAATAAATTACCACCCGGGTAAGGCCAACGTGGTTGCCGATGCACTCAGTCGAAAGCCTGTCAGCCTAAATGTCATATTGAAATCCTTGCCTCCTGAACTTCAAGAGGAGATTGCTCAGCTCAACCTAGTCATAGTTGATGCCGGCCTTGCTAATATTTTGGAAGTTGCCCCCACACTCGAGGAAGAGATCCGCAAGGCCCAGCCAGCTGACACCGTCCTGCAGAAATGTGCCAAGAATATGGTAGCAGGACAGACTTCAGATTTGTCGAAGGATCAATTTGGTACCCTCCGCTTTCGTGGAAGGATTTGTGTACCCAATCAAGCAGATTTAAAGCAGAAAATCCTGTCAGAAGCACACGAATCTTCATATTCCATTCACCCTGGAGGTACGAAAATGTATGAAGACCTTCGACAAATATTTTGGCGGGATGGAATGAAGAAAGACATTGCCTATTTTGTGGCCTGTTGCGACATATGCAACAACGTGAAGGCGGAGCATCAGAAGCCAGCCGGACTACTCCAACCGTTTCCAGTTTCACAATGGAAATGGGATGATGTTTGCATGGATTTCATCACAGGACTACCCAAGACTCAGCGAGGCAATGATGCAATTTGGGCCATAGTGGACAACTTAACCAAGGTTGCTCACTTTATCCTGATCAGAACCACATATCGAGCAGATCAACTTGCACAGTTGTATGTATCCCGAATAGTCAGTCTGCATGGAGTACCCCGAACCATCACTTCTAAACGAGGTTCACTTTTTACCTCCGCTTTTTGGTCACGTCTCCATCAAGCCTTGGGGACAACGCTGAAATACAGTACCGCTTATCATCCTCAGACTGATGGATAGACAGAGCGGGTAAACCAAATACTCGAAGATATGCTGCGGGCCTGTGGTTTGGCCCAAGGACCTAAATGGAAAGAATGTCTGTCGTATGTCGTGTTCTCTTACAACAATAGCTTCCAGACCAGTCTAAAGATGTCACCATATGAGGCTTTGTATGGCCATAAGTGCCGCACTCCTTTAAATTGGTTGCAAACTGGAGATAGCCGCATCTTTGGAACAGATCTCATGATGGAAGCTGAGAAACAAGTTAAGGAAATCAGAGACAGATTGCAATTGGCCAAATCTCGACAGAAGAGTTATTATGATGCAAAGCACCGACAGATTAGTTTTGAACCCGGAGAACATGTATACCTCCGAGTCACCCCTATGAAAGGAATCAAGAGATTCCAGACTCATGGAAAGTTGGCACCCAGATTTATTGGTCCATTTCCAGTTATGTCATGAGTGGGTACTGTTGCATATCAGTTGGAACTACCCCCTGAATTGTCGGACGTGCACAACGTGTTTCATGTTTCACAGTTGAGGCGATGCATATCACCGCCTGAGAAAAAGACTGCCATGATTGAAATAGAGCTGGCAAAGGACTTAACATATGAAGAGAGACCAGTTAAAATTTTAGAACAGATGGGAAGGGTCACTCGTAGTAAAGTAAGGAAGTTCTACAAGGTTCAGTGGGAGCATCACACAGAGTCAGAATCAACGTGGGAACGGGAAGAATTTCTAAAGGCACATTATCCAGAATGGTTTTCCCAAGCAACCGAATCTCGAGGACGAGATTCATCATAAGTGGTGGAGGTTTGTGACAGCCTGGTTTTTGCCCTCTTTTCTTTGCCTGATTTTCAGTTGGTTTGAATTTGAAATTTGGAGTTTTGAATCTTTTCATATGGAGTTAAACACTTGGGTACCCCTTGGCTTTCACCCAAGTGTCCCATTTCCCTCTCTAACCATCATTCCCCCTCTGGTTCACCTCAAAATAATATATGGAATATTTTCATTTCCCTCTCTTAAACCCTAGCTAGCCCAATGTGCTCCAAAGCAACCCCAATTTTTCTTGCCCACAAAAATCTGAGAAAATTCACAAATATTCTTTGAACCCTAGGGCACATTCCTGAGCAAAAATATTGCATAACTTTTTGGAATATTTTTGCTACATGCATAATATTTTCTGGACAGAAATGGTGGTTTCTACAGCAACTACCATTTTACCTGCTCCATTGTGGCTGATTTTTCTTGTGCATCATCACCTTAGTAGAAGATTTCTAACCTCCAAAACCCAGCCCTCAACTCCCAGCCGTTTGAACATAGTAAGCTCTCAAAGTTACTGATCAGAAACTTACTTGGCAGTAGAAACCAAAGCGTGGTAATCTTCAAAACTACCACGAACAAAAAGACAGACATAAATTTTAGACTTAGGTCGGCCTGAGGGCAAAGTTCACGCGGTGACCACGCGTGTACATGATGCCAACCTGCTTGTCGCCACGCTCTGAGTGCCGCCGAGCGCTCTGTTTCACGCGTGCTCGCTTCCCCGACTGCCTAAGCGTGCCAAACCTCGCCACAATCTTCGTCCAAGCTCTCTTAACTCTCCCCTGGCACTCGCCGACGCCGGAGCTCGCCGCAGCGAGCACGGGCGCGGTCCGGCCAACACAACAGTGCGCTTTGCACTGTGCTCGTCGCCTTCCCCTCGATCATGTGCTCATCCCCGTTCGCCCACAGTCCCTGCGTGAGCTGCGTCGCCTTCTCCCTCTGTCACTGACGCCGCTCCTCGCCGAGCGTTGTGTCCAGGTGTCCACCGGCGGAGCCCGAACCCCCCTCTATGCTCGCCTATAAATGGAGCCCTCCTCAGCCTCCTCGAGCACCATCCACCACTCCCACACTCTCCACAATCTCGTAGATAGCCCTGCCCGGCCGGGCAGGCCGCGAGCTGCTGTCCCCAAGCCCAAGCTCGCCGGCGATCCCCTCGGGTCGTCTCCGTAGCTCCGGCCCCTCCCAGGCCTGGGCAACCCTTCCAGGGCCTCCGCCACTCTACGGTGGTGCTGTTCCGCCTGGTTGGAGCCCTTGGAGTCGCCTCTGTTCATTGTCGTCTTCGTCTCCGGCGACCTCCGCTCTCTACCTCTGCTAGAGAGGCCGATTCCGACGTCGTCCGACCACCCCTGGCTACTCTACGGGTACGGGCAGGTGCACCTCCGTCTCTTCTCTCGATCCCTCCCTCTCGTTTTGGCCAAGAAGCCCTAGTCGCCGGCGTGTGCTTCAGCGAAGCCGCGCCGTCCAATGTTTCCTTCCCCCTCTCCCCCTCACCTGACTAGCAGGGCCCGCTAGTCAGCCACTCAGTACGCGCGTGAAGCGGTATTAGTGGTGGCACCCTGAGGCTTTACGCCTTCGACGTCACCCCCCCCCCCCCCCCCGTGTGTTTTTATTTAAATTCAAATTCATATTTTTTTCATAGAGCTTCAAACAGCCAAAACTCTTCAACCATAAGTCCAAATGAATTGATTCTTTTTGCATTGTGTTCTTTGTAAAGAAATCCAGCAGCTCACCAAAAAAGGGATTTTTCTATGCTGTCCAGATTTTCTGGTGAATTTCAGAAGGGTTCTTGATATTTTCTTCTTGTGTTTAAAATTATTTTCAGAGGGTGAGGCTTGTCTTGGGGATCACCAGGAGGCTTGTGAACCTCATCTGCACTAAGGCAAGACACAGCAACATTCTCATGGTGCCATTACAATACTTGTGATTTTCCTACTTGAATGAATGATTTAATCATGCATTTAAATCACTATTATGTTATTTATATTATGTTAGTTGCTTGTTTAAGTTAATATGCCTGATTTACAGAAAGTTTAAAGCTAACTAAGTTGGTAAAGAAACTAGAATTAATTTATTTTTATGATAGAGTAATATAGTTATGGATATAAGTAAATATATGGAGTTATTTTTTTGCTTGCATGAGAAAAATGATAAATTTTCTAGAAAAGATTCTGTTGAGAGTAAGGTTTAATCTTAACCAGAGAAGTGTCATGAGTTGTTGATGTTTATGCTTAGTGTGGATTTAATTTACTCAGTCATTACCGTTGATATGTGATGCATATGTTAGTGTTGTATTTTCATGGCATACTATGACACCGGTTATTTTCATTTTAAGTTGAACCTGATAATATCTCAACTTGAATATATCGTTGACCGGGTCATGGTGCCACTGAATCGAGTTTTTCCCAGTGCAACCACATTAGCCTTTATGGGAAGGCCTTTATTTGGTCTATTGTCATGCCTCTGGTCTTTGCCTCCAACGAGGGAAGGTTATGGGCGTGCGGTACCCTGGCCCGGTAAGCAGACATAACCATGTGTGCCCGTTGTTGAGATTTTGGTACCGTGTCCCCGTGTGGGACAGTTTATGTTTTGGCCACGACGGTGGTCGTTGTGTCTTTGGTAGACACGAGACCACCCAGGACTAGCCCAATGGGGAGTGAGTCGGAGTGGCCGGGAGAGAGTCATGGCAATGGAGGGGTTTCATCGGAATGTCGTTGGTCCACCTGAATGGGAGTGTGAGGCCATGGGTTCCGTGGTATGGGTACAGTGCGCTACCTCTGCAGAGTGTATTAATCTATCGATAACCAATTCCACGGTTACGGACACGCTCAAAAGTAGGTCACACCATGGGTCAACGTTTAATAAATCATGCACACTAAGTTATGAACTTTGCACTGTTGTTGATGGCAGAAAGGTCATCTTGTTGTTTTGGACCAAGTGTTGGTCGTGGTTGTGATCGCCGGAAGGATCACCGTTTGAGACCAAATATTTGTCATGGTTGTGATCGCTGGAAAGATCACACGATATTCGTAGTTAAGACTTTAAGGTTGGAACGTTTGTCAACCAAGAGCGATCACCATTGGTAAGCCAGTCCAAGAGATTTTTCTCTCAGGAGTATGATCACAACATGTTGGCTATCTTGTGGCATTATTAATAATTGGTTAATTATCATGATATTGTTTGCCATTATGTTTATGTTTGTTGTGAGCTTGCACGTACATTCAAGGTACTGACCTGTCGTGTCATGCCAGATTTCAGGAAAGTCTCGTTGGAAAGGAGTGTTGTCCGGGTCTAGGTCGTGTCCACATCGGTGTCTCTGTGCTATGGAGTTCCGCTACGACGTTGTTCCGCTGCCGCATAGTTGTTATGATCAAGGCCCCTTTATGTTCACTAAATAATGTACATATTGTTCAGCCGCACGTGTGTGCTGCTTGGCCTCGCTACCTGTTGTAATATAAACTTTGATCCGCTAGCATCAATAAAGCGGTCGTTTTCTGTACCAAGATGTTTTGTGTTGCCAGAAGACATGGTCTCTAGGCTGGCAATGCATGGTAAACCGGTTGCTCGGAGCCAGAGTGCCACACCATCAGCGTCCGTCTTCTTCTTGTAGATCCACTTACTCTCAATGGCTTGCCGATCATCCGACAAGTCCACCAAAGTCCACACTTTGTTATCATACATGGATCCTATCTCAGATTTCTTGGCCTCAGACATTTGTTAGAATTTGGGCTCATCATAGCTTCTTCATAGCTTGTAGGTTTGCCGTTGTCGGTGAAACAAACCTTTGCATATGTTGCCCAGACTGTACACCGGCACAAGGGCAAGATTACAGCAGCACCAAACATCCAAGACAAGACCAAGCCAGAGATAGCTCTTTGAGGAATCAAAGGGCAGATCAAGAAGACAAAGATGAGCCAAGGGAACAAGATATTACTAAGGAAAAACCGCCCTTGCCGGGCAGGCGAGCCTGGTTAGGTCGAGGCCTCACCAAGGGCAACCCCAAGATTCCCCCGGCAAGCTTGCCGGGGCCGCCAAGGGCAAGTCACCCTGCCAAGACTCCGCCACTCCACCACACAGCAACGCAAGTCACTTATCAGTGCGGTGTCAAGCCCCCAAATGATTAAGTGGCTGTCATTTGGCACATGGCAGCCATTTGGAAAGGAGATTCGCCCTATATGACACCCGTCCAGAGGTGTGTCATGCAGACAGATAGGAAGGTGGTTGAGCGCGATAGGCTTGCCGAGCTGATTTAGAGTGGAACCCTATGCGGCCGATCTTTCACGAAATGAGCGGATCCCAACTAAGAACACGAAGAACTCAAGGGGAAACACGAGGGAAAACACAAGAGAATCACTCAAACCAACAAGATATAGTCACACATATGCTAGATCCTCGAAACACGACAGGAAATACAAGATCCACGATCAACAAAGGACGATACAAAGGAAAACGGTTCTTCTCCTAGAGGAGGTCTTGATGGGGCCACCCAAGAGGGGGTCTTGAATCCAAGGGGGATCTTCTCCGTAGAGGGGCCGCGGTCTCTCTCGTGGAGTAGATCTGTATGGATGAGTGGGGCTCTATCTCACAAATGAGCTATCACAAGGCTAACCTTAGAAAGAGGGAGGAGGAGGAGTATATATAGTCTAGGTGGGCGAAGGGGTACATGGGCCTCGGCCCTTTATTGTGCACAGACAGACGGGGCCGGATGTCCGGGCCTTCCTGAGGAGCCGGATATCCGGGGCTGGGGACGGATGTCCGGGCTGACGGGAGCTTCTCTTCTGTTCTCTAGACGGAGCTTGTCCGGATGTCCGGGCGTTGGGGTCGGAGATCCGGTGGCTCGTGACGGGCCGGATGTCTAGGCTGGGGGTCCGGATGTCCGGGCTGGCAGGGTCGGCCTCGGAGCTCTCTGGATAGAGGGTGCCGGACCAAATAGTTCCCATTGTTGATATGGAATTGGTAGAGGCATGTAAAGGCCATGAGATTGAGCTTTAGACTTAGCTTTGCGACATGTAGAGCATCGGTTGGTGAAGCGGTTGATGTCGCTAAACATCTTGGGCCAAAAATAGTTCTTGGAGAGCGTAGCAAATGTCTTGTCGTGTCCAAAGTGTCCAATTAGTCCTCCTCCATGAGATTCTTGCAAGAGCAACAAAAGAAGAGAAGACTCGGGGATGCAAAGTTTGTTATCTCTTATAAGATAATCATCTTTGATGTAATAGCGTTCCCAAGATGTATGTGTCAAAAATTTGGCATAAGGAATAGAAAAAGTAGGCTCATTCGCATACAAGTCTTTTATGTGCTCAAAGCCAATGACATTCAATTCAAGTTGAGTAACAAGCATGCATATACGGGAAAGTGCATCCGCCACAACATTTTCCGTACCTTTAATATACTCGATGACATAAGGAAATGACTCAATAAACTCACTGCACATAGCATGACGCTTGTTCAACTTAGTTTGACCCTTAAGGTATTAAGTGTTTTATGATCGGTATGGATGATAAATTCATGAGGGCGAAGGTAATGTTCCCATTCATGCAAAACTCGCACTAAAGTATATAGCTCTTTGTCATAGATGGGGTAATTGAGTTGCACTCCGAAGAGTTTCTCACTAAACTATGATATGGGGAGCTTCTCTTGCGTTAACACACCTCCTATGCCATTACCGCTAGCATCACAATGAATTTCAAAAGGTTTGTCAAAGTTAGGTAATGCAAGCACGGGAGCATGACTAAGCAAATTCTTAAGCTCATTGAATGCGCTATCTTGCGATGGTCCCCAAACAAAGGGTGCATTCTTCTTGCTCAAAGCATGTAAATGAGACGCGGTAGTGCTAAAATCCTTCACAAGTCTACGGTAGAAACCGGCTAAACCAAGAAAACAATGCACTTGTTGCAAATTGGTTGGTTGGGGCCAAGTTTTAATAGCATTGATCTTAGATTCATCAACATGAACACCCTTAGAAGATACTACAAAACCCAAGAAAACAAACTTATGAACACCAAAAAGGCATTTGTCCATGTTAGCATAGAGGCGCTCTTTTCGAAGAGTTTGCAACACGGTTCTAAGGTGGGTGACATGATCTTTGAGAGATTTTCTAAAAACAAGGATATCATCGAAGTAGACCACAACGAACTCACCAATGTAAGGGCGAAACACATAATGCATAAGACGCAGGAAAGTACTGGCTACTTCCGATAAACCCATAGGCATGACTAACCACTCATACAAAACAAACATTGTTTTGAAAGCGGTTTTCCATTCATCACCCTCTTGTATGCGTATTTGATAGTAACCACTTTTGAGATCAATTTTGGAGAAAATAGTGGCGCCGCTAAGTTCATCTAGCATATCATCAAGGTGTGGAATGTGGTACTTATAGCGGACGGTGATAGCATTGATAGGTCTACAATCGGTACACATGCGAAAGCTACCGTCTCTTTTTGGTACAAGAATGACCGGTATGGCACAAGGACTCAAACTTTCACGCACATGTCCATTGTCAATGGGATGTTTTACTTGCCTTTGTATTTCATTGGTTTCTTCGGGGTTGACGCGATATGGAGCCTTGTTTGGAAGTGGTGCTCCGGGCATGAGGTCGATGCGGTGCTCGATGCCTCGTAGTGGAGGTAGACCCAGAGGTAGCTCGTCGGGGAAAACATCTTGGAATTCCTGCAATAGAGAAGATAACACCGAATGTAGATTGTGAGAGGTGTTAGTTTTTGGTGCCTCGTCCTTGCACAAGAGGACATAGTGCATAACACTTGATGGGTTCTCACACACTTCTCTCATCTCATGTTTGGTGGCAAATAAGACTTAAGTTATTCTTGTCGCTCATCGTGGAGGCACTCAATTTGGGCTTGTGGCGCTCACTCTGTTTTTGGTGGTTCGCTCTCTCACTATTCTCTCCAAGATGGGTGGCTTGCTTGTCGGCGATCACTTGGCTTGGAGACATAGGTTGTAGCACATACTCCTTTCCTTTCATCTTGAAGCTATAGTGGTTTGTACGCCCGTTGTGGATGACACCTCAGTCGAATTGCCATGGCCGTCCAAGAAGGAGGTGGAAAACGGTCATAGGAACAACATCACACTCCAAAGTGTCTTCGTATGCTCCGATCTTCAAAGAAACTTGTACCCTATACTCGACCTGCAAAGTGCCGGAGTCGCTTAGCCATTGAACCTTGTAGGGGTGCGAGTGCTTCATCTTGACCAATTGGAGCTTGGAGCATAGTTCTTCACTTGTTAGGTTATGGTAACTCCCTTCATCGATGATGACCTTGACGAACCTTCCATTGATGCCGGCCTTGGTGTGGAAGATATGGCATCGTTGGTCGTCTTCTTGTTGATGTTGAAGAGTCAAGACCTTGGAGACAACGAGAGCGGGGCTCGAATCTTCGTCATAAAAGACTTGATCATCTTCATCGTTGTTCACTTGCCGGTGCATGGCCACTTGCTCAAGGGCTTCCATTTCTCCTTCACTCATGGAGTCATAGGTTCCGTCATCGTTGAGGATCATAGTGCGCTTGTTTGTACACTCAAAGGACTTATGGCCTCGGCCGCCGCATGTGAAGCACTTGAAGGAACTTGTCTTGATGGTCTCATCGGTTGGGGTAGATGATGATGAAGCTCTCAGCTTGAACTTGCTTGAAGTAGGAGGACGACTTGAGGTTGTCGAAGTTTTCTTGTAACTTGACTTGTCGTCGTTGCTTGTAGATGTCTTGGTTGAGGTAGAAGGTGTTGGAGTCGTTGAAGCTTGATTGTTGGAGAAGCCATAGGACTTGGATGAGAACTTGGCATACTTGAAGTCATTTTGCACTTGACGTTCTGCTTTGGTAGCTTCATGCACTAGCTCGATGAGGTTCGATTATGGTTGCAAATCGGCGATCTTCTTGATAGGATGATTGAGTCCATTCAAGAAATGTGACATATTTTGCTCATCATCTTCCGTGACATTGGCTCGTATCATGGCAATCTCCATTTCCTTGTAGTACTGTTCAACACTCTTTGTTCCTTGCTTTAGTAGTTGGAGTTTCTTGAATAGGTCGCGGTTGTAGTAGTTAGGCATGAAACGTGCTCTCATGACATCCTTCATTTGCGCCCAAGTTGTGATGGGTGGTTCACCTTTTGCCTCTCGGCGCTCAGTGACTTGTTCCCACCAAATGAGGATGTAGTCTTGGAACTCAAGGGATGCCATCGCGATCTTCTTCTCTTCTTCATAGTTGTGCAAGCTGAAGATTTTGTCGACCTTCTATGCCCATGATATGTACTCTTTGGGGTCATTGCTTCCGGTGAACTTTAGCTTGTCGTATCATTACTCTTCATTGTGTTGGGGTCGAGGATGATTACGCCCATGTCGCTGAGGAGTGACAATCTCATGTTGCTCTTGGCGAGGAGGGTTGTCAACCTCATGTTGCTCATGTCTTGGAGGATTTCCATTGTCTTCATGTTCTTGGCGAACTTGAGGTTCTTGTCGAGCTTGAGGAGGCTCTTGTCGATCTTGACGAGGAGCTTGACGATGCACACGTGATTGATAAATTCGCTCTTGAACTTCATCATGAAGCGCTTCTTGATGTTCACGAGCTTGTCGGCCTTGGTTGGCTATGGCTCGACTTGAATCACGAAGGGCACGTTGCGCCTCAAGTGCTTGAGCTTCATGTAGTTGTTGTTCTTGATATTGTGCCTTGGCATCTTGTGCATCTTGGTGTTGTCGCGCTCATTCCTCTTCTTCTCGTTAGCGTTGACGTTGCCGTTCTTGTGCTTGCGCGAAAGTAGCTTGATTTTGACGGTGTCGATGTTCTTGCGCGCGAGCTTGCTCTTGAGAGTCGGTGTCGTGTAGAGGATTGCGGTTGGCGTGACGGTCTTGGCGCGCGGATCGACGAAGAGTGTTCGATGTCGGGGTACTTGAGCTGGAGATAGTGTCGTCGGAGTGTCGACTCGAGCGGCTCCGTCTTGACTTGGACAAAGTGGTAGAAGAGCGGTTGACCAACAAGGCACGAATCTCGTCCATTCTTGCATCATTATCATACTTGTGTTCGTCGAGTTTGTTGTCGAAGTAGTCTCTTGTACGTTCCTCGGAGAGTTGCAAGTCGGTGGCGAGGTTGTCGACGCGGTCGCTCATTGCTAGTTGCTCTTCATGCAAAGCTCGTTGTGTACCAAAGAGGTGTAGCTTGGTGACGTAGTTGTTCGGGTCGTCGTCTTGCTCAAGGAAGAGTGGTTGGTAGGAGTACTTGGCCTATCCATCATTCCAAACAAAAATATGTTAGTGGGAGAAAGAGAAGAACTTATACCAAATGTACCTTGACCGATGTTGAAGATGGATCAATGATAACTCCAATGTGTAACAAGGAAATAGCACAATTGGTACCAATTCTTGTCGGTTTCTCACACATACACAAATAAAAGCTTATGGTGGGGCTCGGTTAGGATGGTGGCCCAAAATTTGATGCAATTGTAAGTGAGACTCAATAATGTTGGAAAAGATTCACAAATTTTCAAATGCAACAAGTAGACCAATAGCAAGATATGGTACACGGAAACGCACATGCGAATAGATAAGTGGGGTCATGCAACCAAGGGATAAGCCAAAATGTGGAATCCACAAAAATGCTCTTGTTGCACAACACTAGAGAGATGCTAGCACGATTGCACAATAGGCGGATACGAACTTGTGCACAACCTACTAAGCAAAATGCAACGACTTCTATCCCAAGTATGCTATATGTATGGTATTCCGGTGATATGACCCAAGATGATCGAGTATGACAATCTTAAAGTAGTATGATGCTACGGTTCTTGCTTATAAGCTATTTGCTTATCTTTTCCTTTGTGCTTAGAATCGTGTTTGGCTCTTTCTCTTTTGAGCTCTTTCTCATGCAAGACTTCACGAACCAATATAGCAATTGAGTATATGCGATGACACCTTTGTGACACAAGAGATGATACCAAGATATGCAACATGATGATATGGTATGTATGCCATGCGAAGTATGATCACTAATGTGCACAAGTTACGTTGCCGGCAATACTCAAAGGCTAGTCTTGATGGGTAAGTGACGCAAAAGCAAGGCTATGGGGTTATCAATGCAATGGCAAGAATGTAGAATGATATCACGATACCAAGAAGAGGTTACCCTTGTCGATGAAGAATCCGTGGCGAAGATGAGCAGCGGTGATGTCGATGTCGAACCATACCTAAATAGCCGAAACACAATAGGACACGGGAACCGCAACTCAAATTCTCAAAGAAAAAACGTGACAAGATTGTCGAAGGTGGTAGAGGGAAGGTTATGGTGGTGCTATGCGGAAGTGGTGGTGCTATGCGGAAGTGTTGGTGGTATGTGGAAGTGGAAGTGGGCACCGGGTCAAAATTTAATGAAAGTTAGGCGGAAAAGAAGCGGTGGATGGAAGTGTTGTTGTCAGCAGCCGGAGTCCGGGCTCGCGGGTCAGATGTCCGGGCTGTCGGGCCGGATGTCCGGGCTCTGGATCCGTGGACGAACTCGATGAACTTCGCGTGGAGAGGTCAAAACCGAGGCAAAATTCGGGAGATTTTTTGGATGGCAATTGGGGAAAAGATTGTGAAAAGCTAGATCTACCTGCAACACATGAAATCCGTGGATCAAATCCAACAAAAATTCATCACACCAACAAATCACAAAAAAATTGGGGCTATTTTTGTGGGGCAATTTTTGAATTAGGGACAAAATCAACAAAACAAGGCTAGAAAACAAAGAGGGGGGCTCCGAAATCGTGATCAATGTGGCTCATGATACCAAGATGGTGTAGGGTGGAACCCTATACGGCCGATCTTTCACGAAAGGAGCGGATCCCAACTAAGAACACGAAGAACTCGAGGGGAAACACGAGAGAAAACACAAGAGAATCACTCAAACCAACAAGATATAGTCACACATATGCTAGATCCTCGAAACACGAGAGGAGATACAAGACCCGCGATCAACAAAGGACAATACAAAGGTAACTGGTTCTTCTCCTAGACGAGGTCTTGATGGGGCCACCCGAGAGGGGGTCTTGAATCCAAGGGGGATCTTCTCCATAGAGGGGCCACGGTCTCTCTCGTGGAGTAGATCCGTATGGATGAGCGAGGCTCTATCTCACAAATGAGCTATCACAATGTAACCCTAGAAAGAGGGAGGAGGAGGAGTATATATAGTCTAGGTGGGCGAAGGGGTACATGGGCCTCGGCCCTTTACTGTGCGCAGACAGACGGGGCCGGATGTCCGGGCATCGGGCAGGATGTCCGAGCCTTCGTGAGGAGGCGGATGTCCGGGGCTGGGGCCGGATGTCCTGGCTGACGGGAGCTTCTGTTCTGTTCTCTGGACGGAGCTTGTCCGGATGTCCGGCTGTTGGGGTCAGATATCCGGCGGCTCGGCACGGGCCGGATGTCCGGGCTGGGGGTCCGGATGTCCGGGCTGGTGGGGTCGGCCTCGGTGCTCTCTGGATAGAGGGTGCGGGATTTCGAGGCTTCTGGCCGGATTTCTGGGCTGGGCCGGATGTCCGGGGCCTGTAGGTGCTTGGCAGCTGGGATGCTGCTATAGTGGATGCCTCCAGCGACTGGATGTCCGGGTCCTGGAGCTGCCTTCTTCTCCTTCCAGCGTTCCTCTTCATGCATGGACTTGGCGGCTTGTCCGTCTTCACGAGCATCTTCGGGAGGGTCCTCTTGACACCTAATCATGCACAATGTCTCGGACTTAGGTAGTAGCCATGTCTCGAGTGGATCATATGTGATATCACTAAGGAAGGAAGTCACCTCGTTCTCGAGAGCTCTAGCTCGTGCTCATGTCATAGGTCCTCTTGGCTCTTGATGAGACGATGGTAGGTCCATGGGGATGACCATAGGATGCTCCGGATCGCGTGCTGCATCTTCAGCGTGACACCTAGCAGTGCATTGAATGCACTTTGTCCTAACTGCCAGAGTTAGGTATGATAGCACCGTTGGCTGTCTAATCAGTAGGTAATGACTGATTTGCCACTGTGGTAACCCCTTAGCCTATAAAATGAGGGCCATGGCAACCTAAGAGAGGATTCAGACCCTTGTACACCCTTACGTGCGTAGCTGCTCTCCCTGAGGTGACCTTGTCGGGCTTGAGCGTTGCGTGTGTGCCACGGTCCTCCGATAAATCCACCAAAGTAGGAGTAGGGTTTTATGCTTCCTAGTGACCCGAATCTTGGTAGAAAACACCAGCGTCACCCCTGTCGTGCTGCTTCATGCTCTCCGCTCTTTGTGCAATGTGCCCTTCCCCTTTCCGAACCACAAGGGGCTGATGGCCCCATAGGTGATTGTGTTACACCACAACATCTTTGGCACGCCAGATAGGGCGAAGCGCTTACGTGAACCCAGGTCATAGACAACATGTCAATCTTCATCATCGTCTTCTTCATAATTAGCTTCATCGTCCATGGCACCCAAGAAAACGTCCGGCACAACAGCTCACCCTTCCACCTCGAAGGCCCCCTCACATGCAGCCACTGATGCCATGGGTGTTCGTTGGTGTCGAGGCACACGGAAGCCATGGGGGACATGACCGGCGCAGGTGGCGCTCTCATCGTCCCCCCTGTGGTCGAAGTAGGAGTAGAAGACGTCGGAGGAGAGTGACATCAGCAGCATCCCGACAGCCGTGTTCTGCAAGGTGCGGGTGGGGAGAATATTTAGTCGCCACCGCACTGGAGGGCGCAGCCGCAGTGAGGGCGCCCGCTCTGGTGCGAATCGCGACCCCCTAGTTGTCCCTGCTACTGGCGCAGCTACGGGGCACACGCCTTCCCCGAGATAGGGTAATAAAGATGAATCGCCGAATGGGGTCGTCAACCCCCAGGCATATCCTTCTCGTCGCCATGCCGCCATGGCGACTAGCTCATGGTCGCGAGAGCACAGTGCCACCACTACCGGTACCGTCAGAAGTCAAGCGACATCGCAATCTGCGTCGTCATCCATGCCGAGAGCCATGGCGCAAGCCCAACTCCTGCTGAGATTCCCGCCAGCGGCCGATCAAATTGATAGTGGAGATCCACCATTCAATGTTTGATTGGTTTTGCCGAGGCGGGAGGATCATAGCGAGCAGGCCCGCCACGGTGTCCGGAAGCAACAACGACGGCCCGAGCTCCTGACCGTGCTGAAGAGGCCACTCCAATGATGCAGTCCCATCCACGGCAGCCAGCACAGAGGCTGCAGACAGAGCCACGCGACCAAGAGCCCGAGGAGGTGTCAATGGCTTCATCAGGCCCTCGGACCCGTCGAGATCAGCGGCAGGTCCTCGAACACAGGAGGAGGGAAGACACGCGCGTCACCATAGGACGGTGCCGCGAAACCCGCCTCCAGTCTGATAGGTGCAATGGCCCCGATGTCGATGAACCCACGCCCAGTGGAGGCGGATACCTGCCTTTCGAGGTTGGATGCCTTGCCTTTACTCGCGAGGTGCGGCAAGTCCGTTGGCCATCTACCCGTGTTTTCAAGCCGGAGATACCAGAGAAGTATGATGGAAGATTGAACCCGGCAGAGTTCTTGAGCATCTACACCATCGCCGTTCAAGCCGCCGGAGGAAGAGATGAAAAGGTATTCGCCAACTACTTCCCTTTGGCACTCAAGCCGAATGTGAGATCGTGGTTGATGCACCTGCCAGAGAATTCCATCTTAACCTGGGCTGACCTGTGCAATGAGTTGGTTGGTGCCTTCATGGGAGGCCATCAATAGAAGCAGGGTGGCCCAGCGATTTGCAGCTCCTTCCACAAAAGGAAGGGGAGAGTTTTCGGAAGTACATGCAGGGGTTTAGCCGGGTGCACAGGAACATTCCAGATATCCACCCGACAGCTGTGATTGCCGCGTTCCAGTCCAACGTGCGCAACCGCAGGATACGTTCATAGATGAATGTTCGGTTGCCCAAGACTGTGAGTGAGATTTACACCTTGGAGGATAAGTGTGGCCGTACAGAGGAGGGGCGACTCCCCAGAGAAGAAGATGGCATCAAAGTTGACTTAGAAGATGACAACGAGGCTGGTAACTAGAAGAAAAAGAAAAACAAGAAACGCAACAAGAAGCGCAAGGGGAAGGCAGTAGTGGCTGTTGAAAGTTCTTGCACTCCTAGTACCAGCAAGAAGGCCAATACTGAAGCCCCCAGCAAGAAAGTTGCCGCGTGCGCTGATTGCCGGGAGGCTGTGGCGGCCAGGAAGGCTGACGGACCGTACTGCAAGATCCATCGGACCAAGGGCCATGACCTCCAAGAGTGTCATCAAGTTGAGCAACTCGTCAAGAAGCAGAAAGCTGAGTACGAGAAGCGTGACAAGGAAAGAGACCAAGAAGGCGCTGGCGGGAAAGGTCGAGCCGGCAGAGGAGGCCGCCATGGCAAGGTCCCTCGGCATCAAGGGAAACCTGCTAGACACTATGAGAAGAAGGAAGGTGATGATGAGAGTGATCAAGGGGATGAAGAGGAAACCAATGAGCAAGAGTTCCAGAAAGCCATTGAGGCCATGTGCATTGACGGAGGCGCATATTTGCACTCCTCTCACCGCCGGCTAAAGCAGTGGGCGCGTGAGGTCAATGTCGTGGAACCAGCGGCAGAATCCCAGAAACCATTCAAGTGGTCTCGCACGCCCATCATCTCTGAAGAATAGGATCACCCTAACCGCACCACCGCGTTAGGGTGCTTGCCATTGTTGGTTTCGCAAACAATCCGCAACCTCAAGGTCACAAAGCTGTTGGTTGACGGTGGGGCAAGACTGAATCTGATTTCCCCCAAGGTAATCAGCAAATTGCAAATATCAGATGAAAAGCTCAAGGTTACTGGCATGTTTCAAGGGATCAACCCCGGCAGGAGTCGTCCAAAGGGGAAGGTCACACCAACGGTGACATTTGGAGGAGAGTTGACTATCAGACCGAGAAGATTGTGTTCGACGTGGTTGAGTTTCATTTGCCAAACAACGGGATTCTTGGTCGACCAGCCCTGGCAAAGTTCATGGTGGCATCCCACTATGCCTACAATACACTGAAGATGCCAGGACCAATGGGCGTCATTTCCATCCCGTCAAACAAGAAGGACTCAATCATATGTGTGGCTAAGATGTACCGGGATTATGTCGCTGCCAAGGTCGTGGAAGCCGGCGATCCTGCCAAGGAAAACAAGAAAGGGAGAAAAGCTAGCAGGGATACCGGCAAGGAATGCGAGAAGCGCGCCTCTCTCGAGTGTGCTGCACCTGTCGATGACTTGCCATAGAGTTCTACTAGCAAGAGATCCAAGGCTGCTGCACCTGCTGTGAAGAGGGTCCCGACAAGGCTGGTTGGTGCTGATGGTACGTTCACTATCAGCTCCATCCTTGACGACAAATAGGAAAGCGTGATCGTTGCCTTCCTACGAGCGAATGTCGATGTGTTTGCTTGGAAACCATCTGACATCCTCGGTGTTCCCAGGGAGGTAATCGAGCACCATCTTGTTTTCTGCCCTCATGCCCGGCCCGTTAAGCAGAAGGTCAGGAAGCAAGCTTTGGAGCGGCAGCAGTTCATTGCTGACGAGATCAAGAAACTCAAAGCGGCTAGTTTGGTCAGAGGGGTGTTGCATCCAACATGGTTGGCAAACCCAGTGGTGGTGTGCAAGGCTAGGGGTGGAATTTGAGATGAGTCGAGCCAGCTCGACTCGACTCGCTAAAGCTCGTTTCATTAACGAGCTAGCTCGACTTGACTCGTTACTATAACAAGCTCAAATCCAAGATTAGCTCGACTCGTATAACTCGCGAGCTGGCTCGTTTAGCTTGTTAAGCTCGTTAAAGATATGAACATAAAAACCTTACAAATACGACAAAAAGATTAACTAAGAATTTAACATGGACATATATGGTCATGTACATGTGAGTCTCCTGGGTGACTAGGCCTTGAACGGTTGGGCCTTGTTTTTTTTTTTTGACTGTACACAGTAGGGCAAAACCCCACTGCAATTTTTTTTATTATAAAAGCAAAGGTCCAATAGTACAAAGGCTTGAGATAAGCCAGAAGAAAGAACTAAAAGAACTAACTACCAAAAAATACAAAAATTACAGAACAAGGTTGTCAAGCCAAGTACAGAAGGCCCTAGCATAGCTCTTCTTAATTCTAAATCTGAGCAAGTTTAGCTCCTCCAGTAAAATGACTTTCCACCTCTGAATGCTGGGTTGAATTGCTTGAAAGATCAGATTATTTCTTGAGATCCAGATAGCCCAAGAAGCTAGGATGATGATTTCCATGAAGAAGGGTACATGATGTTTCTGTCTGAGATCAGCAAAAGCTTCAAGCACTGAGACATTGGCTTGTCTTGAGGGGCATATCAAATCCCAACACTGGGCTGCAAAAGGGCAGGTCCAAAAGAGATGCTGCAGGGTTTCCTCCTGTGGACAATTATTGACAGCACAGTTATAGTTGTCCAGATGAAAAGTTTTCCTGCGAAGAAGATTCCTAGTATTGAGCCTGTCATGAAGTAGTCTCCAAAAGAACACCTTGTGTTTTGGCTGACAGGAGCTATTCCAAATCCAGTTGAATTGTTGGGGCACTATTTTAACTCCCATCATCACTTTATATGCCTTAGCAACTGAAAATTGATCATTTACCCAAATGTAACTCCAGGTGTCAGTGCAATCCAGGGAGTCAGAAGCCCTTAAGGCTATACAAATGTCTTCCATATTTTCAAACTCCTGGAAATCTTGGACAGTCAGTGGAAGGTGGAACAGATCCTCAAGGAATTCAGTATGAATAATGGTGTGCACAGTAGTATTCTTGTTCTTCACAAAGGAGAATAGGTGGGGGAACATGTCCTGAAAACAAGCTGAGTGCCACGAATCAGACCAAAATAAAGCACTTTTTCCATCCCCTATGTGACATCGGGCAAAAGATTTGAAGTTATCAATGAGCTTAAGATTTGCCTTCCACCAAAAGGATGCAATCCAATTACTGCCAGGCAACAAATCATTGCTATAGTAGGTTTCCCAAATCAAGTTGACCAATGGAATGTTGTGCCTGTTATAAAACTTGTGCAGATTCTTAAGTAATAGAGCTTTATTTTGAACAAAGATATCCATCACCCTCAAACCTCCTTGATCCTTTGGTCTACAAACAGTGCTCCATGCAACCATAGCAGGCCTGTGATCCTCCAGTCCAGGGCCTCTCCAGAGACAATGCCTCAAATACTTGATAGCTTGAGTTTTAATGGTGATAGGCAAATCCAGGCATCCCATGAGATAAACCAACATAGAGTTTAAAACATATTTTACTAGTAACAATCTCCCAGCCATTGTCATGAATGAAGATAAACCCACAAGCTTCTTCTGCAGTCTTGTGACAAGAGGAAAACATTGCTCCACAGTAGGTTTATGAAGACCTAAGGGTGCTCCCAAGTATTGTATGGGGAAAGATTCCCTTTTGCAATGGAAAGTATTTGTCAAAATTTCCACCTTCTCTCCTGTCACATTAATTGGGATGAGGCTTGATTTATTATAGTTCACTTTAAGGCCAGTATCATCTGCAAATGTATTGAGGAGGGCTTTGAGGCAGTGAAGTTGCTTTGCATCAGCTTGAAGGAGAACCAGAGTGTCATCTGCATACAGGACAATAGGAAAATCAGGACATGATTCCACTTGCAAAGGTGAAGTAAGCAAACCCAGGTGCATGACCTTATTAAGAATTTACTGGAGCATGTCTGCAGCAAGCACAAATAAAAGGGGGGATAGAGGGTCTCCCTTCCTGACTCCTCTAAGACAATAAAACTTCTTGCCAGGAACACCATTGAGCAAGATAGCAGATGATGCAGAAGTGAACAACATTTTAATCCAGTTGATCCATCTGTCCCCAAAACCTTTGGCCTTTAAGATATCCAAAATTGTCTGGTGCTCAATGGTGTCGAAAGCCTTTTCAAAGTCTAGTTTAAGCACAATAATTTCTTCTCTAGACTTATGGCATTGATGCAGATATTCATATGCCCAACCCAAGTAGTCATGGATGGATCTTTCTTTGAGGAATCCATATTGGTTGATGTGCACCAGCTGGAGAATCACTTTCTGCAACCTGTTTGCCAGCAACTTAGTGACTAGTTTGAGACAGCAGTTGAGTAGTGAAATTGGCCTGAAGTCATTTGCTGTCAGAGGAGTGCTCCCTTTAGGAATAAGGGTGATGTAAGAAGTGTTTAAGCTCTCAAGTGAAATTTGCCCAGCATGAAAATCATGAATGAATTTGAGCACATCTCCTTTAATAATGTCCCAACAAGATTTAAAAAATTCATTGTTGTAACCATCTGGTCCTGGTGATTTGTCAAGTGGAAGATCTTTGACTACATCATTGATTTCCTCCTCAGTGAAAGGCAATTCCAGGTTATCAAAGAGTGTTGGATCTTGTCTCTGACCAAATAAGGAATCCAAATCAAAGTGCATAGAAGTTTTTTGAGATGTTCCGATTCTTTTCTTATAAGCTTCCCAGAGTATTTCATCTTTCCCAGCATGGTTGGGCCTTGTGCTTGCACGCAAGGTGTTTAGTGGCTATTTTTTTACTACTGATCAAGAAACGGTGAATCTTTTACCAATCCTTACGAGTTATACGAGTACTTGTGAGATCGTCTCGTTTAACTCGGCCTGTAAACGATCTTAAACTAAAGCTCGGCTCGACTCATTACTGTTCGAGTTCAAGTCGATTCGATCCGAGTCACGAGCAACAAGCCGAATGGGAAATGGAGGCTTTGCATAGACTTCACAGATCTAAACAAGGCATGCCCGAAAGACCCTTTCCCCTTGCCGTGTATCGACCAGATTGTGGATTCCACTTCCAGGTGCGATCTGCTTTCATTCTTGGATGCATACTTCGGGTACCATCAGATATTCATGTCCAAGGAAGACGAGGAGAAGACTGTGTTCATAACCCCATGTGGCACGTACTGCTTCGTACGGATGCCCTTTGGGTTAAAGAGTGTTGGGTACACTTTTGCAAGAGCAGTGCAAATTGGTTTTGAGTCTCAACTGCACAGAAATATTGAAGCTTACATGGATGACATAGTGGTCAAAACCAAGGACAAATCAACACTCCTCCAGGACTTGGAAGAGACTATTGTAAACCTGCGCAGAATCAACTTGAACTTGAACCCAGAGAAGTGTGTGGTTGGCATTCCCTCGGGAAAGCTACTTGGTTTCTTTGTATCTCACCGGGGGATAGAGGCCAACCCCGACAAGATCAGAGCGGTCGAGCAGATTCAAGCACCCAAGACAGTCAAGGACGTGAGGCGTTTAACTGGATGTGTTGCCGCGCTGAGTAGGTTCATTCCCAAGTCTGCCGAGTGCACCCTATCGTTCTTCAAAATTTTGAAGAAGGCAGGGCCCATGAAGTGGACCCTGGAGGCGGAAGCAGCGCTGCAGGACTTAAAAACTTATCTTTCCTCTGTTCCCACCTTGTTCGCCCCTCAACCACAAGAGTCGTTGCTGCTTTATTTAGTAGCAACCAATCAAGCGGTTAGCGCAACGCTAGTGGCGCAGCGGGAAGTAGAAGAAGGAGCAGCCGCAGCTATTGTCCTCCCTGGAGAAGGAAGTGAGCCAGTCATGGCAGGGTCAAGCGCAAACCAGGAAAAAGAAGAGTAGGGTAGTGAAGACAGTCTCACGACCATGGCAAGGAAGAAGGTGGTGTAGCGGTCAGTTTACTTTGTCAGCTCCCTGTTGCAGGGGCTAGGTCAAGGTATTCTGGGGTGCAGAAACTGATCTTTGGCCTCGTCATGGCCTCAATAAAGCTACGCCATTACTTCCAAGCCCATGAAATCATATTTGTCACATGTTTCCCTTTGCAACGCATACTAAGGAACCCTGAGGCCACCGGAGAATAGTTGAATCGGCACTAGAGTTATCAAACTTTGGACTGAAGTACAAAATCACCTCAACCATTTAGAGCAGAGCACTAGCGGAGTTCATTGCGGAATGGACACCCACTCCGGATGAAGAGACGCCGGAAAAAGATATCCCCGGCAAGGAAGCTCTGATGTAGGTTAGAACCCTAGACGCCCGATCTTTCACGATTGGAGCGGATCCCACCGTGAACACGAAGAACATGAGGAGAAACATGAGGGGAACACGAGGGAAAACACGAGAGAATCACTCAAACCAACAAGATTGATCACACATGTGCTAGATCCTCGAAACACAAGGAGATACACTATCCAAATCCAACAAAGGATGATACAAGAGGTAACTAGTTCATCTCCATGAGGAGGCCTTGAGGGCGTCTTCCCGTGAGGGGTCTTGAATCCGCTTGGGGGATCTTCTCCGAAGAGCTCGTGAACTCCAATGGAGATGTAACCAAGTGGATGAGCAAAGCTCTATCTCTCAAATGAGCTATCACATTGCTAACCCTAGAAAGAGGGAGGAGGAGGAGTATATATAGTCTAGGTGGGTGAAGGGGTACATGGGCCTCAGGCCCTTACACTGAGTGCAAACAGGGGAGGCCGGACGTCCGGGCGTCAGGCCGGATGTCCGGGCCTTCACGAGGTGCCGGATGTCCGGGCTGGCGCCGGATATCCGGGCGGTCGGGGCTAGCCTCGGTGCTCTCTGGGTAGACGGTGTCTGGATGTCCGGGCTGGAGGACGGATGTCCGGCGGCTCAGGAAGAGCCGGATGTCCGGGGCCTTAGTCGGATGTTCAGGCTGACGGGCCTGTCGTTCTGCTCTCTGGATTGGCTTGTCCGGATGTCCGGGCTGAATGCCGGATTTCCGAACCGGTGCCAGATGTCCGGGCCCTGTAGACTTGGCTGATGGGCCGTTGCGGTCGGCGACACCTCCAGGGCCCGAATGTCCGGGGTCCTGGCAGGATGTCCGAGTCCTGGGAGCTGTTCTCGACTCCTTCCAATGGTTCTCCTCGTCTGTGAACTTGGAGACTTGTCCGTCTTCACGAGCATCTCCGAGAGGGTCTTCTATGTACCTGAGCACACATAGCATTTCCGTTTGAGGCAGTAGCCATGTCTCACATGATTCATATGGAAGTTCATTAAGGATAGATGTCACCTCGGTCTCAAGAGCTCTTGCACGTGCTCGTGTCATTGGTCCTCTTGGCATTTGGTGAGACGATGGTAGGTCCATGGGGATGACCATAGGATGCCCCGCATCATCTCCCCTCCCTTGGGAAAGATCCGAGCTCGGATTGAAACCTTCATCACCATGGTAGGGAGAAAGATCTTTGATGTTGAAGATGCCGCTTATGGAGTACTTATCACGTGGGATGTCGATCTTGTAGGCATTGTTGTTGTAGCGTTCAATCACCTTGAAGGGTTCATCGGCTCGTGGTAGAAGTTTGGACTTGCGTTCATTGGGGAAGCAGTCCTTGTGAAGGTGTAGCCACACAAGATCTCCAATGTTGAATACCATGGGTTGCTTGTTGGTGTTGAGCTTGGTCACGAGTCATTGTACTTGGCGCTCGATGGTGTGCCTTGAATCTTCATGCATATTCTTAAGGTAGTTGACTCGGGCACTTGCGTCCATGTTGATGCGCTCTTGTAGTGGTAGAGGAAGAATGTCCATTGGGGACAATGGGTTGAAACCGTAGACGACCTCGTAGGGGGACTTGTCGGTAGTCGAATTTCTTGCGCGGTTGTAGGCGTACTCGGTGATGGGTGGGCACTCCTCCCACTCCTTGACGTTCTTCTTGATCAACACGAGTGGTAGGGTGGAAAGTGTTCGGTTCGTCACCTCCGTTTGGACGTCGGTTTGAGGATGGTACGCCGAAGGGAACAAGAGCTTGATTTCGAGCTTGGCGCATAAGGTCTTCCAAAAGTAGCTCAAGAACTTGACGTCGCGGTCTGAGAAAATCGTCTTTGGCAGTCCATGTAGGCGCAAGATTTCCCTACAAAAAAGATTTGCAACATGTGACACATCGTCTATCTTGTTGCATGGGATAAAACGAGCCATCTTGGAGAATCGGTCCTCAACAAGAAACACAGAATCCTTTCCATTTCTAGTTCTAGGAAAACCAAGCACAATCCATGCTAATATCTTCCCATGGGTGATATGAAATTGGAAGGGGCATATAAAGACCATGAGATTGAGCTTTGGACTTAGATTTGCGACATGTAGAGCATCGTTTGGTGAAGCGTGAGACGTCGCAGAACATCTTGGGCCAAAAGTAGTTCTTGGAGAGCGTAGCAAATGTCTTGTCGCGTCCAAAGAGCCCCATTAGTCCTCCTCCATGAGATTCTTGCAAAAGTAACAAACTAAGAGAAGACTCGGGGATGCAAAGTTTGTTAGCTCTCATAAGACAACCATCCTTGATGTAATAGTGTTCCCAAGACGTATGCATCAAACATTTGGCATATGGAATAGCGAAAGTAGGATCATGCGCATATAAGTCTTTGACATGGTCAAAACCAATGACATGTAATTCAAGTTTAGTGATAAGCATGCATTTGCGGGAAAGGGCATCCGCCACAACATTTTCCTTACCTTTGATGTACTTGATGACATAAGGAAATGACTCTATGAACTCACTCCACTTAGCATGACGCTTGTTCAATTTAGTTTGACCCTTAAGGTATTTAAGCGTTTCATGGTTGGTGTCGTGGATTTGTCATGGCAGATGTCCTTAGTGTGAGGACTTAGTCATGAGGCCAGCGCATCTATGTAGTAGCTTGAGAGGGGTTCAGTGAGATGAGAGATGGAAGGTTTTTTACCCAGGTTCGGCCCCTCATGTTGGAGGTAAAAGCCTCCTGCTTCATTGATATAGATGATGATGATGACAATTACTAGGGTGCTCTATTTCGAGAGCTCTTGACTTGTCTGTCTCTCTAGACTTGTAAAACTTGTCCCTCTTGGGGTGCCATGCCCCTCCTTATATAAGTTGAAGGGGCGGGTGATACGTCTCCAACATATCTATAATTTATGAAGTATTCATGCTATTATATTATCTGTTTTGGATGTTTATGGGCTTTACTAAACACCTTTATATTATTTTTGGGACTAACCTATTAACCGGAGGCCCTTCCCAAATTATTATTTTCTTGCCTATTTCAGTGTTTCGAAGAATAGGAATATCAAACGGAATGAAACCTACGGGAGAGTTATTTTTGGAACGGAAGCAATCCAGGAGACTTGGAGTAGACGTCAGGGAAGCTTCGAGGAAGCCACGAGGCAGGTAGGCGCGCCCTAGCCGCCTGGGCGCGCCCCCCAACCTCGTGGGCCCCTCGTGGCTCCCCTAACCGACTTGTTTCACCTATATATATATATATATATATATATATATATATATATATATATATATATATATATATATATATCCATATACCCTAAAAACATCGGGGAACACAATAGATTGGGAGTTCCACCGCCGCAAGCCTCTGTAGCCACAAAAAACCAATCGGGGCCCTGTTCCGGCACCCTGCCGTAGAGGGGGATCCCTCACCGGTGGCCATCTTCATCATCCCGGCGCTCTCCATGACGAGGAGGGAGTAGTTCACCCTCGGGGCTGAGGGTATGTACCAGTAGCTATGTGTTTGATCTCTCTCTCTCTCTCTCTCTCTCTCTTGTGTTCTTGAGGTGGTATGATCTTGATGTATCGCGAGCTTTGCTATTATAGTTGGATCTTATGATGTTTCTCCCCCTCTACTCCCTTGTAATGGATTGATTTTTCCCTTTGAAGTTATCTTATCGGATTGAGTCTTTAAGGATTTGAGAACACTTGATGTATGTCTTGCATGTGCTTATCTGTGGTGACAATGGGATATTCACGTGATCTACTTGATGTATGTTTTGGTGATCAACTTATGGGTTCGACCTTGTGAACTTATACATAGGGGTTGGCACACGTTTCGTCTTGACTCTCTGTAGAAACTTTGGGGCACTCTTTGAAGTTCTTTGTGTTGGTTGAATAGATGAATCTGAGATTGTGTGCTGCATATCGTATAATCATACCCACGGATACTTGAGGTGACATTGGAGTATCTAGGTGACATTAGGGTTTAAGTTTATTTGTGTCTTAAGGTGTTATTCTAGTATGAACTCTATGATAGATTGAACGGAAAGAATAGCTTCGTGTTATTTTACTACGGACTCTTGAATAGATCGATCAGAAAGGATAACTTTGAGGTGGTTTCTTACCCTACAATAATCTATTTGTTTGTTCTTCGCTATTAGTGACTTTGGAGTGACTCTTTGTTTCATGTTGAGGGATAGTTATATGATCCAATTATGTTATTATTGTTGAGAGAACTTGCACTAGCGAAAGTATGAACCCTATGCCTTGTTTCAAAGTATTGAATACCGTTTGTGCTCACTTTTATCATTAGTTACCTTGCTGTTTTTATATTTTCAGATTACAAAAACCTATATCTACCATCCATATTGCACTTGTATCACCATCTCTTCGCCGAACTAGTGCACCTATACAATTTACCATTGTATTGGGTGTGTAGGGGACACAAGAGACTCTTTGTTATTTGGTTGCAGGGTTGTTTGAGAGAGACCATTTTCATCCTACACCTCCCATGGATTGATAAACCTTAGGTAATCCACTTGAGGAAAATTTGCTACTGTCCTACAAACCTCTGTACTTGGAGGCCCAACAACGTCTAAAAGAAGAAGGTTGTGTAGTAGACATCAAGCTCTTTTCTGGCGCCGTTGTCGGGGAGGTGAGTGCTTGAAGGTATATCTTTAGATCTTGCAATCGAATCTTTTAGTTTCTTGTTTTATCACTAGTTTATTTTATAAAAGAAAACTACAAAAAAATGAAATTGAGGGTGCCTCATATGCTTCATCTTTTTAATATCTTTCATGAAAATAAGGATTCCGATAATTGTGCCAAAATGCTAGAAGAAGAATGCATTAGAATGTTTGACACTAAATCTTTGTATGATGAGCATGATTGCAATGTTGTTAGTATGAATTCTTTGAATACCCATGATGCTAATGCTATGCAAAGCCACAAGCTTGGGGATGCTATGTTTGATGAAGATGATATGTTTAGTCCCCCAAGATTTGATGAGCAAATTTATTATGATGAAAGCATGCCTCCTATTTATGATGATTATTGTGATGACACATATGCTATAAAGAATAATGATAACCATGAAACTTTTCATCATGATTTTAATTTTCAATTGTATTATGCCTCACATGATAGTTATTTTGTTGAGTTTGCTCCCACTACTATTGATGAGAGTAAATTTGCTTATGTGGAGAGTAGTAAAATTTCTATGCAAGTAGATCATGAAAAGAATGCTTTATGTGCTGGTTATATGGTTGAATTCATTCATGATGCTACTTAAAATTATTATGAGAGAGGATCATATGCTTCTACATATTGCAATAATATCAAGTTTCCTCTCTGTGTGCTTAAAATCTTGAAGTTATGCTTGTTTTGCCTTCCTGTGCTAGTTGATTATTGTTCCCATAAATTATTTGCTCACAAAATCCCTATGCATAGGAAGTGGGTTGGACTTAAATGTGCTAGTCATATTCTTCATGATGCTCTCTTTATGTTTCAATTCTTATCTTTTAGGTGAGCATCATCGAAATCATCATGCCTAGCTAGGGGCGTTAAACGTTAGCGCTTATTGGAAGGCAACCCAATTTTATTTTTGTTCCTTGCTTTTGTTCCTGTTTAGTAATAAATAAATCATCTAGCCTCTGGTTATATGTGGTTTTATGTTTTAATTAGTGTTTGTGCCAAGTAAAACCTATAGGATCTTCTTGGATGATAGTTATTTGATCTTGCTGAAAAAGACATAAACTTTCTGCTCACGAAAACAATTGTTAAAAACCACAAAAAAGTGATAAAATACTGATTCCAATTGCAGTAGATCAATAATCAAATTATCCAGGTCGTCCTATTTTGGCAGATTTTTATGAGTTCCAGAAGTTTGCGTTCGATACAGATTACTACAGACTGTTCTGTTTTTTGACAGATTCTGTTTTCCATGTGTGGTTTGCTTATTTTGATGAATCTATGAGTAGTATCAGAGGGTATGAACCATATAGAAGTTGGAATACAATAGATATTACACCAATATGTAAAGAATGAGTTCATTACAGTACCTTAAAGTGGTTGTTTGTTTTCTTTCGCTATCGGAGCTCATGAGATTTTCTGTTAAGTTTTGTGTTGTGAAGTTTTCAAATTTTGGGTAAAGATTCGATGGACTATGGAATAAGGAGTGGCAAGAGCCTAAGCTTGGGGATGCCCAAGGCACCCCAAGGTAATATTCAAGGACAACCAAGAGTCTAAGCTTGGGGATGCCCCGGATGGCATCCCCTCTATCATCTTCGTTCATCGGTAACTTTACTTGGAGCTATATTTTTATTCACCACATGATATGTGTTTTACTTGGAGTGTCAATTTATTTTGTTAGGATTTGCTTTATGTTATTTAAAATAATGTTTTGCATCTTTATTTTCAATAACAATGCCAAGGATAGCCTTTACCATGCTTATTTTGCAAGTATACATGTTGCTGTTCCAAAACAGAAAGTTTATCGTTGTTGCAAAAATTCCCTAGAAAAGCCAGAATATGATACAATGTTGAAACTTTTTGCATAATAAGCTCTGATAAATTTTCTACAGTGTGGTAGAATTTCATAATGTTTGGAGTTAAGGAAGTATGATGAATCTCGCATTCTTTACAGACTGTACTGTTTTGGCAGATTGCTGTTATGTTTGCATTGTTTGCATATGTTTGCTTGTTTAATGATTCTATTTGAGGATAGGAGTATTAAATATGCAGAGGCATTTAGTATGCAATGTTGAATAATAATTTTTATGATTTTCTACAGTAGAGAATGATAAGGTTTTTGCATTAGTTTATACTAACTTATCTCACGAGTTCTTGTTGAGTTTGGTGTGGATGAAGCTTTCGAGATTTAGGAAACCGTGATATGAGAGGAATTAAGGAGACACAAACGCTCAAGCTTGGGGATTCCCAAGGCACCCCAAGATAATATTTCAAGAAGTCTCAAGCATCTAAGCTTGGGGATGCCCCGGTAGGCATCCCACCTTTCTTTTTTAACAATTATCGATTAGTATCGGTTGAGCCTAAGTTTTTGCTTCTTCACATGATGAGTGCTATCCTTGAAGTGTCGTTTTATTTTGTTTTGCTTGTTGTTTGAATAATATTCCAAGATCTGAAATTCTTAAATGAGAGAGAGTCTTCACAAAGCTGTATAATTATTTAACTACTCATTGATCTTCACTTATATCTATTTGGAGTAGTTTGTCATTTACTCATGTGCTTCATTTATATCCTATGAGTAAATGGTTGAATGATTTGAATTTCATAAATCTGAAATTATATATGTTTCATATGCCTTTCCCATGGGGAGTAATGCCGTCACATATAAGAAGTAGAGGTGGTAATTTTTTTGAAGGTTAGCAAACATTGTATTGGTCACTTGAACAATTCATGAATATTGAAGGAAGAGAGATCTCACATATAAATATACTATCTTGGACATCTTCTATAATTGTGAGCCCCATTAATTATTTTCAAACCTGAGCAAATTAATTGAAGTTGGACAAGGAAGACAACATAATGAGTTATGCTTGGGTATATTTGTATAGAAGTTATATTGTTATGGATCCTCTAACATGTGGTGCTTGTTATTTAGAATCCTTTGCTAGCCAAAATATTTGTACTAAGCGGGAATACTGCTTGTGCATCCAAATTCCTTGAACCAAGTTTATTCCATGAGTGTCCACCATATCTACCTATATGCGGTATTTACCTGCCGTTCCAAGTAAATTTGCATGTGCCAAACTCTAAACCTTCAAATAATGATCTGTTTTGTATGCCCGAATCGCTCATGTAGCGACTAGGGGTTGTCAGTATCTTCCATGCTAGGTGGGTTATTCTCACGATGAGTGGACTCCGCTCATCATTCACGAGAAAATGACTGGTAACTGTGATGCCCAGTCCTATGATCAAAAGATGAAAAACAAATTCGCAAATAGTTTAAACAAACTCCCCCGGGATTGTTTAAAGTTGGACGGCACCCGTTGTTTCGGACAAGCCGTGGAGTGTGATTTGTTGGTGGAGGGGGAGTAAAATCTTTACCTTCTGTTAGGGAACCGCCTATAATGTATCTAGTATGGAAGATATTGGGAACTCTTGGTCGTTATGTTGACAATGAAAGCATACCTCTCAAAATTATTTTCATCTCTGTTTTAGCTTCGAGCTATGGCACCTCTGCAAATCCCTGTTTCCCTCTGCGAAGGGTCTATCTTTTACTTTTATGCAAGAGTCAGTAGTATTTCTTCTCATTCCAACCTACTCTTTAGCTGGCAAGCATCATGTGATGGGGAAAGATCTAAGCACATATGGCCATTCAAATATATTTGAGCATGAATTATTATTGTTGACATTACCCTTGAGGTAAAAGGTTGGGAGGCGAAACATTAAGCCCCTATCTTTCTCTGTGTTCGATGAATACTATTTGTTCCAAAACTATGCTTTGAGTGGTAGCAATCATGGAAGACTATATGATGGTTGAGTATGTGGGATTTGCTAAATCAAAGCTCTTACATAGACCCTTCCTGAAAATAAGATGAATTGCAATTGTTTGATGACTGAGAACATAGTTTGTTAGTTTTCAAGAAAGTTTATGGTCTATGCTTTAACATGTGAATAGCTTGTTACTTTATCATGAAAAGTTTTATGAGTTGAGCTACTGCTATGACATATAATGATGCTAGAAAAGGTGATTGAAATTATCATTGATTAAACTTGTGCACCTGCTAGCATTCACATTTCATAAATTATTTCTTTTATCATTTACCTACTCGAGGACGAGCAGGAATTAAGCTTGGGGATCTTGTCGTCTCCAACGTATCTATAATTTATGAAGTATTCATGCTATCATATTATTTGTTTTGGATGTTTATGGGCTTTACTAAACACTTCTATATTATTTTTGGGACTAACCTATTAACTGGAGTCCCAGCCCAAATTGTTGTTTTCTTGCCTATTTTAGTGTTTCGAAGAAAAGGAATATCAAACGGAGTCCAAACGGAATGAAACCTTCGGGAGGGTAATTAGTGGAACGGAAGCAATCCAAGAGACTTGGAGTAGACGTCAGGGAAGCTTCGAGGAAGCCACGAGGCAGGGAGGCACGCCCTAGCCCTCTGGGCGCGCCCCCACCCTCGTGGGCCCTTCGTGGCTCCCCTGACCGACTTCTTTCGCCTATATATATCCATATACACTAAAAACATTGGGGAACACAATAGATCGGGAGTTCCGCCGCCGCAAGCCTCTGTAGTCACGAAAAACCAGTCGGGACGCTATTAAGCACCTGCACGGAGGGGGATCCTCACGGTGGCCATCTTCATCATCCCGACGCTCTCCATGACGAGGAGGGAGTAGTTCACCCTCGGGGCTGAGGGTATGTACCAATAGCTATGTGTTTGATATCTCTCTCTCTATCTCATGTTCTTGAGGTGGTACGATCTTGATGTATCGCGAGCTTTGCTATTATAGTTGGATCTTATGATGTTTCTCCCCCTCTACTCTCTTGTAATGGATTGAGTTTTCCCTTTGAAGTTATATTATTAGATTGAATCTTTAAGGATTTGAGAACACTTGATGTATGTCTTGCATGGGCTTGTCTATGGTGACAATGGGATATTCACGTGATCTACTTGATGTATGTTTTGGTGATCAAATTGCGGGTTCAGTGACCTTGTGAACTTATGCATAGGGGTTGGCACACGTTTTCGTCTTGACTCTCCGGTAGAAACTTTGGGGCACTCTTTGAAGTTCTTTGTGTTGGTTGAATAGATGAATCTGAGATTTTGTGATGCATATCGTATAATCATACCCACGGATACTTGAGGTGACATTGGAGTATCTAGGTGACATTAGGGTTTTGGTTGATTTGTGTCTTAAGGTGTTATTCTTGTACGAACTCTATGATAGATTGAACGGAAATAATAGCTTCGTGTTATTCTACTACGGACTCTTGAATAGATCGATCAGACAGGATAACTTTGAGGTGGTTTCGTACCCTGCAATAATCTTTTCGTTTGTTCTCCGCTATTAGTGACTTTGGAGTGACTCTTTGTTGCATGTTGAGGGATAGTTATATGATCCAATTATGTTATTATTGTTGAGAGAACTTGCACTAGTGAAACTATGAACCCTAGGCCTTGTTTCAAAGTATTGCAATACCGTTTGTGCTCACTTTTATCATTAGTTACCTTGCTATTTTTATATTTTCAGATTACAAAAACCTATATCTACCATCCATATTGCACTTGTATCACCATCTCTTCGCCGAACTAGTGCACCTATACAATTTACCATTGTATTGGATGTGTTGGGGACACAAGAGACTCTTTGTTATTTTTTTGCAGGGTTGTTTGAGAGAGACCATTTTCATCCTATGCCTCCCACAGATTGATAAACCTTAGGTCATCCAATTGAGGGAAATTTGCTACTGTCCTACAAACCTCTGCTGTTGGAGGCCCAACAACATCTATAAGAAGAAGGTTGTCTAGTAGACATCAGCGGGTTACATGACTAGTCCTAATAGGATTAGGATTACTCTAGTATACAAGTGGAGTCCTAGTCTTGCTTCCTTTGTAAGGGAATATTCCTTATGCCTTTTCTCTTAAGACGGCCCACAATAACATAAGTCGGCCTTCCCACGAGCCGCCTTCTGGGCCACCGGGTCTTGTCACTATGAGTCACCAGGCCGGGCATGGTCATCAGTGAGTGGAGAGATCCGGGCGGTTCACTTAGTGAGTCGCCAAGTTAGTTCGGGTCACCAGTGAGTCGCCAAGTCCAGCCGGGTCATACTTCCGGCCGGGTCATAACGCGGGGTATATCCCCGACATTAGCCCCCAGTTTAATTTGGATTTATCCATATTAAACTGATCCTGCAAAATAAACACAAGAACAAATTTGACAGGTTGTACTCCGGGTTAAAAATTCTTGTAAGCTGGCACTTGATCATCCTTAAGTCCTTGTCATTTCCTTCTTCTGGAAAGTCCAGGCCAATAGGCCATCCTCATAATCAATTTTCTGACTATAGGTTTCTAATGGAGAAATATTGTGAAGAATAATTCATTTGATTCAGCTCCCGATGCTTAACAAAAAATATTGGTCTTGAAATACTCATCTGATTTTCAGCCAGCTTGAAGATGTAGAACTTGCCGATTTATCATTGCCAAAATTGCCGGTGTAAATATTGATGGCACCGGGTCATAATTGTTGCTAACATCAAGCTTGAAAATGTATGCATATCACTTGTAGCCCCCAAGTCTTAAGAAGGAAGCGCAGTAACAGCTTAAGACTTGCTTCAATATAAATGTCGCAACTTTGAAGAAATTCGGGTTGTTCATCTCAGTCACTAGTCATAAACTGAATATTCCACATATGTAGCCCCCAAGTGTCAGGTTGTCATGCTTGCAGCAACATGGGACTTGTCATTGCCTTATGCTCATAAAAACTTCAACCAGTGTAGCCCCCAAGGGTTGGGTCATTATGCAATAATGAGCAGGGACTTTGTAGATATGATCATGTAGATTTGAGCAGTAATTAATAACACCAAATGATGTAGCTCCAAAGTTTCGGGTTACCTTTGACAGGAGCAATTAGTAGCCCCCAAGGGCCGGCTCATCACAATGTGACGGGTCGGGTCTTCAATAAGGCAAGTTAAAAATGACCTTGCATTAGCCCCCAAGTGTCATGGTGCATGCTTGCAGCGACATGGGACTTCAATATTTGATATAATCATGATTTGAATAATGTAGCCCCGAAGTGTCGGGTCATATGCCTGTAGCGACTCGGGACTAAATAAACCATATCCACTGTCCGGATGACGTTGCTGAAAGCCTTTGCATATCAATATTGAACCATGCTCTCTGTTGTGAACTAGTACTCTAAGATGAAGAAATAATAGGCATTGCTCTGAAGTGGCTTTTGAAAACCTCAATCATAATACTGGTTATTGATAACCATAATAAAAAACCAGCCATGTTGGCTATTAAAGGTTTGAATAATATAATCCGGTATGAAAACCTCAATCATTCAATATCATAATGAAAATCCAGCCCAGACTGGCTATTAAACATTTGAATACCTTATCCGTTGATAAGTAATTCCGGAGTTAAATATCCGGCGGCTTTCGGCCGATGGTGACTTAATGCGCATTCATTGTAAGCCGGGATTTTTGTAACCCGGCAGCTTATAGCCTTTGTAAAAATCAAGAACTGATAACCCTTTTGAAACACCAATTTAATTTTTGATGATGGGCTTGAACTTAATCATTTATGTAAGCCAGAACCCTACATGTCCTGCACAAAGTTTAAACAACATATGCCCTGGCGACTTAATGTCAAAAGCCAGGGCGGGTAACAACCCAAACATAATATAGTCTTATGCAATTATGGAAAAGACTAGAATTAAGGCCATTCAAGCCAAAACATACTGGCGACTTAAAGTCCAAAACCAGGGCGGGTTATCAAACCTCGCAAACTTATATAACCAGGAGAACATACCTGTAGAATTAATTTATACTACCGGCTTATATTGCCATATCCAGTGAGGGTGACAACCCAAAGGTTTATAAGTGCATGATTCCAATTGCGCAATCCAAAGTATGTTGGCGACTTAAGTCCATAGCCAGGGTGGGTTACCAAACCCCAAATATTCATACCATTATTGAAAAACATACCTGGAGATTGACATCATGGTGATACCTCAATAATTATAATCCATCACGGGTATTGACCAGTAGGCACGCAATATCATGAATTTGATTGCTCAAGGCAAAGATATCCTGGCGACTTAACATCCTCTATCGGGGCGGGTTATCAAACCCAAAGATGCTCAATGATGAGTCATATAATCAAGGCTACATGGCCTGTGAAATCGGTTCATACCGCCAGCTTGCAGCGCTATATGCAGTAAGGGTAACAACCCAAAAACTTAGAGTGCATGACTCCAAGTGCACAATCAAAGCATACTGGCCACTTATCGTCCAAAGCCAGACCGGGTTATCAGCACTCTGGATATACTCAAACATGAGCTATAAGAATCAAGGTTATATGGCATGAATTAATTTTTAAACCATATATCAATATGGTATATAAAACCCAAACAAAGATAAAAAACAAATAACAAAAAATCAAGGCTTTCATAGGCGGCCAAGCCTGAACATCAAGTGCTTTTCATGGACTGCACAGCCACTAAGTTAATCCTTCATTCAAACCTGCAAGCCGGGCCTCACATGACCAACCGTCGTTTTAACTTTGACAAGTTCTGGGTCTTAATAAGATTGACTATCAAGAGTTCGACAAGTCATTCCAAGATTACCTGGGCGGAGTGGCAGACATACAAGGCAGGATCAATTGAAATTTTTGGTGTATACACCTGGTGTTTCAAGCCAATAAAAAGTGTAAATAAAGCTATGTTCATTGAACAGGAAGCCCCCAAGTAATTTGCAATCAAGGCATACAAGCCGGATCAGTAAGGTAGTCATTGCTATGCTCAATGAGCAGGAAGCCCACAAGTAATTTGCAATCAAGGCGTACAAGCCGGATCAATAGGGTAGTCATAGCTATGCTCATTGAGCAGGAAGCCCCCAAGTGACCAATAAGATAAGCCCATAAAGTAGGATGCCCATGTTTGAAATGCACACTGCAGCAAGTTCTCTTTGGCAACCTTCAATTTTTCTGAGAACTCGAACATGCGAGAGATGGATTCTTTTTGAACCGGAATTTTGAACCAGATATTGAGAGCTTCAAAGCTTTGAGAGACCGATTTCCCTTGAGCCGGATTTTTAACCTGAATTCTTCTTTTTAAGCCAAAATTTTTCTGATGGACTTTAAATTTTCATCAATATGGCTGTATCCTCCGGGATCGGGTTATTTTCCCTCCAATGACCCGAGGTTCTTGAATTTGCTGAAACTGACAAAATTTGCTAAGTCATGTCATCCTAGCCCCCGAGTCTCAAGACGACTCGAGGAGTTGGCTTGAGATTCCTCATACTTGACCGTGATATAAACTGGTATAGAGTTTGACCAGCGGAACGCTGGAACACGTTGAAGCTCGGCGGGTTATAAATGACCCTGTATGATTTGTGTCAGTAATTTGGCCAGCGGTTCATCCCAGCTGGCTGTTGAAGTTAATCAAACTGTAGCGACGGCGACTTGTGCGCCTGTCCATTGAGCCATCCGGTGCAGGCGGAGGCTGATAACATATTATGGCTTGCTTCAAAGTTGTTGGAATAAACCGGGCTGCAGGAGCGGCAACTTTCATGCGCTCACTAAACAACTCATGCAGATAGGTGCAGCTCCGGTGTGTTGATTTAGACAAGACCGCGGGGGCAGACGGCAAAGAGGACCGCAACATCAGAGGTGGCATGGACGCGGGTGAGTGCGCTGCGGGCATGGACACATGAGCCGGCCACTGCGTTGTAAGCCGGTGCAGACGGGCGAGTCAATCGCAGGCACAGTAAGCCACGTGGATGGGCGAGTCAGTCACGTCGTGTTGATAAAAATTGGGTCGCATAGGTAGCGGTTTGCACATATATTCATCGAGCATCATTGGCCATCACTCTTGCAGGGAACAATGGTCCTGCATAAAAAAATATCACAAGCCCGAGCACTTGTTCTTAAAGAATAAAAACATATCAATAGAAATTAACTGGACAAAATTCACCTGATTTGTTCGGAAGATAAATGATCCGTTCCATGAACAACTTCCAATACTTGCAATTGCAATTTATCCACTCTCCACTACCCTTGCAAAAGGGCATCAACCACATCAAGTGGAAACACAGTGGCTCAGAACGAGGCTGATCGGGGTGGCTCAGCACGAGGTCCTAGTGACGACGGCAGAAGCGGCGGCTTGAACACGATTATGGCGGAGCTTGTAACCGGGCGGGTCAGCACGGACCCTCCGGGTCCTTTTTTTTAATGCTGCCGCTCAGCATATGTCTAGTTAAAGCCAATAGAAATCCTCAGGTCTCCAATGACAATCAGTCGGTCATCATCGATACAGACCATTCAGGCAAATTCCCAAGAGTGACCCACTTATTATTTAGCTTGTCATACTTCTTCACATCCTTCCCACTGTAATCAGCTGCAAAGCTGATTGTTGACAACTGCAATGACTGGAGGAAGCACTAGTCACTACTATTGAGCCGGTGACTTAGCGCAGTGCATGGGGGAGAACGCAGCAAACCACAGCAGCGGGTCAGAGCAGCGGAGACCACGACAGCGGGGTAGCGTGGGGACGGCTCAACGGCGCGGCAACCCGGCAGCCGGTCAAAGTCAGAGGCCGACGAGGTGGCTTGTGGAAGAGGGGAGCTAGGCGGCAGGCAGGTCATGGCACGCACACCCGATGCAAGAGACGGTCAGCAGCTCACCCACGGCAGAAGCGGAGTGGATGCGGGGTCCGCACAGGGAGGGCTCAACGGTGACTCACAGAGGAGGCGCAATGCCGGCCACGGAAGAAGAGGCATGAGGGCGACCCGGCGCCCGGGTGCGGCAGCGGGAGGCTCAACGCGCCACAGCGGCTCGACGCACCACGTTGGCTCATCACAGAGACAACGGTGACTTGAAGATGAGGCCTCAACAGAGGCAACGACTTGATAATGGCGGCTCAGAACAGCCTGGTGCAGGTAGTAGCTGACGCGGAGGCAGGGGTAGCTTCACGGTGAAGGCCAGAGCCGCCCGTCCGGGAAGACTGTGGGCGCAGAGGTAGACGACTCAGAAGCGGAGTCCGTGGCCAAGGCGACTCACAACGCGGACCTGAAGGCGGCTCATGACAGCGAAGCCAAGGCGGCTTGGAAACCACGACGGCTGTGGCTCAGGCCGTAGCGGCAGCGAACGGCTTCGGGCAAGCGCTCTACGGCAGCTGCCGGCGGAGGAGGCAAGTGGCTCTTGATATAAAGGGCATAGGCGACCGGCCAGCGAGGCCGGGCCGACTTGGAGCGTTGAAGGGAGGCGAGCTGCTACGACGGGCGGCACAGACTGGCGGGTTTGCCTCCTCCAAGTCGTGGCCTGTTTTTGTCAATCCATGACTTCCTCCGGATTGTGGTGCCCTCCTCTTTTTTTTCTTGGTATTCACGTGCTACTTCCACATAGTAGGCTTTTCTTCCTTAATTCTTGAATTAACCTCCTGGTAGATTCCTTTTATGCATGTCGCAATCAGAGTTGAGAAAATAAAAAACTGATTCGGCTTCACGTGACACCATAGACGGCACTGTAGTACTACTTGCAACGATGTAGTAGATCGCCACAGGTTCCTTCCCGCAATTTAGTGACAACAGTGATCTATCAAATCTTCTGGCATATTGTTGCGTCGCTGTCGCTTCAAAAAATGGCTACTTTCAAACTTGCGGTGGACAACAACAGATTTTTGATTGGCTCGAACCTCCGTGTTGTTGGAAAACAATCAATTTCGATGACCCAGACGGATTGCCTGGTCGCATGCGAAGGCATATCAACAGATAGTCAAACTCATCGGATCACCTAGCGACGCGTGTGGTGGTGCACGCAATCATAATCTTCTTGATCTCAAACTTCTCACTCCTAGATCCAAAGCGAATCCGGTGTGTTTGTTTCGTGCCGGCTCTAACTCATTCGATCAGTCGCGAGCTTCTCGATCCCTGGGAGAGATCCCTCCAAGAACTCAAAACCACCGTGCGCAGGCCCCACGTGTTGTGGAACGTAGTAATTTCAAGAATTTTCCTACGCACACGCAAGATCATGGTGATGCATAGCAACGCGAGGGGAGAGTGTTGTCCATGTACCCTCGTAGACCGAAAGCAGAAGCGTTAGCACAACGCCGTTGATGTAGTCGTACGTCTTCACGATCCAACCGATCAAGTACCGAACGTACGGCACCTCCGAATTCAGCACACGTTCAGCCCGATGGCGTCCCTCGAACTCCGATCCAGCCGAGTGTTGAGGGAGAGTTTCACAAGACGACGGCGTGGTAGCGATGTTGATGTTCTACCGGCGCAGGCTTCGCCTAAGAACCGCTACATGATATTATCGAGGTGGACTATGGTGGAGGGGCACCGCTGCAGTTGGGATAGATCAACTGATCAACTTGTGTGTCTAGGGTGCCCCCTGCCCCTATATATAAAGGAGCAAGGGGGAGGTGCGGCCGGCCAGGGAGGAGGCGCGCCAGGAGGAGTCCTACTCCTACCGGGAGTAGGACTCCCCCCTTTTTCCATGTTGGACTAGGAGAGAGAGGGGGAAGAGGTGGAGGGGAGGAAGGAAAGGGGGGCGCCGCCCCCCTCTCCTTGTCCTATTCGGACCGGGGGGAAGGGGCGCGCGGCCCTGCCCTGGCCTCCTCTCCTCTCTTCCACGAAGGCCCACTAAGGCCCATTAAGTTGCCGGGGGGTTCCGGTAACCTCCCGGTACTCCGGAAAAATCCTGATTTCACCCGGAACACTTCCGATATCCAAACATAGGCTTCCAATATATCAATCTTCATATCTCGACCATTTCGAGACTCCTCGTCATGTCCGTGATCACATCCGGGACTCCGAACAACCTTCGGTACATCAAAACATATAAACTCATAATATAACTGTCATCGTAATGTTAAGCGTGCGGACCCTACGGGTTCGAGAACTATGTAGACATGACCGAGACACGTCTCCGGTCAATAACCAATAGCGGAACCTGGATGCTCATATTGGCTCCCACATATTCTATGAAGATCTTTATCGGTCAGACCGCATAACAAGATGCATTGTTCCCTTTGTCATCGGTATGTTACTTGCCCGAGATTCGATCGTCAGTATCTCAATACCTAGTTCAATCTCGTTACCGGCAAGTCTCTTTACTCGTTCCGTAATACATCATCCCCCAACTAACTCATTTGTTGCAAGGCTTAAGTGATGTGCATTACCGAGAGGGCCCAGAGATACCTCTCCAACAATCGGAGTGACAAATCCTAATCTCGAAATACGACAACCCAACATGTACCTTCGGAGACACCTATAGAGCACCTTTATAATCACCCAGTTACGTTGTGATGTTTGGTAGCACACAAAGTGTTCCTCCGATGTAACGGGAGTTGCATAATCTCATAGTCATAGGAACATGTATAAGTCATGAAGAAAGCAATAGCAACATACTAAACGATCATGTGCTAACCTAACGGAATGGGTCATGTCAATCACATCATTCTCCTAATGATGTGATCCCGTTAATCAAATGACAACCCATGTCAATGGCTAGGAAACATAACCATCTTTGATTAACGAGCTAGTCAAGTAGAGGCAGGCTAGTGACACTCTGTTTGTCTATGTATTCACACATGTATCATGTTTCCGGTTAATACAATTCTACCATGAATAATAAACATTTATCATGATATAAGGAAATAAATAATAACTTCAATTGCCTCTAGGGCATATTTCCTTCAGTCTCCCACTTGCACTAGAGTCAATAATCTAGATTACACAGTAATGATTCTAACACCCATGGAGCCTTGGTGCTGATCATGTTTTGCTTTCGTGGAAGAGGCTTAGTCAGCAGATGCAGAACATTCAGATCCGTATGTATCTTGCAAATTTCTATGTCTCCCACGGACTAGATCCCGGATGGAATTGAAGCGTCTCTTGATGTGCTTGGTTCTCTTGTGAAATCTGGATTCCTTTGCCAAGGCAATTGCACCAGTATTGTCACAAAAGATTTTCATTGGACCCGATGCACTAGGTATGACACCTAGATCAGATATGAACTCCTTCATCCAGACTCCTTCATTTGCTGCTTCCGAAGAAGCTATGTACTCTGGTTCACACGTAGATCCCTCCACGACGCTTTGTTTAAAACTGCACCAACTGATAGCTCCACCGTTCAATGTAAACACGTATCCGGTTTGCGATTTAGAATCGTCCGGATCAGTGTCAAAGCTTGCATCAACGTAACCATTTACGATGAGCTATTTGTCACCTCCATAAACGAGAAACATCTCCTTAGTCCTTTTCAGGTATTTTAGGATGTTCTTGAACGCTATCCAGTGATCCACTCCTGGATTACTTTGGTACCTCCCTGCTAGACTTATAGCAAGGCACACATCAGGTCTGGTACACAACATTGCATACATGATAGAGCCTATGGCTGAAGCATAGGGAACATCTTTCATCTTCTCTCTATCTTACGCATTGGTCGGGCATTGAGTCTTACTCAACTTCACACCTTGTAACACGTGCAAGAACCCTTTCTTTGCTTGATCCATTTTGAACTTCTTCAAAACATTGTCAAGGTATGTGCTTTGTGAAAGTCCAATTAAGCGTCTTGATCTATCTCTATAGATCTTAATGCCCAATATGTAAGCAGCTTCACCGAGGTCTTTCATCGAAAAAATCTTATTCAAGTATCCCTTTATGCTATCCAGAAATTCTATATCATTTCCAATTAGTAATATGTCATCCACATATAATATCAGAAATGCTACAAAGCTCCCACTCACTTTCTTGTAAATACAGGCTTCTCCAAAAGTCTGTACAAAACTAAATGCTTTGATCACACTATCAAAGCGTTTATTCCAACTCCGAGAGGCTTGCACCAGTCCATAAATGAATCGATGGAGCTTGCACACTTGTTAGCTCCCTTTGGATCGACAAAACCTTCCGGTTGCATTATATACAACTCTTCTTCCAGGAATCCATTCAGGAATGCAGTTTTGACATCCATCTGCCAGATTTCATAATCATGAAATGTGGCAATCGCTAACATGATTCGGACAGACTTAAGCATCGCTACGGGTGAGAATGTCTCATCGTAGTCAACCCCTTGAACTTGTCGAAAACCTTTTGCAACAAGTCGAGCTTTGTAGACAGTAATATTACCATCAGCGTCAGTCTTCTTATTGAAGATCCATTTATTCTCAATTGCTTGCCAATCATCGGGCAAGTCAACCAAAGTCCACACTTTGTTCTCATACATGGATCACATCTCAGATTTCATGGCTTAAAGCAATTTTGCGGAATCTGGGCTCACCATCGCTTCTTCATAGTTCGTAGGTTCATCATGATCTAGTAGCATGACTTCCGAGCAGGATTACCGTACCACTGCAGTGCGGATCTTACTCTGGTTGATCTCTGAGGTTCAAGAACAACTTCATCCAAGTTCCATGATCATCATCATCAATTTCCTCACTAATTGGTGTAGGTGTCACAGAACCGGTTTACGTGATGAACTACTTTCCAATAAGGGAGCAGGTACAGATTACCTCATCAAGTTCTACTTTCCTCCCACTCACTTCTTTCGAGAGAAACTCCTTCTCTAGAAAGGATCCATTCTTAGCAACGAATGTTTTGCCTTCGGATCTGTGATAGAAGGTGTACCCAATAGTCTCCTTTGGGTATCCTGTGAAGACACATTTCCCCGATTTGGGTTCGAGCTTATCAGGTTGAAGCTTTTTCACATAAGCATCACAGCCCCAAACTTTCAGAAACGAAAACTTTGGTTTCTTGCCAAACCACAGTTCATAAGGCGTCATCTCAACGGATTTTGATGGTGCCCTATTTAACGTGAATGCAGCCGTCTCTAAAGCATAACCACAAAATAATAGTGGTAAATCAGTAAGAGACATCATAGATCGCACCATATCTAGTAAAGTACGATTACGATGTTCGGACACACCATTACTGTTGTGGTGTTCGTGGCGTGAGTTGCGAAACTATTCCGCATTGTTTCAAATGTAGACCAAACTCATAACTCAAATATTATACTCCACGATCAGATCGTAGAAACTTTATTTTCTTGTTACGATGATTTTCAACTTCACTCTGAAATTCTTTGAACTTTTCAAATGTTTTCACTTATGCTTCATCAAGTAGATATACCCATATCTGCTTAAATCATTTGTGAAGGTGAGAAAATAACGATATCCGCCACGAGCCTCAACATTCATCGGACCACATACATCTGTATGTATGATTTCCAACAAATTTGTTGCTCTCTCCATAGTACCGGAGAACGGCGTTTTAGTCATCTTGCCCATGAGGCACGGTTCGCAAGTACCAAGTGATTCATAATCAAGTGGCTCCAAAAGTCCATCAGTATGGAGTTTCTTCATGCGCTTTACACCGATATGACTGAGCACGGCGGTGCCACAAATAAGTTGCACTATCATTATCAACTCTGCATCTTTTGGTTTCAACATTATGAATATGTGTATCACTACTATCGAGATTCATCAAAAATAGACCACTCTTCAAGGGTGCATGACCATAAAAGATATTACTTATTAAATAGAACAACCATTATTCTCTGATTTAAATGAATAACCGTCTCGCATCAAACAAGATCCAGATATAATGTTCATGCTCAACACTGGCACCAAATAACAATTATTTAGGTCTAAAACTAATCCCGAAGGTAGATGTAGAGGTAGCGTGCCGACCGGGATCACATCGACTTTGGAACCATTTCCCACGCGCATCGTCACCTCGTCCTTGGCCAGTGTTCGCTTAATTCGTAGTCCCTGTTTCGAGTTGCAATTATTAGCAGCAGAACCAGTATCAAATACCTAGGTGCTACTTCGAGCTCTAGTAAGGTACACATCAATAACATGTATATCACATATACCTTTGTTCACCTTTCCATACTTCTTATCTACCAAATACATGGGGCAGTTCCGCTTCCAGTGACCAGTCTGCTTGCAGTAGAAGCACTCAGTTTCAGGCTTAGGTCCAGGCTTGGGTTTCTTCTCCTGAGCAGCAACTTGCTTGTTGTTCTTCTTGAAGTTCCCCTTCCTCTTCCCTTTGCCCTTTTTCTTGAAACTAGTGGTCATGTTGACCATCAACACTTGATGCTCCTTCTTGATTTCTACCTCCATGACCTTTAGCATTGCAAAGAGCTCGGAATCGTCTTTTCCATCCCTTGCATGTTATAGTTCATCACGAAGCTCTTGTAGCTTGGTGGCGATGATTGGAGAATTACATCAATGACGCTATCATCCGGAAGATTAACTCCCAGTTGAATCAAGTGATTATTATACCCAGACATCTTGAGTATATGCTCACTGACAGAACTATTCTCCTCCATCTTGTAGCTATAGAACTTATTGGAGACTTCATATCTCTCAATCCGGGCATTTTCTTGAAATATCAACTTCAACTCCTGGAACATCTCATATGCTCCATGACGTTCAAAACATCGTTGAAGTCACGGTTCTAAGACGTAAAGCATGGCACACTTCGAACTATCGAGTAGTCATCAGCTTTGCTCTGCCAGACGTTCATAACATCTGGTGTTGCTCCTGCAGCAGGCCTGGCACCCAGCGGTGCTTCCAGGACGTAATTCTTCTGTGTAGCAATGAGGATAATCCCCATAATTGCAAGGAAGGGAGAACATGGAACAAGTTCGTCGTTAACGATGGATTTGTATTTCGTGCTAACAAGCTATGCATTCTAGCTAGCTCTATTCATCTTTTGTTGTTGTAGGAGGCGCTTGGAGGAGGATTAATGGGACACTTTGGCGTGAAGAAGACGGAGGATATACTTGCTACACATTTCTTTTGGCCAAAGATGGGACGGGATGTTGAGCGTTTTGTTGCTCGTTGCACTACATGTCAAAAAGCTAAGTCACGACTCAATCCTCAAGGTTTATATATGCCTTTGCCTATACCTAGTGTTCCTTGGGAGGATATATCTATGGACTTTGTGATGAGGACATCAATACCATTCTTACACCCACAGCCCCTACTATTACATATACTGGACCAATTACTAGAGCTCGCGCATGCCAATTAAATTACCAGGTACTTTCGTTTCTTGGTAATGATTCTAATGTTCATGAGAATATGATGCTGCCTAAATTGGATACATTTGTTTTGCTTACAAATGAAGGGCCTAACTTGGAGAAGGATGAACATTGGAGCAAGAACATGCATGGAGTTGATGGCATGCGCAAGGGGATCAAGGACGGAGTTACAAGTGATGATTTCAGGACTTTGAAGCCACCATAAGGAGTGCATGAAGCCTTGGACGAAATATACAAGATGCCACTTCATAAATTTCCTCTAGAGGCTATTCTAGGTGTTGCGTCACCTTATTATTGGGCCAGGCCCATGTATTTTCGAAATACTTAAGTATAGGCTGTTTTTAGAGTCCCTATGTGTGGGGAAACAAGAGTTAGGGTTGGTTTCGGACCCCTCCTCCAAGGGCCACAAAATTCCCCCCTCTTCCTCCATATATACAGCCCTTAGGGTGTCGTTTAGACTGGGTTTTGTTTAGATTAAAAGTTCGCCATAGCTGCAACTTCGCGTACTTCGTTTGTGTTCAACGACCAGACAAAGGCGTCACAGAACCCCACCTTGATCAATAAAGCTTTCCTCTTATATTCGCAATATCCATATTGCAATCTTAGTTTCTTGCTTGTTCTTTGTTTGCCTGCAGGAAACAGACCTTCGTGGTCAGGTTGATCGTGCTCCGGCGTGGTCAATAACCTCTCGGAGTTGGTTTAGCGATTACTAAGGCGTGACGTCCTCGCACGTTCGTAGTCGGATCGACAAAGTCGACTTCATCCTAAACGATAGCCACCATCTCATCGAAAGACGGGACACCTTTTCCTCTATCAAGTGGTATCAGATTTCCAGGTTGCTCGGTGAGATTTTCCAGTTTTTCATAGTTTAGATCGAGTCATCCTTCATACCTACTCCACGAAAAGCCACAAAGCCACAAAAATTAGGGTTAGTTCATCATATCCGAACCAGTTTGAGCCTTTGCATAGTCTTTTCGATTATTTTGCTTTGTTGAATTTGCGGTTGCATCGTCGTGTCTAGTTGCTGGTCTTAGAGTCTAGTCTTTTAGAGTTTCGAGTTCTGGTCATAAGTTGTCACGCCGTCGCCGCACCATCATCATCGCCCCTGCCATCTACAACCGCCGCTTATTAAGTGGCGATCCATATCCATATACCACCACCAATCCGTATCCATATACCACCACCAATCCGTATCCATATACCAGCACCGCTGCCATATCCTACCACCATATATCCACCACCAATCCGAGTTACTTTCATATTAGGTTTGTTTTCGAGGTCCATTTAATTTCCGATTCGTGTTTCCTTGCCTGAGTAGGTTTCGAAAAAAAGGAGTCTGGAGACCCCCAGGCAGTTTTTAGGCCAAAATTTTCGCAGGCAATTTTTTCCCCTATCCTGTTTTTAGGCTTTTCTGAGTCTTTTGAGCCACGTGCCATCATAGTGATTTTTTGTCGCACTTTTTCATCGTCGCTGCCCTGATTTCCGAAAAAAAACCAAAAAAAATTTCGTGCCCATCCTGTCAGTTTGACGTGGGAAGAGTTTTGAGACACTTGCCATTATAGTGATTTTTCGCAAAAAAAAGAGGAGCGCAAAAAAAAGAGCGCAAAAAAAACAGAGCGATTTTTTTTTCCAGAGTGTGCTTTTCCCTTGTTTACGTGTAGCGCCGTGATTTTGTTAGTGTTCTAGGCTCGCGTCTCTAGCACGGTCTAGCCTAGGACCAGCACAGTACCGTCGTTGAGCGTTTATTCAACTTTGCATCTCTGAATTGATTATTGCTGACCATTTTGCTACCATATTATAAGCCTTCCCAGCTCCACACACATCTATGTCGTGCGTTTGACTCTCCCGTAATCGCTCTATCCAAGCTTTGAGAGTTTTGACTACAACGGTTGCCGATCACCGCTTCTTTGGGTAAGAACTGGTAAGAATTTGAGATTTGCTTGACGGATTTGTGACACCCACCACCACCTCTTGTTAGTAGTCTGTAGGATAATATACTTGTGTGTTTCTATTGCTAATAACCATGCCATGATCACAAGCCAACGAGACTGACTGGGAGAACATGATGAATAAGGAGTTGCATGATAAATTTCAGAAAATGATGAGTGGACAGGTGCAAGATGTGCTAAACAGATTTGAAGAGGCCATGGAGAAGATAGATGGCATGGAGAAGACGTTCGAAACAAAGCTCGACGACGACGACGACGACGACAACGACGACGACGACGACGACGACTACATTCACGTCGCGAAACCGCCCTTTGCCGAGCGAGACGTGTCCCTCTTGCGCTTGGCCAAACTATTGGTGCTGCTGTTGATACTTTTGTGGCTCCTGCTGCTGATGTGGAGGAGGATGATTATGTGAGAGATTACGAGGATGAAGTTGATCAAAATCAGAACTACGTGCAACCACCAAAGACCACAACCACCGTGTCGTCCACATGCAAATAATGGCAATGTTAGGGCTCCCCCTCAGGTACGAGATCATGACCATCTCCCTAAACTGAAATTGAATATTCCTCCATTTGAGGGTAGATATGTTCCTGATATATATCTTACTTGGGAGTTAGAAACTGAACAACGATTTACATGTTTACAATATCCTGAGGAGAGACGTGTTCCTGCCGATGTTTGTGCTTTCACTAGCTTTGCATGTGTTTTGTGGTCTGAACATTGTAGATTATATCCTGTTCCAGCTACTTGGGCTGCTTTGGGAACTGCTATGCGTACTCGTTCGGTTCCACCATATTATCAACGTGAATTACTTCAAAAATTGCAGCGCAAGATAAGGAAAAAATTATGTAGAAGAATATTATCAGGAATTACAAACTGGCTTGATTAGATGTGGTATTGTTGAGGAGAATGAAGCTATGCTTGCACGTTTTATGGGTGGATTAAATAGAGAGATTCAGACCATTCTAGAGTATAAGGATTATAATAATATCACTTGTTTATTCCATCTTGCTTGTAAAGCTGAACGTGAAGTGCAGGATCGACATGCATTGGCGCGAACTAACTTTTCTGCAGGTCGACCTTCATCATGGACACCACGTGCATCATATACTTCTACTACACCATCACCTCCTTCAGGTGCCACCTCCAACCGTGACAGAAGAAAGCAGGCACAACCACCACTATCTGCCAAGAGCACACCTGTCGGGCCTGCACAGAGCTCTTCTTCTTCCATGGTGTCAACAGGGCACACAAGTGATATTATTTGTCGTCGTTGTAAGGGAAGAGGACATTTTGCGAGAGAATGCAAATCTCAGCATGTGATGATTGCTACTAGGGATGGTGGGTATGAGTCCGCTACTGACTATGATGAGGAGACTTTGGCTCTTATTACACATGAAGAACACGGTGGAGATGATTCTGATCATGAGACGCAATACATGAAGAACACAGTGGAGATGATTCTCATCATGAGACGCAATACATGGCTGCTGAAGATCTTGTCGTGTATGAATGTTTAGTTGCTCAACGTGTTTTGAGTGTGCAGGTTACACAAGCTGAGCAAAATCAGAGATATAATTTGTTCCATACAAAGGGAGTTGTGAAGGAACGTTCTATTCGCATCATTATAGATGGAGGGAGCTGCAACAACTTGGATAGCATGGCGATGGTGGAGAAGCTATCTCTCACCACAAGACCACATCCACATCCTTACTACATCCAATGGTTCAACAACAGCGGCAAGGTTAAGGTAACACGTACTGTTCGGGTGCATTTTAGTATCTCTACATATGACGATTATGTTGATTGTGATGTGGTACCTATGCAAGCATGTTCCTTATTACTTGGTAGACCATGGCAATTTGATAAGAAATCCATATACCATGGTAGAAACAATCAGTATACTCTTGTTCATAAGGATACAAATATTACTTTGCTTCCTATGACTCCTGATTCCATTTTGAAAGATGATATTCATAGAGCTAATAAAGCAAAACATGAGAAAAATAAGAGTGAAAATCAGATTGTGGCAAAAGAATTTGAGCAACAAACGAAGCCTAATAATAAACCATCTGGCGTTGCTTCTGAAATTAAATTGAAAAGTGCATGTTTACTTGCCACCAAATCTGATATTGATGAGCTAGATTTTAGCAAATCTGTTTGCTATACTTTTGTGTGCAAAGAGGCATAATTTTCATTTGAGGACGTGCCTTCCTCTTTGCCACCTGCTGTCACTAACATTTTGCAGGAGTTCACTGACGTCTTACCACAGGACGTTCCACCGGGATTACCACCTATTCGAGGGATTGATCATCAAATTGACTTAATTCCCGATGCATCGCTACCCAACCGTGCACCATACCGTACCAATCCAGAGGAGACAAAGGAGATTATGCGTCAAGTATAGGAGCTGCTCGACAAAGGTTATATACGCGGATCTCTTAGTCCTTGTGTTGTTCCTATTATACTAGTGCCTAAAAAGGATGGTACGTCGCGTATGTGTGTTGATTGTAGAGGCATTAATAATATTACTATTCGTTATCGTCATCCTATTCCTAGGCTAGATGATATGCTTGATGAATTGAGTGGCTCTACAATATTCTCCAAAGTTGATTTGCGTAGTGGATACCATCAAATTCGTATGAAATTGGGAGATGAATGGAAAACAACATTTAAAACTAAGCTGGGTTTCTATGAGTGGTTAGTCATGCCTTTTGGGTTAACTAATGCACCTAGTACTTTCATGAGACTAATGAGCGAAGTTTTACGTGCTTTCATTGGACGATTTGTGGTAGTCTATTTTGATGATATACAGATTTATAACAAATCTTTGGAAGAACATTTGGAACATTTGTGTGCTGTTTTTATTGCTCTTCGTGATGCATGTTTGTTTGGTAACCTTGGGAAGTGCACCTTTTGCACCGACCGAGTATCTTTTCTTGGCTATGTTGTTACTCCACGGGGAATTGAAGTTGATAAAGCCAAGATTGAAGCTATTGAGAGTTGGCCACAACCCAAAACGGTCACACAAGTGAGGAGTTTCCTTGGACTCGCTGGTTTCTATAGGCGTTTTGTGAGAGATTTTAGCACCATTGCTGCACCTCTCAATGATCTTACAAAGAAGGATGTGCCTTTTGTTTGGGGTACCGCACAGGAAGAAGCCTTCACGATATTGAAAGATAAGTTGACACATGCTCCTTTACTCCAACTTCCTGATTTTAATAAGACTTTTGAGCTTGAATGTGATGCTAGTGGAGGTGTGTTATTACAAGATGGAAAACCTGTTGCATACTTTTCTGAAAAATTGAGTGGGCCTAGTCTGAACTATTCTACTTATGATAAAGAATTATATGCTCTTGTTCGGACCTTAGAAACATGGCAACATTATTTATGGCCCAAAGAATTTGTTATACATTCTGATCATGAATCTTTGGAACACAATAAAAGTCAAGCAAAACTAAATAGTAGACATGCTAAATGGGTTGAATTCATTGAGACTTTTCCTTATGTCATTAAACACGAGAAGGGTAAAGAAAATGTTATTGCTGATGCATTGTCTCGTCGCTATACTATGCTTTCACAACTTGACTTTAAAATATTTGGTTTGGAGACCATCAAAGAACAATATGTGCATGATGCTGAATTTAAAGATGTATTGCAGAATTGTAAAGAAGGTAGAACATGGAACAAGTTCGTCGTTAACGATGGATTTGTGTTTCATGCTAACAAGGTATGCATTCCAGCTAGCTCCGTTCATCTTTTGTTGTTGCATGAGGCACATGGACGAGGACTAATGGGACACTTTGGCGTGAAGAAGACGGAGGATATAATTGCTACACATTTCTTTTGGCCAAAGATGAGACGGGATGTTGAGCGTTTTGTTGCTCATTTGCACTACATGTCAAAAAGCTAAGTCACGACTCAATCCTCATGGTTTATATATGCCTTTGCACTGTACCTAGTGTTCCTTGGGAGGATATATCTATGGATTTTGTTTTAGGTTTACCTCGAACAAAGAAGGGAGGGATAGCATATTTGTTGTCGTGGATAGGTTCTCGAAAATGGCACACTTTATACCATGTCATAAAAGCGATGATGCCGTTAATGTTGCTGATTTGTTCTTTCTTGAAATTATTCGCTTGCATGGTGTGCCAAATACTATTGTTTCAGATCATGATACTAAATTTCTTAGCCACTTTTGGAGATGTTTATGGGCTAAGTTGGGGACTAAACTGCTTTGTAGTACTACCTGTCATCCCCAAACAGATGGTCAAACTAAAGTAGTCAATAGAACATTGTCTACTATGCTTAGGGCTGTTTTGAAGAATAATAAGAAAATGTGGGAAGAATGCTTGTCTCATATTGAATTTGCTTATAATCGTTCGTTGCATTCTACTACTAAGATGTGCCCTTTTGAAATTGTGTATGGTTTCCTACCTCGTGCACCCATTGATTTATTGCCTCTTCCATCTTCGGAGAAGGTTAATTTTGATGCTAAACAACGTGCTGATTTGATCTTAAAAATGCATGAGTTAACTAAGGAAAACATTGAGCGTATGAATGCTAAATATAAACTTGCTGGAGATAAGGGTAGAAAACATGTTGTCTTTGCACCTGGAGATCTTGTTTGGTTACATTTGCGTAAGGATAAGTTTCCTAATTTGCGCAAATCAAAGCTAATGCCATGTGTTGATGGTCCTTTTAAGGTGTTAGAGAAAATAAATGATAATGCATATAAACTTGAGCTGCCTTCAGATTTTGGGGTTGGTCCCACTTTTAACATTGCAGATTTGAAGCCTTATTTGGGTGAGGAAGATGAGCTTCCGTCGAGGACGACTTCATTTCAAGAAGGGGAGGATGATGAGGACATGAATACCATTGTTACACCCACAACCCCTACTGTTACATATAGTGGACCAATTACTAGAGCTCGCGCACGCCAATTAAATTACGAGATACTTTCGTTTCTTGGTAATGATTCTAATGTTCATGAGAATATGATGTTGCCTAAATTGGATACATTTGTTTTGCTTACAAATGAAGGGCCTAGCTTGGAGAAGGATGAACATTGGAGCAAGAACACACATGGAGTTGATGGCATGCGCAAAGGGATCAAGAACGGAGTTACAAGTGATGATTTCAGGACTTTGAAGCCACCATAAGGAGTGCATGAAGCCTTGGACAAAATATACAAGATGCCACTACATAAATTTCGTCTAGAGGCTATTCTAGGTGATTCTTCACCTTATTATTGGGCCAGGCCCATGTATTTTCGAAATACTTATGTATAGGCTGTTTTTAGAGTCCGTATGTGTGGGGAAACAAGAGTTAGGGTTGGTTTCGGACCCCTCCTCCAAGGGCAACGAAATTCCCCCCTCTTCCTCCATATATACAGCCCATAGGGCGTCGTTTAGACTTTGGGTATTGTTTAGATTAAAATTTCGCCATAACTGCAACTTCGCGTACTTCGTTTGTGTTCAACGACCAGACAAAGGCGTAGCAGAACCCCACCTTGATCGATAAAGCTTTCCTCTTATATTCGCAATATCCATATTGCAATCTTAGTTTCTTGCTTGTTCTTCGTTTGCCTGCAGGAAACAGACCTTCGTGGTCAGGTTGATCGTGCTCCGGCGTGGTCAATAACCTCTCGGAGTTGGTTTAGCGATTGCTAAGGCGTGACGTCCTCGCACGTTCGTAGTCGGATCGTCAAATTCGACTTCATACTAAACGATAGCCACCATCTCATCGAAAGATGGGACACCTTTGCCTCTATCACTTTGTTTTGGGTTTACCTCGAACAAAGAAGGGAAGGGATAGCATATTTGTTGTCGTGGATAGATTCTCTAAAATGGCACACTTCATACCATGTCATAAAAGCGATCATGCAGTTAAGGTTGCTGATTTGTTCTTTCGTGAAATTATTCGCTTGCATGGTGTGCCAAATACAATTGTTTCAGATCGTGATACTAAGTTTCTTAGCCACTTTTGGAGATGTTTATGGGCTAAGTTGGGGACTAAACTGCTTTTTAGTACTACATGCCATCCCCAAACTGATGGACAAACTGAAGTAGTCAATAGAACATTGTCTACTATGCTTAGGGCTTTTTTGAAGAATAACAAGAAAATGTGGGAAGAATGCTTGCCTCATATTGAATTTGCTTATAATCGTTCGCTGCATTCTACTACTAAGATGTGCCCTTTTGAAATTGTGTATGGTTTCCTACCTCGTGCACCTATTGATTTGTTGCCTCTTCCATCTTCGGAGAAGGTTAATTTTGATGCTAAACAACGTGCTGAATTGATCTTAAAAATGCATGAGTTAACTAAGGAAAACATTGAGCATATGAATGTTGAATATAAACTTGCTGGAGATAAGGGTAGAAAACATGTTGTGTTTGCACCTGGAGATCTTGTTTGGTTACATTTGCGTAAGGATAGATTTCCTAATTTGCGCAAACCAATGCTAATGCCACATGTTGATGGTCCTTTTAAGGTGTTAGAGAAAATAAATGATAATGCATATAAACTTGAGCTGCCTGCATATTTTGGGGTTAGTCCCACTTTTAACATTGGAGATTTGAAGCCCTATTTGGGTGAGGAAGATGAGCTTCCATCGAGGACGACTTCATTTCATGAAGGGGAGGATGATGAGGACATCAATACCATTTTTACGCCCACAGCACCTACTGCTACATATACTGGACCAATTACTAGAGCTCGCGCACGCCAATTAAATTTTCAGGTACTTTCGTTTCTTGGTAATGATTCTAATGTTCATAAGAATATGATGCTGCCTAAATTGGATACATTCGTTTTGCTTACAAATGAAGGGCATGGCATGGATACGTGGGATGAACACTGGAGCAAGACCAAGCATGGAGAGGATGGCATGCGCAAGGGGAACAATAACGGAGTTACAAGTGATGATTTTAGGACTTTGAAGCCACCATAATGAGTGCATGAAGCCTTGGATGAAATATACAAGATGCCAGTTCATAAATTTCGTCCAAAGGCTATTCTAGGTGCTGCGTCACCTTATAATTGGGCCAGGCCCATGTAATTTCAAAATACATAAGTATAGGCTGTTTTTAGAGTCCGTATGTGTGGGGAAACAAGAGATAGGGTTGGTGTCGGTCTCAAAACCGGCGGATCTCGGGTAGGGGGTCCCGAACTGTGCGTCTAGGCGGATGGTAACAGGAGACAAGGGACATGATGTTTTTACCCAGGTTCGGGCCCTCTCGATGGAGGTAATACCCTACTCACTGCTTGATTAATATTGATGATATGGGTAGTACAAGAGTAGATCTACCACGAGATCAAGGAGGCTAAACCCTAGAAGCTGGCCTATGGTATGATTGTTGTTCGTCCTACGGACTAAAACCCTCCGGTTTATACAGACACCAGATAGGGTTAGAGTTACACAGAGTCGGTTACAATGGTAGGAGATCTACATATCCGTATTGCCAAGCTTGCCTTCCACGCCAAGGAAAGTCCCATCCGGACACGGGACGAAGTCTTCAATCTTGTATCTTCATAGTCTAGGAGTCCGGCCAAAGATGATAGTTCAGCTATCTGGACACCCCCTAGTCCAGGACTCCCTCAGTAGCCCCTGAACCAGGCTTCAATGACGACGAGTCCGGCGCGCATATTGTCTTCAGCATTGCAAGGCGGGTTCCTCCTCCGAATACTTCATAGAAGATTTTGATCACCAGGATAGTGTCCAGCTCTGCAAAACAAGTTCCACATACTACCGTAGAGAGAATAACTTTTGCACAGATCTGCTGACGTATTCTGCGGCGTGACATCACACCACGGCCAGGCCTTTATATGAATCGTTTTTTTACCGTTCCACCTTAGCGCGCTTAGCGAGGCGGTTTCCTTTGGCACGTGTTTATCAAAGCGTGAATCGCGCCCCTTATTCCGGGATTCTCATCAAATACGGACGTGGGTAACCCAACCGTGCCGTTTACCGCCCCTCTATCGAAGGCGAGTCCTAATCGACCACGGGGAGGGCTCTTGGTATTCAACCTCTTTATAATGAGACCAAGGCCCTCTTCTTTTTTCCACCCTCCATCGAGTTCGCCTCACGCTTCGAGTTCTAACACCCAAAGATTCAGATTTAGGCGCTTCGGACCTTCGACGATGTCCGGCTCCGACCAGCTCGACCGATGGATGTCTTCTTCCGTCACAGAAGAAGATCTGCTAAAGCTGCGAGACGCCAGGTATCTAACCGGTGAGATTTCGCATAGGCTGCCTGCTCCAGGGCAGGTCATTCCTACTCCCGAGCCCGGCGAGAGCGTGGTGTTCGTGTCTCATTTCCTTCGGGGTTTAGGCTTCCCGACGGATCCCTTTGTGCGGGGGCTCATGTTTTATTATGGGCTGGATTTCCATGACTTGAATCCGGAGTCCATCCTTCATATCTCGTCATTCATTTTCGTATGTGAAGCCTTCCTCCATATTACCCCTCACTTTGGATTGTGGCTCAAGACCTTCAAGGTGGAGCCAAGATGATCGGGGCAACAAGCAGAGTGCGAAGGGGCGGTCATAAGCAAGTGTGCTGATGCTCCGTGGCCCGAGGGCTCTTTTCAAGAGGAGCTTGGTTTGTGGCAATGGGAGTGGTTTTATATCACCACTCCCAGGGGCACCAAATGGGTGGCGCTTCCCGCCTTCCGCTCAGGTCCACCACAACGGCTGGCGTCATGGGTCAACAAGGGGCTTGACTGGGGGCCATCCAAGGACGTTCCTCTGTTGCAGGGCCGTATTCGAGACCTCCAAGAAAGAGAGATCAATCTGGTCGCAGTGGCACAGGTTATGTTGATTCGGCGCCTTCTGCCCTGCAAACGTCGCCCCCTTCGTCTGTGGGAATTCAATCCGGAGGGATCACGAGCTCTCCAACAATTTATGGGTACGACACCCGTGGAGATGTATAAACTGTTCTTCGGATCACAAGAAAAGTGTTCAGACCTGACTGAGGACGCAGGACTAAGCTGCAATCGCCCAGATACTCAAGTAAGTAGTCCTGTATCCGGACAGGCTGTCCGTTCATTTATCATAGACTTGCCCCTAAAAGGAGCTGTTTCTTGAACAAGAGTGGATAACGAAGGCAAAGTTGATAAGGTGTTCGGCTCCCCTCCCAGAGACCACGTCGGATCCCATGCTGACCAAGATGTTGAAGGCCGCGACTTTTAAAGAAGGCGAAGGGGGGAGCAGGGAAGCAACTGCCTCCACGAAGGAGGCTTCCGAGGAAGGAGGGATCAAAAGTCCCACCCTCCAAGGAGAGAAGAGGACCGCTTCGGAAGATCCAGAGGTCAAGGCCTCAAAGAGGGAAAGAAATCTTTGTCGAGAGTCCGGCTGAGGAAGTAACCCAGCCGCACTATTTCCCCAAGGGGATCAGCCCTCCAGCGAGCCGTAAGTAAAAAGAAGGGGTCTTGTAAATAAGGAACATCCCTGCATCTATTTCTGAAGATAACCGAAATTGTACCTTGTAGTTCGGATCTCAGCCCTTCTCAGCAGAGCTCGTCTTTGGGGGATCTTCTTCCGGAGATGATGGAGAGCGCAACGCCCCCACCTGTCGCACCCTGATGCGAGGCGGACGACCCTGAGGTGTCATCGCGGAGGGTTTCCCCAAGTCCGGCGGGGCCGGAAGGTCCGCGCCAATGGCGTCTTGATCGGAGGAGATGAAGGATCTGCTCGGGCGGCGGCTATCTCGAGAAGATCACCGTCTTGTTGATGGGTACGGTGATTGAAAGAATTGCATCCGCGGAGAGCGGATTGCATGAAGCCGTCGAAGCTTCTTGGCGGGGTTCGAGGTACGCAAAAATGATGTACCTTCTGACAGTTATGCATATAGAATGCACCCTGTATAGATAGTAGCCCCTGAGACTCGGTATGTTGTCAAAATTGATAGTGTGCCGAGGATCATAATCTCAGTTATAACATTGCACCGCTCCTAAATAGGTGGCGGGGCGTCCGGTGGCCAGCCGGACTGATGAATTTGCCGAACTAAAGCGGCAACTTGACGAGGCGGATGCGGACATCGCGCTGGTTAATAAACGGTTTGACAAGTCACAAGGTATGCGACTTCTCCGCGGACACCTGGTAAGAGAGCTTGACGCCCATGCCTTACTACTTGTATGCTTTTGATGCAGATGGTGCCGCTGCTGTGGAGGAGCTGAGGCGGAACTCGCCGAGCGAAAAGAGCAAGCCAGAAATAGTAATGTCGGCCGCTTTAAGAGGCGGCGAAGAGCTAAAAGCGAGCAGGCTGCTCACTGCCGAAGAAGAGGAAATGGCCGATATGGCCATAAAGTTGAAGAATGCTACCGACCGCTGCGAGGTTCTTGAAAAAAGAACGTCAAGTGGAGCAAGAGGACCTGAAAAAGGTCACCGCCGAAGCCAAGGATGCCCGCTCCACAATGAGAGCTGCAAAGGAGGAGCTGCGTCATTTGTGGATGTTGCTGCCGAAAGCCTTTTACATTGCTATGGAGGAAGTTCACGGATCCGAAGTATGCTCAGTTGGACAAGTTGTGGAGTTCGGAGGATGCTTATGTGGACTTAGCGGCGAAGCGCCATGACGCGATGGAGCACTTCCGAGGCGAGAAAGGGCACGAAGGAAGAGCTATATTGGTCGCAATTCCATAGTCCGGAGCGTCCTCTTCCGTTGACCGATCGGTTGGCCGAATGGGCCGAGCTGAATCGATTATCCGGACTTGCCATGAAGCATGTCATGACTCATTTGTGGCCAGGCGGACACCAGCCAAAGAGATATTTTGGCTTAGTGCAGCAGTTCCTTGGTGCGGTACCGCGTATCGACGCAATGAAGCGGTCGGCGTGCATAGAGGGAGCGCGGATGGCTCTTGCCCGTGTCAAGACATACTGGGCGGAGATGAAGGCCACCGACGTTGCATCCCAAGATTCGGACGAAGCCGGTACCTGCCGAGCACTATTTTGAGGAAGTCTGCAGGCGCTCGTTTAATAGAGACGCGATGCTTTCCGAAGGATATTATGTTTAAATGACATGTATGATTTGTGAAAACAATGTTTTAATATAATATAAGAGCTTCTTATATTTGTGCGTTCAAGTATTAAAACGCCTCACAATGCGGCCATTGATGTATATGTGTATATAACTTTGAAAGATGGCAGTCTTGACTTGACCCCCAAGTGCGGGGGTGTTTGCAAAAAAGGCGCATTTTCACACTTAATCCAACGTCTTGGTCCTGTGAAGGAGGTGATAGCGTACCAAACTAGGCAACCGGACTATAATGCTTTATCACTTTCACTTAGCCATAGGAGCTCGATGGTGGGGCTACTATATAGCCCCTAGGGGCACCGCGCTCTCCCAAATTTGGGGATACATATGTGCCTGACCGGAAAACGGCCCTTCGTCAATGCGGGGGAATTCTAAACATTCCGCCGGGTCATCGAGTGGTTGACCAGTATCATGCTATATCATGACAGTCAGTTTTAGCTTTCTCCACTGAGGTGCTCAACCCAGCTCAACTGGGGCACAATCGCAGTGGTTCTCCCAGTGCTACCTTAGCCGATATAACGGAACGTAAGGTACCAAAACATGGGAGCCGGACAAACCCAACATTTGACCAAAGACATGATTCGGAGCTGATGCATATAAGGCCTAACTCGAGACGCCGAACACTCCCTAAGGTATTCGGTCTTTATGAAAATGGGCAGAATAATGCCCTAAGCCCCTGGTGTCCAGGTACGTGCAAAAATTCCGGTGCGGCCGATGCCAAAACGCCAGCCTCCTCCTCGGTTATAGTAAGAAACCGGGGGATGTGTATCAACAAGAGACAGTAAAAAAGGTTTACGCAGGGTCTTAATATGAAAAGAATCCTTGCGACGGGTCCCTCCTGCACGTCTCTACCGTGTGTCTCCGTTGTGCCGTATCACGGGCGGGTGTATACGGTGTTCATCTGTAAAAGAGAAGAACTTAGTTGAAAAGAAAAAATATCATGTGAGAAATGTACTTTATATTAAATAAACAGAGTACGGTTTGGAAGGTGAATAAAATTGAGCTTTATTGTCTCTTGTTGTACGTGCGTGCAACCCCTTGTATGGGGGTATCCCGCTAGTAGGCGCCGGACTCGTTTAGCCGTGTCCGGGGTTTGAATGACCTATTCAGGTGCTTTGATTAGCGGAGCCGGATTTGTGTGGGGATGTCAAAGCAGTCTCACGTTCTTCCGTGCTCGAGTAACACTTAATACACCCTTTTAATGAGATGATGCCGCGTGGACCGGGCATTTTAAGTGTAAGAGATGCATAATGCGGTATTGCGTTAAAGCGGGCGAAAGCTTCACGCCCCAGTAGTGCTTGATAGCTACTTTCGAATAGGGCGATGTGGAAGGTTAACTCTTCGCGGCGGAAATTGTCGAATGAGCCGAACACAACTTCTAGCAGTAGGGAGCCCGTACAATGGGCATACAGGCTTGGCATTACCCCTTTGAAGGAGGTGTTGCTATGGCGAATTTTGGTTGGGTCCATCCCCATCCTGCGGATTGTGTCTTGATATATCAGGTTTATGTCACTGCCGCCATCCATGAGGACTTGTGTAAATTGGAATCCGTCAATTATAGGATCCAATATCAAGGCAGTCCATCCTGCGTTCCGGATACTTTCGGAGTAGTCCTGATGGTCGAAGGTGATTGGTTTTGACAACCAGTGTTGGAACTCCGCTAGGGTAGTATGTGCGGCGCGCATCTTAATTGGCGCCGCTCTGTTTTCCCCTTTTATCACGTAAAGTGAGTTTACTGTTTTAACCTCTTGTGGGAAATTCTTTTGTTTTCCGGTGCTCTGCTTGTGGGGTTCGTCATCATCCTCACTTGGTGTGTCGAGCCCCTTGTGTTCGGCATTGAGTCTGCCGGACTGCTTGAAGACCCAACAATCTCTATGGGTATGGTTTGCAGGCCTCCTGGGTCCAAGATTTTGTTTAAGTTGGATAGCTCATCGCTATTGTCCTTAAGGTGCAGTTTTTTATTGTTCTGCCGTGAGCTTTTGAATCCGACGTTGACTGCCGCGCTCTTTGGACCGTTCCCCTTAATCCGGTGCTAGTCCTTGTTGCATCGTGGTTTCCCATTTCCATCCCTGACCTCGGATGTACTTGGGTCATTGGTGCTGCATCTTGCTAGCCAGCTATCCTCTCCCGCGCAAAAGCGGGTCATGAGGCTTGTTAATGCGGCCATGGTTCTCGGCTTCTCCTGGCCGAGGTGTCTCAGCGAGCCATTCGTCTCGGACGTTATGTTTGAAAGCTGCTAAGGCTTGGCGTCCAGGACAGTCAACTATTTGGTTCTTTTTGGTGAGGAACCTGTTCCAGAATTTGCGGCTGACTCTCGGGTTGTTGAATTATATGACTTAAATAAATGCGCATCCGGAGGACGGACATAAGTCCCTTGAAAATTTGCGAAAAGCATCCTCCGACTCTTCCCAACTTCCAATGGTATTTTTAGGGAGGCCTTTGAGCCAATGCCGGGCTGGCCCTTTGAGCTTGAAGGGTAAGTATTTTTATGGCGTGGAGATCATCTCCTCTAGCCATGTGTATGTGGAGGATGTAATCCTCAATCCGCACTCGAAGTGCATTGTTCCGTCGTATGCCTCTATGTTTACGGGTTTGAATCCCACCGAGGAATTCGTGATCCGGCACCTCATCGGTGAAACACAGGGGTTGTGCGGCACCCCTATATTTGGGTGTGCCGTGATGTTCGGATATTTGGTGTGTTGCATTGCTTTGAAGAGCTTGCTTTCACGGCCCATAGATGGACCTAACTGGGCCATCCTTTTGATGTGAATCCTTATGCGGATCGCGTACCGGCTTGTGTGCGGCCCCATTTGCCGCTCTCTTTTTGCCGTGGGGTCGTCCATCCGACCGGGTGGCCTTCTTACTTTTTGATTGTGGGGGCTATATGGCCTCCTCATCAAATTCGAGCGATAGTTTTCTCTTTGGGTAGCTCTTTGTTCGGCGTTGTCGCCAGATTTGTCTGTGATGTTGAATACTTTGCTCCATCTGATTACGAGTGCATCTTCCGCTGTTTTGAGCTTCCGCTTACGCTTTTTCAGGCTACGCCGCATGGCGGCGAGCCTTTTGTGGAGGTTATTCTGCTCCAACAATTTGTCCGGTGTGAGATCGTCCGGACTGTTATCTTCGCCGGGGACGGGTTGTTTATCCAAGTTGTCCTGTTCGGACGGTTGCTCGATAGCATGTTCATCGTCCACCGGTTTGCCCTGCTCTATGGCTGGGTCTTTGTTGAGGCGGGACTTGGTGCGGCGTTTACGTTGCCGTTTTGACTGCTTTTCGAGGGATTTATCCTTCGTAGCGTCCCGGTGTTCCTCGTCGTCACTTCCTTTAGGTGTATCCACCATGTATACATCATGGGATGAGGTGGTTGTCCAGCATCGTATAGGTGCTGGTTCATGGTTGTCTCCTACATCGTCGTCCATACCGTCGATGTCTTCGGAGTCGAAATCGAGCACGTCGTGTAAGCTTTCGACAGTGGCTACAAAGTGGGTGGTGGGTGGGCGTTGAATTTCTTCGCCGTCCGCATCTCGACCTTCCCGACCGTAGTCCGCCAGGGCTCTCCTGATAAAGAGAGAGACTTTAGTGAATTCAGGATGCCGCCAAAGGGCGAGTGCCGAAAAGATGTCATGGCGATGAACTCCATGACCGGCGCACAATCGGATTCGATTGGCGAGGGGCACGGAGGGTTGAGTCGGAGAGGAGTCCGGCACCTTGGAGTCACATCTTCGCAAAGGACGAGGATGGAGTTCGGCTCAATCGCCGTTGAGATCGTATCCCCGAGGCGGTGTCCAACCACTCGTCCTCGATCGGGGAGTCGGCTCCGAGCTAAGGGTCGAGCGGACGCTGATGCGGCCTCCGTGACACCTGCTCGTGGCGAGCTAGATCGTGCCCATCGAGACAGTGCGGCGCACTTGGCTATGGCTCGAATCCGTCGATGATCAAGTCTCCGCGGATGTCGGCCGTATAGTTCAAGCTTCCAAATCTGACCTGATGGCCAGGGGCATAACTTTCGATCCGCTCCAGATGGCCAAGTGAATTGGCCCGCGATGCCAAGCCGCCGAATCTGAAGATCTGTCCGGGAGAAAAGTCTCACCTGGACCACGTTGTTGTTGATGATCGAAGGAGCCATCGGGCCTATAGGTGACGACACGGAGGAACTCTCAATGAAAGCACCAATGTCGGTGTCAAAACCGGCGGATCTCGGTAGGGGTCCCGAATCGTGCGTCTAGGCGGATGGTAACAGGAGACAAGGGACACGATGTTTTTACCTGTGTTCGGGCCCTCTCGATGGAGGTAATACCCTACTCCTGCTTGATTAATATTGATGATATGGGTAGTACAAGAGTAGATCTACCATGAGATCAAGGAGGCTAAACCCTAGAAGCTAGCCTATATTATGATTGTTGTTCGTCCTACGGACTAAAACCCTCCGGTTTATATAGACACTGGATAGGGTTAGGGTTACACAGAGTCGGTTACAATGGTAGGAGATCTACATATCCGTATCGCCAAGCTTGCCTTCCACGCCAAGGAAAGTCCCATCCGGACACGGGACGAAGTCTTCAATCTTGTATCTTCATAGTCTAGGAGTCCGGCCAAAGATGATAGTTCGGCTATCCGGACACCCCCTAGTCCAGGACTCCCTCAGTTGGTTTCGGACCCCTTCCCCAAGGGCCACGAAATTCCCCCCTCTTCCTCCATATATACAGCCCTTAGGGCACCGTTTGGACTTTGGGTTTTGTTTGGATTAAAAGTTCGCCATAGTTGCAACTTCGCGTACTTCGTTTCTGTTCAACGACCAGACAAAGGCGTCACAGAACCCCACCTTCATTAATAAAGCTTTCCTCTTATATTCGCAATATCTAGATTGCAATCTCAGTTTCTTGCTTGTTCTTCATTTGCCCGCAGGAAATAGACCCTCGTGGTCAGGTTGATCATGCTCCGGCGTGGTCAATAACCCTCGGAAGTTGGTTTAGCAATTGCTAAGGCACTACGTCTTCGCACGTTCGTAGTCGGATCGTCAAAGTCGACTCCCACAGAACACGAAAGTTATCTCATCGAAACATCGGGACACCTTCGCCTCTATCACTTCCTCCATATTTAAAGCCCTTAGGTTCGTCGTTTAGACATTGGGTTTTGTTTAGATTAAAAGTTCGGCATAGCTGCAACTTCACGTACTTCGTTTGTGTTCAAGGACCAGACCAAGACGTCACAAAACCCCACCTTCATTAATAAATCTTTCCTCTTATATTCGCAATATCCAGATTGTAATCTCAGTTTCTTGCTGGTTCTTTGTTTGCTTGCAGGAAATAGACCCTCGTGGTCAAGTTGATCGTGCTCCGGCATGGTCAATAACCCTTGGAAGTTGGTTTAGTGATTGCTAAGGCGCGACATCTTCGCACGTTCGTAGTCGGATCGTCAAAGTCGACTCCCACAGAAAACGAAAGTTATGTCATCGAAACATCGGGACACCTTTGCCTCCATCAAGGTTGTGCAAACCTGATCTAGCAGTTAGCGCGTCAGTTTCTTCAACGTCTTCATTGCCATGTCTCCCAAGAAGAAGGGTATTACGGCGATCGGTTCGTCTGCGGTCGATCTGCCCGTACTAACACGGACGGGCGATGGGGTAGATGCGGATGGAGGTGGCACTACTAGAAAAAGGGCTATAGATGGGATTGACACTAATGGCGCACCAGAAAGATGGTGCGCCATTAGTATATTCTAATGGCGCACCACCATCCGATGCGCCAGTAGAGTTTAAACTACTAATGGCGCACCTTGCAATGGGTGCGCCATTAGTATCAATATTTTTTAACTAGTGCGCTTTGTCCAAACATACTAATGGCGCATCCCGCCAGAGTGCGCCATTAGTAGTTGTAACTACTAATGGTGCACCTGGGCAGGATGCGCCATTAGTATAGAATTTTTTTTGAACTAGTGCGCCTATCCAAATATACTAATGGCGCATCCTGCCCAAGTGCGCCATTAGTAATTGTAACTACTAATGGCGCGCCAGCAAAGGTGCGCCATTAGTATAGAATTTTTGAACTAGTGCGCCTATCCAAACATACTAATGGCGCATCACCTTAAGTCTTGCCATTAGTAGTTGTAACTACTAATGGCGCACCATGCAAGAGGTGCGCCATTAGTAAGTGGGCAGCAACAAGATATTTGGGACAGCCTCTCCTACCCACACACTCACTTTCTCCCCACTTCATTCTCTCCACCTCCTCCTTGTGTCGGGTGCCTCCTCTTTTTCACCTCATTTCCACCATAGATTCATTCAAATTAAGTGGTTAAATTACCTTGTTTTAATAGGTAAGTAAGGGGGAAGCTATATTTAGGTTGTTCTCCCTACAACAATGTGCACATGCACTTTTTACGGCCTAGCTAGATCTATGTATGTTCGTGGTGTTGCATATGTTTGTGGTGTTGCATATGTGTTTGTGTTTGGAGGTGTACCGGTATTTGAAATGCGATAGTTGCCAATATTTTGCCGGAATGTTGATTCATTTCCGTTTCGGCGAGAATTTTGGCATTAAGCATTCTTTTTGGTCCTATTTTTAGGGAAAGTCATGCCAAAATTTTGTTTGGTTCTAAAATATCGTTTTGCTCTACCCCGCAGGCGACCATGGTCCGCACTATGACCGAAGGCATCGTGAATAGGTTTTTGAGGTCCGCGAAGGCCGAGATGCTTCAATAGAACTAGACGTAGATAAGATGTCCGTGTCGAAGATGCAAGTCAAGAGCCTTATTGCGGACCCGGATTCCGGCAGTCTTGGGACCACCTGCCGTTGCGTGGTTTCATGGATGGCTATCGGTGGCAAGGTGATGAAGATGACTACGAAGTCGTCCATGCGGGCCGGGCAAGAAATGAGGAAGGGCAGCAAGACAACCACCGCGGCTCGGGTGGGGCGAAGACGAAGAATCCCGAGGAGATGATCACGGCGTGATCTTGTACATACGATCATCATGTAGAAGATGTAGGACATGATGATGAGGAAGATGCGGAGCGAGGCGGACGGGCATGATCATGAAGATGATGATGCGGCCGGAGGCGAGCGACGCTGGACCATCGATGGGCTGGGTGCAGGACCCTCATATTCAAGAGCTGCTTCTCAAGTAGACGGATAACGCAAGAGCTGCCGCCCGAGAGAAAGCCAAGATGGATCAACTTGAGTTAGACGCGGTTACTCCATTGTATGAAGGATGCAGGCCCGAGGATACCCGCCTGAAAGTAACGCTCATGGCTCTGGAGATGAAGGTAAAACACAAAATGACCGGCGCATGCTTCGGCGAGAACATGTCATTCGGCACTAACGCGTCTTCCCAAGGGAACAAGTGCCCGACCAGTTTGGAGGAGGCGAAGAAAATCGTGTGTCCTCTCGATTTACCGCCGTGAAATACCATGTGTGCATGAACAATTGCATCATTTATCGGGACAAGCACGCGGAGTCTACCATATGTCCGGTGTCTTGGCGTCACTCGATACAAGAAGAGGAAGAAAGCTCCTCGAAAAGTGGTGTGGTACTTTCCGATCACTCCTCGTCTGCGGCGCTATTTCGCGGACCCTAAGGTAGCAAAGCTCCTGCGTTGGCACGCGGATAGGGAGGAGAAGAAGCGGGAAGATGACGCAAATGATCCGGAGATAGATAAAAAGACAAGATGCTTTGAGTCACCCTAAGGATGCGAGCCGGTGGCAAGTGTTGAACTTCAAGACTCGGAATTTGGGAGCGATCCAAGGAACATCGTCTTTGGGCGCGAGCACCGATGGAGTCAATCTGTTTGGCAGCCGAGAAGCACACATAGCACCTGGCACATGTTTGTGTGGATGTACAACCTTCCCCCTGGTTGTGCATGAAGAGGAAGTACATTCACATGAGTATGCTAATTGAAGGGCCGAAACAACCAGGGAACGACATCAATCATGTCTGGGGCTGCTTGAAAGAGGAGCTTGACATGCTTTGTGGAAAACGCCACCAATACGTGGGACGCCTTGCAGAGAAAGAATATTTCCCTATGAGAGCCGCCTTTGCTCACGACGGTGCCACGACTATCTCGATTCACGGATATCTCATGAGGCGGGTAGTCCACGGATTTTCTGGATGCGTAAGGTGCATGGATGACACAACGTATCGCCACCTAGATAGAGATCCGGGTCTTGAAAACCGTGTTCATGGGACATCGAAGGTGGCTTCGCTGACGATGACCCGTGGAGGAAGCGCAAGGATCTGTTCGATGGTGAAACCGAACCCCACGCCTGATGTCACGAGGAGCGGCGAGGAAATAGACAAGCTGTTGAAAAATTGGAAAGACTGCCCACCGCCGGAAAGAAGCAAAAGGCGCCAGAGCCGGAAAGAAGCGAAAAGCGCCCGAGCAGCCGGCTGAAGGTATGGAAAACGAGGTCATTTTTGGGACTTGCCGTCTTTGGAAGATCCACCGTGTGCCTCACAGCCTTGATGTCATGCATATCACGAAGAACGTGTGCGAGAGTCTGCTTGGTACCCTGCTCAACATGCCGTAGAGGACCAAAGATGGGCCGAAAGCAAGGCGGACTTGAAATCAATGGGCATCGGCGGGAGCTTCACGCTATATATGATGATGATGATGATGATGATGATGATGATGATGATGATGAGGCGAAGCGGGACCACGAAGAAAGTCGCCAAAGGCAAAAGGCCAAGAAGACCGGAATGACTACCCTCCCGCGTGCTTCACTCTAAGTCGAGGAGATCGAGCAGTTTTTCACCTGCCTCCTAGGAGTAAAACTTCCCTTCTGATTCGCAGGGAAGATAAGCAGATACCTAGACCCAGTGACGAAGTTCAGCGGGATGAAGTCTCACGGTATCACGTGATGATGACGCAGATACTTCCGGTTGCAATCCATTGGGATCATGGACGCGCACGTCCGTGAAAACGCTATTTGGCCTATGCAACTTCTTCGACGTCATCTCTCGGAAGTCGATTGGCGTGAGGCAACTCGAAGGCTACAGGAAGAGATCGTGGTGATACTATGCGAGCTTGAGATGTACTTCCGCCCGCATTCTTCGACGTTATGGTGCATCTGCTGGTCCATATAGTGGAGGATATCATCCAACTCGGGCCGACGTTCCTGCACATCATGATGCCGTTCGAAAGGATGAATGGTGTCATCAAAGGATACGTTCGCAACATGTCACGTCCAGAAGGAAGCATAGCCAGGGCTTTTCGACCGAAGAGTGCATCTCCCATCGCACGAATTATCTAGGCATCGAGAACCCCGTTGGTCTGCCCGTCAGCGAGCACCTCGGCAGGCTCGCTGGATGGGGTCACCGTGAGGGTCGCCGCGAAATGCATGTCGACTTCGAGGGTCGACTCACGACTTTGAAAGAGCAAACCTAGTCGGCGCTACAACACATAGGCGTGGTCGATCCTTGGGTGGTAGAGCACAAAACCTTTATTAAAAAGGCGTACAATGACCGAGGCCAACAGAGGGCCAGACGGAGATACACTCAAAGAGCACAACTCATGTTTCACGCGTTGGTTCAAGCATAAGCTTACAGTACCCTTTACATGAGGATTCTTCCGCGGAAGAACAACTCATATTAAGCCTTGTCACAGGCGCCGAGCACAACCCTGATGACCTATGAGGCGTCTGATATCAACGGCTACACATTCTACACCGAGTCCAAGGACATGAAGAGCGATGGTTATCGAACTCCGGGGTACGATGGAATCCTACACCGGTAACGACAAGGACAGATACTACGGAAGGATCGAGGAGATCTGGGAGCTGAGCTACGCTGGAGAGAAGGTCCCGATGTTCTGTGTCAGATGGGCCAAGAACGTCATAAAAGAAGACCGGTATTTCACCACCATGGTTATACCCGAAGCCAAATCCAAGACCATGGCATAAACGTCACCGAAAAAATGAGCCATGGGTACTGGCTTCCCAAGTGGACCAATGCTTCTTCATTACCGACCCGCCAAAGCCCGGTCGTGTTGTCGTGAGGAGAGGCAAAAGGAAGATCATCGGAATGGATGGAGTAGCCAATGAGCAAGACTTCGACAAGCATCTGCGACCCGAGGATCGAACATGACGACGATGATGAAGTAGCAGCATACACCACAAGAAGAAGCGGGACCACCCTACCTAAAGGACGTCCGTTCCACGGAAGAACTCCATTTGCGAAAAAGAAGGGCAAGAAGATTGTGAACAGATAGCTAGCTAAGATCGATTGTATTTAAATCGTAGCCTTCATTTCTCGATTGTATTTCATGGGTACTTTTGAACTATCATGAATATTTTTAAATTTCATGGACACTCGATCTCGATCCCCTCCATCTCGATCGCTATCCCACCTCGCCAGATCCGGTCCCCTCGCCGAGCACCCCCAGATCCACGGCCCGCCACGACCCCCGCACCCTCGATTCCCCTACTCAACCGCCGCCCGACCCCCGCACCCAGCACCGTCTTATAAAAAAATAAGTATCAAACAGCTTTTTAAATGCTACTGTCTTATAAAAAATATTACTGTTATTATTTAAACAAGTTTGAACATATTTAAACATAAATAAGTATCAAACAACTTTTTAAATGCTAAAAAAATTTTTGTGGAGCCTGGGAGTCAAACCCAGGACCTCCTGGTGTGAGAACTGGCTGCTGACCAGTCGAGCTAGTAGAGTGGGCTTGGCGTGGATAGGTTACGGTAGTACATAACCTTTTGGCTCGAGTTGAAATAAAAAAAATACTAATGGCGCACCACGGTGAGGTGCGCCATTAGTATGAACATGCTAATGGCGCACCACGGTGAGGTGCGCCATTAGTATTGTGCCCGATCCCCTGCCCTCTCCCCTTGGCGATCCCCCTTCCTCTCCCCTCGCCAGTTCCCTCTCCCTCTCGATCCACCCGCCCGCCCGCCCGCCTGACCCTCGCCTCGCCCTCGCCCTCTCCCTCCTCGCCCTCTCCTCGCCTTCCCTCTCCCTCGCCCGCCTCCTCCTCGACGCCACCGTCCCGCCACCTCGGCGCTGCCCCGCCGCCTCGTGACCCGACCCGCCCGGGCCTTGCCCAGCGCCGCCTCGGCGACCCGCCGCCCAGCCCGCCTCGGCGACCTCGCCCGCCCGGGCCTTGCGCCCGACTCCGCCTCGGCCGCTGCCCCGCCGCCCAGCGCCGCCTCGACCCGCCCAGCCGCTGCCCCACCTCGACCCGCCCGTCCATACCACCGTCCGGAGCACCACCACCCCGTGAGCTCCCCTCCTCCTCCCCTCCTCCTCCCCTACATTTGAATGAAAATAACATTGTCCGATGATGTCCTATACATGTGAATTGCAGTTTGTAAACATTCATTTGTCAAGAGATCATGGGATTTAGTTATATCTATTTTCTCATATTGATTCTTCATGCTATAAATCCATAGAAGAAACAAAGCATGATTGATTAAATACCACTATAAGCAGTTTTTACCAAATCCTGTTACAACTAAGTGAGCACGACATATTGCAGCAAAGAATAATCAAGAAATTTGCAGCATGATATATCAAAAAAATTAGAGAGGAGGGAAAAATGGAAAGAACTTTCTCAAAAAATATATGTAGGTGAACCCAATAGGAGAAGTTCAATTACGAACCATAGCTTGATGTTGCTTTCAACCTATACAAGGCTATCTGTTGAAAGTATGTAGAGATTGAAATGGAATTCTTGACACTATGTAGCTTTGGTTTCTCAAGTAATTAAAGAAATGCTCCAAGAATAAGGCCACCATCGATATATTTGTTCTTTTATGGACAAAAGAGTTTACATGCAATTATCACTTTTATTTCTTGACAAGTTTCTTACCTTTGTGCTGGTCAATTCTTTTTATGTAGATTTTGATAATATATATTTAGCTAAGATGCATTAGATCATTGTAGTATAGTCGAAGGGATGTTATAGATGAACATTTGTGTACTATTTGTAGCGAACATATCTCCAATTGTATTATTGGAAATTAAGGAAAATTTTGGCATTTGCTCGATTGATTTGTTCACTCATGGAGGCTATAACTTTTAACTTTTCGTTTTAAGCGTATCTTTGAGGCTCTGCCAGATCTGATATATAATACACATAGAGTATTCGACATTTGGATCTGTGTATGTATGATTGGTGCTTTACGAGATGTTGAAATGATGCATGGTGCGGAACATGCATATATTCTCTCTTGAGAATATTATTACCAAAGTCTTGGCAGACCTGTTGGACACTAGTACTATCATCTTGTACTCTTTGTCGAAGACGCAATGGCCAAACAGTCTTCGAGCACAAGCCCATGCTTGGTCGGTTCTTGGGGTCTAGGTGCCCGATTCATTCATTTATAAGCGAAAAATAATCTGGAGGGTCTTAACAAAAACAAAAATGGCGAAGAATAAGAAAATCAATCTTGAACCTACGGTTACTAGTAAGTATCTGTGAATCAGATTGCACATTTTCAGGTTACGAAGAAACATGCGATCAATTTGGAAAAATGAATAGGCACATCACTTGCACTTACACAGAGTTAATGTAAAGCGTTTTGCACAATAACGTAGCATGTATCTTCAGTTTTGCACTTAAAAAGCCAATCTTCGTTTGTCCACTTCAAAATATTATAAACTCTGTTTCTGCTTGAATATGATCAAATGTTTAGTTTCTTCAATTAAAAGAGTGCAAGGGTTTGATAGAGTGCAAGAGTGCAAGGGTTTGACAGAGTGCAAGAGTGCAAGGGTTTGACAAAGGGTACACCACTAGGGCCGAGGCCGAATCTAGATACGCCCGCTATCTAGCGGGAGAGGGGAGGGAGCGTTGGAGGAACCAGATGAAGACGAGTTTCATCGTGATGATGCTCATCGTGATGACCGCAGCTCTCTTCTATGTGATGGTAGTTTAGATGATCGATATCGACTTGTAATGTGAAGATAAACTCGCTACTCATGGTCTCGAGACTTGTAATATAATGTTCTATCTTTGTTCGGTCTTTTCAATTCGGAGACTAATATGATGAATTGTATTCGGAGACTAATATGATGAATTGTATTCAAAGACTAATCTTCTATTGTATCGATGAATCTATTGTTGATGTGTGCTGTCTATATTTTGTCAAATTATACATTTTGTAACCTGTGCAAAAACAGAAAATAAAAAATAAAAAACCTAATATTCATACTAATGGCGCATCACATGACGGCGCCATTAGTATGACAAAGGCATACTAATGGCGCATCCATTGGGTAGTGCGCCATTAGTATGCCATGATTACTAATGGCGCATCTGCAGGTGGTGCGCCATTAGTATTCCAAAGAAACTGGGTATACATGCCCCAATGGAGGCATAATAATGGCGCACCCTCGCATATCCTAATGGCGCACCAGGTGGTGCGCCATTAGTATACCAGATACTAATGGCGCACCAGGTGGTGCGCCATTAGTAAAAATTACTAATGGCGTGCTATTAATGGCGCAGCAGTGATGCGCCATTAATGGCCAAATTAGGTGCGCCATTAGTAGTGGTTTTTCTAGTAGTGTGGAGGTGGAGATCACGAGCATCCACGCTGTTCGGGCGACCAGAGCTAGGCGAGCCGTATCGTCCGCGCCCGCGACGATGATCCGCACACCGCCGGATCCAAGGATGGAGCCGTGCTACCTACGGGCGGTGCCATGACCTCCAAGCGTGGGAAGGCGACCTCCAAGACGCCCCCGCCAATGCATACGCCGCGGTCCTCCCAGTTCGTGCGTGACGAGCAACGCCGCGACGTTGGTGACCCCCAGCGTTGCCACAGAAAGAGCCCCCCAACATCATTCTCGAGATGCCCAGGGCCGACACGCACGCCAAGATGCTGGTGTAGATGGTGCACGACCGCGGAACCTTGATAGAGCTCCTTCTAACGCAGTTAGAAGTCAGAGCACCTCACGTTCCTCACGCTTGTCGCTGCCACCTACACCAGCGGAAGCGTTGGCACAATCGCAGCTACTCCTGGATTTTCCTCCTGCTGCAGAGAAGCAAGAAGATTGGAGAGCTGCTATCCAGAGCCTTATTGGTTTCGTCAATAAAGATGGGCACCGGGAGGCAGGCCCTTCACAGTGTCGGTCCACCAAGCCGGCGCGTGCCGACGGCGGAAGGGTTGATGTAGCAGCCACGATGCACTCCCCTCCCCCACGAGGACAACGATCGCCAGCTCGGCGGGTCGATGCCCGCGATGATGGATCCACGGCGTCGTCCGATCCACAAGCTCACCGCGATCAACGCCAAGTTCTTCGGGAACGGGTCAAAGAAGATGCTCGAACTACCATCGAGCGGCGGCGGGAAGCGTGCCATCAATCTGATAGGCGCGCAGTGCCCACTATGAATAAGGCTGCGCTGGGGGATTCTGGTGACTTGCCTTACGAGGTGGGTTGTCTAGCTTTTACCCGTGAGCTGCGGCAATTCCAGTGGTCCACTTCCCACTTGTTCAAACCAGAGGTCCTGGAGAAGTACGACGGTAAGACTCATCCGTCCGAGTTCCTGAGCGTTTACACCATCGCGATGCAAGCTGCCGGGGCTCAAGACGGCAAGGTGCTAGCCAACTACTTCCCATTGGTGCTCAAGCTCAACATCAGGTCATGGTTGATGCACCTGCCTGTAGATTCCATCTCCTCTTGGTGGGATCTGTGCCACGAGTTTGTTGGTGCCTTTACCGAAGGCCACCAAGCTCCTGGCCAGGCTAGTGATCTACACCTCATCCCCCAGAAAGATGGCGAATCCCTGCGCAAATACATACAAAGGTTCAGCCATGTGCAGTACAACATCCTAGATGTTATTCATGCCGCTGTTATCAGCGCGTTTCATCAGAATGTGTGCAACCGCAAGATGCGTGAACAACTGGCAATGAACAAGGTTAGAGATGTTGCTGAGCTTTGTGTTTTGGCCGATAGGTGTGCTCGGGCTGAAGAAGGAAGGAAGTACCCCGGCGAAGATGCGGGCGCGGGAAGTGACTCCGGAGACGAAGACGTCGTCGCCCCGGCAAAGAATGATCGACGGCGTAACAGGAAGCGCAAGGGCAAGACAATGCTTGCCGTTGAGGAATCCGACAACCCCGGCACCACCAAGAAGGCCAAGGTTGACGACCCCGACAAGGATGTTGCCGGGTGTGCCTCTTGCCAGGCCTTGGCTGCTATCGACAAGCCAGAAGGCTCCGATAAGCAATATTGCAAGATCCATCGCACCAAGGGCCATGACCTCCAGAACTGCCGTCAAGTCGAGCAGCTTGTGGAGAGGCAGAAAGCTGAGTATGAGAGGCAAGACAAGGAGAAGGGCCAGGATGGTGCTGAGGGGTCCAACAAGAAGCGTGGTGGCCAAGGAGGCCACTGCGGTAAGGACAAGCAACAGGAGAGGCCTGCTCGAGGCCGCGACAAGAAAGAGGGAGATGATGACCATGAAGAGGATGACGAGTCCATCAAGCATGAGTTTCAAAAAGCTACAGAAGCCATGTGCATTGATGGTGGTGCCTCGTTACATTCTTGTCACCGCCAACTTAAATAGTGGTCGCGCGAGATTAATGCGACAGAGCCGTCGATCGACGCCCAGAAGCCACTGAAATGGTCCAACAAGCCTATCATTTTTACGCGGAGGATCACCCTGATCGCACAACCGTGGACGGGTGCTTGCCATTGTTGGTTTCACCAACAATTCGCAACCTCAATGTGACAAAAATGCTAGTTGACGGTGGGGCCAGTTTGAACTTGATCTCGCCCAAAGTGATCAAGAGGTTACAAATTCCTGATGGATATCTCGAGGAGACGGGCACGTTTCAAGGGATCAATTCGGGGAGAACTCAGCCGAAGGGTAAGATCACACTACCAGTTACATTTGGTGGTGAGCTGAACTATAGGATGGAGAAGATCGTTTTTTATGTCGCCAAGATCCTGTTGCCGTATAACGGGATCCTCAGAGTGTTGCGTTCCCGTTGAGGATGTGCCAGAGAGCTCCAACGGTAGGAGCAAGAAATCCTAGGATGCACCACCAGAAACTAAGAAGGTGCCCGTCAAGGAGGACGACACTGGTGGAGCTTTCACTATAAGCTCCACCCACGACAGCAAATAGGAAAGCGCCCTCATTGCCTTCCTGCGGGCGAATGTCGATGTTTTTGCATGGCAAGCATCTGACATCCCCGACGTTCCTTGGGAGTTGATTGAGCACCATCTTGCTGTTTGTCCTCATGTGCAGCCTGTCAAGCAGAAGGTCAGGAAGCAAGTTTTGGAGCGGCAAGAGTTTATCATTAAAGAGATTAGGAAGTTGGAAGCGGCAGGCTTGGTCAGAGAAGTGCTCCACCCAACATGGTTGGCCAATCCGGTGGTGGTGCGCATAAGCGAATGGAAAATGGAGGATGTGCATTGATTATACAGATATCATCAAAGCCTGTCCAAAGGATCCTTTCCCCTTGCCACGCATCGACCAGATCTTGGACTCCACTGCCGGGTGCGACTTGCTTTCGTTTCTTGACGCCTACTCAGGATACCATCAAATCTTCATGATGAAGGAAAATGAAGAGAAGACCGCATTTATCACCCCATGTGGTACGTATTATTTTATACGAATGCCTTTCGGGTTGAAAAGCACTAGTTCAACGTTTGGAACGGCGGTTCAGATTGGTTTTGAGCCCCAGCTACATAGAAATATGGAAGCTTATATGGATGACATAGTGGTCAAAACCAAGGACAAGGCAACGTTCATACAAGATTTAGAAGAAACATTTGCAAATTTGTGCAAGATCAATCTCAAGCTCAATTCTGAGAAGTGTGTGTTTGGTGTCCGATCCGGCAAGCTTCTCGAATTCTTTGTGTCTCGGCATGGGATCGAGGCAAACCCCGACAAGATCAAGGCGATTGAGCAGATAGAAGCACCAAGACGAGTCAAAGATGTGCGTCGACTTGCTAGCCGTGTTGCTGCTTTAAGAAGGTTCATCTCCAAATCTATTGAGCACGCCCTGCCCTTTTTTAAGATCTTGAAAAAGGCGGGTCCAATGAAATGGACTCTGGAAGTAGAGGTGGCGCTGCAAGATTTGAAGAAGTACCTCTCCTCCACGCCAACACTAGTTGCGCCTAAGCCACAAGAGTTGTTGCTGCTGTATGTAGCGGCAATGAATCAAGTGGTCAGTGTTGCGCTAGTGGCACGGATAGAAGTAGATGAAGAAGAAGCGGCAACGACGAGCCCATTAAATGGCAAGCCAAGATCATCCCCGGCAAAGTCTGGTGCCGGCAAGGAGGGGCCTTCCCCTGCAGAGTCTGGTGCCAGCAAGGCAGGATCTATGCAAGCAAATGAAGTGACATAGAAGAAGAATATGGTGCAGCACCCAGTTTATTTTTTCAGCTCCCTTTCACAGGGGGCTAGATCAAGATACTCTGGTGTGCAAAAATTTCTCTTCGGCCTCCTGATGGCATCGAGGAAGCTGCGCCACTATTTTCAGGCACATGAGATCACCGTCATCACTCGCTTCTCGTTGCAACGGATATTGCACAACCCAGATGCGACTGGAAGGATTGTGGAGTGGGTGTTGGAACTGTCAAGCTTTGGTCTCAGGTTTGAAAGCACTTCAATGATTCAGAGCAGAGCCTTGGCGGAGTTCATTGCAGAATGGACCTAAATGCCCGATGAGGAGATTCAATAGACCACTCTCCCCGGCAAGGAAACGAGCCGTGACTGGATTATGTACTTTGATGGGGCTTTCTCGCTGCAAGGCACCAGTGCTGGTGTGCTACTTGTCGCACCCACCGGAGAGTACCTCAAGTACATAGTCCAGATGCACTTTCCCCGGGAGAGATCAACAAATAACACTGCGGAGTATGAGGGACTGCTTGCCGGTCTCAGGATCGCGGTAGACCTTGGAATTATGAAGCTCATCGTCAGAGGTGATTCTCAGTTTGTCGCAAAGCAAGTTAACAAAGATTATCAGAGCCCATTGATGGAAGCTTACGTGGATGAAGTGAGGAAATTGGAGGAGCGTTTTGATGGTCTACAAGCAAAGCATGTTCCCCGGGCAGAGAACAGCATTGCCGACGACCTGTCAAAACATGCTGCCCTCAAGTTACCTGTGGTACCAGGGACTTTTGTGCTCCGACTGATTCAGCCATCCATTGAACCATCAGCAAGGCCAGATAAGCAAAGGAAGTTGAGCCCCGGCAAATACTTTCCCACTGAGCTCCCATGAGCCATAGGCAAGGAAGTTGCCGGGGACGACGCCAAGCTTGCCAGGGGGCAACAGCTCCGGCAGGGCCTTGGGCCCTTGTTGTAGAGACAATTGCTTCCATGGCAGAAGACATGCCTTTAGTCCTTGTTGTCGAGCCTCAGGCTCCAGCATGGGCACAACATGTCGTCCAGTTCCTCCAAACAGGGGAACTCGCCGAGGAACAGGAAGAAGCAGAAAAAGTAGCCCGTCGGTCTAATATGTACCAGTTTGTGGACAATGTCCTGTACAAAAAAAGACCGAACGACGTGAAATTGAAGTGCATTCCTCGGGTGGACGGACTGGAGCTGTTGGCAGAGATACATGGAGGCATATGTGGCTCTCACATAGGATCAAGAGCTCTTGCCGGCAAGGCATTCCGGCAAGGTTTCTTTTGCCCATCGCCCTCCGTGATGCAAATCGCACTAGTAACCAAGTGTGAAGCGTGTCAGTTCCATTCAAAGAAATTGCATCAGCCAGCCCAAGTTCTTCAGACGATCCCTCTCTCCTGGCCATTTTCGGTCTGGGGGCTCGACATATTGGGCCTTTTCCCCGTGCTGTTGGGGGCTTTGAGTACTTGTACGTCACAATCGACAAGTTCACAAAGTGGCCAGAAGTGGAGGCAGTGAGGAAGGTGACAACACAGTCGACCGTCAAGTTCTTCAAAGGACTAGTTTGCCGTTTTGGTGTGCCAAACAGAGTCATCACTAACAATGGCACACAGTTCACGAGCCGCACCTTCATGCAGTATATCCAAGACCTTGGCAGCAAAATGGGTTTTGCTTATATTGCTCATCCAAGAAGCAACGGCCAGACGGAAAGGGCGAATGCTGAGGTGTTGTTGGGTCTCGAGACGAGAACTTTTGACAGGCTGCACAAGTGCGAAAGACGCTGGATTGATGAGTTGCCGGCAGTTCTTTGGTCAATCAGGACGACTCCAAGTTGAGATACTGGCCAGACAACTTTCTCCCTGGTATACGGGGCGGAAGCAGTTCTCCCCACAGAACTCATATATGGGTTGCCTCGAGTGCTCGCTTATGATGAGCTTGAGCCAGAGCAATTGCAGCAAGATGATGCTACGCTCCTTGAGGAAGATCATCTTCAGGCTGCTGTGCGAGCTGCGCGCTACCAGCAAGCTTTGTACCGCTACCATAGCGGCAAGGTTCACGCCCGAAGCCTTGAGGAAGGCGACCTTGTTCTTCGGCGCGTTCAGTCGACCAAGAATTCCAACAAGTTGACACTAAAGTGGGAAGGCCCTTATCGGGTAATACGAGTCACCAGGCCCGGCGCAGTCCGCCTGGAGACCGAAGATGGTATCCCAGTGAGAAACTCCTAGAATATCGAACATCTTCGCAAGTTTTACCCATAAGGCGCGGTTGCTTGAACCTCCGACAACCCCTTTTGTACTAGCTGTAACATCCCTAGTTCTGGTATGAACTAGGCTAGCCCTTCATGTGTGCATCATGTTTAAAATTCTCAGAAACTTGAAATGGGGATGATAGAAACCCCAGCACCACTTAATCCAACTGGGGTTACTAAAATACTTTTTCAATGAACCTGAAATGCCCTTCTAAAATGTTCATCATCTTTTCCTTGGTCTAGAACCACTATCAAAAATGGTTCACATGTTTCTAGGACAACATTGGGTCATTGAATTAAATCAAAGTATTTGGAATTTGGACATTTAAACACTATTAAATAATCTAGATGTCCAAATAATCCTGAACTTAAGTGAGGGCTGTTGGAAATATTCCGAACATAGCCCACAATTATTTTCAGGGTTTCTGAAAATGCCCCGGCATTTTATTTAAAGCAAAAACAAATGCAGAAATAGAAAACATAAACTAAATAGAAAAGGGAGAGAGAGAAAGGCCAGAGGCCACTTACCTGGACTGGGCCGGCCCATCTGGCCCATGCCAGTCATCACCTACCTCTGCCAGTAGGCAGAGGAGGGAGACCGCGCACGTGCGCGCGAGGCGCCACACCTCCTCCCTGCTCGCCTGCCTCATCGGGCGCCTCGAAGCCCCTCCTCGACGACATGCGACCCCCGGACCCTCTCTCACTCTCCCTCGCTCTCTCTTCCCCTCCTCTGCTCTCTCCCTCGCACGCACCCGAGTGTGCCCGTCGCCGCCGCTTGCCGTAGACGCAGCCACAATGCTCCCCTCGCCTCCCCGTGCTGACCATTACCACCGCCGCGACTCCCTCGACCTCCTCGACGAACCGCACGCTCCCGGACGCGCCGCAGCGTCCTCATCATCGTCGCCTTCAAGCTCGGAAGCCGGAGATCACTTTCGCCGCCCCGCCTACTCCAAGCCATCCTCGAGCCTGCTTCGACGCCCCCTGCAAGCGCCATGAGCACCTGCGTTTTTCCCCTCCTTCCTCCCCTTCGATTTTGAGCCATAGACGCCGCCCCACTGCCGACCGTAGCCGCTGCTGCCTGAGCTCGTCGACGACGCAACTCCGGTGACCAAACGGTCACCCTGGCATGCCCAACCTGCTCCCCACAATGCGTAGCGCCCCGCTAGCTCTTCACCTCGCTCGTTTACCCACCGCAACGCCATCCCCACGCGCTCCCGAGCTTCGGCCGCCGCAAAGCTCATCGGCGGTGCCTCTACAGGCCACCCCAGCTCCAGCAGCATCCACCACTGGATGCGCCACTCCGCCAGCTCCCCGTAGATGGCCTCCGCCGCCCATTTAGTCACCGGAGCACGAAACCGACGCTGCTCCGCCGCATCTGCTGCTGCCGGCAGCTAAACGCCGTTGGTTAGCTCCGGGTTTGACCAGGGGTTTGACCTTCTCTGAGTCAATGACAGGTGGGGCCCCGCCCTGCTAATTAACCTAGGTTAGTACTAACCAAATCAAGTTAATTTAGTTAGTCACTGACACGCGGGACCCACTAGTCAATTTGACCTAGACCGCCATTGACTCGCTGACGTCATGCTGACGTAGTAAATCCTTTTCTGGGATTAGTTTAATTCTAATAATTTAGAAATTCCAGAAAAAGGGTTAAAACATCAAAAATTCATAGAAATTAAACCGTAACTCCAAATGAAATTATCAGAAAAATTATCAGAAAAATCCAAAGAATCTGTTTATGGCATCCTCATGCATGTTTGAACAACTTACAGCCACTTTATATGACAATTTGAATAAATGGCATTTGAAATGTCTTATATGGAGTTTGAATTTGAACCTTTGGTCCAAACCAACTTCATTTAATCTAGTTGCGAGTTGCATTTGCTCAATCAACAGCATATTGCCATGTCATAATCATGCATCATAATTGTTGCATTGCATTGATTTTGTTCTTCCTTGTTTGCCGGTATCTGTCCCCTCTCAGTAGACGTGGTTCCGACGATGGGATTGATGACACCGATGAAGAACTATACTATCATCAGAAGTGCCAGGCAAGCAAAACCCACTTGTTCATTCCGATACAATCCCACTCTCTCGCTCCCGCTCTCTTTTACTGCATTAGGACAACAACATTTCAAGTGTTACATGTTGTGGTAGTTGAACCCCTTTCCTCTCCATGACCTGTCATTGCCACAGTAAATAGATGAAACCCACTAGCATGAGTAGGAGTTGTTTGAGCCCAAATGTGCCTACTCATTCATGCTTGTTTGTCATGACTGCTATTGCTTGGAGTTGTGTCAGGTCTGATTCATCGGGGATGAATTGGGAAGTTGTGAACATGTCCTACTATTGAGAGCTAAGCGTGTGAACACGATTTGGTAAAGGTAGCGGTGAGAGGCCATGTAGGAGTACATGGTGCGTTGTCTCATTGAAACCGTCCTCAGGAACTGAGTTCTGTGTTTGTGATCCATGAACAGCTACTACCACACATTAGGTTCCGGTAACTCGGCCCCTCTCGGCTTATTAATCAACCTGATCTCTGTCCAGGAGTTGCAACTAGTTTCTGGTGTTTGTAGGTAGTGCTAGTAGTCTACCAAGTGGCACCCGGTACAAGTCGGCTTGGGAAAGACAAGGTGCAGTGGCACGGTGTACCAAGCGTCGCCCGTTTGGTGGGCTTGGGAACCCAGCTCACATCGTTTGGGGCCATGAGCGACACCCCGGCCGGATCTCCTTGCGAATGGAACCCGAATAGGCAATAAAACTGGACTAGCGACTATAGTCTACCTCATTAATATCTAGTCGGGCTTGCCTCGTGGACGTCGAGGTTTCTCCATGATTTTCACCGTCGGGATTAGCTGGAGGGGGTTGAGGGACTGCAGGGTCGGGGTAGCGATGATGACCATCTCGGGGATTGTTCGCCACAATCCCGTTGGAGTGCGTTCCCAAAAGGCTATTTAAACACTTCGGGGTCATCAAGGCACCTTGGTTGATGGCCGGGGCTGACCTCAAGGTCTCGATTGGTTGTCCGAACAGCATGACTGGGTTGTCGGCGTCGGGCTCATCTTCTCCTCTTGCTGGGGCTCGGCGGACCAGTTCTCCACGAGCTGCGATCAGATCAAGGGTGATTTCATCGAACAAATCCTCTAGCGTACTTACATAGCGCACCAGATGCAATAAAGCAGGATCCGTCTCGTGATCTCCGTTGGCAACTTGGGGTGGTCTACCATATCCGTCACGGCTGGGGTAGTAGTAGAACGAGCGACAGTTAACTCTGGGCGACAAATGCCGGAGTTGAACTATAGCTTCTCGAGCAGCTAGTTGGATGGCTTGTGGCTCAAGGGAAGTTGTCCTTCCGGTGAACTCAGAGGGGCGTTTCGGCGATGCACCCTACCATAGATGTGCACTGTGGCCCAGAATTGACGGCTCTCCCCGCTCATGGACCCTTGGTACACAACATATTCTGGGGGCTCTTCTAATGCAAAGGCACGGCATGTGAGGTTCGCGAGCACGGTCACAAAACCTCCAAGGTTGGTTGTTGTGGTCTCATTGTGCACGACGGGACCAAGCATTATGGCTTGGTTTGGGAAAGAGTTTGCGCTGTGCTGAGTTGAGCCTAGCGTGCCCTTTTATAGAAAAAGGGGACGGAGGCTTCCTTCGCACGCTTGCGAATAAGACAGATTATGTGTCGGTCACTGGCGCATGATCGACAGGCTAGGCTGATAGGTTGGGCACCGACTGCCAAAAGTGTCGGGGTCACTGTGTGGCTATCTTGCACGGGAAGCTTGGCTGGGGTTTGGTTAGGGTCTGGTGGGTTGGTTTTCCTAGGTTTTTCGACCTAGCTAAGATAGATTAGCCAATGGTCAGCCTGGCTCTGATACGAAGTTTGTCACGACCGGTTTTCCGGGTATTAAATTCCAGAAAATGGCCGTTGTGCTCACCAGCCCCAAGATTACCAAGAATGATAAGGCACCAACTTGATACGTAAATTCCGTGCAAATTACAAAAATATGTAGTACAAGACCATTCTGGCCTCGAGTACAACAAATGGTTTCTAGTGGTTGATGGCGGAAGCGGTTTGTGGATCATCGCTGTCCATGGACCTCCATTTCCCACAGGAACGGGCCGACTGTGTTAACTCCTATCTTCGCGAGGCTGCTATCACCATTCCTTAGGTTCCGGGGCTGTCATCGCAACGCTCCTCTCCATGCAAGAAATCTGGCCAAGACAATAGCCAGGGACAAGCCAGTGAGTACTTTGAATGTACTCGCAGACATTATGAACATGGGTATAATATAAATGATAATCATGCGCTGAAACATTCTATGATCACATCGTCAGTCATAAAATAAAATCTCTGATGCATGCAAGCAGGTTATTTATATGCAACATGGATATGCAATAATGGGGGAGAAATAACATGCACCGATCGGGTGCCTGAAGCGACGCCTCGAAAGGGCCATGATATGAAGAATGCCTCAGTCGGGCGTCTAAGCGACACCACATAAAGGGCTTATATGGTAAATAAATAACAAGCATGCCACAGTCGGGCGTCTGTGCGAAGCCACATAAAGGGCTTGTAAAATAAATAACAAGCATGCCACAATAGGCGTCATGCGACGCCACATAAAGGGCTTATAAAGTAAATAAATAACAAGCATGCCGCGATGGCGTCGTGCGGACGCCACATAAAGGGCTTGTAAAATAAATAACAAGCATGTTACGAAGGCTGCGTATGACGCCACATAAAGGGCTTATAAAGTAAATAAATAACAAGCATGATACAGTCGGGCGTCTGTGCGACGCCACATAAAGGGCTTGTAAAGTAAATAAATAACAAGCATGCCACAGTCGGGCGTCTGTGCGACGCCACATAAAGGGCTTATAAAGAAAAAAATTATGGTGAATATCCAGGAGGTAGAACTGTCCCAGGGATACTCAATAAATCAAGTAATGGCAATAGTTAATCCACGATAAAAATAATCATAATCATCATAATCAACACAAGTCACAAATCATGATCCATGTTCTGGTTTAGCAGTTTCTCCTCCGAAGACCGACACTAAGACCGACACTTGACCCGACCCAGACTGTAGTCATTAACCATGGACACGGCTATTTGAATAGGTTTAATACCTCTGCAGAGGGTGTACTCTTTACCCACGAGTAACAGATTTCTTTAGTCCATCGGGACTAATTCCGTCTACTGTCTTTTAGTCGAAAATACGCCTGACTTGCACACACCAACTTAACTTTACTCGTCTCTGCAATCAACCACGACACTTGTTAAGCAAAACTCTAAGTGGGGAGGCTACAACCTCGCGTAGCATGGGATCAAATTTCTATCGCATGCTCTAAGGGGTGCCCCCTCTCGGTCCCAACCGGAAACACCCATGCTCCCGGACCAGGTGGCATGCCTACCGGATGCAGTCGGTATCTTCCACCATGGCCTCTCCAGACAAAGCAGTGTGACAAGACAAGGGTTGACAACTTATCGAACCATACCCTACCTACGGCAGGACAAGTGGCAGCACGAAACAAGTATGGGGGTTACTGGAACAAGACTCGATCTACGGCCGACTCAGGAGGCTTAAGTATTCCCTGCATGATATGTATAACAAACATATTTCAATCAATAGAATCACCGCTCATTATACCTTACTATGCCATACCGGACATAACCGTCCCAACGGAAACCGGGGGCAAGCTCACGCCTACCCAAGGCAGAGGCTTTCCCGGACTTCTTTCCTGCATGCATGCAAGGCATGTGAGGGTGATTTCCATCACATGTATATCCATTTCCAATAGCAAGGAATCTCTAATATGCATTCATGCAAATGATCATATCACCACATAAAATAACGAGTTTTCTGAAATAAGGTGGTGTTATAATCGTGTCAACCATCACACCAAAAATATTATGCCAGGGTTCAGGATGCTTGCCTTCAAGGTGTGGAGAGGTGGGGGTGCTCTCCAAAACTTTTGAAAGTTTTCTTCCCTCTCTCCAAGATCCTATTTTAAATAAATTTAATTTAACCCACGTTTTCAAAACAGCACAAAAAGTTGTTTGAAATTTTTTGTAATAATTATGAAAATAAACTAGACAATATTTGGGACACAACAGAAAAAGAATCAAGTCATTTGGGGTTATATTTAAAAAGTTATAGCCAGTCAAAGCTACGTCAAAATCTGTTTTTAAAATAAAACAAAAAGAAAACGTTTCAGTCACGAATACGCTTCCTAAGTAGGGGTTACGTACTTGGGGTTTTACGCTTTCACTTAACCCACGTGGACGGGTGCGGGGTCACTAACAGTGGGTCCAGGGGGCCCACTGGTCAGGTTTGACCAGTCGACCCTCCCTCCTCTTCCTCTGCCCGAGAGGGGGCGGGACTCCGGCGATGCTCGCCGGTGATTGGCGGCTCCTCGCGGGGCCCCGAGGGCGGGGATGGATCCGCCACTCCAGGGCGGTCCTCCCGGTGGTCGCCAGGCAGGTGGGGACGGAGGGAGCTGCCGGCGAGCTCCTCGGCGGAGGTGGCCTCGGGAGCTTTTGGGGCTTCTGGCTATGGTGGTTCCCGAGCGGGTCTGAGGTGTTGGGCGGCTCCGTAGGGTCATGGGGAGGAGGATGGAAGCACGGGAGGGGTCTGGGGGCTTTGGCCTTGGCCGTATTTTGCCGGAGCGAGGTGGCGGCCGATCCTGCCGGAGTTGGGGAAGAGAGTGGCCCCTGGCCAACTGGGGAGGGGGGAGGCTTCCTACGGCTCGAGTGAGGCTGCTGATGAGCCTAGGCAGGATCGAGAGGGATTTATATAGCCCGGCGAGGTCGGTTCCGGTGGCCACGAATAAGCCTGCCGAACGAACCGCCTCTCTGTTTGCGGCAGGGTGATGTGGTGGAGGCTAGCGGGGTCGGGAGGGCGAGCGGATGAGGACGGCCTGCTCATGAGGGAAGTCAAGAATCGGAGGAGGCTTTGGGCGGCGCCGTCTGTGGCAGAGGCGCATCATGGACGCCAAGGCAGCCGCCAAGAGTGCCCTGACAACAAGGCCAGAGGGTGCCAGGCGGCTTGGGGTTTCTGGTGAGTGGATGAGGCCGGGTGGGCTCTGCAGTGAGCAAAAGTCAGCGCAGATTGGGCGTGACAGGTGGCTCGGGTCTTGGCTGCAGCTTGGCGCTGGCCTGCGCGCCAGTGCACGCCCACCATCTGCTCGGCGAAATGCCATGGCCTGCTAGGTGGCTTGGTTGGAGCTGGGGATTAGCAGGTCTAGTCTAGGGGTAGCTGGGATGCTAGTGGACATGCTTGTTGGGTCAGAGGATCAGGTCCACAATGCAAACCAAAACTCATGCCAAATCTGTTCATGCTCTCAAGGTGCTTGTCAAAATGCCACAGGCACCTAGGCATTTCTTGGAGTGGCCAATTCTTCCAGATTGGGGTCTCTTTAGATGAATAACAGGGTGGTGAGGCTAGTTTGTGAAAAGCACAAACTTGTTAGTACAAGTTTTGCAGAACTTCAATTCTGGACAGGAGGTAAGTGGCATCATTTCATGAACCAAAAATATTCCAATGAGCCCATCCTCCTGGACATATGGGTTTTTTAGGGTGTGCTATAAGCAGGAGAAAGGATCAAGGGCAAAAGAGCAAGCAAAAATATGGTTGCTGTACAAACCATCAAGTTGGACCAGAATGAAATTGAGGTTGATTCACTCAAATTTTTCAAATAACATCACTTGGTTTTTGCATAAAGTTGAATCATATGCTGCTACTAACATCCCATAATTTTGGTGGAAGCTAGAAAGAAATATTTAAATGGGTTGTAGTGTAAAACTGCTCACTGGACCAGATTTGAAAATTTGGTGTAGAGCTCAAAATATTCAATGAATGAAATATATTTTTGCATAAAAGTGATTTAGAAACATCACATGACATCTCCAAATTTTGGTGGGATTTTTAAATAAATTTATAAAAGGGTTGCAGTGCAAATGGGGTCCTAAACTTATGAAAAACCATTTTAGAGAGATAAAGCTCAGGGATAAATAATTATATAAATAATCCTACTGATAAAAGAATTTTTTTATTTGAGAGGGTAAATGAGTCCAATAATAATTGGAAAGTTTTTACTAGGGGTGAAAACTCCACAACTTAGGGGAAAAGAGAGGCTTTCAGATCAAGAATAAATCCAGAAAGATAAAAATTTAATTTCCTGGCAAAATTTTAATTAATAAAACAAGGTTAAAATTTTTGGGGTGTTACAGCACCGCACACGGTTGGGATAGATCAACTGATCAACTTGTGTGTCTAGGGTGCCCCCCTGCCCCCGTATATAAAGGAGCAAGGGGGAGGTGCGGCCGGCCAGGGAGGAGGCGCGCCAAGAGGAGTCCTACTCCTACCGGGAGTAGGACTCCCCCCTTTTTCCATGTTGGACTAGGAGAGAGAGGGGGAAGAGGTGGAGGGGAGGAAGGAAGGGGGGGGGGGGCGCCGCCCCCCGCTCCTTGTCCTATTCGGACTGGGAGGGCGCGCCCCGCCTCGGCCTCCTCTCCTCTCTTCCACCAAGGCCCACTAAGGCCCATTAAGTTCCCGGGGTTCCAAAGAACCTCCCCATCTCGAAAAATCCTGATTTCACCGGAACACTTCCGATATCCAAACATAGGCTTCCAATATATCAATCTTCATATCTCGACCATTTCGAGACTCCTCGTCATGTCCGTGATCACATTCAGGACTCCGAACAACCTTCGGTACATCAAAACATATAAACTCATAATATAACTATCATCGTAACGTTAAGCGTGCGGACCCTACGGGTTCGAGAACTATGTAGACATGACCGAGACACGTCTCCGGTCAATAACCAATAGCGGAACCTGGATGCTCATATTGGCTCCCACATATTCTACGAAGATCTTTATCGGTCGCATCGCTTAACAACATGCGTTGTTCCCTTTGTCATCGGTATGTTACTTGCCCGAGATTCGATCGTCGGTATCTCAATACCTAGTTCAATCTCATTACCGGCAAGTCTCTTTACTCGTTCCGTAATACATCATCCCGCAACTAACTCATTTTTTGCAAGGCTTAAGTGATGTGCATTACCGAGAGGGCCCAGAGATACCTCTCCAACAATCGGAGTGACAAATCCTAATCTCGAAATACGACAACCCAACATGTACCTTCAAAGACACCTGTAGAGCACCTTTATAATCACCCAGTTATGTTGTGATGTTTGGTAGCACACAAAGTGTTCCTCCGGTAAACGGGAGTTGCATAATCTCATAGTCATAGGAACATGTATAAGTCATGAAGAAAGCAATAGCAACATACTAAACGATTGTGTGCTAAGCTAAGGAATGGGTCATGTCAATCACATCATTCTCCTAATGATGTGATCCCGTTAATCAAATGACAACCCATGTCAATGGCTAGGAAACATAACCATCTTTGATTAACGAGCTAGTCAAGTAGAGGCATGCTAGTGACACCATGTTTGTCTATGTATTCACACACGTATCATGTTTCCGGTTAATACAATTCTAGCATGAATAATAAACATTTATCATGATATAAGGAAATAAATAATAACTTCAGTTGCCTCTAGGGCATATTTCCTTTAGTCTCCCACTTGCACTAGAGTCAATAATCTAGATTACACAGTAATGATTCTAACACCCATGGAGCCTTGGTGCTGATCATGTTTTGCTCGTGGAAGAGGCTTAGTCAATGGGTCTGCAACATTCAGATCCGTATGTATGTTGCAAATTTCTATGTCTCCCACCTGGACTAGATCCCGGATGGAATTGAAGCATCTCTTGATGTGCTTGGTTCTCTTGTGAAATCTGGATTCCTTTGCCAAGGCAATTGCACCAGTATTGTCACAAAATATTTTCATTGGACCCGATGCACTAGGTATGACACCTAGATCGGATATGAACTCCTTCATCCAGACTCCTTCATTTGCTGCTTCCGAAGCAGCTATGTACTCTGGTTCACACGTAGATCCCGCCACGACGCTTTGTTTAGAACTGCACCAACTGATAGCTCCACCGTTCAATGTAAACACGTATCCAGTTTGTGGTTTAGAATCGTCCGGATCAGTGTCAAAGCTTGCATCAATGTAACCATTTACGATGAGCTCTTTGTCACCTCCATAAACGAGAAACATCTCCTTAGTCCTTTTCAGGTATTTTAGGATGTTCTTGACCGCTATCCAGTGATCCACTCCTGGATTACTTTGGTACCTCCCTGCTAGACTTATAGCAAGGCACACATCAGGTTTGGTACAGAGCATTGCATACATGATAGATCCTATCACTGAAGCATAGGGAACATCTTTCATCTTCTCTATATCTTCTGCAGTGGTCGGGCATTGAGTCTTACTCAACTTCACACCTTGTAACACAGGCAAGAACCCTTTCTTTGCTTGATCCATTTTGAACTTCTTCAAAACTTTGTCAAGGTATGTGCTTTGTGAAAGTCCAATTAAGTGTCTTGATCTATCTCTATAGATCTTAATACCCAATATGTAAGCAGCTTCACCGAGGTCTTTCATCGAAAAACTCTTATTCAAGTATCCCTTTATGCTATCCAGAAATTCTATATCATTTCTAGTTAGTAATATGTCATCCACATATAATATCAGAAATGCTACAAAGCTCCCACTCACTTTCTTGTAAATACAGGCTTCTTCAAAAGTCTGTACAAAACCAAATGCTTTGATCACACTATCTAAGTGTTTATTCCAACTCCGAGAGGCTTGCACCAGTCCATAAATGAATCGCTGGAGCTTGCACACTTTGTTAGCTCCCTTTGGATCGACAAAACCTTCCGGTTGCATCATATACAACTCTTCTTCCAGAAATCCATTCAGGAATGCAGTTTTGACATACATCTGCCAGATTTCATAATCATGAAATGTGGCAATCGCTAACATGATTCGGACAGACTTAAGCATCACTACGGGTGAGAATGTCTCATCGTAGTCAACCCCTTGAACTTGTCGAAAACCTTTTGCAACAAGTTGAGCTTTGTAGACAGTAATATTACCATCAGCCGCCTTCTTCTTGAAGATCCATTTATTCTCAATTGCTTGCCGATCATCGGGCAAGTCAACCAAAGTCCACACTTTGTTCTCATACATGGATCCCATCTCAGATTTCATGGCTTCAAGCCATTTTGCAGAATCTGGGCTCACCATTGCTTCTTCATAGTTCGTAGGTTCATCATGATCTAGTAGCATGACTTCCAGAACAGGATTACCATACCACTCTGGTGCGGATCTTACTCTGGTTGATCTACGAGGTTCAGTAACAACTTGATCTGAAGTTCCATGATCATCATCATCAATTTCCTCACTAATTGGTGTAGGTGTCACAGGAACCGGTTTGTGTGATGAACTACTTTCCAATAAGGGAGCAGGTACAGTTACCTCATCAAGTTCTACTTTCCTCCCACTCACTTCTTTCGAGAGAAACTCCTTCTCTAGAAAGGATCCATTCTTAACAATGAATGTTTTGCCTTCGGATCTGTGATAGAAGGTGTACCCAATAGTCTCCTTTGGGTATCCTGTGAAGACACATTTCCCCGATTTGGGTTCGAGCTTATCAAGTTGAAGCTTTTTCACATAAGCATCGCAGCCCCAAACTTTCAGAAACGAAAACTTTGGTTTCTTGCCAAACCACAGTTCATAAGGCGTCATCTCAACGGATTTTGATGGTGCCCTATTTAACGTGAATGCAGCCGTCTCTAAAGCATAACCCCACAACGATAGCGGTAATCAAGAAGAGACATCATAGATCGCACCATATCTAGTAAAGTACGATTACGATGTTCGGACACACCATTACGCTGTGGTGTTCCGGGTGGCGTGAGTTGCGAAACTATTCGGCATTGTTTCAAATGTAGACCAAACTCATAACTCAAATATTATCCTCCATGATTAGATCGTAGAAACTTTATTTTCTTGTTACGATGATTTTCAACTTCACTCTAAAATTCTTTGAACTTTTCAAATGTTTCAGACTTATGCTTCATCAAGTAGATATACCCATATCTGCTTAAGTCATTTGTGAAGGTGAGAAAATAACGATATCCGCCACGAGCCTCAACATTTATCGGACCACATACATCTGTATGTATGATTTCCAACAAATTTGTTGCTCTCTCCATAGTACCGGAGAACGGCGTTTTAGTCATCTTGCCCATGAGGCACGGTTCGCAAGTACCAAGTGATTCATAATCAAGTGGTTCCAAAAGTCCATCAAGATGGAGTTTCTTCATGCGCTTTACAATCGATATGACCTAAACGGCAAAGTGCCACAAATAAGTTGCACTATCATTATCAACTCTGCATCTTTTGGTTTCAACATTATGAATATGTGTATCACTACTATCGAGATTCATCAAAATAGACCACTCTTCAAGGGTGCATGACCATAAAAGATATTACTCATTAAATAGAACAACCATTATTCTCTCGATTTAAATGAATAACCGCCTCGCATCAAACAAGATCCAGATATAATGTTCATGCTCAACGCCGCACCAAATAACAATTATTTAGGTCTAAAACTAATCCCGAAGGTAGATGTAGAGGTAGCGTGTCAACCACGATCACATCGACTTTGGAACCATTTCCCACGCCAAGATCGTCACCTCGCCCTGGCAAGTGTTCCCTTAATCCGTAGTCCTTGTTTCGAGTTGCAATTATTAGCAAATGTAACCAAAGATTCAAATACCCTGTGTGCTATCATGAGCTCTAGTAAGGTACACATCAATAACATGTATATCACATATACCTTTGTTCACCTTTTCCATCCTTCTTATCTCGCCAAATACTTGGGGCAGTTCCGCTCAAAGGACTACCTGCTTGCAAGAGAAGCACTCAGCCAGGCTTAGGTCCGCATTTGGGTTTCTTCTCCTGAGCAGCAACTTGCTTGTTGTTCTTCTTGAAGTTCCCCTTCTTCTTCCCTTTGCCCTTTTTCTTGAAACTAGTGGTCTTGTTGACCATCAACACTTGATGCTCCTTCTTGATTTCTACCTCCGTAGTCTTTAGCATTGCGAAGAGCTCGGGAATCGTCTTTTCCATCCCTTGCATGTTATAGTTCATCACGAAGCTCTTGTAGCTTGGTGGCAGTGATTGGAGAATTCTTCCAATGACGCTATCATCCAGAAGATTAACTCCCAGTTGAATCAAGTGATTATTATACCCAGACATCTTGAGTATATGCTCACTAAAAGAACTATTCTCCTCCATCTTGCAGCTATAGAACTTATTGGAGACTTCATATCTCTCAATCCGGGAATTTTCTTGAAATATCAACTTCAACTCTTGGAACATCTCATATGCTCCATGATGTTCAAAACATCGTTGAAGTCCCGGTTCTAAGCCGTAAAGCATGGCACACTGAACTATCGAGTAGTCATCAGCCTTTGCTTTCCGCCAGACGCTCACAACATCCGGTGTTGCTCTCGCAGCAGTTCGCACCCAGCGGTGCTTCCAGGACGTAATTCTTCTGTGTAGGAATGATGATAATCCTCAAGTTACGGACCCAGTCCGTATAATTGCTACCATCATCTTTCAACTTTGCTTTCTCAAGGAACGCATTAAAATTCAACGGAACAATAGCACGGGCCATCTATCTACAATCAAACATAGACAAGCAAGATACTATCAGGTACTAAGTTCATGATAAATTTAAGTTCAATTAATCATATTACTTAAGAACTCCCACTTAGAAAGACATCCCTCTAATCCTCTAAGTGATCACGTGATCCAAATCAACTAAACCATAACCGATCATCACGTGAAATGGAGTAGCTTTCAATGGTGAACATCACTATGTTGATCATATCTACTATATGATTCACGCCGACCTTTCGGTCTCGGTGTTCCTGTGCCATATCTGCATATGCTAGGCTCATCAAGTTCAACCTAAGTATTCCGTGATGTGCAAAACTGGCTTGCACCCGTTGTAGATGGACGAGAGCTTATCACACCGATCATCACGTGGTGTCCGGGCACGACGAACTTTGGCAACGGTGCATACTCAGGAGAACACTTTATCTTGAAATTTAGTGAGAGATCATCTTATAATGCTACCGTCAATCAAAGCAAGATAAGATGCATAAAAGATAAACATCTCATGCAATCAATATAAGTGATATGATATGGCCATCATCATCTTGTGCTTGTGATTCCATCTCCAAGCACCGCCATGATCACCATCGCCACCGGCGCGACACCTTGATCTCCATCGTAGCATCGTTGTCGCCTCGCCAATCTTATGCTTCTAGGACTATCGCTACCGCTTAGTGATAAAGTAAAGCATTACAGGTGATTGCATTGCATACAATAAAGCTTATCGCACCATATGGCTCTCGCCATTGCCGATAAATCGGTTACAAAACATGATCATCTCATACAATAAAATATAGCATCACGTCTTGATCATATCACATCACAACATGCCCTGCAAAAACAAGTTAGACATCCTCTACTTTGTTGTTGCAAATTTTACGTGGCTACTACGGGCTTAGCAAGAACTGTTCTTACCTACGCATCAAAACCACAACGATAGTTTGTCAAGTTAGTGATGTTTTAACCTTCGCAAGGACCTGGCATAGCCACACTCGGTTCAACTAAAATTGGAGAAACTGACACCCGCTAGCCACCTTTGTACAAAGCACGTCGGGAGAACCGGTCTCGCGTAAGCGTACGCGTAATGTCGGTCCGGGCCGCTGGCCCAACAATACCGCCAACCAAAGTATGACATGCCGGTAAGCAAGATGACTTATATCGCCCACAACTCACTTGTGTTCTACTCGTGCATATGACATCTACGCATAAAACCAGGCTCGGATGCCACTGTTGTGGAACGTAGTAATTTCAAAAAAATTCATACGCACACGCAAGATCATGGTGATGCATAGAACTGAGAGGGGAGAGTGTTGTCCACGTACCCTCGTAGACCAAAAGCGGAAGCATTAGCACAACGCGGTTGATGTAGTCGTACGTCTTCACGATCCAACCGATCAAGTACCAAACGTACGGCACCTCCAAGTTCAGCACACGTTCAGCCCGATGACGTCCCTTGAACTCCGATCCAGCCGAGTGTTGAGGGAGAGTTTTGTCAGCACGACCGCGTGGTGACGATGTTGATGTTCTACCGACGCAGGGCTTCGCCTAAGCACCGCTACAGTATTATCGAGGTGGACTATGGTGGAGGGGGGCACCGCATATGGTTGGGAGAGATCAACTGATCAACTTGTGTGTCTAGGGTGCCCCCTGCCTCAGAGATATAAAGGAGCAAGGGGAGGTGCGGCCGGCCTGGGAGGAGGCGCGCCAGGAGGAGTCCTACTCCTACCGGGAGTAGGACTCCCCCCTTGTTCCATGTTGGACTAGGAGAGAGAGGGGGAAGAGGTGGAGGGAGGAAGGAAGGGGGGCGCCGCCCCCCTCTCCTTGTCCTATTAGGACTGGGGGGGAGGGGCGCGCGGACCTGCCCTAGCCTCCTCTCCTCTCTTCCACCAAGGCCCACTAAGGCCCATTAAGTTCTCTTGGGTTCCAGTAACCTCCGCATACTCGGAAAAATCCTGATTTCACCCGGAACACTTCCGATATCCAAACATAGGCTTCAATATATCAATCTTCATGTCTCGACCATTTCGAGACTCCTCATCATGTCCGTGATCACATCCGGACTCGAACAACCTTCGTACATCAAAACATATAAACTCATAATATAACTGCCATCGTAACGTTAGCGTGCGGATTCTACGGGTCGAGAACTATGTAGACATGACCGAGACATCGCCTCCAAATAATAACCAATAGCGGAACCTGGATGCTCATATTGGCTCCTACATATTCTACGAAGATCTTTATCGGTCAGACCGCATAACAACATACGTTGTTCCCTTTGTCATCGGTATGTTACTTGCCCGAGATTCGATCATCGGTATCTCAATACCTAGTTCAATCTCGTTCAAGCACGGCAAGTCTCTTTACTCGTTCCTTAATACATCATCCTGCAACTAACTCATTAGTTGCAATGCTTGCAAGGCTTAAGTGATGTGCATTATCGAGAGGGCCCAGAGATACCTCTCCGACAATCGGAGTGACAAATCCTAATCTCAAAATACGCCAACCCAACATGTACCTTCAGAGACACCAGAGAGCACCTTTATAATCACCCGATTACGCCAGGACGCTTGCACAAAGTGTTCCTCCGGTAAACGGGAGTTGCATAATCTCATAGTCATAGGAACATGTATAAGTCATGAAGAAAGCAATAGCAACATACTAAACGATCGTATGCTAAGCTAAGGAATGGGTCATGTCAATCACATCATTATCCTAATGATGTGATCCCGTTAATCAAATGACAACCCATGTCAATGGCTAGGAAACATAACCATCTTTGATTAACGAGCTAGTCAAGTAGAGGCATGCTAGTGATACTCTATTTGTCTACGTATTCACACATGTATCATGTTTCCGGTTAATACAATTCTAGCATGAATAATAAACATTTATCATGATATAAGGAAATAAATAATAACTTTATTATTGCCTCTAGGGCATATTTCCTTCACCACGGTGGGCACCGACTGTCGTGGATTTGTCACGGCAGATGTCCTTAGTATGAGGACTTAGTCGTGAGGCCAACGCATCTATGTAGTAGCTTGAAAGGGGTTGAGTGGGACGAGAGACGCGAGGTTTTTTTACCTAGGTTTGGCCCCGCACGGTGGAGGTAAAAGCCTACATCCTGCTTCATTGATATAGATGATGATGATCACAATTACAGGGGTGCTCTATTTCGAGAGCTCTTGACTTGTCTGTCTCTCTAGGCTTGTAAAACTTGTCCCTCTTGGGGTGCCCTGCCCCTCCTTATATAAGTTGAAGGGGCAGGTTACATGACTAGTCCTAATAGGATTAGGATTACTCTATTACAAGTGGAGTCCTAGTCTTGCTTCCTTTATAAGGGAATATTCCTTCTGCCTTTTCTCTTAAGTTGGCCCACAATAACATAAGTCGGCCTTCCCACGAGCCGCCTTCTGGGCCACTGGGTCTTGTCACTCCCCTGACCCGCCTGCCGGGTCACCAATGAGTCACCAGGCCCGACCGGGTAATCAGTGAGTGGAGAGATCCGGGCGGGTCACTTAGTGAGTTGCCAAGTTAGGGCGGGTCACTAGTGATTCGCCAAGTCCGGCCGGGTCACACTTCTGGCCGAGTCATACCGCGGGGTATATCCCCGACAGTCGGTATGAATGAAAAATTCATGAGGGCGAAGATAATGTTCCCACTCACGCAAAACTCGTACTAAAGCATATAGCTCTTGTCGTAGATGGGATAATTGAGCTGCGCTCCGGAAAGTTCTTCGCTAAAGTAAGCAATAGGGCGCTTCTCTTGCATTAACACACCTCCTATTCCATTACCGCTAGCATCGCAATGGACTTCAAAAGTTTTGTCAAAGTTGGGTAATGAAAGCACGGGAGCATGAGTAAGAAAATTCTTAAGTTCATTAACTGTGGTATCTTGGGATGGTCCCCAAATAAATGGTGCATTCTTCTTACTCAAGGCATGCAAAGAGGATGCAATAGTGCAAAAATCCTTCACAAATCTACTATAGAAAACCGGCTAAACCAAGGAAGCTCCACACTTGTTGCAAGTTGGTTGGATGGGGCCAAGTTTTAATAGCATTGATCTTATATTCATCAACATGAACACCCTTAGAAGACACAACAAAACCCAAGAAAACAAGCTTATCAACAGCGAGAAGGCATTTATCCATATTAGCATAAAGGCGCTCTTTCCTAAGGGTTTGCAACACGGTTCTAAGATGGGTGACATGATCTTTGAGAGATTTGCTAAAGACAAGAATGTCGTCGAAATAGACCACGACAAATACGCAAATATAGGGTCGAAGAACAAAATGCATGACTCGCATGAAAGTACCGGGTGCTTCGGATAAACCCATTGGCATAACAAGCCATTCATTAGGCCAAATTTGGTCTTAAATGCGGTTTTCCATTCATCACCTTCTTGGATGCGTATTTGATAGTAGTCACTCTTAAGATCAATTTTAGAGAAAATTGTGGCTCCGCTAAGCTCATCTAGCATATCATATTGGCGTGGAATGGGGTAACGGTATCTAAGCGTTATAGCATTGATAGGATGACAATCGAAACACATGCGATATGTACCATCTTTCTTGGGAACAAGGATTACCGGTACGGCACATGGGCTCAAGCTTTCTCGCACGTGGCCATTGTCGATGAGTTGTTGTACTTGCCGTTGGATCTCCTTGGTTTCCTCGGGGTTGACGTGGTAAGGTGCCTTATTAGGAAGAAGTGGTCCGGGGATGAGGTCAGTGCGGTGCTTGATGCCTCGTAGTGGAGGTAGACCCGGAAGTAGCTCGTCGGGGAATACATCTTGGAATTCCTACAGTAGAGAAGATTGAGGTAGATTGTGAGGGTTGTTAGTTTTTGGTGCCTCGTCCTTGCACAAAAGGACATAGTGCATGACACTTGATGGATTCTCACACACTTCTCTCATCTCACTTCTGGTGGCAAATAGGACTAAGTTTTTCTTGTCGCTCATCGTGGAGGCACTCAATTTGGGCTTGTGGCACTCACTCTCTTTTGGGTGGTTCGCTCTCTCACTATTATCTCCACGATGGGTGGCTTGCTTATCGGCGATCACTTGACTTAGAGACATAGGTCGTAGCACGTACTCATTTCCTTTCATCTTGAAGCTATAGTGGTTTCTTCGCCTGTTGTGGATGACGCCTCGGTCGAATTGCCATGGTTGTCCATGAAGGAGGTGGCAAACGGACATCGGAACAACATCAATTCCAACTTGTCTTCGTATGCTCCAATTTTGCAGGAAACTTGCACCATGTGTTCCACTTCAATAGTTCTAGAGTCGCTAAGCCATTGGACCTTGTAGGGATGCGGGTGCTTCATCTTGACCAATTGGAGCTTGGAGCATAGTTCTTCACTAGCCAAGTTATTGCAACTCCCTCCATCGATGATGACCTTGACGGACCGTCCATTGATGTCGGCCTTGTTGTGGAAGATATGACATCTTTGATCTTCGTCTTGTTGATGTTGAAGTGTCAAGACCTTGGAGACAACGAAAGCGGGGCTCGAATCTTCGTCACAAAATACTTGATCATCTTCATCCTCGTTCACGCGTCGGTGCATGGCCACTTACTCAAGGCTTCCATTTCCTCTTCAGTCATGGAGTAATAGGTTCCGTCGTCGTTGAGGATCATGGTGCGCTTGTTGGTACACTCGAAAAAATTGTGGCCTCGTCCGCTGCATGTGAAGCACTTGATCGAACTTGTCTTGATGGTATCATCAGTTGGAGTGGATGATGATGAAGCTCTTGGCTTGAAGTTGCTTGTAGTAGGAGGGCGGCTTGAGGATGTCGAAGTTTTCTTGGAACTTGACTTGTCGCCATTGCTTGAAGAAGGCTTGGTTGAGGTAGAAGGTGTTGGAGTCGTTGAAGCGTGGTTGTAGGAGGAGCTGTAGGTCTTGGAAGAAAACTTGGCATACTTGAACTCATCTTGCACTCTACGTTCCGCCTTGGTAGCTTGGTGTACTAGCTCGATGAGGTTCGTGTACGGTTGGAAATCCACAATCTTCTTGATAGGATGATTGAGTCCATTCAAGAACCGTGCCATAGTTTTCTCATCATCTTCCGTGACAATGGCGCGTATCATGGCAATTTCCATTTCCTTGTAGTACTATTCAATGCTCTTGGTTACTTGCTTGAGGAGTTGGGAGTTTCTTGAAGAGTTCGCGGTTGTAGTAGGTTGGCACGAAACGTGCTCTCATGACATCCTTCATTTGATGCCAAGTGGTGATGGGTGGTTCACCTCTTGCTTCTCGTCGCTCGATGACTTGCTCCTACCATATGAGGACATAGTCTTGGAACTCAAGGGATGCCATGGCGATATTCTTCTCTTCCTCATAGTTGTGCAATAGGAAGATCTTGTCAACCTTCAATGCCCATGAAAGGTACTCTTCGGGATCATTGCTTCCGGTGAACTTGGGCATGGTGAACTTGAGCTTGCCGTGGCGTTACTCTTCATTGTGTTGGGGTCGGGGATGATGACGCCCTTGTCGTGGAGGGTTGTCAACCTCATGTTGCTCTTGGCGTGGAGGATTGTCATTGTCGTGTTTCTCTTTGTTAACTTGTGGTTCTTGTCGAGCTTGTGGAGGGGCTTGAGGAACTTGTCGGTGCAAGCGTGCTTGATAGTTCCTCTCTTGAACTTCTTCGCGAAGTGCTTCTTATTGCTCATGCGTATGCTGGTTAAGGTTGGCAGCAGCGCGACTCGCGTCGTGGAGGGCACGTTGGGCCTCAAGTGCTTGGGCTTCACGCCATTGTTGTTGTTGACGGAGCGCTTCAGTGTCTTGCTCTTCTTGGTGTTGTCGTGCTCGCTCTTCCTCTTGTTGGCGTAGATGTTGTCATTCTTGTGCTTGCGCAAGGGTAGCTTGATTTTGACAGTGTCGATGTTCTTGCGCGCGAAGTTGCTCTTGAGAATCGGTGCCGTGTAGAGGATGCGGTTTGCTTGACGGTCTTGTTGTGCGGCTCGACGAAGAGTGTTGGATGTCGGTGTACTTGATCCGGTTATGGCATCGTCTGAGTGTCGACTCGAGCGGCTATGTCTTGAGTAGGACAACAAGGTAGAAGAGCGGTTGACCAACAAGGCACGTATCTCATCCATTCTTGCATTGCTCTCTTGTTTTTCTTCGTCGGGCTCGTTGTCGAAGTAGTCTCTTGTACGTTGCTCGGAGAGGCGTAAGTCGGTGGCGAGATTGTTGATGCAGTCGCTCATTGCTTGTTGTTCTTGATGCAAAGCTTGTTGCGCACCAAAGAGGTGGCTATTGGTGATGTAGGAGGTCATGTCGTCATCTTGCTCGATGAAGAGTGGGTTGGTAGAAGAACTTGGCCTATCCATCATTCTAAGCAAATGTGTGAGTGGGAGAAAGAGAAGAACTTATACCAAATGTACCTTGACCGATATTGAAGATGGATCAATGATCACTCAAATGTGTAACAAGGAAATAGCACAATTGGTACCAATTGTTGTCGGTTCTCACACCTACACAAGTAAAAGCTTGTGGTGAAGCTCGGTTAGGATGGTGGCACAAAATTTGATGCAATTGTTAGTAAGCCTCAATAATGTTGGAAAAGATTCACAAATTTGCAAATGCAACAAGTCGACCAATAGCAATTAGGGGTACACGGAAACACACACATGGATAGATAAATGGGGTCGTGCAACCAAGGAATGAGCCAAAATGTGGGATCCATGAAAATGCTCTTGTTGCACGACTCTAGAGATACGCTAGCACGATTGCACAATAGGGGGATACGAAACTTGTGCACAACCTACTAAGCAAAAATGCAACGACTTCTATCCCATGTATGCTATATGAACGGTGTTCCGGTGATATGATCCAAGATGATCGAGTATGACAATATTAATGTAGTATGATGCTATGGTTCTTGCTTATAAGCTCTTTGCTTATCTTTTCCTTTGTGCTTAGAATCATGTTTGGCTCTTTCTCTTTTGAGCTCTTTTCATGCAAGACATCACGAACCAAAATAGCAATTGAGTATATGCTACGATAACCTTGTGACACAAGAGATGATACCAAGATATGTACCAAGATGATATGGTATGTATGTAATGGCATCTATGATCACTAATGTGCACAAGTAACATTGTCGGCAATACTCAAATGGCTAGTCTCGATAGGTAAGGTACGCAAAATGTTCTATGGGTTTATCAATGCAATGGCAAGAGTGATGATATACCTCAATACCAAGATGATGTGGAAGTTACCGTTCGTGCTTACGTGAGGGTGTCAAAATTGTATGAACGGTTGTTGTCGATGAAGAGTCCGACGCGAAGATGAGCGGTGGTGATGTTGATATCGAACCATCCCTAAATTGTCAAAATGCGTTAGGAAACGGAAACCGCAACTCAAATTCTCAAAACAAAACATGTCAAAATTGTCGGAGTTGATGGCAGGTAAGCAGAGGTGGTTGTGGAAAGCGGTGGTGGTATGCGGAAGTAACAGTGGTATGCCCGGTCAAAAATTGGCGAGAGTTAGGCGGAAAACGGGGCGGTGGATGGAAGTGATGCTGCGAGGGGCCGGATGTCCAGGATTGAGGGCCAGATGTCCGGGGTGGTCGGATGTCCGGGGTTCACGGGCCGGATGTCCGTGCTCTAGATCCGTGGACGAACTCGATGAACTTCATGGGGAAAAGTCGAATTCGGGGCAAAATTCGGGAGATTTTGTGGATGAAAATTGGGGAAAATATGGGGAAAAGCTAGATCTACCTGCTACACACGAAATACGCGGATCAAATCCAACAAAAGTTCATCACACCAACAAATCACAAAATTTTGGGGTGCTATTTTTGTGGGGATTTTCAAAATTGGGGAAGAACACAACAAAACTAGGCCAGAAAACAAGGGTAGGGGCTCAAAATCGTGATCAACCTTGGCTCATGATACCAAGATGATGTAGGGTAGAACCCTAGATGCCCGATCTTTCACGATTGGAGCGGATCCCACCAAGGAACACGAAGAGCATGAGGAGAAACACGAGGGGAAACATGAGGGAAAACACGAGAGAATCACACAAACCAACAAGATTGATCACACATGTGCTAGATCCTCGAAACACAAGGAGATACACGATCCAAATCCAACAAAGGACGACACAAGAGGTAACTAGTTCATCTCCGTGAGGAGGCCTTGAGGGGGTCTTCCTGTGAGGGGTCTTGAATCCGCTTGGGGGATCTTCTCCGAAGAGGTCGTGAACTCCAATGGAGAAGTAACAAGTGGATGAGCAAAGCTCTATCTCTCAAATGAGCTATCACATTGCTAACCCTAGAAAGAGGAAGGAGGAGGAGTATATATAGTCTAGGTGGGTGAAGGGGTACATGAGCCTCGGGCCCTTACACTGTGCACAGACAGGGGAGGTCGGACGTCCGGGCGTCGGGCTGGATGGATTTTCGGGCGGTCGGGGCTAGCCTCGGTGCTCTCTGGGTAGATGGTGTCCGGATGTCTGGGCTAGAGGCCGGATGTCTGGCAGCTCGAGAAGAGTCGGATGTCCGGGACCTTAGCCGGATGTCCGGGCTGACGGGCCTGTCCTTCTGCTCTCTGGATGGGCTTGTCCGGTTGTCCGGGCTGAACACCGGATTTCCGGGTCGGGGGACGGAGGCCGGATGTCCGGGCCCTGTAGACTTGGCTGCTGGGCCGTTGCGGCTGGCGACACCTCCAGGGGCTGGATGTCCGGGGTCCTGGCCGGATGTCCGGGTCCTGGGAGCTATTCTCAACTCCTTCCAATGGTTACCCTCGTCCATGAACTTGGAGAATTGTCCGTCTTCACGAGCATCTCCGAGAGGGTCTTCTAGGTACCTGAGCACACATAGCATTTCCGTCTGAGGTAGTAGCCATGTCTCACATGATTCATATGGAAGTTCATTAAGGAGAGATGTCACCTCGGTCTCGAGAGCTCTTGCACATGCTCGTGTCATTGGTCCTCTTGGCAATTGGTGAGACGACGGTATGTCCATGGGAATGACCATAGGATGCTCCGCATCAAGCGCCCCAAGAATGGATCATGTACTTTGATGGTGCCTTCTCATTGCAAGGTGCAGGAGCTGGCATGCTCTTTGCTGCACCCACTGGAGAGCACCTCAAATATGTAGTCCAAATACACTTTCCCCGGGAGAAGGCTACGAACAACACTGCTGAATATGAAGGGCTCCTTGCCGGGCTCAGGATCGCAATAGAGTTGGGGATTAAGAAGCTGATCATATGCGGAGATTCACAACTTGTGGTGAGGCAAGTCAACAATGATTACCAGAGCCCATTAATGGAGGCATAGATTGAAGAAGTGAGAAAGTTGGAGGAACACTTTGACGGATTGCAAACAGAGCACATGCCACGTGCATAAAACAGCACCGCTGATTATTTGTCAAAGTGTGCCGCACAAAAGCTCCCTGTGGAACCAGGGACCTTTGTCCTCCATCAGACTCAACCATTAGTATCTCCATTGACGACAGCTAGGAAAAGGAGGAAACTGGACTCCGACAAGCCTTTACCAGCAGAACCTCCAGAGGTCCCCGGTAGAGCAGTTGTCGGGAACAACTCCACTTCGCTTGGTGAGCTGCACTCTTCCACATGACCACATGTCTTTGCAGTCGAGGTAGGCGCTCCCACGAGTGAGAAGGTGCCATTGACCCTGGTTGTCGAACCAGGAGCTCCAACCTGGGCACAACACATCGTCCGCTACCTCTGAACTGGAGAACTTCCCGAAGAGCAAGAAGAAGATGAAAGAGTAGCCTGGAGGGCCAGTATGTATCAGTTTGTCGATGACACATTATATAGAAGGAGGCCTAACAGTGTAAAATTGAAGTGCATTTGCCGGGAAGGTGGGAAGGAACTGTTGGTAGAGATACACAAAGGCACGTGCGGCTCTCATATTGGATCAAGAGCCTTGGTTGGAAAGGCTTCCGACAAGGTTTCTACTGGCCCACGGTGCTCCAAGATGCAACCGAGCTAGTCACCAGATGTGAAGCCTACCAATTCCGCTCCAAGAATATTCATCAACCTGCTCAAGCTCTCCAGACTATCCCTTTGTCATGGCCATTTTTGGCGTGGGGGCTCAACATCTTGGGCCCCTTCCCCCGTGCTACCGAGGGATTTGAATTCTGGTACGTCGCAATCGACAAGTTTCCAAAGTAGCCGGAAGTGGTGCCTGTGAGGAAGGTGACCGCACAATCAGCTATCAAGTTCTTGAAAGGATTGGTGTGCCGTTTCGGAGTACCCGTCAGAGTCATCACTAACAACAGCACCCAATTCACAAGTCGCACCTTCATGCAATACGTTCAAGCCCTCGGAAGCAAGGTCTCATTCGCCTCTCTTCCCCATCCTAGGAGCAATGGACAAGCTGAGAGTATGAACGCTGAAGTGCTGCACGGACTCAAGACCAGAACATTTGATAGGCTATAAAAGTGTGGCAGACGCTAGATCGACGAGCTATCGGTGGTTCTTTGGTCCCTTCGTACGACACCAAATCGAGCTACCAGCCAGACTCCCTTCTCCCTAGTCTATGTGGCAGAAGCAGTGCTCCCCACAGAACTCATATACGGGTCACCTCGAGTATTTGCCTACGATGAAAGTAGAGCAAGAGCAACACCGGCATGACGATGTTGTGCTCCTTGAGGAGAACCGTCTCTGGGCTGCTGTGTGTGCTCCACGTTACCAGCAAGCCCTGCGCCTCTATCACAGCCACAGGGTCCATGCCCGAAGCCTTGAGGAAGGCGACCTTGTCCTTAGGCATGTTCACTCTGCCAAGGGTTCCAACAAGTTGACACCAAAGTGGGAAGGCCCTTACCGGGTAGTACGAGTCACCAGACCTGGCGCAGTCCGTCTGGAGACCGAAGATGGCATCAAAATGCAAAAGTCATGGAATATTGAGCATCTTCGCAAGTTCTACCCATAAGGCGTGAGTGTCGGGCCCTGCCCCGGCAGCCACCCTTCTGTACAAGCCTTGCCGATTCACATGTAACCCTTTGTGCAAAGCTAGGCGCAGACCCTGAGCACAGATAATAAAACGAACCATTGGCGCCCTAAAAACAACATGCATGCGTGATTAGCTTAGCATAACCATGCCATGATCATTTAGATGAGGTCATATACTGCTATGTTTTCCCCTGCACTAACTACATTACTCTTGCCACATATCAGATCCTGGGAAGAAGAGACGGAAAACAAGCTCACATATCGATCCTCTACAAGCCAAGCAGATAAGTTTTCTTTTTATCCGTACATGTTTCTGTAAGAAGAAAACTTGTGCATAGAGAAACCTTGTGGCCTTCAAAACATTTGTGCTCCCATCCTTTGATCCGAACATTGCTTCGGTCAGGATGGTTGTCGGTGTCAAAACCGGCGGATCTCGGGTAGGGGGTCCCGAACTGTGCATCTAGGCGGATGGTAACAGGAGACAAGGGACACGATGTTTTACCCAGGTTCGGGCCCTCTTGATGGAGGTAAAACCCTACGTCCTGCTTGATTAATATTGATGATGTGTGTTACAAGAGTGGATCTACCACGACATCAAAGAGGCTAAACCCTAGAAGCTAGCCTATGGTATGATTGTTGTATATTGTATATCTGTCGACTAGCCTGCCCCTGGTTTATATAATGCACCAGAGGCCTAGGATAACAAGAGTCCTAGCCGAATACGCCGGTGGGGGAGGAGTCCTTGTCTTGATCACCAAGTCTTGTGGAATCTTCCTTGTATGCGGCACCTGTCCGGACTGGCCCATGAGTATACGGCCATGGGGATCCTCGGCCCAATCCAACTGATCGGGAGACGACGTGGTGAGTACCCCCTAGTCCAGGACACCGTCAAGAGCCCCTGAACCGGTCTTCAAGTTGGGGACGCTCCTCGATTCTTCCGAACTGTTCTTCATCTTCGGACGTCGGTCTTGAAAACTGGTTCAACAAATCTTCTCATCTTCGATCTTGAGGATCGCCGAAATGCATTCAACGAGTTTATACGTCGGGTATCCAAGGAGCCCCTTTAAGTTTCCGGCCTTTATCAATGCCTTGTTCTTTTTATGCCACACCTCGGGTTTTAAATTGTTCCCGGGCGGCAGCGTCCTCTTGCGTCCGAGCTCCAACGCCAGACTGCATTCGAGGCATCTTTTGCAGCCGAGCACCAACGCCGGACGGCTTCCCAGCTCTATCGCCGGACTATGTATCCGAGCTCCAACGCCGGACGGTATTCGAGCTCCAACGCCGGACTATGTATCCAAGCTCCAACGCCCGATCAGATCCGAGGTGTCGTAAATCACCTTGGTTCAAACAAGTTTGAAGGAGTTTAGCCGAGCTTAATGCCGGAAATGCCCTCTAAGGAGCCAGCCACTTGCATCCGAACTATATGCCGAATTGCTTCGGAGGTGGTGCACCACCCCGAATGTGGGCTGATTTTTGGTCAATATTTTTTATTGATGCAATTTATTCTCTGACGAGATATATAGCCAGTAGCCCTCAAGGTGTATATCAGTCTAAAACCCGAGATGCACATGAAGGATGACATAAGACCGATGATCCCCGTAGCTGCTGAGACTCAGGTTGATTTGCAAAATCGGTCTGAGGATCAAGTCCTAGCTCGGCAGAATACTTCGGGACACAAAAAGCGGCGTGCTCGATCCTCGAGACTCAAGTTGGGTGCGGCCGACCAACCCGAGGATCAAAATCTCCTCGGAAATCAGACAGACTTAAAATTTTACGCATAGAACAGCAATGCAAGAGCTCCCCGAGACACCGGTCGGGTGGCAACACCGCATCGTGGGATCAATGTGCCCTTTAATATTTGTAAATAATAAGCCCGAATCCCAAGAGATTCTTTGAGCCTTAATGCGGGCACGGGTGGCCAATTAAGGATCGATATCCATAGTAAAATCACAAATTATGTGTAATGACTCAATGTGTCCAAGTACTTTATGTCATTAATGCTCGGATCCGCATTGTACAAAACTTTGTTGACCGACCATCGGCTTCAACCTCCTCGGCCAGTAGCCGAGGAGTGTTTGTCCTACTTTATAAAGCCTTTATGAGGGCAAAGATTTACGACAAACAAGGCAATCTGGTCATACGGTTTTATAATCAAAGGTATGCAGAGAGATATGTTATATTACTGTTTAACAGAAGAAATGTCTTCCAAAGAAAATAGTCCCGCTATCGGTTCCTTTCTTTGGGTTGTCATGCTAAGCATGATCATGAAACCTCGGCTCCAATGTAAGAGCAAAATATTGAGGATTTATTTTGGGAGGCCAGTTACTAGACCCCTGTAGTGTTCGCGACATACGAGGTCAAGCCGGAAACACTTCGCCAATTTTATGAATGGCCCGTCATTTAATATAGTCATCGGATCACGGACCAGTTTACACCTATTGTGACAATCGGTTCGGCTTTCTCCACTGAGGTGCTTGACCATGCGAGCTGGAAGCACAATCGCAGTGGTTCTCCCTTTGCACACCTAGCCGAACAAAGCGGAACATAGGAGGCAAGCGCAGGAGCCGGGCAACCCAACTAGTGACCGAAGACACAATTCGAAACCGATGCATATATAGCAATATCCGAGAATGTTTTTGCCGAATCTCTAAAGGTGTCCGGCATTGCACCGCGAGACTTGTGCTGAAAACACACAAATAGTTTAAAATTGCCAAAAGCTTGGAAAACCAAAAAATGTCAGTAAAAACATGACGTCCGAACAAGATCAAGTGTTCGATGCCAATCCGAAAATTGGACTTTAGAAGAAAAAAAAAGTGCTTCTGTCATGTTTTAACATGACACATCCTATCTCAAGACTTCAAGCGGGTCAGCCTACGGCTTCAGTCTCCCATCCCGAAGGCGGAGTACTTCTCATTAGGCCAGTTTAGAAAACTAAACTCTAGCGGTTTTGAGAGAGAAATTAGGCTCTCCGGCTAGTGACCGCACACTCGTGTCGAGAAAAGGAGTGCTAAATAATAATAAAAACTCTGCAACGACTAAGAAGAAAAACACTTATTATAAAATGGCTCAAGTAAACATAAGAGCCCCCAAGTGACTTGGGTAAAAGTTTAACTATATAGTGGAAGGTGACATGTAGAATGCCTTCTAGCCGGATTGTAGATCGTTTGTCGTAGCGGACCTTTTCGCTTCAACCTCTGGACCCAATAGTCGGGAGTGTGTCCGAATACCCTCGCGGTTATAAAAACCGGCATGCATGGAGACCAGGCGTAGGGGTCATTAGTGCTTTATCGCATAAGTGCCCAACTAGTTATGTTATATTACATGGTTAGTAAGAAACATCTTCCAGGAGAATAGTTCCGTTAGGGGTTCCTTTCTCGGGAGGCATGCCCTAAAGTGCATGTCCGGACCATGCGAAAAAGAGCAGAAAAACATCCGGGGCAGGTAAATAAATAGGTAAGAAATCATCTTTTAGTTCACCGACCGAGTATTCCCTTAAGAACGCTTAGCTTTCGGCTTCACCCAGTCGAGGTACACATCCGGCTGACCGGCAAGAATAATCGCAGAGGTGCTCCCTTTACCACCTAGCCGAACAATCGGGAACGAGGGGTAAGCACAGAGCAAGGCAACCCAGCTTGGCCAAAACTTAAGTCATATCGATGCATATAATGGTGAATAAAAGGTACATGCGGAAGTGTGACACATGTGTTGGGCATAAAGCCCGTATGAATAAGCTTCATTAAAGAAGCCCCTGTGTATAATGAGCGCCGGGTAGCGCGTCAAGTATCTTGAACAAAGTTTGGACAAGGAAAATTTTACAAGCAACTTTTTTCCAAAAAGTATAATGCTTGGTCGAACCGAACACAAGTTAGAAATTTAAAACTTTGATCATGAAGGCAACTAAGTTGGTTAATGTGTTCGGTATTGACGACGCGGTCCGAGCTTGATGCGGGACAAGTTTCCATCCCCCAAGCCGGTCCCGAGGTGGCGGAGCAAAGAGCTCGGCACTCCGAAGTGGTGACATAGCACGGTCAATGCAGGACGGCAGAGTGATGCCAAAGTCCCTGGCATGGGGTAATGAAGTGTTGACGAAGCCCCCCGTCCAGCCGAGGTGACGTCAAAGGATATAGTCCGGCTGGATCATTTCCCTGTGCACAAAAAATAGTGCAAACCAGAGATAATAGTAATAAAAAAATCGTTGCATAATAAATAATTTATGCAAAGTGAGTAATAAAAGAATGGCTTGGCGCCGAAGTCGATGTCGTCGGCGCATCGTCGGCGTAATGCAATAAAGGCGTGGCAAAGCACGGATTCACAGTGTCGGTCCGAAGTTCGATGCGGCGTCACGGACTATGTAATGGAAACCGACCGAACCATCATGCGACCGTCGATAATGCGCCACCATTTGATAGACCTGTGTACATATGATGGATAAACCAGAGTAATAATTCCTTGGGAAAAATTAACCCAAACAAGCAAAAAGAAATACTAGGATTAATAGCACCTGGTTTATTTGTTGTAGCAATCCGAAGGAAGGTGATTTCCAAAATTGGGACTCGATCCGCGCACCCATCGCCTGGTCGGCTAGTGACGCCGAAGTGTCCGGAGTAGGTTGATGAAGAGATGGCGAAGCCCCCGGTCCAGCCGAGATGTCGAAGTAGGTCGGCGTGATGGACACCAGCTTGAAGAAGCAATAGTGCGGCCCTGCCGATGCAGGTCGTGACGTGGTCGATGCCGGCTTGATGAAGCGACCGTGCGGCGATGCCGGTATGCCCGCTCCGTAATCCTTGGGCGGCGATGTTGGTGATGATTTATCCTTCGCGATGCGGACTCCTGTTCGGCTTGCCGAGATGATGATCCGGAGAAGTTGAGCTCGGCTCAACAAAGTGACGACGATGTCTAAGCGCAGGTCGGTAGCCGTGGAGCAATATTGCGGACTGGTTTGACACCAAAGATGATGTTGAAGATCATGTTCAAAAGATCTTAAAGTTAGTGGGATGTGTTCGGAAACAAAACACAATACCCCATACAAAACTTCCTTCAAAAAGGATGTCCGAAATACCGTTCGTAAAAAGGATGAACTCGGGTCGGATTTGTTTTCACACAGAAAACAGATCTGAAAAGTGATGCATTAATCGGAAGGTTCCCGGAGTTTGGACGGTCGGATCGGCCTGAAATTTGGAGGGGTGGTAGATATAGGAATTCCGCAGCCGATCAACGGTTGGATCTTCCAAAGGAGGTCCGAGCTAGAATCTGAACACCACGCCCTAAACTCGTCCGGATTCTCGTCCAGATTCAATGCGGCTCCGGTATATCGGAGATTGCCAGAGATTCCTCCATCGGAACTCGACGAAATTTTCCAGGGTTGTTGTAGACTCAATTCCACACAATTCCATCGAAGCAATCGTCAAACCGACGCTTGAGGAGGCGGTGACGGCGGATATAAGTTCGCTGTCCAGAAAAACAGTACGGTCGCCCGAGGGCAATGTTGACGTTGAGCCCCCGGGCTCCCTGGATGATTCCTCCATGATCTCGATAGAGATCGGAGTTGATGTTGATGAAGGCCCTCATCCGTACATGACGATCGGAGGTAGGCGCGAGTCCTTGGTCGAACCAAGGTGACCCGGTCGGTGGTGACGAAGATGCCAAGTCACAGTTGATCTGCAGCGAGCCATCGACCTTTTGCCGAACACAGAGCGGAACTCCCAATGAAAGCACCAATGTCGGTGTCAAAACCGCGGATCTCGGGTAGGGGTCCCGTCTTGTGCGTCTAGGCGGATGGTAACAGGAGACAAGGGACACGATGTTTTACCCAGGTTCGGGCCCTCTTGATGGAGGTAAAACCCTACGCCCCGCTTGATTAATATTGATGATGTGTGTTACAGAGTGGATCTACCACGAGATCAAAGAGGCTAAACCCTAGAAGCTAGCCTATGGTATGATTGTTGTATATTGTATATCTGTCGACTAGCCTGGCCCTGGTTTATATAATGCACCGCAGGCCTAGGATAACAAGAGTCCTAGCCGAATACGCCGGTGGGGGAGGAGTCCTTGTCTTGATCACAAAGTCTTGTGGAATCTTCCTTGTATGCGGCACCTGTCCGGACTGGCCCATGAGTATACGGCCATGGGGATCCTCGGTCGAATCCAACTGATCGGGAGACGACGTGGTGAGTACCCCCTAGTCCATGACACCGTCAATGGTTGTAGTGAAATTTGACGAAGAAAGGTTGGCAAGGGGCCAGTTCCCCTCCATACTTTTAAAGCCTGGCAGGCCAGGCCCCACGACAACAATGGAAGGCACCGGCAAGATAGCTTGCCAAGGAAACTTGTTTACTTAAAAGTATAAAGGCATTCCTCCTCTCCATGGATAAGATACATGCACAAGTGCCCGTCAAGGCTTGTCTTTTTCATTAATATGCCGATAAGCAAATTGGGTTTCTTTCGTCCGTCATGGCATTTAAAAAAACCCCTCTATTTCAGATAATTCAACCCACAGTCCTGTTTTAAGTTAAAACGAATCGTCTTTTCAAATTTTACACAAAAGTCCCTTGTTTTCTTGAAATCAACCCACGGTCCATTATTTACCATTTTTCGAAACCCCCCCTAATGTTTTAGGTAATTCATCCACGGATCATATTTAAGTCAAACAATGTTTCTTTAAATCATTCATATCTTTTAAATCGTAAATCTGATTTGAACATGTTATATATGAAATTTGATTAGAAAAATATGTAGAATATGAATATGAGATTATTTTTACCTGTTAAGTATTTTTAATTATTATTTTGGAATATATTTAAGTCAAACAAATGATTTTCTAAATTATCCGTATCTTTTAAACCGTAACTTCAATTTTAACATATTATATATGAAATTTTATTAGAAAAATATGTGGAATCTAAATATGTTGTTAGTTTTACCTGTTAAATATTTTTAAAATATTTTTTTGGGAGCAAACTTAAAATTTATATCGTAAGATCTGTTTTCCTTTCGTACCGACGGTGATCCCCATTGCAAATAAACACCCCACTATAACAATATAGGGAAAAGAAAACATCGATAATTACACATGCATACCTTTGAAAAATGTCGCAGGGGAAAACAACAGATTTCTCATCGCGAGAGTGAGAGAAAGCAAGAGAGAGAGAAAGGGAGGGAGAGGGAGGAGAGAGGGAGAGAGAGATGCCTTAGGATTAACCATATTCAAACACGATTTTGTTTTGTTTTGTGTGGACACCGAGGCCATCGCCGGCGAGGGTGAGAAGGAGGATAAGCGGCAACACAAATATGACGCCTCACAAAAATAAAGGAGATGGACCTATTGTGGTCCTGAGTGATGGTTGTTGGGTTAAGAGCATGTATTATGTTTTTCTCCCGTTGCAACGCACGGGCTCTTTGGCTAGTATGGATAAAACAGATTACATATTTAAGACTAAAATTTGGCAAACGCCTACATATTTTAGACTGAAAAAAGATAAGTGCCCTGTAATCTCTTTCTTGTCCCTCTCCTCCTAGGAACTACAGTGGGAGGTGAATAGGGCAAAAGGAGTGCCTAGGCAGAAGCCCAGCCTGACCCCGTCGGGACCCGTGGGACGGAGCCTGACAAGATCGGGAGGGCGCAGACGAAGGTGATGGATGGGGGGAGCGGCTACGCGATGCATTGGTCACCGCCACCAGGGCCAGCAGGAACGGCAGCATGGGCACCCGCAGGATGGACGAAGCCGAAGTCCACAACGAAGCCAATCGGGGTCCAGCTGGAAGACTGCTGGAGGAGGCGATGACACCACCCACACCCAACACCTTGGCAAATCGCCTTGTCGGGGAGGAGATGAAGGTGCAGATGGCCGCCGGCTGACGGTGACGATGCGGTTGGTGTTCAGCCGGAGTCGGAGCCGTCGTCCTCCCCAACGGCTCCGCCGTCATCACCGTCACTATCCTCCTCGTCGCTATCGCTCGAGGAGGAGCTTTCGTCGTTGGTCGAGGTCTTTCCGCAGCACCCTAAGCGAGCACCCGAATGCCCGAAGACCTTGACGGAGAGCAAGGTGGCGTCCAATAACTTGAAGTGAAGAATGTGCCCTGCCGCCAAGCTATGGGCACGAGCAAAAGTATTCCAGCCACGCCAGAAAAGCATGACATGAGGTGCAGGGAACTCTACATCCGCCCGCATGCTGCCATTACAGCAGCCCCTCATGTGCAGCCTCAGACCTGGCGGTTGTTGAACCTCCATCACCATTGCGAATGGAGATGGAAGCCGAGGCGGCATCATGGGGCGAGCTGACGATGAACGCCAGTGGTTGATCCCCAATGTGGCCTTCGTTCGGACCCAGGGCAACTGGAGGGGGAGCGATGAAGGCACCGCCCCTCCCTCCTCGTCCTCAAGCGCCACGGCGGCTGCATCCTCATCCTCTACCACCTCTTCTCACGTCGGGCTCTGCCCCCCATGTCCCCAGTGGGAGGAGGGAGGCATTGTCGTGTGGAAACCCGCCTCCCCGCCGCTGAAGTACCACCACACCCTCTCCCCCTTGCCATGGTGAAGAGAAGATATCAGAAGAAAGAAGGAGAAGGTGTGTGTGAGCATGCACCTCACCCACGTTCCCTTTTATAGGTGAACGGGGCCGGGGGCTGGCTCCTCACCCAGGGGGCAACCGCTCCGCTCCTCCAATCTGACTCCTCTGCGTCACCAATGGCGCAGAGAATCAAGACCGACCTCCTGCGCCAATCCATGGCGCCTGGCTTTCTGCCATGGCACTCATTCCCGCGCCCTCCGTGTCCGCTACCAACCTGCGCAATGCATGCAACATACATGGTGGAAACACCAGGAGCGGGGAAGATATTGGAATGTCAGTTATTTCCCCTTGAACATGGGACGTGGGTAGCCCACAGATCATGGCATAAATCACCCCCACAACATATTGCACGACGCACAGAAAAACCGGAAACTGACTCAAGCACAAGTTAATGAAGAAGCAAGGAAAATATCAAGAAGAGAGCTACCACAAGCCCCCTGCCTGTGTACCCGAAAGGGCCTACCCCAGCGATCCTCGACAACATGTTCAGGCTAGGACCGGGGGCTCGTGTTGGTGCAACAAACCTTTGTGTATGTTGCCCAAACTGTACACAAGCACAAGGGCAAGATTACAGCAGCACCAAACATCCAAGACAAGAACAAGGCAGAGAGATAGCTCTTTGAGGAATCAAAGGGTGGATCAAGAGGACCAAGATTAGCCAAGGGTACAAGATATCACTAAGGAAAAACCTCCCTTGCCGGGCAGGCGAGCCTGGTCAGGTCGAGGCCTCACCAAGGGCAAGCCCCAAGATTCCCCTGACAGGCTTGCCGGGGCTGCCAAGGGCAAGTCAACTCACCAAGACTCCACCGCTCCACCGCACAGCGACCCAAGTCACTTAGCAGTGCGGTGTCGAGCCCCCAAATGATTAAGTGGTTGTCATTTGGCACGTGGCAGCCATTTGGAAAGGAGATTCGCCCTATATGACACCTGTCCAGAGGCGTGTCATGCAGACAGATAGGAAGGTGGTTGAGTGGCGCGGCAGGCTTGCCGGGCTATCCTTAGCGTGACACCTAGCAGTGCATTTAATGCACTTTGTCCTAACTGCCAGAGTTAGGTATGATAGCATTGTTGGCTATCTAATCAGTAGGTAATGACTGATTTTCCACTATGGTAACCCCTTAGCCTATAAAAGGAGGGCCATGGCAACTTAAGAGAGGATTCAGACCCTTGTACACCCTTACGCGTATCTACTCTCCCCGAGGCGACCTTGCCAGGCTTGAGCGTTGCGTGTGCGCCACGGTCCTCCCATCAATCCACCAAAGCAGGAGTAGGGTTTTACGCTTCCCAATGGCCCGAACCTGGGTAAAAACCACCAGGGTCACCTGATGCGGAGCATCCTACGGTCATCACCATGTCAAGAGTCCGTTTGGCAAGTGACACGTGCGACCTCCACTTCTCATACATAAAGGTGAATCTTCTCCTTTACACGTGTTCACTTGACCCCTTCGAGGATGGTATACTACTTGACACTTCTCTCGTGTGCATGCATAGGTATTGTTGGAGCTTCACGGATGTCGAGGAGGAGTGCAAGCACCAAGGAACCACTACACCATCCGCGAGGGAAGCCTAGAAGCGAAGACGGAAGAAGAAGGACCTGCCCAGTCTAGAAAGGGCGGTACTACCGCCCAAAGCAAGCGGTACTACCGCTCAGACCCTCCAAGCGGTACTACCGCCCATGTGTCTGGTACTACCGCCCTGCCTGTGCGCAGCCATGGGCCTTTGGCCTTGTATCCCTCTCCCACGTACCCCTTCATGGCTTAGACTATAAATAGACCGCCTCCACCTCCTTTCTAGGGTTAGTAAATATGATAGCTCATTTGTATGTGAGCTTTGCTCCTACCTATCTCTACTCTTGAGAGAGAGAGAGAGACCACTACTCCATTGGAGGACAAGACCTCCATCTAGGAGAAGATCCTGCGGGATATCATCAAGACCCCCTCGTGGGAAGATCCGTCTAGGATATCGTCAAGACCTCATCTCCTCTTGGATTTGAGATGAACGCTACCTTGTATCTTTCCATTTGTTGTTCATGTACCTTGTGGATCTTGTATGTTTTATTGTCTAGAGGATGTGTGATTGGACTTGTTCTTGAGTGTTTCCCCTCGTGATTTCTCTCTGTTCTTCCCCGTGTTCTTCCTGTCCTTCGAGGGATCCCACTCCAAGTGTGAAAGATCGACCTACACTGGGTTAGCCCCGTATCATATGGTATCATGAGACACGTTGATCACGTTTTTAGAGTCCCTACCCCGTGTTTTGTAGCTTGATTTTGTTGATTTCGTCCTAAATCCGAAAATCCCCACCAAAAATAGCCCCCAAATGTGATTTGTTGGTTTGATGATGTTTTGTTGATTTTGATCCATGGATTTGCTTGGTTTCGAGTGGATCTAGCATCTCCCCAAGTTTCCCCACCTTCCATCCACGAAATCTCTCCAATTTTGACCCCGAAATCATCCATTTCCGCCCCAAAATCGCGCCCCGATCTAGATTTTGCGAAAAATCCCAACACGAGCGGTACTACCGCTCATCCCTAGCGGTACTACCGCTTAGCACCTCCAAGCGGTACTACCGTCCTTCCAAGCGGCACTACCGCCCCTCCCAGAGCCAGATTTTGCGAAAAAAAACCAGACACGAGCGGTACCACCGCCCATCCCAAGCGGTACTACCGCCCTCCCGAGCGGCACTTCCGCCCCTCCCAGTTTCAGCGTTCTGAGTTTCACCATTTCGGCCATAACTTTCGCTCCCGGAGTCCGATTTTCACGTTCTTAAGCTCGTTGAGTAGCTATTGACGTCCCCCATCCATATAGATAGGTTCCAACACCATTTGAATCCATCAAATTTTTCAAAATTTGGAAAGTTTGCCTAGGCCCTCCACCATAACTTCCGCAAAACCACCATAGCCATCCGCAACCTAACCCAATTTGTTCCCCATAGCATTAGTGGTTGTTTGAGTTGCGATTCGAGTCTCCTAAGGTGTTTAGGCTACTTAGGGACGATTGCTTCTTCATCAACCACCACCTTGCCTTCCGCATAGGCTTGACCACCATACACTTCCGCCATCGCAACCTAACCCATTTTGACCGGGTTTCCACCAATACTTCCGCAACCACCATTTTACATTTGTCCTTGAGATTTTGAGTTGTGGTTTTTCTGTTTCCTAGGGTGTTTCGGCTAACTAGGAATGGGTCTACATCGGCAACACCGCCTCTCATCATCTCCAAGGACGGTAACCTCGACGACACCATTGTATATTCCCCTTGCAATTGCATTGTTAACCCCTAGCCCATTTTGCATTATTTTCCTATCGAGACTAGCCATTTGAGTATTGCCGGCAACGTGACTTGTGCACATTAGTGATCATACTTCCCATAGCATACATATCATATCATCGTGGTGCATATATTGGTATCATATCTTATGTCACAAATTTGTTCCCGCATATACACAATTGCTATCTTGGTTTGTGCATTGTGCAAAGTGGCCATACAAAAAAATAGAATAAAGCTTTTAAGCAAAAGAGAAATAACAACGAGCTTGTAAGCAATAGCCATAGCATCAAAATATATCATATGGTATCATACTTGATCATTTTGGATCATTGTGTGAGAAACACCGGGAACCATACATATATACCATACTTGGGATAGAAAGTTTATCCATTTTGCATCTTATAGGTTGTGCACAAGTGTCGTATCCGCCTATTGAGCAATCGTGCTAGCGTCTCTCTTGAGTTGTGCAACACGAGCATTTTCCGTGGATTCCACATTTTGTGCTCATTCCTTGGTTGCACGACCACATTTATCTATCTGTGTGTGTGTTTCCGTGTGCCACATATTGCTATTGGTCTACTTGTTTCGCTTGCGAATTTGTGAATCTCTTTCAACATTATGGACTCTTGCTAACATTTTGCATTAAATTTTTGTGCCACTATCCTCACCGAGCTCTACCATAAGCTTTACTTGATAGGTGTGAGTGAACAAGTCCGGTACCAATTCCACTATTCTTTCATCTCACATTGAGTGAAACGGATACATCCTCAACTTTGGGAAAAGGTAACTTGGTATTGTTTATCTCATTTCCTACTCACCTCTACTCGAGTCTTGTGATGGATAGGCAAGGCATTTCACCTTCGGTCTACAACAACAACGACAAGTTAGATGCCACGAACAACAACTCCGACGCCAAGATGCAAGCTCAAATGGAGGAGATCAAAGCCCTCATCAAGTCCTACAAGCGATCTTCCTCATCTTCGAGAAGACGCTCAAGAGCACATCCTTCCGAGCTACCATCTCCGGCAAGATCACACCAGCATCGACACCATCACCAACAAGAACGTGAAGGTCAAGAGCTAAACACAAAAAACCGCTCAACGACTTCACCATTTCCCTTGGCATCTTCGCCAAGCGACTTCAAGGCATCTTCGCCTACGGACATGCGACATCTTTGCCAACAAGCACCTCAAGACTATGCTCAAGAGAAGCAACCCAAGCTCAAGTCCGCGACTTCCATGAGCTACTACAACCTCGACATCGACCACGAGATTCCTTTCTATGGGACTCTAGAACCTGAGGAGTATCTCGAGTGGGAGCGCCTAATGGACGACTACCTCAAGCTACATCAAGTTCCTCCCGAAGATCAAGTGAAGTGCGCCACAAGAAACTTCCACGACTATGCCTCGACATGGTGGCTTCACACACCTTTGGAGAGCTACGAGATGAGTTGGCCCAAGACGAAGAGAGCTTTGCGGCGAGAGTTCATGCCTCCAACCTACACAGAACAACTTCGACGCCAATTGGAGAACACCATCCAAGGATCCAAGTCCATCGACGCGTACTTCAAGGAGATGAAGATTGCCTTGCGACGAGCCGGCGTGGACGACACCATTTCGATGAAGTTCCACTTCATGATGGGATTGAACAACGACATCTCCAAGACTATCTTCCTTGAGAACTACAAGTCCATCGACGACTACTACATTGGTGCTCTCAAGGCGGAACAAGAACTCATGAAGGCCAAGGCTTCTCCACCCCTAGCAAACTTCACAAGACCAAGCTCTACGACAAGCATGAGGCTAGTACCACCACGATGTCCAAGCCCGACAAGCTCCAAGATGATGCTCCCAAGTGCGACTTCACCGCCATCCCTCTTTGTGGCATTGATGATGCCGAGTCTACCTTGACTCTTTTTCAAGATGGTGCGGCGACAAGTACGACTACGAAGACCTTCAAGGACCAAGCTTTGGAGGCTAGCGACAAGGTGGCGAGCAAGGATGATGCTCCAATCTTAGGAGGCGAGAGTGATGATGTGCCATCTTCGGCCTTCATCCACGGCGACGGTGACGAGATGATCGACCATGGGATTTTCCCTTCGGTCATGGAGGAGCGTGATGATGTGTCATCTTCGGCCTTCATCCACGGCGATGATGATGAGATGGTTGAGCATCGGATTTTCCCTTCGACCACGGCGACGTATGATGACTTGAGTGACTTGTGCCACCATATTGAGAGTGCGAGCGAGTTCACCACTAGCCCCACATATGATGAGTTGCCCCAATTCCCATGTGAGGAGAGCCACAACCCCCACCACTTGAGTGAGATGAGTGACTCCACCATATGTGACTTTGAGTGCACCTACTTTGAGGGAGTGAGTGAACCACCACATAGAGAGAGTGAGATAGTTGATAGGTCTCGTGAGGCCATTTGCATTTCTAACAACTTGACCTCTACCTCTATTGTGTATTCTCATTTGGTGCTAGGTCCCATTTATGATGACGTGCCGATCCTCGACGACTTCATCCTCCCTTTGGACAAGACGATGGCCATGGTGGAATATGATGCACCCCCACATGGTTCCATCAAGATGAAGATGACCACCATTTGGTCTTTCCCACCTCACCTACACCACTTGAGTGGAATGACAAAGGTAACATAGGTGACGGTGATGCTCTAGTCCCACTAGTGGACATTCTTGACATTGATTGCTTGCATTATATTGATCCACCTAGTACCATGCTTCATGCTAGTATGATTTCACCATGCGATGATTTTCCCATTTATGATGAATATGATGATTCTCATGTGGAGTCTATTAGTTGTGATGCCATGTAACATAGGATTTCTTGTGACAATTCTTTAGGTCACGTCATGTTTGATAATCCGCTTGACTTGTCATATGCTATGCATGAGATACACCATATGTCTTATTTGCAATCTCTTCATAGTGACTATGCATATGCCATTAAAATAAACCCAATTTGCACATATGGCATAGATGACAAGCCCATGGTTATTGGCATTTGTTTTTCTTGTTATGATATTGATATGCTCCATTTGCATCATTTATCTAATATGCCATGCCATGACCACCTAGCTTCGGATATGCATTGTTTTGGATGTTGTCCATTTTCTCCATATGATGTTTCCAATGTTGTTCATGAGGAGACCCGCATAGTTTCCTCATACATGTTAGGAGATTTTGATCCATCCCATCAATTGCATGATCCCAATAATTGTGTGCACCATATGCTCCCCATGAATAAACATGCTATTGATGTGCCATATACTTGCATTCTCAATTTGTGTCCCCATCGTGTCATACACAATAACTATTCTTTCATGATGGATGACATGTTCTTATACCATGCATCAAATATCTTTGAGCGATGCTTATTTTGTGCTAACTCACACGTGCACATACACATCATGATGGATGATGTGTACATTTACCACGCACACAATTTCTTTGGTTTGTGTCTCTTTTATGTAGGTACCCATGAATACTTGTCAACCTCGCAATCCCACGAGTTGACAAAACAAGCTCTAGAGATCAATGAGGACTTGGGATCCCATGGATTGTCTTTTCCACCGCTCTCTTCGCGCAAAGAATTAGCGCATTTCTTCTACATGGCCCTCACTTGGCTATGGGTTGTTCTCCATTATATATCCTTTGCCCATATTACCATGTTCACATTGCATGATATGCCCATTCCTATGACTTTGCCGTGCATTTGTGACCCATGCTTTGCATTACACATGATAATTGATTCTAGTACTTGTATGTGTATTTGCAAGCTTGGTGGAGATATCACTTGTTATTGCCATGTTATATTCATGACCCATTCCTATGATGATACTTTCATCTTGCTTTGTGTCCGTGCTTGCGATATGTCTTGTGCATTGCCCATGCCTATTATTTGCTCACATGACATGATTGCCATGATTTCCTCTAGTGTGTTGCATCTTCGATCCACTAGTTTGCACGACTTGATTTCTATGCTTGCTTATGTTGCATCACCCATGATTAATACTTGCCCATTTCATGCGGTTGATGACAACCATCTACATGCTTTGCACATGATTGTTATTGCTTCTTGTCATATATCTCCATGTGTTGCCTGCTAGATGATTTCCCATGTATTGAATGCAACTATGCCTTTAGTCTTGATAATGAGTTTGCCCCCCCCCCATAGCATTCTCACATATATTTGGAGATTTTGACATATTCCTTGTGAAGCATGATTGCCTTACTTCTTTGCACCATATACCTAGTGCCATGAATATCGCCATTGTTGCATCATATTATTCATGCACTTGTGCTTCTAATGGTTATGTGCAAAAGATGAGAACCATCATGATGGATGATGTTTTTGTCTACCATGTGCATACTTTTTTGTTTTGTTTTGTGCATGTGTAGGATACTTGGACTTCGAGTCGACTTCCACTTCACGTGAGTTGACCATTCGAGCTCTTGAGAGCGAGCCACCTTCTACCACGACGATTCTACATCGCACTTGCTTGTGTCTCGACATTGTGAAGAATGCACAAGGACATGCTTTCAAGGTGATATCCTTCTCTTTTGAGAACTCCCAAACCATGAGCATGGATATTGTGGATCATACTACTTGTGTTGCTTGCACCATGAGACTTATTGGTCATCTTGGACCACTTGATTGCGCACTTGCTAGAGATCTTGCTTTGACTTGCCACTATCACATTTCCATGCATCATGATATATATGCCTTGTGTGTTGCATCCAATTCTTGGATTACTTGCCCCTATGATATGCTTGGTTGCACCGATGTCATTTCTTCACATATGCCATGTCCCATTGCTTATCTCATGCTTGACTTGACTGCCTCACACATGATGTACATTTGCTCTTTCTATTGTGTTGAGTGCCACACTATATTCACTACACCCTATGCACGTTATGCTTGGATTTTCTTGCACTTGACCCATGTGTTTAGACACTTCATTTTATTTGGTGTTGTGAATCTTTCCTATACCTACCATAGACATTTCATTGAGCAATTTGTGAATGCTTGCTATGACCTCGAGGTAGATGCTTATTCTCTTCTCACACATATTTGCATCTCTACCTCACATTTGCATACTTGTCCCCATGATATCTTTGCTTGTGCTCGATTGATATGCTTACATGCCTTGTCACAATCCTTTGTCACACCATATGCTATGTTTGATGACGACACTTGTTTGGTGAATCACCACCTGAATGCTTGGTTTTGCACTAACGCTAACCACATTTGTTTTTCCAAGTGTTTGTTCTATTTGCTCCTTTTGAAGCAATCACAAGATGGTGCAACATTGGAGAGTGCCCATTTCGAGCTTCAAGATGACGAGAACTTGGTGATTGACCACTCCTACACGGCGACGCCATCTCTTTCCCATGGTGATTTGGTTTTCGATCCGAGGTCGGATCTTTTCCAAAGGGGAGGGGATGATGCGGAGCATCCTATGGTCATCACCATGTCAAGAGTCCGTTTGGCAAGTGACACGTTCGACCTCTACTTCTCATACATAAAGGTGAATCTTCTCCTTTACACGTGTTCACTTGACCCCTTCAAGGATGGTATACTACTTGACACTTCTCCCGTGTGCATGCATAGGTATTGTTGGAGCTTCACGGATGTCGAGGAGGAGTGCAAGCGCCAAGGAACCACTACACCATCCGCAAGGGAAGCCTGGAAGCGAAGACGGAAGAAGAAGGACCTGCCCAGTCCAGAAAGGGCGGTACTACCGCCCAAAGCAAGCGGTACTACCGCTCAGACCCTCCAAGTGGTACTACCGCCCATGTGTCCGGTACTACCACCCTGCCTGTGCACAGCCATGGGCCTTTGGCCTTTTATCCCTCTCCCACTTACCCTTCGTGGCTTAGACTATAAATAGACCACCTCCACCTCCCTTCTAGGGTTAGAAAATATGATAGCTCATTTGTATGTGAGCTTTGCTCCTACCTATCTCTACTCTTGAGAGAGAGAGAGAGAGAGACCACTACTCCATTGGAGGCCAAGACCTCCATCTAGGAGAAGATCCTGCGGGATATCATCAACCCCTCGTGGGAAGATCCGTCTAGGATATCGTCAAGACCTCATCTCCTCTTGGATTTGAGATGAACGCTACCTTGTATCTTTCCCTTTGTTCTTCATGTACCTTGTGGATCTTGTGTGTTTTATTGTCTAGAGGATGTGTGATTGGACTTGTTCTTGAGTGTTTCCCCTCATGATTTCTCTCTGTTCTTCCCCTGTTCTTCGTGTCCTTCGAGGGATCCCACTCCAAACGTGAAAGATCGACCTACATCGGATTAGCCCCGTATCATCACCCCTGTCATGCTCCTTCATGGTCTCCGCTCTTTGTGCAATGTGCCCTTCCCCTTGCTGGACCACAAGGGGCTGATGGCCCCATAGGTGATCATGTTCCACCATGACAGCCGTTGTCTAACAACATGACTTCCAAGACAGGATCACCGTACCACTCTCACGCAGACCGTGTTCTGGCCCACCTACGAAGTTCAGTAGTAACTTGATCTGAAGTTTCATGATCATCATCCTTAGCTTCCTCTCTAGTTGGTGTAGGCATCACGGGAATAGTGATGCGGAGCATCCTTCCATCATCCCCATGGACTCTACACCAACACATCAAGCACCAAGTGGACCCGTGACAAGAGCTAGAGCACGTGCAATGGAAACTGAGGTGAACTTTTTCCTACTCGACATGCATATGGATACAAATGGAACTTCATTGCTACCTAACCAAAATCCTCTATGTGTCATTAGCACGAAGAGGACAACCCCTAGCAGCTAAGGAGCATCACCAAGGAGTAGGAGAACCACCCCAAGTCCACACAAAGGAAGAATAAGTCAAACAGCAGCTGGACAGGAAGTCCCAGGCGACCCCGTGCGCACGGGCCCCCGAGACCCCGTGCCCATGGGCTACACAGGGAGCTACAGCTGTAGCACCCCGTGCGCATGGGCCCAACTTACACCGTGTGCACGGGCCTCCCAGGATGGTTGGCTGAGATTGCCTCTTCGCCCTCCCCTTCATCTCCTTCGATCCCAAGGCTATATAAGTCGTACCTAGGACCCTGTTTAGGGATAGCAAAGTATTAGATGAGATATTTGTGAGCATTGCTCCTTCTACCACCTCCATTGGAGATCAAGGCCTCTTAGGAGAGGATCCACTTGTGGATTTCAAGACCTCCATCTTGGAGAAGACTACCATCATCAAGACCTCATCTCCAAGGAGTGGGAAGAACTCTACCATTATATCTTTCCTTTGATTGTGTTTGTGACTTGTGGATCTTGTGTTGCTACTCTAGTGGATGTGTAATTGGGTATTGTTGGAGTGAATTCCTCTTTGTGATTTCTTGGTGTTCATCCTTTTCCCCTCCAAGTGTGAAAAGACCCATCTTAGGGTTTCACCCTACAACATCTTGGTATCATGAGCAAGGTTGATTCACATCTTGGAGTCCCTGCCCCCCATTTTCTAGCTTGATCTTGTTGTTTTTCGTCCTAATTCAAAAATCCCCACCAAAAATAGCCCCAAAAAAGTTTTTATTGCAATTTGTTGATCTTGTGAGATTTTGTTGATTTGATCCACGAATTTCGTGTTTGCCAAGTGGATGTACCCTCCAACCATCTTCCCCGCCCATCAATCCATCGAATTTGGCCTCATATTGGGAAATACCCACGGATCCGGAGCACTTCGTCCGCTCACAGAGGACCCCGTGCACACGGGCCATCGGGACCCCGTGCACACTGGCTCACTTATCCCGTGCGCACGGACCATCCAGAGACTTTCGACCATTTTTTGTTTTGCATAATTTTGGTACCCAACCACCACTTGTGTTCTTCCGCAATATTTTTCATGGTTGTTTGAGTTTCGGGTTGCGGTTTCTCTCGTGTCCTAAGGTGTTTTGGCTACTTAGGCACGATACAATGTCATCATCACCGCCACTCGCTCATCGACTCGGACTCCACATCAGCTTCGACCACTCCATCTTCATACCAACCGTAAGCAAGGACGGTAACCTCGACGACCCATTGTCTTACCCTTGTCGTTAATTTGATAGCCTCAAGCCCCTTTTGCGTAGCATACCCATCGAGACTAGCTTTTTAGTATTTCCAGGCCACGCCTTAGTGCACCATTAGTGTTATATCTCTCCCATGCATATACTACTTGTTTTCGCGCATTGTGGCTTATATATCAAGCATAGTGGCATAGTCACAAAAAGCTTTTAAGCAAAAGAGAAGAGAAGAAAGAGCTTGTAAGCAATAGCATTGAGCCCATTTTCCTAGTTCATCATCTCGGTTCATACATACATAAGCATACTTGGGATAGTGAGATGACACATTTGTCTTTAGGTTGGTGCACTAGCGTATCTAGCCCATTAGAGCAATCGAGCTAGCGTCTCTCTAGTATCTGTGCAACAAGAGCATTTCCATGGCTATACCTCTTAGAGCTCACCCCTTGGTTGTGTGAATCCCATCTATCTTGCGCGTGTGTGTTCCTAGTGTTATCCTTGGGTTTGATCTATTTGTCTTACTTGCCATTTGTGAATCTTCTCAACTTTTTCAACATCTTGACTAACATTTGCTTGAAATATTTTTGCCACTTCCAAACCGAGCTCCTCCATAAGCCTTTTACTAGTAGGTGTGAGAAACAATACCCGGTACCAATCCTACTATTATAGCATCACGTCGGATCGTACTTGTTACATCCACAATCTTCGGAAAAGGTAACTTTGGTTTCGTTCTCTCACTTTCCTACTCACCACCACTTCCACATGATGGATAGGCCTTCTTCTTCGACAAACCCACTCTTCAAGGAGCAATATGGTGAACACGACTACGTCACCAAGAATCACTTCTTCATTGCGCAACGAGCTCTACATCAAGAGAGTGAAGCTTTGGGTGATCGCATCGAGCAACTCACCACCGACCTACGACAATCGGAAGCACGACAACGGGACTATTTGGATGCCAAGCTCTCCAAACAAATGGATGAATTTTGCAACATGCTCGTAAGCCGAGTGTCTTCCTTAACACCTTCCCAGCGCCACTTGAGTCGTCGCTCGTCGTCATACTCTTCTTCCGACACAAGTCTTATTTCACGCGACGACACTCAAAGCCGCCAAGCTCAAGAAAATCCATTCCATGGCAATGGCCTCCGAGACCGAGTTCGAGCGCGAGAACAAGCACGACGCCAAGAGCAAGAATACATGGATCAAGAGAACCTACCGCCACATCGTCCACGTCAAGAATCTCTAGACGGCGATGCAATCTTGCAAGAGCAACAAAACCGTGAAGCTCAAGCTCAGGCGGCTCAAGATGCACTCTGAGAGTCTACTCGAGCCGTTGCCCAACGTAGTTATCAAGTATGTGAGCAAGAGGAAGCTCTCCGTCGGGAAATACAAGAAGAAGCCGCTCGACGTGAAGAACAACAAGAAAGATGAAACCGGGAACATATGCCCCGACCTCCTCCTCGACAATGGGATCGAGTACTACAAGTCCCACCTCCACATCACGAGCAACAACAAGCGGATCAAGCACTTTAAGATCATCCTCCTCGACAAGAGCAACATCAACACTGTCACTATGATGAAGAACTCTGCTACAACAAGCTCAAGTTCACCATGCCCAAGTTCTCCGAAAGCAACGACCCTGAGGAGTACCTATCATGGCCATTGAAAGTCGACAAGATATTCCGTCTTCACAACTATGTCGAGGAAAAGAAGATCGCCATGGCATCCCTTGAGTTCCAAGACTGTGTCCTCATTTGGTAGGAACAAGTGATCGAGCGACATCACGAGAAGGACGACCCACCCATCATGACTTGGACTCAAATGAAGGACGTCATGCGAGCCCGCTTCGTGCTAACATACTACACACGAGATCTCTTCAAGAAGTTGCAACTCCTCAAGCAAGGCACGAATATGGTGGAAGAATAATATCAAGAAATGGAGATTGCCATGATACGAGCCAATGTCAAAGAAGATGATGAGCAAACAATGGCACGCTTCTTGAACGGCCTCAACCACCCAATACGGAAGATTGCCGATTTCCAACCTTACTCCAACCTTCTCGAGCTAGTTCACCAAGCGACCAAGGCAGAATGACAAGTACAAGAAGACTTCAAGTTCGCCAAGTACTCATCCAAGACCTACGGCTCATACACTCAAGCTACTCATACTTCAACTTTGACACCTCCTACCTCGATTAGAGCATCACCAAGTACTGGCGGCAAGTCAAGTTTCAAGCAAACGACGCCTTCTCCGACTCGTCCTTTGGCAAGCTACTACAAGAACAAGACTTCTTCTTCATCGGCACCACTGGACGATCCCATCAAGACAAGTTCTATCAAGTGCTTCGCATGTGGTGGCCGTGGACACAAGTCTTTCCAATGCATCAACAAGCGAACCATGATCGCCAATGATGATGGCACGTACGACTCAACGAGTGAAGATGAGATGGAAGCTATTGAGCACGTCGCCATGCACCGTCAAGTGAACGAAGAAGAAGATGCTCAAGTCTATTGTGACAATGATTCAAGTCCCGCTCTCATGGTCTTCAAGGTCTTGACGCTTCAACACCAACAAGATGAAGACCAACGGTATCACATTTTCCACACCAAGGCTGGCATCAATGGGTGCTCCGTGAATGTCATCATCGACGGAGGGAGTTGCCATAACTTGGCAAGTGAAGAGCTATGTTGCATGCTGCAATTGGTCAAGAAGAATCACCCTCGCCCATACAAGGTTCAATGGCTAAGCGACTCTGGCACAATTCAAGTGGAGCACACCGAGCATGTTTCTTTCTAGATCGGCGCCTACGATGACACCATTGAGTGTGACGTGGTTCCTATGTCTGTGTGCCATCTTCTCTTGGGAAGACCTTGGCAATTCGATCGCGGCATCATCCACAATGGGATAATAAACCGCTATAGCTTCAAGATGAAGGGAACGGAGTACGTGCTACGACCTATGACTCCAAGCCAAGTGATCTCCGACAAGCAAGCATCCACACATCACGGAGAGATTAGTGAGAGAGTGAACCACCAAAAAGAGAGTGAGCGCCACAAGCCAAAATTGAGCGACTCTTCGCCACGAGAGAAAAACTTAATCCTTTCCGCCACAAAAAGAGAGATGAGATAAGTGTGTGAGAACCCACCGAGTGTCATCCACAATGTCCTAACATGCAAAGATGAGGTGGCAAAGACTAACACTTCTAATCCTCTACCTCTAGTGTTGTCTAATTTGTTGCAGGAATTCGCGGATGTCTTTCCTATGAGCTACCTCCCGGTCTTCCTCCTCTACCTGACATCGAACATCGGATCGACCTCATCCCAGGCGCACCTCTTCCTAATAAGGCACCATATCGCGTCAACCCCGAAGAAACCAAAGAAATACAAAGGCAAGTACAACATCTCATAGACAATGGACATGTGTGTGAAAGTTTGAGTCCTTGTGCCATACCGATCATTGCAAGAATTCTTGACGGTATCTAGCCGGAACAACCTGTTCTTCCTGAATACCTTGATTCAAGGACAAAGAATTTCCTGCTGCTATCATATAATATTCATCTCTATTTGGTGATAGATAAACCACCTGTCTCTCTTTTTTTTATTTTTATTTATCAGCAGATATTACAAAAAACGGACTCTCTATGGATCCCCACAAGTGATCAATTCTCGCATGAATTGCTAAGGATCCAAAGAAGTCCAACATTGATTCCTTCAGACGTGTCAATTGGACAAATACGCCCATAGTGACTTGGATGAATATCTCGGCTCCGAAAACTTGCGGTTCTCCCCGTCAACCCTCCAGGACCTAAACAACTCACTTTTCGCCCTGCCAAAAAGAGACGGTAGCTTTCGCATGTGTTCTGATTGTAGACCTATCAATGATATCACCGTTCGCTATAGGCATCCCATTCCACACCTCGATGATATGTTAGATGAGCTTAGCAGTGCCACTATTTTCTCCAAAATTGATCATAAAAGTGGTTACTATCAAATTCACATAAAAGAGGATGATGAATGGAAAACCGCTTTCAAAACAAAGTTTGGTTTGTATGAGTGGTTAATTATGACTATGGGTCTATCGGAAGCACCTGGTACTTTCATGCGTCTTATGCATTACGCGCTTCGTCCTTACATTGGTGTGTTTGTTGTGGTCTACTTTGATGACATTCTTGTGTTCAGCAAATCCCTCAAAGAGCATGTGAATCACCTTAAGGCCGTTTTGCAAACACTTAGAAAAGAACGTCTCTATGCTAATATGGAGAAATGCACTTTTGGTGTTGACAAGATCGTTTTCTTGGGCTTTGTCGTGTCTTCCAGGGGAGTTCATGTAGGTGAGTCTAAAATTGAAGCAATTAAAATTGGCCCCAACCCAGTAATTTGCAACAAGTGCGTAGTTTCCTTTGTCTAGCGGGTTTTTATCGTCGCTTCATGAAAAACTTAGCACTATTGCCACACCGTTGCATGCTTTGAGTAAGAAAAATGCACCTTTTTTTGGGGACCATCTCAATTGACCGCATTTGATGAGGTCAAATCTTTGCTTACACATGCCCCAATTCTTGCATTACCCGATTTCACCAAAACTTTTGAGGTTCATTGTGATGCTAGCGGCCATGGAATTGGTGGAGTTTTGATGCAAGAAAAGCAAGCTATTGCATATTTTAGCGAAAAACTACTAGGTGCTCAACTTAACTATCCTATATATGACAAAGAATTATATGCTTTAGTGCGAGTATTACATGTTTGGGAGCATTATCTTCGCCCGCATGAATTTGTCATACATACCGATCATGAGACACTTAAGTACCTAAAAGGTCAAACTAAATTCAATAAATGACATGCTAAATGGAGTGAATTTATTGAGTATTTTCCTTATGTGATCAAATACATCAAAGGCAAAAAAAATTTGTGGCGGATGCCCTTTCCCACATATGCATGCTTTTACTACAGTTGACTTAAATGTGATTGCCTTTGAGCATATTAAATATCTTTATGTGAATGATCCTTGTTTTGCACTTCCTTATGCCAAATATCTTACTCATACTTGTTGGGGGAACTTTTATCTCAAAGATGGATACCGTATGCATGCTAACAAACTTTGTATACCCGAGTCTTCTCTTCGTTTGTTGGTTTTGCAAGAGGCTCACGGAGGTGGACTCATGGGACATTTCGGACGCGACAAGACTTTCTCCACACTCTCCTTCAAGTACTTTTGGCCAAAGATGTTCCGCGACATGGCACGCTTCACCAACAAATGCTCTACATGTCACAAAGCTAAGTCCAAAGCACAATCTCATGGATTACATATGCCACTTCCAATTCCATATCAACCATGCAAGGATATTAGTATGGATTTCGTTCTTGGTTTGCCTAGAACTCGGAATGGAAAGGAATCCGTCTTTGTTGTTGTGGACCGATTCTCAAAAATGGCACATTTCATACCATGCAACAAGATAGACGATGCTTCACATGTTGCTAATCTTTTTTGTAGGGAAATCTTGAGGTTGCATGGAGTGCCAAGGACCATTGTGTTGGACCGGGACGTCAAGTTCTTAAGTTACTTTTGGAAGACCATTTGCGCCAAGCTCGGAATCAAGCTTCTATTATCCAAGGCCTACCAACCCCAAACCGATGGCCAAACAGAAGTCACCAACCGGACGCTATCTACTCTCCTACGCGTGTTGATCAAGAAGAACATCAAGGAGTGGGAGGAGTGCTTACCCATCGCCGAGTACGCCTACAATCGAGCTCGACACACTACTACCGGCAAGGCCCCCTTCAAGGTTGTCTACGGCTTCAAACCGTTGTCCCCATTGGACATTCTACCTCTTCCACTCCAAGAACGCACAAACATGGATGCAAGTGCAAGGGCAAGTTCCTCAAGAAGATGCATGAAGATACAAGGGCAACAATCGAGCGTCAAGTACACCACATCGCCACCAAGCTCAACATCAACAAGACACCAATGGTGTTCCAACTGAGTGATCTTGTATGGCTTCACCTTCGCAAGGAGCGCTTCCCCAATGAGCGCAAGTCAAAGCTACTACCTCGAGCCGACGGACCTTTCAAGGTGCTAGCATGCTACAACGACAACGCTTACAAGATTGATATCCCACGTGAGAAGTACAACGTAAGCGACATCTTCAACATCAAAGACTTGACCAAGTACCATGGTGATGAAGATCACGATCCGTGGACGGATCTCTCCCAAGGGGTGGGGGGAGATGGCGTGGAGCATCCTTCCATCATCCCCATGGACTCTACACCAACAGATCAAGCACCACGTGGACCCGTGACAAGAGCTAGAGCACGTGCAGTGGAAACCGAGGTGAACTCTTTCCTACTCGACATGCATATGGATAAAAATGGAACTTGGTTGCTACCTAACCAAAATGCTCTGTGTGTCATTAGGTACGAAGAGGACCTAGCAGCTATGGAGCATCACCAAGGAGTAGGGGAACCACCCCAAGTCCACACAAAGGAAGGAGAAGTCAAACAGCAGCTGGACAGGAAGTCCCAGGCGACCCCGTGCGCACGGGCCCCCAAGACCCCGTGCCCACGGGCTACACGGGGAGCTACAGCTGTAGCACCCCATGTGCACGGGCCTCCTAGGATGGCCGACTGAGATTGCCTCTTCGCCCTCCCCTTCATCTCCTTCGACCCCAAGGCTATATAAGTCATACCTAGGACCCTGTTTAGGGATAGCAAAGTATTAGATGAGATATTTGTGAGCTTTGCTCCTTCTACCACCTCCATTGGAGATCAATGCCTCTTAGCAGAGGATCCTCTTGTGGATTTCAAGACCTCCATCTTGGAGAAGACTACCATCATCAATACCTCATTTCCAAGGAGTGGGAAGAACTCTACCATTGCATCTTTCCATTGATTGTATTTGTGACTTGTGGATCTTGTGTTGCCACTCTAGTGGATGTGTAATTGGGTATTGTTGGAGTGAATTCCTCTTTGTGATTTCTTAGTGTTCATCCTTTTCCCCCTCCAAGTGTAAAAATATCCATCTTAGGGTTTCACCCTACAACAAATGGTTTTCTTTGATGTTCTACTTTCCAATTCGAGAGAAGGTACAATTACCTTATCAAGTTCTACTTTCCTCCCGATCACTTCTTTCGAGAGAAACTCCTTCTCTAGAAAGGACCCATTCTTAGCAACAAAGATCTTGCCTCCGGATCTATGGTAGAAGGTGTACCCAATAGTTTCTTTAGGGTATCCTATGAAGACGCACTTCTCTGATTTGGGTTCGAGCTTATCAGGTTGAAGCCTTTTGACATAAGTGTCGCATGCCCAAACTTTAAGAAACGACAGCTTAGGTTTCTTGTGAAACCAGAGTTCATACGGTGTCATCTCAACAGATCTAGACGGTGCCCTATTTAACGTGAATGCGGTTGTCTCTAATGCATAACCCCAAAATAATAAAGGCAAATCGGTAAGAGACATCATAGAAGTCACCATATCTAATAAAGTACGGTTATGACATTCGGACGCACCATTACGCTGTGGTGTTCCAAGTGGCGTGAGTTGTGAAACAATTCCACATTGTTTTAAATAAAGACCAAACACGTAACTCAAATACTCGCTCCCGTGATAAGATCATAGAAACTTTATTTTCTTGTTATGATGATTCTACACTTCATTTTGAAATTCTTTGAACTTTTCAAATGTTTCAGACTTGTGTTTCATCAAGTAGATATATCCATACCTACTTAAATCATATGTGAAGGTCACAAAATAACGATACCCACCGTGTGTTTACAATCATCGGACCGCATACATCGGTATGTATTATTCCAACAAGTCATTAGCTTGCTCCATTGTTCCGAAGAATGGAGTTTTAGTCATCTTACCCATGAGGCATGGTTCACAAGTATCAAATGATTCATAATCAAGTGATTCCAAAAGTCCATCCACATGGAGTTTCTTCATGCGCTTTACACCAATATGACCTAAACTGCAGTGCCACAAGTATGTTGCACTATCATTATCAACTTTGCATCTTTTGGCATCAATGTTATGAATATGTGTATTACTATCGAGATTAAATAAACCATTTACATTGGGTGTATGACCATAGAAGGTTTTATTCATGTAAACAGAACAACAATTATTCTCTGACTTAAATGAATAACCATATTTGCAATAAACACAATCTAATCGTGTTCATGCTCAACGCACATACCAAATAACATTTATTTAGGTTCAACACTAATGCCGAAGGTAGAGGGCGTGTGCGATGGTGATCTTATCAATCTTGGAAACACTTCCAACACTCATCGTCACCTCGCCCTTAACTAGTCTTTGCTTATTATGTAATACCTATTTCGAGTTTCTAATCTTAGCAACTGAACCGGTATCAAATACCCAGTGGCTACTACGATCACCAGTAAGGTACACATCAATAACATGTATATCAAATATACCTTTGTTTACTTTGCCATCCTTCTTATCTGCCAAGTATTTGGGGCAGTTCCGCTTCCATTGATCATTTTCTTTGCAGTAGAAGCACTCAGTCCCAGGCTTGGGTCTAGCTTTGGGCTTCTTCACGGGAGGGGCAACTTGCTTGCCATTCTTCTTGAAGTTCCCTTTCCTTCCCTTGCCCTTTTACTTGAAACTAGTGGTCTTATTAACCATCAACACTTAATGCTCTTTCTTGATTTCTACCTCCTCCGATTTCAGTATCGCGAAGAGCTCAGAAATCGTTTTAGTCATTCCTTGCATATTATAGTTCGTCACGAAGCTTTAGTAGCTTGGTGATTACAAGAGAACTCTATCAATCAATATTTTATCTGGAAGATTAACTCCCACTTGATTCAAGCGATTGTAGTACCCAAACAATCTAAGCACATGCTCACTGGCTGAGATATTGTCCTCCATCTTGTAGGTAAAGTACTTGTTAGAGCTCTCATACCTCTCAACATGGGCATGAGCCTGAAATACCAATTTCAGCTCTTGGAACATCTCATATGTTCCATGGCCTTCAAAACGTCTTTGGAGCTCTGATTCTAAGCCGTAAAGCATGGAGCACTAAACTATCTAGTAGTCATCAGGTCAAGCTTGTTGAACATTCATAACGTCTGCATTAGCTCCTGCAACAGGTTTGTCACCTAGCAGTGTATCAAGGACATAATTATTTTGTGCAGCAATGAGGATAATCCTTAGATCATGGACCCAGCCCGTATAATTGCTACCATCATCTTTCAACTTAGTTTTCTCTGGGAACGCATTAAAATTCAAGGGATGGTAGCACGGGCTATTCATCTACAACATAGATATGCAAAAAGTATTAAGACTTAGTTCATGATAAAATAAGTTCAATTAATCAAATTACTAATGAACTCCCACTTAAATTAACATCCCTCAAGTTATCTAAGTGATTCATGATCCAAATCAACTAACCCATGTCCGATCATCTCGTGAGATGGGGTAGTCAACAATGGTGAACATCTCTACGTTGATCATATCTACTATATGATTCATGTTCGACCTTTCGGTCTCCAATGTTCTGAGACCATGTCTGTACATGCTAGGCTCGTCAAGTTTAACCCAAGTATTCTGCATGTGCAAAACTCTGTTACACCTGTTGTATGTGAACGTAGAGTCTATCACACCCGATCATCACGAGGCGCTTCGAAACGATGAACTTTTTTAGAGAAAGACTGTAAGGGGACCCCCTACAGTATAATTGGTGCAACAAACCCAAATTTCAAGTACTGTCGGCGTTCTGGGAACGGGGGTCCCCAGACTTGCCTGCCTGCGGCCCATGGCGTGGCTATGCTGGCGGGCCTGTGCGGCCCATCTTCACCAAAAAGGCATTCAAGACCCTCGCGAGGGGCCAAGCCTCGCGAGGCGGGCGACGCAAGACCTCCTCAGGAGCGACCTCTCTAGGCAGGCTCGCGAGGAGCGGAGATATCAAGGTGGGGCAAACCTCGCGAGGCTCTCGTGATGTGAGCCATGACGACCGGCACCAGGCGGGCGCCAGCGCGTGCAGCGTCCTTGTTTCCTCTTTGGTGCTAAGGAGGCAGGCGCAGGCGCGGAGTACTGAGGCATCAAGCAAAGGTTTCCATATTGGTGCAACGAGATCAAGACCAGCCGGACGGCAAGACGGAGGTCACCGTGGAGCCCAAGACGGCGTCACCACCAGAGCCTTTTGCAGGCGAAGACCGCTTTTGTCCGGATAGCTTGTACTAGCTGTCCCCTTTCAAATTCGCCCGCCGTTGTTGGCTCCCTTCCCGCTCAATATTTGGGGAGCGGACCAAGGCCTATATAAGTAGAGCTAGCCACCACAGTAGGGAGAGGTCGATCCGATCGAGTTCTCATCCACAAGTCCACAGAGCACAAGAACACCTCAACCTCAGGAGGTTGTTCTTCCCCTTGTACTGTTCTTCATCAGCCCAAGAGGCAATCCACCACCACACACTGGAGTAGGGTATTACACCACAACGGTGGCCCGAACCAGTATAAATCTCGTGTCCTTCTGTCTTGTGAATTCGTCGAGTTCGTCCGCGAGATCTTAGCGAGCTAGGGCGTAGATCGGCAGGAGGGAAAGAACTTCGAGCGCATGCCAGAGTTCGAACCTTAAGGGTTTTGCCAGAACCCCACATCCGACATTTGGCACGGCAGGTAGGGGTGCGCCGTAGCTTCCCTTCCGTCGATTCGTTGCTCCGTCGCTCCGTCGTCTCCATGGCGGACGCTCGCCGCGCTCGAGCTGAGCGCCGGGCTGCCCTCACCGCCCGCGTTGCTCAGACGGCTCCCGTCGGTGGGCCACCTCGTCGTTCTCCATCTCCTGCCACCAATGCCGCCACCGGCCCGGCAGGGAATGAGCAGCAAGCATCCTCGCTGCACCCATCGGTGCGGCAGGACGGCCGCATCGCCACTCCATCGCTGACCCCGGCCGGTTCCTCGTCTCACGCACGTCATGCTCCCATGGACGCACAAGGCGCGCTCCTCATGGCGAACGAGCTCCTGCGCTATCGCCCGGTCGACATCCTCTATGAGGACTGGCTCGACTGCGTCGCCGAACTCGTCCGCGCCACAGGAGGCTCCCCGGCGCCGTCCCACTCTCTGCCTCGCCCTCCGCCAGCCACGGGCGGCGTGGCTTATGGAGCACCTCCACCACCTCTACCCCAAGACTTTTCCTTGGCACCAAGGAGCACGGCCCCACGGCGTGATCCACCGCGCCCGATGCCCGCGCGCGAAGAGAGAAGTTGCCAAGAAATTCCTCGGCCACGGGAAGCTGCACCTGAGCTCCCCGCGCCACCTCGCCAAGACCGCGCGCTACCGGCGGTAGCGGCACGCGGAACTCACCAAGACCAAGCTCCACCTCTGAAACGGGCCCCGACAACCACGGCTGGCTGCCGCGCCTTCACCCCCGAGCTGCGTAGCGTCGCCTGGCCAGGCAAGTTCAAGCCGGACCTGCCTCCTCGCTATGACGGCACCGCCGACCCCGCGGAGTTCCTGCAGCTCTACGAGCTGAGCATCGAAGTGGCCAACGGCGACGAGAAAGTCATGGCGAACTGGTTTCCCATGGCTCTCAAGGATGGTGCCCGCTCCTAGCTCCTGAACCTGCGGCAAGGCTCGATCTCATCCTGGGACGAGATGCGCGACTGCTTCATCGCCAACTTCCAGGGCACTCGCGACCGCCCGCCTGCCGTGGGTGACCTGCGCCGCATCAAGCAACAACCAGGAGAGACCCTCCAGAAGTACATCCAGCGCTTCAACAACATTCGCCTCAAGATCCCCAAGGTCACGGACGAGGCCATCATCTCCGCGTTCTCTGAAGGCGTCCGCGACATCAAGATGAAGGAGGAGCTCGCTATCCACGAGGAGCTGTTCAACCTGGCAACCAAGTGCGCAAGAGCTGAGGAGGGGCACCTTTCCCAACTCGACATGCCAACTGCGGGTGTAGAGGAGAAGAAAGCCAAGGCCAAGGACGTGAAGCGCAAGGGAGCAGTTGTGCTCACAACTGAGCGGGACACCAAGCGGGGCAGAGACCAGCCCGATTCATCTAAGGGTAGCCGACCGTTCTGCGCCTTCCACAACCTGAACACCCACAACACCAGCGACTGTCAAGAGCTCAGAGCCATTCGCGAAGGACGCTTCGGTCGACGCCCCGAGCGCAGCGACCGGGGCTACGGTCGAGGAGGAGGACATGGAGGCGGACGCTGGGACCACCGTGGCCCGCGCGAGGAGTGGCGTGACTAGCCTCGTGAGGACCGCTGGCAGGATCATCTTCGCGAGGGCGCCTGGAGGGACCAGCCTCGTGAGGATCGTCCTTAGGGCAACACCGATCTTCCCCCGCTGCCGCCGCCAAGAAGGAACGACGATCACCATCAGGACGAGGGGGCTTGGGGCTTTCAGGAGCCGCGTGCTATCGCCTGCATCTTGGGCGGCGCTCAGGCCCCAGCCTCTCGGTGCATCTTCAAACAGTTCGCTCGCGAGGTGAATGCAGTCCTCCCCAAGCTCGAGGCCACGCGCCCACTCAGGTAGTCCCGGTGCGCCATCACCTTCAACTCGGCAGATCAGCTTAAGTGCGCAGCCACCGCTGGCGCCCTCCCAATTCTTTGTTCACCAGTCATCAGCAATGCGCAAGTTACCAAGATCCTCATCAACGGCGGCGCAGGGCTCAAGGTCCTATCCGTTGACACGTTCGACAACCTCCAAGTCCCGTATGAACAGCTTCAGCCTACCAAGCCTTTCTCAGGAGTGACCGACGGTTCCACCACATCGATAGGGCAGGTCCGCCTGCCTGTCACCTTCAAGGAGCGCAAGAACTACCACACCGAGCTCATCGACTTCGATGTCGCGCACATCCGCCTGCCATACAACACTATCCTCGGGTATCCGGCCCTGGCCAAGTTCATGGCAGTCACCCATCACGGCTACAACGTCTTCAAGATGCCGGGAAGCGGCGGAATCATCATGGTCCCATATGAAGAGAGAGATGCGGTGTGCTCCCTCGAGCGCGCCTTTCAAGCTGCAGCAAACGACGACCCCGACAGCAAAGGCGAGGCCCTCCTGAGGCCCTCCCCAAGAAGAAGAAGCAGTTGCGCCATGCAGGATCTCAGGAGGGTGGCGACGCAGCTGGAGCCTCGTCAGGATCAGCGCCCGCTCTAGGGGCGCCTCCGTCCATTGCATAGGAAGGCGCGCCCGGCGCCCTCCTCGGGTAGGGCTCGGGGGCTCTCTTTTAGAGGGCCTCAGACCTTGCCAACCTCATGAGGGAGGCGCTTGGGCACCACTTGGAGGCGTGCTTCGCGACACGTTTCCCTCAGGAGAACACAGGGCGAGGAGTGCCCACCACTCAGGAGTTCATCGCCAAGACCACTCAGGAACTGCAAGACGCAAGGACCATGCGCGGGGACCGCCGCTCACAAGGTGTAGCTCCCCATCCAGGTGAGGATGCCGGGCTGCGCATCTGCATCGACGTTCCAGGGCTCAACAGGGCCGCATCTCAGGAGCTTTTCTGGCCTTCGCATGTGGACCATTGCGAGGGCCCACCACACAGCTACGTTCGCATGCCCTTCGGCTTGCCGAGCGTGGCGTTAGCCTATCAGCACAACATGCGGCGTGTCCTGGCGGCTCAGGAGGCCAGGTACCACGCCGTCCTGGCAGAGATGGAGACGGTCTTCAGGGAACCACCCGAGCCCCCAGAGCCTCCCGAGGCTCAGGGCCCCGGTGACTCGTGAGGAGCCATTCCTTCGCCACGTACCTTCAGCTGCCCCAACTCTCCTTCGTCAACAGAACCAGGTGACATTTTCCAAGTTCGTTTAGCTGGGAGCGCCCCCCGGGCTGCATTATTCCCAGGCCGCGTGGGTCCGTCCCTGTGGCATGTATCCCTTTTGCTTATGTCTTTAGCTTACCTGGTTGGGAGCGCCCCTCGGGTTGGATCATCCCCAAGATGCTCGGGCCTGATCCAGTGGCATCTATCTTTATACACTTACCCAAGTTGATTTGTCTTCCATGCTTAATCTGCCTATGATTACCGTCTGCTCGGTTGCCACCCTCCATGGGTCCACCCCTATATGATGCAATCCGCTTGCGCTTTAAAAGGGGGGATCTTGAGCATCGCGACTCAGGAGCTCTTACTGGCTCTCCAGCCCTCAACCCATGGCATTGACCACGGCATCGCGACCTGGCATACCAGCGGCAGCTGAGCTCGCTCGAGGGCTGGGACCTAAGGACGTAGAGTGCTTGCACCTAACCGTCTCGCGGGAACACACAATGTCAGGACCCAGATTCAAAGTCACATCGATCTAGCCGGTGACACCTCATATCACTTTGCGGCCTCACGCATGGTATTCCCACGGGTGTCGCCTTACCATGGCCCGGGACCGTTTGCGCCTTTTGGCTCACGTATATGATAATGTCGCTAGCATCCATATGACAGAGAACCCGGGCCGACATGGCTAGTCGTGAACCCAAAGCGGCACTAACCCATGGGGACAGGCATACATGAATCACATCGAGCATGTCGGTCAGCAGCGTGTGAATCCGGGCTATAGCACTGGGCTAACAGGACTTCGGGAACCCGGGCTGTAGCAGGCTAGGCAGGACTCCGGATGTCACCGCATGACATTTCCCCGAAGGGACAGACACAGGAATGAAGTGAAACACATGCCGGCCAGTCAAGTGTCCAGAGCAGTAGTGTTGGGCTAGCAGGACTCGGGTGAACCGCGCTGTAGTGGACTACTATGGCTCAAAGAAGCACTAGACTACATTTCCCCATAAGAGAGGCTGCCAAGGATAAACAACTAGATTGTCGGATCCCACACATACCAAGCATTTCAAACATACACACAATATGCTCGATATGTGTAAATACAACATGGCATCACAACATAACTCTACGACTCAAGTATTTATTCATTAGGCTCCGAGGAGCGAGATATTACAAACATGGGTCCCATGACCCAACATTCAGAGCATACAAGTCAAACACAAGCGGAAGCTTAACATGTCTGAGTACAGACATCTACAAATGAAAAGGTGAGAAGCCCGACTATCTACCAGATCTGCCGAGGCACAAGATCGTGAATCGAGGTATCAAGCTAAACGTCAAGTCCACGCTGAACTACTAGCGAGACCGACGTCTCTCGCAAAACATAAAATAGGCAAACGTGAGTACAAATGTACCCAACAAGACTTACATCGAACTAACTACATATGCATCGGTATCAACAAAGGGGTGGTGGAGTTTAACAAAGAAGAAGCCAGCTTTAACTCGGTGGCTATCCTAAACTACGATTGCAAGTAACTCTTTTGAGGTGGCGCTGCAGTCCACATATTCACCAATCAATACACCACTATGGATCCGATTCCGTCTTCCTACGAGAACGCCATCCATAGCACGCACACTTATCTTGCGCATTTTAGAGTATCCACTTTCACTTGTCTATGAACTGTACAGGCAACCCAGAAGTCCTTTACCGCGGACACGGCTATTCGAATAGATCATATTAACCCTGCAGGGTGTACTTCTTCACACACACTCGCCACTTACCACCATGTACACGTCGTGTATCTCGGCAACCTTCAAGCGGAAGCTTTGGCGAGGAGTCGGCCACGACCTGACTAACCACACAAGTCTCTAGTCCGTGTTTATCGCCTATTCGGGTTCCATCCGCGATGAGATCCGGCCGGGTGTCGCTCACGGTCCCAAACGATGTCTGCGGGGTTCCCGAGACACCAAAGCAGGCGCTCGGTACATCAAAGCCACGGTGTATCTACCGCATCATAGCCCACCCTAGGGTCAGCGCCACGCACGGCCTCCAACACATATCCTACAAACACCGTAAACTAGTTGCAACTCCCGGATGTAGATCGAGGCGATTAATAAGCCGAGAGGGGCCGAGTTACCGTAACCCAATGTGTGGTAGTAACTGTTTCATGGATCACAAACACGTAACTCAGTTCACGAGGATGGCTGCAATGAGACAACCCACCATGTACTCCTACATGGCCTCTCACCGCTACCTTTACCAAATCGTGTTCACACACTTAGCTCACACATAGTAGGACATGTTCACACACCTCCGATTCATCCTCGATGAATCGGACCTGACTCAACTCTAAGCGATGAGTGAGGCATGACAAACAAGCATGAATGAGTAGGCACAACAGGCTCAAACAACTCCTACTCATGCTTGTGGGTTTCATCTATTCTTTGTGGAATGACAGTCATGCGAGAGGATAAAGGGGTTCAGCTACCATGACAAAGTAACAGATGAATCGTTGTTGTCCTAATGCAGTAAAAAAGAGCAGGAGTGAGAGATTGAGATTGTATCGGAATGAACAAGGGGGTTTTGCTTGCCTGGCACTTTTGAAGATAATATAGTTCTTCATTGGTGTCATCGATCTCGTCGTCAGAACATCGTCTACCGAGAGGGGACGGTTACCGGCAAACATGTATGACACAATCAATGCAATGCGACAATATGATGCATGCTATGACATGGCAATATGAATGTGTTTTGGGCTGATGCAACTAGCGAGGTTAAATGAAGTTGGTTTGAACCCTAGGTTCAAATTCAAACTCCATATGTGAACGTTTAAATGCCATTATAAGATTTGGCCTAAACAGCAGCCCTAAGTTGTTCTATCATGCATGAAAATGGTGCAGATGGATAGACTGGATTTTTCTGATCATTTTTCATATATAAATTATTTAATTGGAGTTACGGTTGAATTTCTATGATTTTTTAGAAGTTTAAACTGTTTTCTGGAATTTCCTGGATTATAAAAACGCCAGAAAACATTTACTGCATCAGCATGATGACAGCACTGTGTCAACAGGTCAACTGGATTGACCCAAGTCAAACCTGACGTGCGGGGTCCACACGTCAGTGACACATGGACTAATCCCGGTCAAACCTAGCGCTGACTAGGGTTTGACCGATGGTAAAACCATTGTCAGGAGCTTTAGTTAGGCTAATCACAGTAATTAGACTAATCTAATCCGTCCACGCCACTGGATTAACTCCGGCGATAACCGAAGCACGGCAGCGATGCCCGTCTGGCCGTTTCCGGCGGCTAGAGCTTGTGCGGGAGGGTGCGTTGGAGAGCTGATGTTGCGGCGCTTCGGACGGTGGCAGTGGCTGGTGCTCAGGTGGGCTGTGGCTTCGACGGCGGTGAGCGAGGCGGCGACCGGAGTTCGGCCGGGTGTGGGGACGCAGCTGCAGCGCTCGAGAGAGCGAGTTGGGGTGCGAGTTGGGCTCCTGGCGAGGTTTGGAGCACGGCCACGTGCCTAGGAGCGACGAACACGGCCTCTGGCCACAGCGGCGAGGAGCTCAGGCGGCGGCGTGAATCAGTCGCCGGCGGTGCGGTGGCCATGGCGAGAAATAGAGCACGGGAGCAAGGGGAGAGGACGCAGGGGCTCACGGCAAGTCGGTTGGAGAAGACGTCGAGCTCGGGGGAGGTCGGACGACGTCGAATCATCGGCGGTTGTCGTCGGATCCCGCGGAAGAAGATGAAGGCGAGGACGACGGCACGGGGCTCCCGGCGTCACGTGTCTTGGCGACGAGGAAGAGGGCGTCGCGGCGGAGCTCGGGGCATGTCGGAGTGGCTCGAGGGCGGCTGTGGCCGTGGTGGCTGGATTGGCGGCGATGTGGCGCTCGGCCATGAGAGAGAGGGAGATCCGAGGAAGGATGGGGACGAGAGAGAGTGAGAGAGGCGGGAGGGTCGCGTGGCACTTTCGTCGAAGCGTCGAGGGAGGGCAGGCAGGCAGCCTGCTTTGTCGGCGTGGCGCCGTCTTGGGCGTGCTCCGCTTCTCCTCTGCCTTTCCCGCAAGAGGAGGGATGACTGCAGCGGTGGTTGGTGGGCCAGCTCTGGGCTGCAGTTGGGCGCCAAGGGCTGCAGTAAGCGCCTGTAGGGTTTTCTCCTCTCTCTCTGGTTTCTCTATTTTGTTTTCTTTTCTATTTACGTAATTTTGTTTTTGATTTAGTTTGAGATCTAAATCATTTTAAAACTTTCTGTAAATTTTGTGTGAGCTCGAGAGAAATTCCAAGGCCACATGCAAATTTACAAAATATTTGAACATTATTTCTTATATAGCAGAAATAATTCCAACCCAAATCGTTATTGATTTAAATCAAACGCCCAAAATAAATTATTTCGTGACTTCAAAAATATTGGTTTGAATTTTATCTCATGCCAATATTTTCCGCAGAATAACAGGAACATTTTCTTGGACTCATTTGATGAGGTTTAAATGTTAGTTATTTTCAGGGGTTTTCTGAGGCTTGAAAATTCCTCAATTCAAATTTCATTTGAATTTAAACATGATGCAACAACCAAGCCAGTCCAAGGCCAAGGTAAAGCTAAGGATGTGACACACAACCATCGAAGACTCAAGACCAGGCGCAACCCGCCTTGAGGTAGGGCCTCGTGAGTCCCGCGCTGGCTCACGAGTGCCCAGATACACCTCGCAGCCCTGTCGTGCAAGCCACGTGTCAGGGCGGGGCTGTACACGCCTCGGGGGCTCCTCCCGGAGGGGGGCCCCCTCCCATGCCCAAGAAGCACCATGCTCCGCGCTGGTCGTCGACACTGCCGAGGAGCGGCTATGCCCGTGCACAAGCGGAAGCACTATGCTCATGCTACCGGTGATAAACAACCGAGGCGGCCCCACGATCGTACCAACCTCAAGGAGCCCCAGAGCTCAGCGTCGGCCTCACTGCCGCGCCTCCCCTCGGGAGAGCCGCGAGGGCTGGACACAGGGGCTGCGCTTGGGTCACGCCTGGCGTACGCCACCCAACCAGGCCTCCCGAGCCTGGGGGCTGCTCTCGGGTCACGCCCAAGCGCACGCCGCCCAAACGGGTCTCCCGGACCTGGTCGTCGCACGCCCCTCCCGAGGCCTCGGCGAGGGCAGGTATGGAAATTGTTTGCACGTCAAGGGGGACTCCTGAGCATCGCGACTCAGGAGCCTAACTGGTCACGTAGCCCCTCACTCCTTGGTCCGTCCTGGTCTCCGGTTGGCCCAACGGCGGTTGAGGTATGCGCGGGGCCGGGCTCTGCCGACATAGAACATTAGTCTATCCTCGCGTACTCTCCCTATAGGCTGTTTGCGTGTCAAGGGGGACTCCTAAGCATCGCGACTCAGGAGCCTAACTGGTCATGTAGCCCCTAACTCCTTGGTCCGTCCTGGTCTCCGGTCGGCCCAACGGCAGTCGAGGTATGCGCGGGGCCGGGCTCTGCCGACGCAGGACACAAAGAGGATAGGAAGGAAATCACAAAATCTCGAATCAAATACTACAAAACATATCATCCTCACAATATCAAATGAAAGTTTAACGCCTCCACGAGGCCTGATGCATGTTACTGGGACGAAACCGGAGGTCAGCTGCAGCTCACCCCTGGACACCGCCATCGCCTGCTAAAGGTGCTCCTCCCTGGGTAGTGACGCTTTCACCTCCACCACCGGCCGCGGGATCGGCAGCATCGCCGGACAAGGGTGCGGAGGCAAAGCCGCGGAACCTCTTCAGCAGGGCCTCTACCTGACCTTGCACGACTGCGGCGGCGGCTTCGCAGCGATCTTCAGCCACAGGCTACAACAGCTCGTCAAGACAAGCGTTGGGGTCGCGAAGGTGCAGATGGCTGAAGACGCGAGCCAATGCAGCTGAACACAGGACGCGAGCTTCTGCCTCTGCCGTGGGACCGATACCATCCACAACCTCCTCAACCAGCTTCACCAAGGGCGGAAGCAGCAGGGCGGGACCGTCCTTGTCGGTGGACAGCGGCCTCTCCAAGCCGTGCTCGTAGAGTGTCTTCAGTGCCTTGCGAGACCTCTCCTCGAGATCAGCAAAGGCCACACGGTCTTCGGCCAAGACTCGCGCCTTGGCATCAAGATCGGCTTCCCTCGCCTTCACCTTCCGCTCCAGCTCCTCCAGCCGGCTGTGCTCGGTGTCCTGCGTCTTCCCCAACTCCTCCAGCTCAGCATCACGGTTCTTGACAGGCGTCCTCCCGGGGGCCTTCATCTCCTCCTCCTTCACCAGGCGGCAGCGTGCTTCTTCGGCATGCTTGTCGTGCAGGTCCTTCAGCTCGTCCTCCAGCTCTTGGCAGCGGTCGCGGGTGGCCTTGGCATCTTTCAGCGTCGCCTCACGATCGGCTGCAGCATTGGCGGCGCTCTGTTTCTCCTTCTCGGAAGACGATGCGGCCTGGCTCAGCATCGTGCGGACCGCCAGGTCGGAATGAAGCCAGCCAGAGGCTAGCTCCAGGCGCCCGGCCACCAGGCGCGGGTCCGCGCTCAGGAGATCTGCCTGCAACTGGTCATGTCCAAAAGAGCGCGCTCCAGAACAGCAGCAGGAGCAGAAGAACCTAGGAGTGCAGGTGCAGCAGTAGGAGGAGACGACGTCGTCACCAAGGCCCGGGAGACCGCGGGCTCCGGAGCAGCTGGGACCTCTTCAACGGGGCCAGACGTTGGCCCTTCGGGAGCCAGCGGGGCCATGGGGGCTGACTCCTCCCGGCGATGTTCCTCTTGGCCTCGCGAAGACGACCGGGATGGGGAGGAGCGGGCGCTGGCGCCTCCTTTCTTAGCAGAAGAGGGTGCAGTCATCGTACCCTCTTTCCTCTTCTTCGCCGCGGGCAGCGGCCTGGGCAGCCAAAGACGAAAGTCAGGAAGCAACGACAAGAGCAAAAACAAGATGGAGGTCGAACACTTACTGATCCACCATGACATAGTTCCACTTGGGGAGCTTGAAGCCTCAAAGCCTCGGAGCCTGGGAAGTGCGCGTGCGGGCCCCGGCGGCAGAAGGCAACACAGCAGGAGAGCTGGAGACAGCCCCAGGCGGCGCCAAGGCGGGGACAACATCCCGAGGGATCAGTGATGACCTACTCCTCGTCGAGACAACAGGCGGATCCCCCTCCTCTTGGCGGACCTCGACTTCAGCGTCGTCAGGAAGGGCGCAGAGGATTTCAGCTTTGCTCAAGGGGGAGTTCTCCCCCATCTCTTCGAGGGTCGCCTCCAAATCCCCCCTCTTCTTCCTTTCCCCCGCCGGACTCGTTGGAGGACACCTCCACCAGCTTCGGTGCTGCTAGGGTTCCGGAAAGCACAGGCAGCACCAACCCGCGTGCGTCGAAGGTCGGCCTGGAAAGCACAAGCGGCTCCCAATCCTTGCGGAGGAACAAGGGGGCGAAGGCACTCGGCGGGTACTCCTGGTTGTCCCCGACCAGAAGGCGCAGGACAGCAGCTAGTTCGTCGCCAGGCAGGGCCCCTAGTCTCAGGCGCGTCTTGTCTTCTTCATCTCCGAGCTCCCACAAGGGGCGCGACCACGCCTGGAGCGGGGCGACGTGCAGCATCAAGAATTCCCTCAGGAGCATGGCCCATGTGACCTTTGCCGCCTTCGCGTTGCCTGGCTTCAGGTCGTCTGCATCTGCCCCAGCACAGATGACGCCCGCTTGTCAGTGAGCTTCTCGCAGGGCCACCCCTTGTTAAACTGGGGCGCCTTCGTTGGCAAGGTGAAACGCGGATGGGCGCGCTTGCGTCCATCATGACCCATTTGGCCTGGATATTGTCGTCCCTCTTCCCGGTGCTCGAGATTGAGTTGGCCTTGCCAGATGCGATGAAATTGGCGCACCCGGAGATATGTCCCTCGCTGACGTGAAGGAAGAAGAAGTGGCGTAGAAGCGCCACGGATGGCATCACGCCCAGGTACGCCTCACAGTAGTAGGCAAAGATGGACAGGAGGAGGATAGAGTTGGGGTGGAGGTGCAACGCCTGCAACCCGTAGTGGTCAAGGACCTCAAAAAAGAAATCGGAGAAGGTGGGAACCAACCGGACGACGATGCTGCTTGAGAAGAAGGGGACGAAGGTGTTTCCCTCAGGCTCCGGCACGTCGGAGGCAAGCCGGATCTCCGTCTTCCCCCCTTCATTGCTCTCCCCCGCCGTCAGCAGACGCATGGAGGCGGGGCTCTTCTCAGTGACGGTGGGCGCTTCAAGAGCTGGCTCATACCAAGCCGGCGCCGAGGAGGTCTTGGTCTTGCGCAGTGCCATGGGTCGCAGATGTGGAGCAAGATTGGAGCAGCTCTGGAGGTACCAGAGGCGGGGAGTGAGAAAGGGGATCTGGAGCAAGGCGACGAAGAAACAATGAAGGCAAAAACTGTCTGCGCCAGCATTTTGTCAGGATGGGCAGTTGCCGAGGCCGCGTGGGGGAGTGGAGACGCCCACGTCCTATCAACTGCCACGCGTCGACCAAGGCCGCAGGCTTTTGGGGCCCGCGGTGCTCCGTGCTTGACCCTTGGCTTCGCCGCGAAGCCAAGCCCGAGCGCACCTTGGGCCCGGGGGCTACTATCAGCGTTCTGGGAACGGGGGTCCCCAGACTTGCCTGCATGCGGCCAAAGGCGTGGCTATGCTGGCGGGCATGTCCGGTCCATCTTCACCAACAAGGCATTCAAGACCCTCGCGAGGGGCCAAGCCTCACGAGGCGGACGATGCAAGACCTCCTCAAGAGCGACCTCTCCAGGCAGGCTCGCGAGGAGCGGAGATATCAAGGCGGGGCAAACCGCGCGAGGCTCTCGTGACGTGAGCCATGACGACCGGCACCAGGCGGGCGCCAGCGCTTGCAGCGTCCTTGATTCTTCTTTGGTGCTAAGGAGGTAGGCGCAGGCGCGGAGTACCGAGGCATCAGACAAAGGTTTCCATATCGGTGCAACGAGACCAAGACCAGCAGGACGGCAAGAAGGAGGTCACCGTGGAGCCCAAGACGGCGTCACCACCAGAGCCTTTTGCAGGCGAAGACCGCTTTTGTCAGGATAGCTTGTACTAGTTGTCCCCTTTCAAATTCGCCCGCCGTTGTTGGCTCCCTTCCCGCTCAATATTTGGGGAGACGACCAAGACCTATAAAAGTAGAGCTAGCCACCACAGTAGGGAGAGGTTGATCCGATTGAGTTCTCATCCACAAGTCCACACAGCACAAGAACACCTCAACCTCAGGAGGTTGTTCTTCCCCTTGTACTGTTCTTCATCAGCCCAAGAGGCAATCCACCACCACACACTGGAGTAGGGTATTACACCACAACGGTGGCCCGAACCAGTATAAATCTCGTGTCCTTCGGTGTTGTGAATTCGTGGAGTACATCCGCGAGATCTTAGCGAGCTAGGGCGTAGATCGGCAGGAGGGAAAGAACTTCGCGCGCACCCCAGAGTTCGAACCTTAAGGGTTTTGCCGGAACCCCACATTCGACAAGTACCATGCCTTGAACCTGGGTGGGTGGGAAGGCATCAGCCCCTTCCCACCACTAGGCTATGCCTTTGAAACGACGAACTTTGGCAATGGTGCATACTCAGGGAGACCACTTTTTATCTTCAGATTATGTGAAGGGGTCATCTTATAATGCTACTGTCGTTCTAAGCAAAATAAGATGCAGAAAGGATAAACACCACATGCAATCAAAATATGTGCCATCATATGGCCATCATCTTGTGCTTTTGATCTCCATATCCAATGCATTGGCATGATCTCCATCGTCAATGGCTCGACACCTTGATCTCCATTATAGCGTCGGGGTCGTCTCACCAACTATTGCTTCTTCAACTATTGCTAATGCACAGCGACAAAGTAAAGCAATTGCATGGCGCTTAGTGATTGACACGTAGGTTATACAATAATTAAAGACAACCCTAAGGCTCCTGTCGGTTGCCATACTCATCGACATGCAAGTCGTGAACTTATTACAAAACATGATCATCTCATACATCAACATATATCACATCATATCTTGACCATATCACATCATAACATGCCCTGCAAAAACAAGTTAGACGTCCTCTACTTTGTTGTTGTAAGTTTTACGTGGCCGCTACGGGAATCTAGCAAGAACAATTCTTACCTACACATAAACCACAACTGTGATTATCAAGTTTGTTGTTTTAACCTTCTTCAAGGACCGGCCGTAGTCAAATTTGATTCAACTAAAGTAGGAGAAACAGACGCCCGCCAACCACCTTTATGCAAAACAAGTTGCATCATGGGACATAATGTTTTATCCTGGGTTATGCTGCTATATAGAGTTAACACCGGAGACATGTTGTTAGAAGACAGTTCAACATTGGGGAAGATCATTCTTGCCCCTTGTTCAACTATGATGTGCTTGAAACCAATTCCCACCTCTTTTTTCAATGCCCATTTGCCTCCAGATGCTGGGATACTATTGGTATCAACTGGAATAACCACCTGGATATGCAAGCCAAATATGACCAAGCTAACTCAGCCTGGAAAAGCGTTTATTTAAAGAAATAACCATCTTGGTAGCATGGAATATTTGGAAACAAATAAACAATATGGTGTTCGACGGTGAACCAGCCACTCATGTTGACTGGGTAAGGAAGCTCAGAGGAGACTTGGTAATTCTAGGGTTTAGACTTCCACCTCAAAAGGTGGCCTTTCTAGAGAGTTCTAGTAACTCACTTGTAATCTAACTTCTGCCGACAAGAGATAAGACTAGAAGTGTCTGTGTTAGGGGGGTACCCTTGGGTGTGGAGTGAACATGTAAACTTGTATGTAACCCCCCTGTTGTGTTAACCTTTGGTTAACTCTATAAAATGCAATAGTAGGAGCCTCTCCTTCTGTTTTAACTGTCAAAAAAATGGAACCGTTCTCATGTGCGTGGACATGTAAGGTTGGTTCGGGCCGCTTCATCCCACAATGCCGCTGAATCAAGATAAGACGTTGGTGGTAAGAAGTATGAACATCACCGCCCATAACACTTTTGTGTTCTACTCGTGCATATCATCTACGCATAGACCTGGCTCTAATACCACTGTTGGGGAACGTTGCATGGAAAACAAAAAAAATCTACACACGCGCAAGATCTATCCATGGAGATGCATAGCTACAAGAGGGGAGAGTGTGTCTACATACCCTCATAGACCGTTAAGAGGAAGCGTTTATCAACGCGGTTGATGTAGTCGTACACCTTCACGATCCGCCCGATCAAGTACCGAACGTACGGCACCTCCGTGTTCAGCACACGTTCAGCTCGATGACATCCTCGCCTTCTTGATCCAGCAAGACGGGTAAAGTAGTAGATGAGTTATGGTAGCACGACGGCATGGTGACGGTGGTGATGCAACTATCTCCACAGGGCTTCCCCGAGCACTACGAAAATATGACCGAGGATGAACTAGAGGGAGAGGGGCACCGCACACGGCTAGGGAATCGTGGTGTGTGTTGCCCCTCTCCCTCCTCACATAGGTGGAGGGAGAGGCGAGGAAGCCTTGGGCGCGCCCCCAAGGGGCCAGCGCCTACCCTGGCCGTCCCCTTCCATATTTGTGCATGGGGGGAAGGAAAGGGGGCTGGCCGGCTTAGGGCGCCTCCCCTTTCCTTCTCCTCCTCCTTGGTGTGTGGGCAGGGGTAGAGGGGCGCGCCAGCCCCTTGTGGGATGGTGTGCTTCCCCCCCTTTGGCCCATAAGGCCCACCACTTACCGTTGGCCTTCCGGAACCCCTTCCAACACTCCGATGAATACCCGGTACATCCCAAAACTTTTCTAGTGACCAAATAGCATCGTCCTATAAATCAATCTTTACCTCCGGACAATTCTGGAGCTCCTCGTCATTTCCGTGATCTCATCTGCGACTCCGAACAACATTCGGTGACCAACTCACATAACTCATATAATACTATATCGTCAACGAACGTTAAGCGTGCGGACCCTAGGGTTCGAGAATGATGTAGACATGACCTAGACGCCTCTCCGGTCAATAACCAATAGCGGGACCTGGATGCCCATATTGGTTCCTACATATTCTACGAAGATCTTTATCGGTCGAACCTTTATGACAACATACGTTGTTCCCTTTGTCAGTCGGTATGCTACTTGCCCGAGATTCGATCGTCGGTATCTCCATACCTAGTTCTCTTGTTACTAGCAAGTCTCTTTACTCATTCCATAATACATCATCTCGTAACTAACTCCTTAGCCACTTTGCTTGCAAGCTTCTTGTGATGATGTATTACCGAGAGGGCCCAGAGATACCTCTCCGATATACAGAGTGACAAATTCCAATCTTGATTTGTCGGTGCAAGGATATGCCCCTTATGTTTTGGAGTTTGTTGACATAAACAATTTGGGAATGATGTGTTTGCTAGTGCACACAGAGTAACAGGTCCCTGGAGTAATCGACAAGTCTGATGAAAACGATGAAGATAATCTCCCTACGCAGCAGCGAAGGTTACCACCAAACATAAAGTTAACAAGAGTGACCCCTAAAAATTGCTGAAGTATAAGCAATTGGCTCGGTGCTTGTTCGAAGCAGATCACTGTGCTCAAGGAAGAATGAAGACAAAGTGAAGACATAGCATTTATTTCGTTGTTCTTCTTCTTTCATTGAGTCGTAGGACCACCGTACTATTGATTCTCTGATGCTAAACCCAAATCCTACGAAAGTTGTGAGAGAAATCTCTTTGTGCTCTGATTAAATACTTGCTAGCAAGAGACTGTGATCTTCTTCACTGTGAGAAATTTGACTCAGACTGAGGAGTTAGCATTACTTGTTTCTCAAGTAATGTTACCGTTGCTCCAAAATCCGACCGTTGTGAACGTGTCGGTTGGCCATTAGCTGGACCTCGTGTCCAAAATGTTCATCTGGGAAGGCTGCGGCTATAAATAGCCACCCCACGCCGGCTTTGTCCGGTGGCTGCTCCATTTAATTCTAAGAACATTGTTGAGCAACCCCCTCTTTGAGCGATTTGAGTTTAAAATCCACCAAGAAAAAAACTCTAGAGCCGAAGAATTAGATAGTGGTTCAGCATCACTGGAATCTAAGTTTAGTATGCTCCTCCTATTACTCTTGAGAGCCGCAAACACTCTAGACGGTTAGGTGTCAATTTGTTCAGAGACCAAGAGTGATTGTGGTTCTCAAAGAAGTCGGTAAAGGTTCAGAGATCGCCTTCAAGTATCTACCACGAGTGATCGGCATCGGTTGACGAATCGATTGTGAAGGAGAATAGGGTGAAGAGAGTTTATCTTCCGTGTTAAGTCACAACCCCTCCAACCAGACGTAGTCCTTGTGTAGAAGGGCGAACTGGTCGAACAAATACCTTTTCGCCATCGAGCACCTTCGGTTACCTTTGTTACCCAAGTTTACTCTCGATGCATTCCATTCATGTAATTTACTTTGATGCATGCCTTAGTTTCCCTTCCGTACTCTTTTGTAGTTCTTATTAGCTTGTTTATCATTTATTCCGCTGCTGGGTTCTTAGAGATTTAAGTTTTCCGAGGAAAATTTGAAACTCCCATTCACCCCCCTCTCGTAGACATACTTCGTTCCTACAATTGGTATCAGAGCAAGGTACTCCTGGACTCTGCTCATTTTAGTCGAATGACTTTGGAGTTTAAGTATGTCTTTAGTGAACTACACGTCGCACCTCAAGATTTCCATATTCGATGGGATGGATTATCCCTTCTAGAAGGAGAAGATGAAGATTCGTCTTCGAGCTATAGATGATGATATGTGGAACATGGTGCATCTCGGGTTCACAGTTGTTATTCTTGAAGCTCCTACCGATGAAGAAAAGAAGCTCATTCAACTAGATGCTCAAGCTAAAGATGAAATTGGTGGCCATCTCTCTTGAGCTCAATTCCTTCGGTATCGACAGTGTGAAACTGCAAAGGAACCGTGGGATGTCCTCGAAAAGATCAATGAGGAGTTTCGACTCAAAAAGAAGCTCGAATTGATACTCTTCAGGCGAAGTTCAATTCTTCAAGCACATTGGAAATGAAAGTTGTCCGCAAACTTTCGATCGCCTCACTGACATAGCAAATGAACTTCAAGGACTTGGTGCCAAAGACATCACTGACCATAAAGTTGTGAAGAAACTGCTTCGATCACTTGACAGCTCATTTGACACACTTGTTTTGATAATTCGAGAGCTTCCTGATTTCAAAAGCCTCAACTCTGCTGATGTTATGGAAAGACTGAACACTCACGAAGAACAACAAGAAGAGAAGAGAGATCTGTATGGCTCAACTGAACGCAAAAACCATGCTATCAAAGCTGTGGCTGATTCCTCAGATGGAAATGTCGAAGAAGATTCAGATGATCCAGAACGACTCAGCAAAGATCTCGCACTGATCACGAAATAATTCCAACGTTTCCACAAGAAGAGCCAGTTCCAGAAAAGAAGTTCAAGCAACTCTGGAGGTTCAAAATCTTCAAAACCTACCGGAGAATACACCTGTTTCAAGTGAAAAAAGCATGGACACTTCATTTCGGACTGCCCTCTCTGGGAAGCTAAAATTCGTGCTAGTGGGAGATATGATTTGGGCAACTATCGAGGCAAAAGAAAGAGCAAGAAATACGACTCCGATGATGAGAAGAAAACGAAGAAATTCTTCAAGAAGAAAGACAACTCCACCTCAAAGTCATCTTCTAGATCTTCCTCAAAGAATCCTTCCAAGTCCTCCTCCAACCACAAGAATACCTATCGCAAAGCCAATGCATGCATCGGCAAGGAGATGGATTCTGGAGAAAAAGAAGAATCATCTGCTTCGAAGAAGAAAATGAGTGTGATGGCGATTCTGGCTCAGGCATGGCTGGCATAGCATGCGCCTCTTCACCGGCGAAGAATTTCTGCGGGAACCCGTCAAGCAACGATGAAACTCCTGCCTACTACTTCATAGCCAAGGCCTCGAAAGAAAAGGTACCCTCCAAACTGATTCACTCCAGTGATCAATATTCTTCTGATGAGGATGGCCATGCTAAGTTAATCAAGATTGCCAACATACAACAAAACTCTCTTGAGAAAATTGAGAAAACCCTCAGGAAGTCTGAAGCGTTGTTGGTTAAGGAGATGGAGAAGAATCATTCATTGACCGAAGAGTATTCTACTCTCAAGTCACAAATGGATGAACTCACAACTCATCGTGATTTTCTGTCAGCAGACCACGAGAGATTCACCTTTGATTTCCTGAAAAGAAAACAGGAAGTCGAGGCACTAGGAGAGGCTCATGAAGACTTGTTGAGAGAAAATTCTCTTCTCACCCAACAACTCAAGGAGAAAGCTGAAGTGTTTGAGCCACCATGTTTAAAATGCCTTGAACGAAAAAATTCTGAATCTAATGCTAAATCATCTGTGAGTGTTAACCCCTCAATCGAGGAAAATAGTTCTGTTTCTGATGAAAATGCAAGATTGAAGGATCTTCTTCGGACAGGAATGTTCAAATATCTCAAAGGTCACCAAACCCTTTGCGATGTTCTGAAGAAATCTATCCTTCACAAAAATCCCAGAAAGGAAGGCATCGGTTTCGAAAGGAAACTAAATGAAAATGGCACTTACTAGGAACCACATCAATATTCTCAGACTGTGTGGGTTCCTGCAAAGAGCAAAACGCTCGACCCAGCATTACTTTTGAGATATAACTCTCACATTCATGTATATGCTGATGATGATTCCTGTATATAACTCTCCCATTCCTGTATATCCTGATGATGATTCCTGTATATAACTCTCCCATCCCTGGACAACTATAAGTTGTTCAAAGATCAACATGGTGAGACTGTTGCTCGCTATGTTGGACCAAACAGCAGAAATGCGCCCCAAAGAAAGCCATTTGGGTGCCTAAGAAAACGGTTGATGCTCTGCCTGTTCCTACTTGACTAACCATGCAGGCACAAAGAATTCGACAGAATGAATATATGCATACAGGATACAATCACTATGCTCATTCATCCGGAAAGAATTTCAATGCTTACTCCTTCGATTACTCTCGCTACTCATTGAGGAACAACTATACTTATCGAAAGAAATCATATCCTGCTCGTCCATTTGTTTCGAAGCCACCTGAAAAGATGTGGGTGGTTAAGAAAGCCTAATTCTTCTGCAGGACTATGTCTCTGGGTGCACTAAATGGATTATGGATATTGGATGCACTAGTCATATGACCGAAGACAAGTCATTGTTTTTCGACCCCAACTTAACTGCTTCTCCTTTAAAGTATATCACTTTTGGCGACAACAACAAGGGAAAGGTAATTGTCCTAGGTAAAATTGCTATATCCAAGGACAAATCTATTGATGATGTGCTACTTGTTCAATCTCTTGGATCAATCTTATGTCAGTTGGCAAGCTATGTGATTTAGGCATGCTAGTTTTATTCTCTATACCCAAATGCAATGTCTTCATGGCCTCTGACCATTCCTTCGTCTTTGAGGGAATTAGAAAAGGTGATCTTTATATTGTGGATCTCTCTAAGGGTCCCTCAGTCCAAACTTGTTTGCTTGCAAAAGCAACCAAAGGATGGCTGTGGCACCGTAGACTTGGTCATGCAGGTATGAGAAACTTGCAGACCCTGGTGAAGAAAAAGCATCTTTGTGGCATTCCTGATGTGAAATTTGACAAGAATCATCTCTGTGCTACTTGTGAAGCTGGTAAATTGGCTAAGAAACATCATTCATCCACGAGAGTTATGACCACAACACGACCACTAGAAATTCTTCATATGGATTTATTCGATCCTCAAAATTATGCAAGCTTCGGTGGCAGTCATTATGGTCTGGTTATTGTTGATGATTTCTCTCGATACACTTGGGTATTCTTCCTCGAAGACAAGACTCGTACTCAAGATATCTTCAAAAGCTTCGCTAAGAAGGCCCAGAATGAATATGATGTGCGAATTAAGCATGTCAGAAGTGACAATGAAACTGAGTTCAAAAATACTCACATTGTTGAATTTCTCGATGATCATGGTATCACTCATGAGTTCTCTTCTGCATACACTCCTCAACAGAATGGAGTTGTTGAACGAAAGAACAGAACTCTCATTGAAATGGCAACAACAATGCTCAGTGAGTATAAAACTTCCATTCGCTTCTGTCTGTCGATATGTTACTTGTCTAAGATTCGATCGTCGGTATGTCCATACCTAGTTCAATCTCGTTACCAGCAAGTCTCTTTACTCGATCTGTAATACATCATGCCGTAACTAACTCCTTAGTCACTTTGCTTGCAAGCTTCTTGATGCGGAGCATCCTATGGACATCACCATGTCAAGGGTCTAATCGGCGAGTGACACGTGCGACATCTACTTCACATACACAAAGGTGAATCATCTCCTTTACACGTGCTCACTTGACCCCTTCGAGGATGGTATACTACTTGACACCCCTCTTGTGTGCATGCATATGTATTCTCGAAGCTTCACGGACGATGAGGAGTGCAAGCGCCAAGGAACAACTACACCATCCGTGAGGGAAGCCTGGAAGCGAGGACGGAAGAAGACGGAGCTGCTGAAGCTACAACGGCCGGACATCCGGGCCAGAGGCCGTACATCTGGCGCCTGTGCAGCCGCCTAACAGCTGCACCAATAGTCGGGCGAACAATCTTTAGTGGCCGGACATCCGGCGCCAGCCCCGGACATCCGGCGCCTCCCGACAGCCCGGACATCCGGCATTTCCCCCGGAAATCCAGCAGCGACGTATCCAAAGAACAACCGAAGTGCCACTTCAGTCCGGACATCCGGCCGAGACCCGGACATCCAGCTCGTCTCGAAGCCCCGGACATCCGGCCCCCAGCCCAGACGTCCGGCACCTGCGCGTGCCTAACCGAGCCAAAGGCCCATGTATCCCTTTCCCACTTACCCCTTCGTGGCTTAGACTATATATACTCCTCCCCCTCCTCCTATCATGAGCCTCGTATCATATGGTATCATGACCCATGTTTATCACGTAGTTGGAGTCCCTCCCACAGCTTTCTAGCCTTCTTTTGCTTGATTTCGTCCTAAATTCGAAAATCCCCACAAAAAACAGCCCCCAATTTTTTTTGATGATTTGTTGGTTTGATGATGTCTTGTTGATTTTGATCTATGGATTCATTGTGTCTTGAGTAGATCTAGCTTTCCCCCACTTTTCTGCACCTTCCATCCACAAAATCCGTCAAAATTTGCCCCCGAAATCATCAATTTCTGCCCCAAATATAGTTTCGAAGTCCGAATCCCAATCTGGAATCGTCGGGCCGGACATCCGGGCCCCAAGCCGGACATCCGACTCCTGGAGCACAAAATCCGCACGGTTCTGGACATCAGCCCCCGGATATCTGGCCCCCACCCCCGGATTTCCGACCCAGGAATTTCAGCCTCCCGTGTTTCACCGTTTTGCCCATAACTTTCACATTCGGAGTCCAATTTTTGCGTTCTTTAGCTCGTTTAGTAGCTATTGACATCATCTATCCCTCTATATAGGTTTCAACACCATTTGACTCCATCAAAATTTTGGCACTTTGGCATCTTTGCCTAGGGCTCCCACCATACACTACAAAAAACAAACACTTTCGTGATGATATGTGTTTGTCACACTAGGTCACTTTTTCTGTCATGCATGTACATCCATGACGATTTTATGACAGAATCAAGATATTCATACATGTGTCGTAGAAGTGTTCCATGACATTACCAAAATTATCATCACGGAAGTGTCCACTTCCATGACGATAAATCACGCGTCATGGAAGTGCTTTCGTCAAGGGTGACCGACACATGGCATCCACCGTAATGGGTCACCGTTAAGCTATCGGGTCCGATTTTGGATCCGATAACCTGCTAACAGCCCGGACCAATGAGGATTTCCACGTGTAAAATTCTCATTGGCCGGAGGAAACACGTGTTGGCTCACCGTTGGGACAGATGGCATCCATTCATTGGACAGGAGGCGCCTATGATACGTCGACACGTGGCACGACCCAACATAGGCCCATTTCAGTGAAAAGGCCGGCCCATTTGACATGGTCAAAAGATAACGGACCGGCCCATGGAAAGCCTGCTAACGGCATGTTCGTACATAGCACGTTTACGGCCCGCTAACTCACGGCCCGTTACGGCCTATCAGAATTAAGCCCAGTAGCTTCATCTGGGCCATCCAATATGATTCCAGCCTGTTGTAACTTCAGGCCCATGTATGGCCCATGATGTCTTTCGTCCCATACGAGGCCATTTGTAACTCTTGGCCCATTAACGGCTCGTGGTGAATCTGGCCCGCAATGAACATTTTACCCCTTTATACCCATTAACGACCCATTATTCCATTGGGCCGTTTCCAACCCGTGTTATCTTTCGGCCTTCTCAGGGCCCATTTATTCTTGGGCTCATTTCCAGCATTCGGTTACTTATGGCCCGTTATTGGCCTTTTCTGTTTGTGGGCCAAATTCAGCCCGCGGTTACAATCGACATGTTTGCGGCCCGTTAATCCGTTGGGCCGTTTTTCATAGCGTCATCAAATACGGCCGATTAACAACGGCCCGTTATTGTCGGTCCATGAACGGACGATTCCAAATCTAGCCCATTTACGGCCCATAATGTGGTCTGTTATTGGCCCATGTTTGGCCTATCGATCATACGGCACGTAGAAGGCCCATTGATGCTACGGCCCGTAGAATGCCCATTGTTTCTACGCCCCTTAGAAGGCCCATTGTTTCTACGGCCCGTAGGACGCCCATGGTTATTGTGACCTAGTTTTAAAAAATAGGTTATTGCGGCCACTAGCAAACCGCGGAAAAAGAACTGCACTGACTACAAGCAAACAAATAAACAAGACAACAAGGAAATAAATAAGCAAGCAACTTAAGCTAGGCTATCACGGCTATTACACATATTACATCCACTGGGCATCGAAGTTCGCCACCAAAGGTAAATATAGGGAACAAAGCGACATATCATATACACCGGTTGTCAAAGTTGGCGACCGGTGCAAATAAATCCATGACAAAACAAGTCCAGAATTGAAACCACTTCAGAAGAGCTCAAGAAACAACATCCTGGGTACCCATAATGCTGGCAAGATCCTTAGCAAGCTTATTAACTTTCTCTTGTTTGGCGCTTAAATCCTCCAGCACTTGTTGTTGCACCAGAAAGTATGCATCTGAATTCTCCAGGGACTTCCTCAGTCCTTCGGCTTCCTGTCGCATAACATCTGATCGATGTCTTTCAACTTTAAGTTGAGACTCAAGAAGCCGAACTAATTCTGGCAGCGAGTTCGAAGAGTTGGTGCCAACAGTAGTAGCCAGTAACTCAAACACTACATCAAGACAGGACTTTGGGGTTGTCTCAGTGTCTTCAATATAGTTTTATCAGCTTTCTTGGAGACCAATAGGGATGTCTCACTATCTTGAACCTTATCTGCATTACTTCCTTTACCATTGCATAACGGGGTACTCTTCTCCAATATTTTATCCGCGTTCTAAAAGAGAAGCAAACAAACACATCACAGGTTTACAATGTAGTATATGAAACTCATTTTGGTAAACCAGTTCAATAGTAAGGTCGACAGGATAACAGCATGAAACAAACATATATCTATGTAGTATGGTCACTGTATGGTTATATCATTCTAGTTTATGTTGCCAAATCAAGATAGATACAGTTCGAATCATATCTATTTAAGACAAAGCAGCATAGACAAAATATAAGTGTGGGAAACTACACAAAGAATAACAACACTTGTAATGTGCATGGCATGAGAACATAACTATTTATTCAATTGAAACTGAAATCAACATAGAGCAAGTTACAACAGCAAACACGTTAAAGAAACAGGTTTAAAACATACTTGTTGTGCCATTGGAGTTTCAGTTGCATCCTTCAAATTTGAAATTAGTTGGTATGAGTAAATACAGTGATGCAAGAACAAAGTAGTATGAACCATAGCTATGGAACCTAATCTGAGAACAATTCTTCTTATGCTTTAAGCGTTGACTTGGGGTTCGGAGTGGTGGTCCTCGTGCTTTGGGCACTGCAGTTGCCTTACTAACTGCTCGTGTTCGGGTGCTCTGTGGTGGAGACGGTGTTGTGTCAACTAGAACTGGGTTACTATCTGCTGGGGTTGGGGTTAGAAGGGGTGTAGCGGGTTCTCTGTCCAACTCAGTAGGGGTACAATCTGCGTGAGTCTGGGTTATGTGTGGTGGGGCTGGTTCTTGGGCAAGTACAACCGTGGTTCTATCCACTACAAAAAAATACACTTCCGTGATGATACGTGTTTGTCACAGTAGGTCGCGTTTTTTGTCATGCATGTACAGCCATGACAAATTTATGACAGAATCAAGATAGTCATACACTTTGTCAGAGAAGTGTTCCATGACATTACCAAAATTATCATCACGGAAGTGTCCACTTCCATGACGATAAATCGCGCGTGACAGAAGTGCTTTCGTCAAGGGTGACCGACACGTGGCATCCAACGTAACGGAACGCCGTTAAGCTATCGGGTCGGATTTTGGATCCGATAACCCGTTAACAGCCCCGACCATGGGAAATTTCCACGTGTAAAATTCTGATTGGCCGTCAGTGGGCCAGATGTCGCCCGTCCATTGGAGGAGACATGCCTATGGTACGTCCACACATGGCTGGGCCCAACAGAGGCCCATATAGGTTAAAAAGGCCGGCCTAGTCAAAGGCCCGTAGAACTTAATCAGGTACTAGTGGGCCAGCCCAATAACGGCTTGCTTAATAAAGGCCCATTTACGCCGAAACCAGATCTCGGCCCATTAATTGTTCGCCCAATATTTGGGCCCATTTACGGCCGAAGCCGATCTGGCCCGTTAATTGTTCGCCGAATATTCGGGCCCAACTACAGCCAGTGACTTTCGGCTGTTAGAGGCCTGATGTAGACATGGGCCCATTTCATCCGGTGTGAGTTTCGCTCGAATGGCCCGTCTTGCCCATGGGCCATATATGGTCCGACAGACATCGTGCCCACTAACGGCCCGTGCTAAAGGTGGCAATAGTTAAGCCCAACGTGACTTTGGGCCTGTTAAAGGCTGTCTCGTAATTCGCCCGTTGATGCATACTAAGCTTTCGGCCTCTTAAAGGCCCATGATATCGATGGGCCAACTAAGGCCCGAGATATGTTTCGCACAGTAACGGCCCGTGAGCTAACTGGGCCCATTACGGCCTGGTCTACATTTCGGCCTGCTGAAGGCCCGTCGACGACTAGTGAAAATTGAGGCCCAACATGCATTTTGACCTCCTAAAGGCCCGTGGTTTCATCTCGGCCGTAACAGGCCAGTACAATATTCAGCCTGTTAATGGCCCAACACTACCTGGGCCAAACTAAGCGCTCGGGCGACAAAAGGCCCAACTAAAATATAGGCGGTGTAAGTTTGGGCTGGCGCAATGTGTGAAGGCCCCAATCATTCGGGCCCAAGAAAGACGCAGCCGGCCCAATTGTGGCCCGCTAAAAACTGGCCCATTATCGAATGTTTCGGCACAGTCGACTACATCTGATTTTTTTCAGGATGGCGAATGATGGCGATAACTAGTAGGAATTAAGAACAAACCTACTCTATACAATAAAGAAATTACGGCATAGTAACTAAGAATAAACCTACACTATACAATAAAGTATTTAAGGTATATTTCATCCACTGGGCATCGAAGTTCGCCACCAGTGATCATAAAGCGCAACGAAGAAGCAGATTACAAAAACTGGGCACCATTGCAGCGTAACAAAATAATCTTGAACCGAGACCACTTCCAAGACAGTTCAAGAAAGGTTAGCCTTGCGGGGGAACTGCTAAAGTCACTTGAAAGCAAGGCTGTGAGACCGGCCTAGCATGTCGGTCATAGCTTCCAGTGTAGCTGTTTAGCGATGAGGTTCTCATTGGTGTTCAGCGCAATCTTTCTTAGAGATAGGACTTCAAGTCGATGTTGAGTTGCGAGAATGCCTTTACGCTAGAACTTGGGGACTGAAGAAGTCGAACTGATTCGCACAACGAATTACAGAGCTTGTCTGCGATTGTTAGTCTCAAGTAACTTGAACACCGCATCAAGACAAGACTTTGGGGTTGTCTCGCTATCTTCAAGATGTTTTGCCTTCTTTGCTGCAATATATGTTGGGTTTGTCTCACAGCCTTCAAAGAGACTTGTGCATGCCATCGGGCATATCACCCTGAAACAAAGCGTAGAGATGACAGGTTTTGCGTGTATAAACAAATATGATAACTGCTACATCAATTCTATCCAATTTCAAATTAGAAAATAAAGAGTAAGTTCAAAATATCAATAGCATAATTTGGCATTGTTCATAATGCGGGAGCTTCACCACACTCTTTGGATTACCATGTCAACATAACAAGCATAGATGAAGGGCAAAGAAAATCATTGTATCTATTTTGGATAATGTGCATGGCATGTTGTTCATATCATCGGCTACATCAGTAAGATAAAACAGGAGATGACAAGGTGCAAACGTGGGCTGCTTCACCACACCTTTGGATTATAGATCCACAAAACCAAGCATACATATAGAGAGTATTAAGTAATGTGCATGGTATGAATAAGAAATTTGGTTTTACAAGTAAAACTTAGAACTTACGATTCTTACGAACATGCATTTTGGTAGAAACAGCAAACTAAACAGCAGTAAACGATAGGGAGTATGAGCAAATTAAATAGCAGTTGAGGATAAAGGCTTTACAAGGACTGACTTACATTAACAGTTAACACCGGCTTTATAATGCCCTTCTCCATGTCAAGGGAAGGATAACTCAAGAATTTCACGTAATCTTCTTCATAAGCATTGCCTGTACTCTACATTTTGTAGAGAGTAATTATAGATATGATAATACTTTGGAAGGGATAGAGGATAATGAAGATAAGATGCAGATTGATGCTACATAATCAACTACCAATCCTGGAAGTACAAGCATTACAGGAGAAAATGTCTTGACAAGAGCAATGGGCTACACTTACGCCTTTGGCATTGTCTGTGTATTCTACTTGTTGGTAAGATTAAATATAGATCTGATCTTTTTTAGTAAATGGTGGGGGAGGGAGATAAGATGCAGAATGCTACAAAATGAACCAATCCATCTTCCCATAATACAAGAGTGTTTTGAACACTGGTGTACTGTACAAAACGTTCTTATATTATGGGACGGAGGGAGTAGCTGTTAATGTAAGTACAGTGATAGACCACATTCAGTCCTTACAAGAGGACTGCAGAGCTAAACCTCTTCAAAAGCATTGGGTTGATTCTAAATTTGTGTAAGAGTTCATATGGATCTTATAATGTCCACCAAATGGACGATTACGAGGCTAACATGTGCAGTGATGCTACATAATCAAACAGCTATGAAAGTAAGTATGGTCATACAGTGAGAGGTACTCACAAGACCAATGCGATTAATGCGATATAGTTGCGAGATTCTGTGGTCCCTTGAGAACGAATGTTCTTCTGCTAACAGTTTTCGTACAAGTGAGACATTAAGGCAAATGCAGAAATGTAGTTCAAATTGTGATGTGATATCATAGACAGTACCTTACGCTGCAGCTGAGACCAATGTGTAACAAGATTATTCCAGTCACCGTCGGATAAATGTAGCACCGAAGACTATATAGAAATTTCATTCAGAGGATTGCCATCGAAGTGCGCTTGCCTCGGTAGGAACGATACTTCATCAACGAGTGCTTGAAAAGCGCAACCAACTCTTGCTCGTCATCACAATACAGTTTGCTCCTCGCCTATTTAAAAGAATGAAATCTTGTGTCTTCTGTCAGCAGAAACATATGCAATAATGACCATGAATAACATTAGTACATTACTTATGCTTAAGTTGCGGAGGAAGACTTGAAATTGTTACGTATGCGGTATAATCTTTCCATGAAGGAAAGATGCACAAAGTTCCTAACAACAACATAAGCTTCGTCTTCTAAAGCTGGGAAGAAATGGAACAGGGGTCCTATTTGCTGCAATTGGGGCTCTCTCCGGTTCGAAAAGGGATTTGGCAACCGGATTTGGTGTACTCTTTTCTTTGGAATGGGGTTTTATGTCAGACACCGGTGCTATGTCAACTGGCATAATCATAATGTTTGGTGCGATTGGGGTCTGCATTGAGTTGGGGCATCGAAATGACCGGTAGTAGTAGGGATAGAGTCTGCTAGAGTTGGGGTATTTTATGGGTCAGGTGATATTGCAACTACACCTAATGGGCTATTTGATTTATGAGGTGCCACTACCTTTTCCAAATACTTTGCTTGTGCTCCTCCACGATCAGCAATTGCCCTCTTCCTTTTGAACGTCAGATACACAAGAACAACATTTGAATGGATAAATATGGTGTGATGACAGATGGAATATGTACTGAAAATGGATAGGCGTAGGCGTATTCACATACGATGTGTAAACTAAGCTAATGGTAGTTCAACAAAGTAGAAGCAATACAAAGCATCGGTTGCAAGATATGTGCGAGCAATGTAACCTTGGAAAGTTAGAGCAAGTACCTTGATGGGTGAATAAGATAGGGCATCTTCCTCCGAGCTCCTCCACTAGGGAGCTACATTGACTTAGGTCTCCCTCTAGCTCGTAATCACTGTTAGGATCATATTCTGAGCATGAATCTGTAGGTGGAGAGCGTTTGCATTGCATTGCATCCAGACTTGATTTCAGTCCCTTAATGCCAAGTTTGACAGCCATGGCATTGTTCTGCTTTATTCTTTTCAAGCGCAAGCTTATAATTATTATGATGCTGTTCAGAATCTGAGATTCATGAAAACATAAAAATTAGTCAGATTATCTGTGGAATGCATTGCGGATTCAACTCGGAGAGTGTCTCCCTATAAACCCCTGCATATGCAAAGTTCACCTCCCCAACCATGCCGACTGCACCACACACGTAAATACAAACCCCTTATGTCTCTATAATGTGCATGCACACATTTCAAAACTGAAGTAGGAACATTAGAATCATATGAAATTGGTATTTGAACAAATAAACTAAGCAATTATGAGTGGGCGTAATGTTTAGCTTCAAGGGTGGAGTGTTGGTAGTGCCTAATACATCTGAACCATTAAGGGTAGGTAGCACCGAGCACACAACAAACCCTAATGATAGTCCCGCCTAATGAGTAATGAATCAATTAGAAAATGGGTGATGAGGAGTGGTCACGAGTGTTGAGGACGTATCTCGGGATAAATCGGGTTGGCTTGGTGGGTCTTTGCATGCCCGAGCCCTGAACGGATTTGGGAAGGTAGGCACGGCTGGCGCCCGCAGCGTGATGACGCGAGTTGGGCGAGGCTCCTGGCCTCCTGTTAGTCCGCATCTCCTCCTAGAGTCATGCCGTCCGAGGATGGCAAATCGCCCAATGAGGTAGGCGGTGAGGCGGTAGAGATCGGAAGCGTAGTAGAATAGAGGGACTCGGGGCCTGGGATGACCCAAAATCCCAGGGTGGGCCGGCCCACCGTGGGCACCCTATAGAGATACACACCCGAGCGGGGAACATGCATTTTCGAAACTAATTTAGGAACATTTAGCTGAACAATTAAACAACTCTATTTTAATAATATCAGATTCGTATTTGAACATCTAAGCTTGTTTAGCTTGATGCGTGGAGCAGTGTTATTATGACACGAAGCACGTATAGTGATCATAAAAGGGGGAAACTCTAAGCATATTTTTTTTAGCAAAAGCGGGTTTCCCCTCCGATTTCTATTAAAGAAATCACCACGGAACCAACATGATCAATTAAACCCTAAGCATGATCAATTAAACTGTGTTATGGCTGTGCCATGGCAGATTTGAAGCTGCAAACCGTAGAAATGATATTTAGTATCCATTGTTTGCTTTGAACTAAGAACTAAATTCTAAGAGCTGAAAAGAAAGTAGAGTAACCAAGTTAAGATCTATTTTCCGTTGAGATCAAAAAGTTGAGGAGATATGAAGTACCACCTCTCTTGTGGCGCCGTGTAGGCATCGAAGTGCGATGGTTGTCGGTGGCGTTGAAGCAGATCTGCTGACGGTAGACGGGTGCATCGGGGGATAAGTCCCGTTGCGGTGGAAGAGAAGGTCGTGTGAGCGGCCCCGGCAAAGAGGACGACGGCGCCGATGAAGCGAGAGGACACGATGCAAGGCTATTGGTCCGTCGCCGTGGATGAGAAACGTCCTCTCTAGCAGTGGACGACACGGTCTTGGTAGGCACTCCGGCATGGTGGAGGACGGTGGCGATGGATGTGGTGGAGGACGGCGGCGGTGGATGGGGTGGCGGACGGAGGCTGGTGTGGGGATGGGGTGTTCTAGCGCGGACGGTGTATGAATGGGAAAATGGAGGGAGAGGTACGGGGAACCCTGTTTTTGGGACGCTTTATCGAAATATGGGAAAGTTCTGAACTTAGCCCCGTTTAAAATTTGGACGTCTCGTCGGTTGGGGATAGGACGGTAATCTTGCATCTTGCCAATATTTGCCCAGGCGATTTTGGGCGAGGAGAGGGTGTTTAGGCGCCCATGGTTGGCGCCCACGGTGTATGAACAGGGCTGATGTAGGGCGGTTGTGTCACGTCTGAGTGAAGTTACAAACCTGCCCCTATTGAAAATATTTGCCTACATCGATTTCGGCTGAGTCGAGTTTGTTTTGCCGCCCACCGTGTATGAATGGGGAATGGAGGGAGAAACAGAGGTCTTTCGGACGAGCTTGAATCAAATGTGTTTTGCCGCCCATGTTTGATGCCCACCATGCCGGAATCGGCTCAGAGGCGGTCGTGTCACGTCTAATTGAAGTTACTAACCTACCCCTATTTATAGCAGTGGAAATCGGGCCGATGGATTGTCCGTGTAATGGGTAGACAGTAATTTCCATCTCTCGAACATTTGGCTTCGGGCAGCCAACATGGGAGTGGACATTTTGCTGCTTCTTTCGAATTTTGGGACAATAAGCATCCACGTTTACCCTAGCAACTAAATTCGAATCCATTTTGTATTCCTATATGAATCTTTATAAATCATTCTATGTGTTTTTATATATCTTCAAAAGGACGAGAAAGATGTATTCCACTGTCATATATGAATATGGGTTACAAATGTTGATACTCAAATTCAGAAACTAGTATCCAGTTGAAGGTGAATTCGAATATTTGGAACACTTCATGTCCCACTCAAATGTCACACGCAGCATAATGTGTACTCCCATTTAGATATGTACACAAGTGATGTATCAAGATTCAAATACCGAGTCAATCAACCAAGAATGTACAGAACTAACAGACATATAAACACTTATAGAGTATATGGATCAATTATATCAACTAACATACATAAGTCAGGCCGCTGTACTTTTTTTTGGCTACAACAGCATCCTTTTTTTAGCCAGCATCTTGGCCCTTTCCGATGTGTGCCACTTATGGTCCATCTATACTACTACTATTGCTAAATGCACGTTCAGCCCGATTGGCATATTTGTAGGTCTGGCACAACAATCCAAATGAAATGTCTCCGAGTCTTATCAATTAATACAGACTTGTGCTCAAATAAAATTACAAACCAAAAAAAAACAATTATTACATGAGCTCTAAAACAAATGGTTTGATTGATTACATGAACAGACAACACAAAGGTTATTCAACTATGGAAAGAACATTTCACCTGTGATTTAGCAAGTAGGAATTTAATTTCCTTTTTTCCTTCAGGACCTTAACAATCTGATCAGTCTCAGCTTGCTTCGTTTTGAAATCCACCAAATATTTAATGGTTGTCTTGAGTACTGCTTGTGATTGTCCTGTTTGCTTCCTCAACATGTCAACTTCATCTCTAAGTGCGAAGAATCTCTTTCTACCACTAGTTTAGCCTCTAGAGCATCAGCAGTTGGCAATTCATAATGCAAGATTGGGCCGGTGCCACTGCTGTGGGATGATGCAACGTCCATGGGGACCTCGCTCCTTGATCTTGGGCTAACCTGTTTTGCCATTAAAGTTCCGATTGGATTCAGAAAAGTTGAAGTTAGCAAAACATCTCAACTGGAAGTTATAACAGCAAACCAGTTAAACAAACAAGGAATTAAAGAGTTTCAATTGGATCTTTGAAAAGTACTAGTTATTAACATCATTGTAACCCATTGCAGCGACAAAGCGATTAAACAAACAAGTAGATATTTAAGTTAAGGCAAGCAGGTAATTCTTAACAGTAAGTATCAAACACATACATAGCGCGATCTACAATATGATTAACGAAATGTGCCATTATGTAATCAGTAGCAAGCTAAATTAAGCCAAGCAACGCAATTGAACAATTTTGCAATAAGTGGCTAACTAAAATTCCGAGAAGCAGGTAACTGAATTTATGCTAGTTCTTTGTACAGGCACACTGCAACTTCTTTTTCGCTTACAAGGTTGTACAAAGGAGTCCATGGCATCAATTGCTTGGATACACAGTCCCAATAATTCTTTCTTCCCACACTGCATGGGTAAGTAGAATGGTTAATCTGGTAAGATGGTGTGTCCTTGATATGTTATATGAGGACGTGTAGTCAGACTAGTTGTAGCCAAACACATCACACTGGCTTTTACTGTATATTTCATGCGATTACTTTTGGCATATCGAGATCTAAGCAATCTACAATAGGATGAAAAGACTGGCATCCATCACATTATTGGCGAACTCAATTCATAGAAACAAGCAATTCAACCATTCTGTGGGTAAATCAAAAGCGCCCCTGGAATATTTTTCACTATCCAATCATACACGCAAAAAGGGGCGACGCCACCATAGGGACTGGTATGGGCGGCCGCCTCAAGTGGCTGGAAAGTGTGCACCGAGTTTGAGTCGTCCAGGTTGGCCCACGCTAGTTTTGTTCGTCCCAACACACGAGCAGGCAATGTAAAAAATGAAGAAAAATGTTTCAATTTGGATGGGCCAATAACATAAGTGCAAGGCAGGCCCTATAGCAGGCTCGCGGCCCAAACGAGCGCCTCCCATATCGATCGACAGCAGGAAAAATCCCAATTCATTCGCTCCGACCTCGATCTGGTTCGCTCCTAACCTAGCGCCCTGGACAGACCGACACAGCACTTCCTCGCGCCCTCGTTGGAGGCGATCGCCCGGACTTCAAGCTTAACGGAAGGACAAGAAGATGAAGATCCAACCACAGGTGTAGCCTGCATGGGAGGCAGCGGCGGCAGCACGGGCATGGCATCGAGCTTGCGCAAACGGACAGTCGCAGCTTGCAAGAGTAGCATGCGCAATGAGCAGGTACATCACATCCCTGATTATATCTAATTCAACTCTTCAATTTCTGGCCAATAGTTAAACCTGACGGTGTTATAAAACTGCTTGTATGTAGGGAATCTATGAGAAAATGAAACCAATTTCTACTTATTTTATAACTCCCCAAATCAATACCGAATCGATCAATCTAATGTATCTAATCAAGTTTCCGTGCAAACATACAAGCTCATGTTGTTCTTGAGCCTCAAGTGTCTAATGAACAGATCGCTAATGAAGGATTTGATGCAAACATTTTACATGCTCCTGGTGATGAACATATAGTGTCTAATGAGGGATCTAATGCAAGCATTTTGCAAGCTCATTGAAGGATTTAGTGTCTAATGATGATGTACTATGTTGAGAGAGACAAAGATTTGCGTGCATTGATGACAAGCAAATTATAGTGCATTTTCATAGCTTGAGGAAGCGTCGAGGCCATCTACCGGAAAGTCCCCATATCATGACAACATAGCATAAATACTTTTCTAATCTGTTGTTTGAAACTATTGGCATACTTGTGCAGGATAGATATATTGATATGCAGTTTATGCGCCGTTATACGTGCAATTACACTTCGATATTTTCAGCCAGAGAACGAATAATTCAAGCAAGTATAGACCATGTTTGTAGTCCTTGTACACCATGTTGCATTTTGTGTTTTTTGGTGCTTGCATCATTTAGTGTTCATAATCAGAACTAATTTGGATCATTAGCTGGTTTTCAAAGTGCATGTAGCTTCACATTTCTCAAGTTATGTTGATTTCCGGAGTGCAAGTGCCTTCGTATTTTTAAGTTAAATGTTAGCCTGGTAACTTGAATTCGTGGATCAGCCACTGCACACAAATCATACACGAATGCCGGTCTGAATTAAATGAAATGCAGCGCTAGCTCGTTATGCGAGGACTCATTGCAGCTCTGCTTGCGCTTGGGATGTTCCATGTACAAGTCCATGTTACCACTTGCTTGGATGTGCGGGCCTTGTGCTCCTTGCATCCCCCTCTGCATTTCTGACACAGCGAATGGTTGATCAACTAAGAGGAATCGACCTTGATGTTGTACTGGAGGACAGATACTTACAAGGTTATACGGTGTGCGGGATGTGTACCAGATCCCGTAGCCCGTCATGCTTCGCTAAAAATGGATTTGCTTGTTTCAGATGATATCTCCAGAAGAAATAAGAGTTAAAGTCAGAGTTGCATAGGCATGTAAGCTAAGAGAGCAGTGAAAGGATATCCAAACATCGTCGGAACAGTGCACAAGGGAGTGATGTGTTGATACCTAGTCCGGGCCGGCGTTTGGGCATGCTCGCCTAGCTACAGTGCAGGTCACTTCAGAGCCGTTGAGGGTGATGCGCTGGCGTTGGCTGGCCGCGCATGGATGCAGATCTTGAGTGGTAGCGGAGCGCTACGATGCGGTGGACGAGACCATTGGTAAAGCCCCAACGGCCTCGGGGGGCGGAGGTGCGACGATGTGCTCGGTTAAGTAGCCCCGGTGAGCTGGGAGACGGCGTCGGTGAAGCGCACCTGATGCGGTGGAACTCGGTGTCTGTGAGGCACGTTGGTTGCGTCGGCCGACGTTGTCGGTGGACCACCCGGTGCGGTGGACGAGGGCGTAGATGAGGTAGCTTCGGTGCGGTGGTGAAGCGCGACCGTCGTCTTCGTCGTCGTCGTCCGCATGAAGGTGGGGAAACGGTAGGGAAAGAGACGAGACGAGGGGCGTCGAGGGATGGCGGCGAATTAGGGATTTGAGCAATCAGGCGCGAAGGGGCGGTGGAGAAGAGAGATTTTGCAGGGCTGGAATTGGGGCCGCCAGATATTTCAATCCGAAACATGGAAGCGCGAACTTATATTATCATCGTCCTTTTTTTGGGGGGAGGGGGTGGGTGGCTGGGTGCTACGCGTCCGTCTGACACACGCGACCACCCCGACAGGACTATGCTTCGGTGCCTTAAGGCACATGCCTTTGTGTCCATGACATGTGGGCCCAACAGGTGGCTGGCCCACATGTCAGTCCCCTAAGGGCAGTTGCCTTTAAGGCACCGAAGCAGCATCCACCCCGACACGACCCTGCTCTGCCTGGTGCACCTACATTTGAGAATGCAAACATATCTTCTTCATTTGCAAACGAATCTGTATGTATTACCATGCCCGTGTTTTCCTTGCAATAATTAGTCATTCGAAACGAGATACTCCATCCGTTCACTTTTGTAAGTCGTTTCAGACAACTTAAAATGAACTGTTTTGCACATTGTCTGAAATGTCTTCAAGGTCTTATAAAAGTGAATAGAGGGAGTACTATAAATTAATTAATGAGGAGTTATTTGAAAAAAAATCGAAACGGTACCCATGCTAACGTGGATTAAGTGTGCCACATAATTAGTTATTTGAATTAGAGTGTGTGTCACGTAGTTAGTTATTTGAATTAGAGTGTGTGTCACGTAGCGATTTCCAATTCTAACGTGGATTTCGCATTTCACTGTATCCATGCTACTTTTTTAATACAAATTCATATGTATATGATGAACACCATGGTAGTGAGAAAACTTTTGGATGGATTCAAACATATGACCTACAAAATAGCACAACAAATTGAGCCAATGTCAACTTTTCAAAACTTAGTATGGCATGAATTCGAAATAATTACCCGTATGCCTGGTCCTCGGTTCAAATCTTACAATGTACACCAAATTGAAACATCGACATTAAGTCTTGTACTATGTACATTCAAATGTTGTTTTAGCCCCCAAGACAAACGCTACATACTTCCTGTATCGGTCAATCTTCCTCTCCTAACCACCTTAGCAAGCTATCGGTTTCCAACACACGTTCATTCTTTCTCTCCATGTTTCGATCTCTAAGTCTCTCAACTACACAACCCCTTTTTCCACTCCTGTTACCAAATGTATTTACATCACACACCCGCCACTGCACCCCATGCCAAGCTCTCCCCCCCCCCCTCTCCCTCTCACCCTCTCACGATAAATAAATGCATTGCCTATCTAGCCCCCCCCCCCCAACCTCTCGTGCGCACGAACGCACGTTGTATATCTAGGTCACTCCATCGAGACTGTCTCACTCTTTCTTCCACACATCGGGCCACACTCGCTCAATCTAGCTCTCTTTATCTGAGTCTCGTTTAACCTCGTGTTCTTCCACACACAAATGATATATCTCCCTGTTCGGGCCTCGATCGACACACTCTATACTCTCTCACGCAGATTGTCTATCTAGGTCAGTCCATCCAAGCCTCCGCCACTCTTTCGACCTCATGGTGGGCCACGCTCACTCAATCTCTCTCTCTCTCTCTCTCTCTCTCTCTCTCTCTCTATCTCTCTCTCCGTATGTCTCGATTTACCTCGCTCTTTCTCGGACAAAAACGATATATCACCATGTTTGAGCCCAATTCGACCTATTCACATTGTATACTCTCTCACGCACATTGTCTATCTAGGTCACTCTCTCCAACCCGTCTCACTCTTTCGATCGCACGGCGACCCTATGTGATCGGTTGACCTTGCTTCCTCCCACGCACAAAATATATCTACACGTCCGTGACTGGATCATCTCTCAAGATCTATCTTACAGCCCTCACCCTTACCAAAAGCTCAATCGTACAATATCTCTCCAGAGCATATATATTTGTTCAATGAATGTCGGACCACACTCACTTTGTCTCTCTATCTATATGTCTCTCGATTGACCTCGCTTTCTCATAACGTATGTTCCACGCGTTGAAGCTACTACCTCTCCATCCTCGCATAAGCCGGGCTATTTACATTGCGAGGGGCACTCCAACCTTGGATTAATTTGTGTAGGCATTTATTCCGGTCGGTTTAGATTATATTTTCGTAGCATTCAGCCCACAACTACTCCAAACGCCGTTGCAACCCACGCAACTCCCCTAGTTGATTTCCCGCTGGCTCGGTCATCGCTATGTCGCACGTCCTTTCTCGCCTTCAAAATCGCACCATGGTATTATTGAAAAAACTATGTTGTTCTCTTTAATTATTATAAATAAGCTACAAAACTACACACCGATAGTCCACTTGGAATGGAACAAATTTCGACCCACAAATTAAAGTGCTACAAACTACACACCGAGGGGCCCACATGTCATGAAACAAATTTGGACCCATATACAAATTAAAAAATAAAGGACGAGGATCGAACATGCGACCGGGCCTTCAAGCCGCCACGTCAATAGGCAACATAATGAGAATAGCAACGTTTGTTGTACCCCTTTGTTCACATAATGTTTTATATTACCACAGCCAAATTAATGGATAACATGTAATATTATTTTTAGTACTATTCGCCTTCACTTCATCGGGTGGGTTCCATGTCTCTCTCTCCTTCCCTTCGCTTTTTAGGCGCATGGGCAAACAGGAAGAACTTCATGGGCGATGTTGCCGTTGACCATATCTAGACGCGTTCACAAGTCACGGCACCAGTTTCACGTACTAGCAAGCACTAGTCGATTGTATGCGTGCAATGCACGTTAATTTGGAAGTATATTAAGTGCATGCGGATATTAACTACTAGGATATTATTTGCATGTTGTCATGTGATTAGCACTATTTTTGGCATGAAATTAACTGCACGCTAAACGTGTTGAGCGCTCGACATTGAAGCAATCTAGGTCGTTGGATGACAAGGAATACATGTGGCTTGATGACGTTTTATATTTAATTTGATACGGCTCTAGCAGAACATTCAATCGATCAAACCATACATTTCGTTCAGTCTGACTCCGACTTTAAATTATACGACGATCGATATAAAATAAACGGAAATGATAAATGTTCGGATTTTAATCATGGCAATCTGAACGTTTTTCATGGCAAATTTAGATTACGCGGCGGCGGCAGGGGCGTCTCGCGGTGGAAGCGGCTCTGCCGTGCTCGTTTGTGTTGTCCGGCCACCGACCGACGGCGACGGGCGGCGTCTTGCGCCGTTGTTGGCGTACTCTGACGTTAGCCTAGCTTCAAGGAAGGCTAAAATGTTCGGACTTCGAGCGAGTCAAGCTGTCGGGAGGAGGCGATCGCGTTGGTGCAAGGAAGCGGTCGACGGCGGCCATCCATACCGGCGAGGGGATCGGCACCAGCGAGGGACAGTAATCGCCAACGGCGCGGTGGAGACATTCGTGTGCACGAGCACCGCACGCGCCAGACGCTGCTGCATCGCCAGAAGCGCATGAGCTGGCAGTGCGGGCACCGCTGCAGCGTCTTGTCGTCGCCAGAAGCGCATGCGCCGGCAGCGATTGCACGCGCGTGAAAGTCGGCAGGGACCTCGTGGAACCCCGTGGCATCAAGCTTCGGCGACAATGTGTGGCTCCCAGCCCATCAATGCCACGGGATGGTATTTGGCGCGATCGAAGCGGCAGGGCCGGAGCAGGAGCGGGGACAGCGTGGCGTCTTCCGGAAGGCCGATTCAAGCTCGTCCCCAAAGCGCCTTATGTTCTTGAGACTCGGTTGGGTGTCTTTCTCATGAAATCGAACACTAAGGCGGACCATCGTGATGCGGCATGGCGTCACGTTTAGGTCGAGCTAGTTGGAGGTAGACGACAGGGAGAATCGGAGAGGAAGAGAGAGGATTGTAGCGATCTTTGGGTAGTGCGGGTTGATTTTAAACTGCGCGCCGGTGACATTAAAAGTGGGAGCAGTTGGGACGACGGTGGGCGGAGCCTGGTCAAAGGGCTCGCCTCCGGTGAGTCTGCACTGCACCTGCTTCGCCGCCTCCTCGACAGCCGGCGCGCGATGCGCTCGCCGCCTCCCGTCGACTCACACGCTTGCTTTGGGACAGCACCGCCGATGAGAAGCGGGGACTCGTGGCGGCACGTGGCGCCCACGGTTTCAATAGTGAAAGCGTTAAGCCTTAACGTGACAGGTCTTTGTTCCAAAATGCCTTGGCTCTTCATTTGTGCAACTTGTCATAAGCAGCTTGTCTCGAATTGAAGAAAAAACTTACGAAGTAATATTTGTGCCATATCACGTGACCATGCTCGTTTCAAGAATTTATGCTCACTTTTGGATTTTCTGAAATTTAAGATCCATGATTCGAAACAATATCATAACCTGCATCATGCAATAAATTTTCAAGCCGTACATCTGTCCTGTTGTATTTCTTAAGAAAGGATTTGTTCAAACATTTTGCTTAGTTAAACCTCCTTTCTGGTTTATAGGGCTCAATTCAAAAATCTCACCAACCAAGGTAGATGGTGAGTGGTGGAACAATTGTTGTACTTTGCAAAACCACTCAATTAATGCGCTTGTTTTCCTCAAAAATTGTGTTTACGAATGCATTAATTGCAATGCATGTATGCATAAAGTACATGCATTGGTCAATTTTCTCTTAATACTTGCATGTAATGATTTATTGCACCTTGAAATCTGAACATGTGATGGGGAACAACCAAATTGAGACTTATAAAATGGAAAAACTAAAATTTTGAGATAATCCCTATAAACCGGAAAGGAGGGAGTAAAAGGATAATCCCTCCGTACCAGTGCATTGCCTGATATATTAACTCAAGTACTAGGCACGAACAAACGGGCTCAATTATGTGCTCATCCTGGTGTAGTAGTAGTAGTACTAGGCAATGCAGTTGACGGGTGACCTTGACGGCGCGACTGAGGGAATTGAACCGTGCTCGGCATGGTAGGTAACGTTGTCTAGTTACTAAAGCATCCCTCCATTGTTCATCGGTAGTCATTATGGACCGAGGACATGAGGGGAATTTCCTAGGGCTGGAATTCTGGCCGCCAGATATTTCGACTTGAAACGCTGAGTCTCGAGTGGTTGGGGTTGCCTAATGTGCGTAATACGCACGCCACCGAAGGACACGAGCCCGTTTTTATTTTAGGATCAACACGAGCCAAGGTCTGGCTGGTACGCCGTTGGATCCTACCATTTGAGAATACGAAAGGAACCTTTTAAATTGCCGAACGAATCTATGTGTATTACAATACCCGTATTTTCCTTGCAAATACTAATCTCAACGTGGTAATTGATTTATGACGAGTTGTTGAATTAGAGTGAATTTGTGATATAGTGATCTCAACGTGGATTTCACATTTCATGGTATCCCTAGTAAGTTTTCCAATGCAAATTCAAATTTAAAAGATGAACAATATGGAGGTGAGAAAACTTTGTATGTATCAAGCATATGACCACACACACACACACACACACACACACACACACACACACACACACACACGAACACAGCAACAATCCAATAAGTATAGTGCATCTATTTTTCCAACCCATGCATGTATGACACGAGTTCAAAAATACTCCTTATATTCCTAAATATTAGTCTTTTAGAGAGTTCAACAAGTGACTACATACGGAGCAAAATGAGTGAATCTAGACTCTAAAATATGTCTATATACATCCGTATGTGCCAGTCCATTTGAAGCCTCTAAAAAGACTAATATTTAGGAACGAAGGGAGTAAAATCTAAGACATTCATGGTCCTTAGTTCAATATTTAAAATGAACATGAAACTGAAACATGAATATTAAGTCTAGTACTACTGTACATGCAAATGTTGTGTTTAGGCGGAGCTATGATTGTCGGGGTCAACCCTTGACCTTAGATAAAATTGTGGAGCTCTGTTTAGGGTTGTTTAGATTATATTTGTCCCCACCCTCCAAACCACTGATTGGTTGTGCACCCCACCCCCCTCCTCCCGGGAGAATATCATGTGCCCCCATACCTTAGATGCTATATGCCGATCTGAGTTGCTTGGAGCTTGTAGATCCGAGATATAGCAGCTCACATGATGTGTCTTAATTTTTTTGCAGGAAACCTTGATGAGTTTGAGAATTGCACACAATTTGTACAAAAACTACTTAGATGCCCTTTGATCCCATATCCAATGACCTCGAAGCTCATATCACCGTAGCATCTAAGATGAAGGAGGACATCATATTCTCCTGTATGTAAGAATATCATGTGCTACCACACCTTAGATGCTTTGGTGATACAAGCTCTTCTGAGGCATTGGATTTGTGACAACACCTCCTCGGTGGTTCGAATGGTTTTTGCGTAAAATCCCCCAAAAGAGTTGACCCACTTTACAAGCACAAAGACCTTTCGAGATGGCATTGGATCTCGGATCAAGCGGCCTCCAAGCTCGTATCACCGTAGCATCCAAGCTGCGATAGCACCTTATGTTTTCTCGCACGGAGAGTATGAGGTGCTCCCGCACGTAGATTCTATGGTGATATGAGTTCACTCGAATCTAACGCCCACAATAGGAGGTTTGAATGTTTTTGCAATATACTGGTGATAGAGTTTGGGAAATGCGCAGAAAGTACAAGTACTATGCATGTGCCATCGATCACCGATCATATGACCTAGATGCTCATATCACCGTGGCGGGTAATTAAGCTACGGGAGCACCTAATATGAGCACCGGGAGCCGTTGGATCGAAGATGCACCGCACACACGAGGCCTGAATGTTTTATTTGCAAAAAAACTTTGGAGAGTTTGGAAATTATATAATTACAAAGACTACTCCCAAGCCATTGGATCTCACTTCCAACGGTGTAAAAACTTCGTATCACCATAGTATCTAAGCTGCGGGGTGGATGTGATATTCTATGTCATTGTCATTTTTGTTTGTAAACTTGCAAAATATGTGTAACTCGTGCGTTACTTGTCTAACCGCGCAAAGTGTTTGTTCAAAAACCATCCTACACTGAAATATCGGAACAACACACGGGGTCCCACTTGTCATTAATCAAATTTGGACCTAAAACTAACAAATCTGAAAGACGAGATTCGAATCGGCAACCTGGACTACAAAGCGTAAGTCGATAGCCTGAAAAAATGAACGGTTGTTGGCTTTGTCCCATAACTTGATTTTATACAGTACTTGCGTTGAGTAGAGTAGAGGGAGTGCCTCGTCAACACGTGCATGACTGTTGTCTCACTTACGGGTGGGTCCCAAGTCTGATCTCAATCTCTCTTCTCTCCATCGTCTAACCTTTGCACGGGCACACACGAAGAGCGGCGCTAGCTTGCCGTGGTGTTATTACAACTAAAAAAAGCTTGGAAAATAGAAGAATCGCCTAGAACAAGAGACGTTGTGGCTGGTCGAGACGGACCTAACCGTGCCACGTTTGCATGATGAAGATGTGTGGCTAGTGGGGTGTTTTCGACCGACTGGCTGGGTCCCGAGGTCGAACCATAGGTACTACGTCTTATACAATATATTTTTACACGCACATTTTTCCTCCGTGCCGAGATGTGGCACACCCTACCGCGTGGTTTCGGGGTCCTCCCGGGTGCTGCACGCATATATTCTTCCTGACGTGGGACGCCCTACCGCGCGTTTTATGGGTCCTCCTCGGTCATAGCGCCGAAGCAAGTAAATGAGTCATCAAATCACGAAAGACCACCTTTCCCGCCGAGTACATCAGTGAAGCACGGTGGCTAGCTAGTTGGGCTAGTTCGACCGATTAGCTAGGCCGCCGCCACATTTGTTTTTTCACCCCTTTTTTTATATAGTTGCGGCAGTGTAAATTTAAATATCCACCCATGGCGTTGCACCGGTGTTTGGGTGCGGCGGATTTTTAATTTTTGATTGACGGGAAGCGGTAGCGGCAGGATTTTTAATTTTTTGATTGGCCGGGAGGCGGTGCGGCAGCAATTAGTCACGATGACTCCGCCTGTAAAAACCCACTGCTCCCTGATGTGAGAAGTCGTCGACTGGTGTTTTACCGTGGTGAAAACCAAAAGATTCCCCGCTCCTCGGCTGGCTCCCTCCGCCTTCCCGTAGATTGCATTGCCTTTCAGCCGTTTTCCCCCCTTTGCTTCCTCTCCCCATTGCTTCTACCTGGTGCCATGGCGGCGCAGCAGATCACGGAGTCCGAGGTGAGGCGCCTGACATAGGAGCTCCATGCCAAGGATGGGAGCTCAGGTCCAAGGACATGGAGCTCCGTGAGCTCAAGGAGGAGAGGAGTGCCATACTCCTCCGTTATGTGCGGGAGTTCACGGAGCTTCAAAAGCGGCAGACGTCCACTACAAAGATGCTCGAGGCGTCGGCGGCGTTGCTGCAGAAAGCGGGAGATAAGATAGGCCTTCATGGGAGCCGGCTGGAGCGCGAGCGGGCCGATCGTGACGAGGTCCAGGATCGCCTCAGCCACTTGGTGAACGAAGTTGCCACGCACGTGTTGCGGCTGCGCGATGCCTACCGTCGGGCCAGCGCGACGATGCCGGCCGTCGGGCTAAACCCGTTCGTCCACCCGGTCGACTTCAATGCGCTGCGGCTTCCTGACCTGGTCTCCTTCTTCACCTATATCTCCGAGGAGCTGAGCCGTCTCCGTGCGATGGTGGGGGCTGAGCTGGACAAGGAGGGGTTGCGCGCTGCCGTCGCCGTTGCCGGGCGAATCCTTTCAGGGCTCCGTCACCAGAATTCATTCATGCCATTGGACTCCGTCTTTGACGAGCTGGCTCCCGTCGACCGGGAGCGGGCTCTGTGGGCGGTTGCACCCTGCATCACCAACGTCGTGCGCCTCGAGAAACAGAGGGACTTTGGTGGTGTTTAGGCGCCCTCTGCATGGGCATGTCCATGTCTCGGCGCAACATGACCGTTGGATCAAACTCAGACGGTGCAGATCAGTCACTGTAGCACAAAGCGTGTGGGTGTGTTTGGTTGCATTATCATCTCAATATAGTTGTTTCCTCTTCGTATTTTTGTCAACCTACTAGTGTGGACTCATGCACCCTTCATGCACTCTGCCAAACACCCAAAAGTGGGTCGAGAAGGAACTTTTGCTCCCATCCGTGCACCCTTCATACACCTGTCTAACACTATAGGATGTGCTTCATATGGTTCATGTTTTGTGGAGTCTTGTAGCACCGTACTCTCCGTGTGGACCTAGTTCTCATTAACATTGATCTCACCGTTCATTCTCGATTGGACAGTCAAACAAAGCGCTACTATGTTACATATAGGAGTAGTTGACATGCGCTTTAACATCATTTGTTATCGTCATATCTTACTACACTAGCAACAAGATTGTGTAGTACTATCGACGTATGAACCATCGCACATGCCTAGTAGTAGGAGCATTGTGTATGCTCAAGTGGCTGCCGTGTTTCGCACTCCTCCGTCGTAAGAGTGGAAACGCTTCTTTGTAATCATTTTTTCTTCGTAATGAAAAACAGTGGACACGCTCTACCGTGCGGATCCTCCTCCAGCCATGCACTAAATTACTCACTTTCGCCGATGTGTCGGACAACCAGCACCTGGTCCACCAGCCATGCACTAAATTACTCCGTAGTAGAGTGACGGCAGACTACCCCGATCCAACCGCCGCAGTAATGCCCAATGAGCCGTCAAATCAAAATAAACCCTCCTTTCCAAAGATAAGTTGACGGACGAAGCAACCATCATTTCACTCTTCTCTCTCGACTTCCTCTCTTGAAGAAAACCCCCACTCGCTTCGCTTCTCCTTCATCTCGTTCCTCCTTTCACTCTTCTCTCTCAGCTTCCTCTCTTGGATGGACGCCGAGCACCGCCGACGTGATGTCTATGGCTCTGGCCAAAACCGTCGAGGCTCATGGTACGAAGAAGCGCAAGCACCTCGCCGAGACTACCGCAGACAAGCTCAAAGCCATCGCCTGTCCAAGCCCCCTCTCCGGATCCCTCATTAAGCAAGTCCGTAATGTCTCTTGTTGACGATCTTTTTCTCAATCTTGATTGTGTTTTTCATCTAACACGCAGTACTAGTACGGTAGTACAACTTTCGGGTGATCTTGCATGTGATTTTTGTGTGCCAAATGACGGTTCTAAATTCCTCTTTTGACCAAAACATGCGAGAGGTTGACACTGATTTCTTATAGATTACTTTCAACTACTCCCTCTGTCCCAAATTTCTTGTCTTAGATTCGTCTAGATACGGATGTATCTAATACTAAAATGTGACTTGATACATCCGTATCTAGACAAATCTAAGACAAGAATTTTGGGACGGCGAGAGTACTTTATGAACATCAATGCTACCTCTTAAGAGGGTATATTTGCCTCAGTAACTTGTGTTATGGATATTGCATGTAATCCCTCTGCTCTCATGCCTTTGAAGACATGTTCTAGTGTCTTTGTTCACTCATTTTTGTGCGTATATGTAGTCATATATGGAGTATAATATCGAAAATCATCTTATATTTATGAACGGAGGTAGTAATGAAATATGGTTTCTGTTTGAATTAGAACCAGGTTCGCGGTGGAGATGAAGTTCTCAAAGTCATTCCGCAGAACTGGAAGACACGATGATGAGTTCTACCGCTGAACTATCCAAATTGTTGTGTCCTTGTCGCCACGTGTCCTGAACTAGTGTTTTCCTGTAGCATTGTTGTCGTGTGTGTTCTCGAGGTCAATTGACCACAACAATTTCCTGGATGTGCCTTCGATTCACGAGGGTGTGGTTCTTGTAAAGCTTCCCAACAAATCTGATGTGGCCTATCTTCATCATCATGTTTATGAGTGGAAAGACCACTGTTAGGTTCTCCAAGGTTGACAAGATGGTGATGGTGCATGTAGACATCTCACACGAAGTCCATGGCCTAGTCAGTTATGCGGGGTTCATCCCGTAGGTCGGTGGCAAGAAATAGTCTGCAGAGTTTAGTTAGTGCAAATTTTCTTGTGTGTAGTAAGTACTATTGTTCAGTACTTGATTTGTGTTTTTGAACCCTGTATTGTTTATTAGTACTGCCGCTTTTGGTGTGTGGTCAGTCCTGAGAACGGTCTATGTTAATGTCTGTCCACTCAATTCAGTCTGTACATTTTGAAGTATCCAAATCATATTTTCTGTGAGGACAGTTTATCAATTATGGTTACACTCCAATATTTGTATGCATTGCAGGGTTTATCGCACCCACCGTGATTTCCAGTCCATGGATGTTCGGTCCATACGATTTGTCACGACCTTTGGACTGTCACCTTGTGGGAGTAAGCGGGGCCCCTGCATGCCACGCGTAGTTGGACGATCAATCTTCTGCTTAGTACTTCAACATAGTGATTTCCTGGTAAGGATTCACTCGTGTCACATCAAGTAAATCTTATTATTTACCGCCTAAATCTTATTGATTTAATGTCATGTTTTCTTTCTTTTCCGCAATTTTACGATGCAGGTTTTGCCATGTGACATTCATCACGAATAAACCGTTTGGTTTGCTTTCGGCGATGGCTATTTTTGCAGGTTTCACTTCTTATGTCGTGTCAAGAACGAAGGCACCGCCCATCACTTATATTATCGAAAAAATTGGACGATCTGTTGTCCGCAGTACAAAAGCTGAATCCCTATGATGAACTGCAGTTTGGTTTAACAAAACGCCACAATTAGTCCTTCTCGCTTAAAAGAAATGAAGAAAAAAAAGCTGGATCACGGTCACGGATCCTAGTCAAGTTAGAAAGCTGATCATAGCGGACCGGACACGATCGCCATTGTCTCGCACAGATCGAGCACCGGCAGCTGCTCTAGCACGGCAATGGCGGCCTTCACCGATCCAAATTGAGGATTGGGCACCGACAGCGTCACCGATCGATCCGATCTCTACCGGAGGATCGGGCATCGACACCGGCACCAGCTCTACAAGGAGCACCATCTCCAAAGAAGAAGAACGGCTTTCGCACTGCACCAACACTTGCACTTGCATTTTGTCCGCCCGTGCGGTTGCACCGCAACAGACCGGGCTGCGATTCGCACTTCATATACCAAAGTCCTTACACAAACCGACATGTCCACCTTCTTGGTAAGCATTGGCCGCCCAAGTGCTTCGTTCTTTTTTCTTTCCATGTTGTTTCACATGATTCACTGTGTTGATCTAACTGTTTGGGTATGTCTTCTTGTTTGCAAACAGAGAATTCCTAGAGCAATGAGGGAGTCGTTCAACTATCCGGGCGACCGCGGCCAAGTTTCTCTTAACATGCGCAGCCTAGGTGTGAATGAAACTGCTTAATATACCGTAAGTACAAAGGATGGTCGCATGATGATTGATGCTAAAGGATGGTCAAGGTTCAAATCTAAATCATATCTTGCGTAGGGGATGATGTCAAAATCGAACTTTCTCGGCAAGGAGAGTTGGTCCAAATCAACTTTGAAATTCTTCAAGAAAGCACGCAATCGCCGAACTGATCTATCCTCCGAGAGATTTTGATTTAATAAGTGGCATGGTGAAACAAGTGTCCTGTGTGTATAAGTAGTACGACAAGATTATTTATCACATGGTATATCGATTGATAGAATTGCAACTCGATTGCCGGTTAGGAACCGCTCATTTGATTTCATTCCAACAAATTGCCGTGCTTTATTCAATTTTGTGTATTCGCCTATGACGACATCTAAAACCAGCCTTGATCGATCGCTTGCAATATGACAAGCGCCGAGGTAGAAACACATGGGCCCCCAAACATGCGAGGGTCGGCTCATGACCCAAAGTCTAGAACCGTGAGCCTATCTCGACTATTATATTCTCAATTTGAACCCCCATAAAAAAGCTAAACCCCATAATGCCCGTGCGTTGCAGAGGGAGTATATTTCTCGGCAAGGTGAGAATGTGATATAAAGATTTGTATATTTCTTTACAGAGGGAGTATCTCTCCAAAAATATATTTATGTGTAACTAGTTACTCATGTCTTTCTACTTCCTTTACGATATGTGGGGCAACCGCAACAGGGTCCACGTGCCATATGTACAAATTAGAGTGCACAACTTCACGGTAGACACACCCGGTCAGAAGCGCCAGCGATAATGCCCAATGAGCCACAAATCACAACCCCCCCCTTTTTCCAGCTTTAGCGATGGTGGACGGACGAAGCGGCAATATTTCACGGCATGAATCCCCTTCTCCCTCGTCTTTGTTCAGAGAAAACCCCGCTCGACGATTGCATAGGGTTTTCTCATGGAGAACCAGTGCACGAATTCTTCATCCATCCCCGATAAATCCAAGTCCCTTGGTCGCAGGTAATCCTAGGATGGCAGCCGTTGATGCATTTTTCTTCGTACTGAATCTAGTGTGTTTCAGTTGCAGTGCCCAAAGTGCGAGTAACCTACAAATTTTTGCGCCCTCGGCGAGATGCCACACTTGTTCCTTCTCATCCTACCACAGCATTTTGAAACGCACACAGTATGTTCCGAGAATCCTCTTCTCTATCCGGGAGGGTGGGGGTTTTTTAAACATGTTGTGTTGTCATATTATTTTTGTATTATTTTCTCTGCCAGAACACATGTACTCAAGATGCTCGGCCTTGCCATAACTAAATACACTAGTTTAATGGTCACAGTGAAGACAAGCCATGGATATTACTTCTGAGTTGGGTTCATGAACCAAGAATATCGCTGCTTTTTTTATGGCCGTACTTGGATAAAGTTTCTCAAGTGTTACGGACTGAAAGTTGGCGCACGAATGTTGATGGAAATAGCAGAACCTGCTCTCATCTTCACTGCGATCTTCCACCCTGACGTCGTTCCAATTGTTCATCCATGTTAGTTTTGTATCTGGTTCTTGCTTGTTGCCTCGATTACTTCTTAATCCACCTATTTTGTCTAACTAATCACAATTTAACTTTAGAAGTAGCAACAAATCTTTCACGAAGATGCTACTTCTAACTAATATTTTCTTATAATTGGTGGCACGTGTAGGTTTTTTCAGAGTTAAGCGATGCGCTTTCGTTTGTTACTCTGTAATAACTCGGCTGTTACTAATGGCACTGGAGTAGACTGGATCGACATCCACAAGTTCCTACACTTTATTGATCGTCTTGAGGTCCTTGTGGGGCGTTTCAATGGTGGAAGGCCATGTGGGATATGTGTGCCTTCGCTGCACTCGTTGAACAGGTCCAACTGCGGTTTGAGAAACTTATGGTACGAGCTGTTTTCGTTATATATGTTGTTCATAAGCTATTGCTTATACACAGTTTCTGATTGTGATCTTCTTGAAACAGAACCTGCCGAGTTCTATTGTTCCTATACGAGATGCTGACCATGGTCGGGTCGGACTTAGCGCTTGGTCACAACATGATGTTTATGTCGACCTACTCAATTCCCCTTGGAGGTGAAAAGATACTTACTCGTGGGTGGTCTCAGATAATGAAGGCCCGTCCATCTTGGAGAATAGGACATAAGATTATGTTCATGATTTTCCATGGCTCTAAAGCTTAATATCCTGTTTATTGACCACGTTGCGAGATGAAGCCGCTTTGTAAGGTTGTGGATGCGCTGGTGGCGCTGGCCTTGGGCGGCCTCACCCTTGGTTAATCAGAGGCAAAGTAGCACCGTTTCGGGCGTGCTTTGTATGGTTGAACTCAGATAAGTACTCATACCGCTTTCAGCTTTGGTTGTTAAGTGCCCCTGCTGGTTTCGATTAAGGTTGTTAAGTACTCTGCTTTTACAGTCATCGTGTTTCTTGATCCTCTCTTCCTCCAATTTGCCAAAAACCAAACCAACGGCGTGGGCCGCCGCTTCCGCCTCCCACGGCTGGCTGCGCCTCGGCCGACGATCGCCCGCCCGTCTCCTCAATCGTTAACGCCGGCGTCCTCCAGCGCTTTGGTGCGCTTCGCCCGGCAGCGCCGCCTCTCAGCGTTGTCAACATGGTCAACAAACAATGTGAATCGGCGTATGCGTGGAGAGGATGACAGTAGAGGCCACCACGTCAGCGTATGGAAAAATAAAATGCTTCCTCCTAGTGTTTTCCTGACATCTAGGACCCACGACATTGTGAGCGTATATAGTCAATATACAAGAGAACAGCACAAGATCGGCTGACACCTGGGACGTAGCTACTCGAAAGCGATTTTTTTGTTTGGTATTGTTGAGACGGAGCAGGGTTTGAACTGGTCGTGGCCCGTCTAGCCCAGTGCTTATATTTTATGTTCACCATGTGACCAGCCCAAATATTTTTTTCTTTGTGAAAATGAGCCCAGTTTATTTTTTTCTCAAGAATACCCAATCCAGTCCTACTTATTTTTCTACGCCTCGATCATTGCAACTCTTTCAAGACGCACTGCAAATCTTGAAAGTAATATGAAATGGGTTGTAAATATAAAAACAGATGACAAATTGGCAATTACTTTATAATTTCTGATTTTTTTTCACATTTTCAAATTCCTATTTCACTGGGCATTAACCTAATTCAAATATATCTTCAAAGTACTTTAAATCTGGCTCGACATTTCGGTATTAAAAATATTTTGTAACCCACAGAAATATGCTAAATTGGCCCTGGCAAACCAAAAAAAACGACTGCAATAAATTGCATAAGAAGTTGCCATGAGCTATATATAAATTATTAAAAAAAAGAGGGAGTGTTCTGACTTGTGGGCCTGTTTAGTTGACGCGTATGCAAGATTTTTTAGTTATTATATACTACGTCAACAAACGATTCTAGCAGATGTAACCGTTGGATGTCCGTCGTGTTTCTTCAATCCACCGCCAGCAAAGCGCCAAGGGACCGCTTCCCTGCCTCCCGTGGCCGGGTCTTTGCCGCCTCAGCCTCAGCGCCCCTACTACTCCCACCGCTGGCCAAGGCATCCCTCTACTCACCCACACCCCCTGTTATTCTCAAGGGCGACGGCAGCCTCACACCGCGAACCGGCGAACCCTCAGATTCTCCTCTCCGCGGGCTTTCACTGCGTCTTCCCGACTCAGCGTCGTCCCTTCCTAGGCCTCGCCCGTCGTCCACCGCCGTGGTGCTCTCGGCCTGCATGGTCAATGTGGTCAATGACCGACTTCCATCGGAAGAGTATCAGACGTGGAGAGGTCGACAATGAGTCCACAGCAGCCGCAAGGAAGTGCCTCCTTATTACGCGGAAAATAATTATTCCTCCACCTGACAGCTGGGACCCACTGGACGGGCCACCAGTATTTCACGAAAAAACTTTCCCCCTGACTGCTGGGACCCACAGGTCGGGCCACCGTATTTCGCGAAAAAACGTTCCCCCCGCTGTCAGCTCAGACCCACCGGAAGTGCATCCTTATTACTCACAAAAAAATGAATACCCCCTGCTAGCTGGGACCAACCTTGGTGGGAGGCTGACTTGTGGGCCTACTAAGTTGATCGACGGAGGCCTTTGTCAACTTTAGTCAATATATGAACGATTCTAGCTCCGGTGGCCATACGATGTCCATCCAACGGCCGTAGTGCTTCTTCAACCTCTGGTCTTCTTGCTCCAAATACCGCCAAAGCAGCGCCGGTCGTGTTACCGCTTCCTCGCCGCTTATGGTCGGGTCAGGATGTCACGCGAGGCCTCACCGCCCTACTACTCCCACCGCTGGCTGGCCATCCCTCACGCACCCACACCCCTCGTTATTCAAGCGACGGCAGCCTCACACCGCAAATTAACGAAAGTGAACCCTCATACTCCTCTACGCTGGGCATCCATCGCCTGCCTTCCCCGGCCCGTGTCGTCCCCTTCTAAGGCCTGCCGTCGTCCACCGCCCTGGTGCTCTCGGCGCGGCGTGATCAAGGTGGTCAAGGAATGGCTTCCATCGGACGTGGACTGTACGTGGAGAGGCTGGCAGCTGGGTCCATGGCCGCAGCAAGGAAGTGCCTCCTTATTACGCGCAAAATAATTATTCCTCCACCTGACAGCGGGGACCCACCGGACGGGCCACCGTATTTTGCGAAAAAAAAAGTTTCCCCTGTCTGCTGGGACCCACCAGCTACATCTTCGCACGCAAGGAAGTGCGTCCGAAAAAAATGATTCGCTTCTGATTGCCGGGACCCACCAGCTACATCTTCGCACGCAAGGAAGTGCGTCCGGGCAAAAACCAAAACGATTCGCCCCGACCGTTGGGACCCACTACCTACATCTTCGCAGCAAGGAAGTGCTCGATACCGGGACACACCTGGTCGAAGCGTACATAGCGTTGTCATTACTGGTCGCGAACGTACGTACATACTTTGGTCGCCGTTGTAGGCGCCGCATGTGTCGTAGTAGAGGCGCCAGACGTAGCATGTACACGTCGTCACGCCGCCGGGTGCAAGAAAGAAAATCTGACCACGTATGTGTACATATCTGCGAGTCTCAAACGCCTACTCGGCGCATACGTCTGGCGAGGGCTCGTGTACATGGCTGGGTCGGAACGGAGAAACAAAGCGTCATCGTCGTGTTCATGGGGAGCCAAACCGCCGGGTCGAACGAAATGCGTGGTCGTGTTCATCGGGAGGGCTTGGATGAACAAAGCGATGGAAACGAGGCTGGCGTATCGCACAACGGAGGAAGCGGACCTCCTACGCTCTAACGGGTCTTGTTGATCGGGAGGTGTGTGGCGTACCGCAAAACGGAGGAAACGGACCTCCTACGGTCGAAACGGGGGTCCTTTTGATCGGGAGGGGTGTGGCGTACCGCAAAACGGAGGAAACGGACCTCCTACGGTCGAAACGGGGGTCCTGTTGATCGGGAGGGGTGTGGCGTACCCCAAAACGGAGGAAACGAACCTCCTACGGTCGACATGGGGGTCCTGTTGATCGGGAGGGGTGTGGCGTACCGCAAAACGGACGAAACGGACCTCCTACGGTCGAAACGGGGGTCCTCTTCATCGGAGGTGTGGCGTGCATCGCAAAACGGGTCTCCACGGGATACTGTTCATCTCCACCGTCGACCTCCTCTAGCCTCCACGGGCTACCGTCGACCTCCTCCAGCCTCCACGGGCTCTCGCTCATCCAACCTCCACCGCCGCTACTCCACCGCCATCGCTCAACCACCCCTCCACCGCCCACTGCTCATGCAGCCCTCCACACCACGGGGTCCTATTCAACCACCCCACCACGGCCACCCTCCACGTCTCATCGCTCATCCAGCCCTCCACACCACGGGTCCTGTTCATCCGCAGGCAACGCCACCGCCATCGCTCATCCACCCCAGCAACGCCATCGCTCATCCAATCGATCGGCTTCGATTAGCAACAATGAAGGAATCGCTCCATCGGGTTCGATTAACGTAATCGATCGATCGCTTCGGGTTCAAGAACGCGTAGTTCGCAGCAATCGCCGGGTTCGCTAGAGCCCAACGCCTCGCTCGGGTTCAGTTAGTGCCAACGCCTCGCACACACGCGCGCACGTACGAGAGAAATGCGCATCGCTCGGCCCCCGACCTCCCACCATAACTGGCAACTCCCCGAAATTTTCCTCCCCCTTGCTTCTACCATGATTTTTTCCGTCATGGACGGCCCAAAGAATGTCATGCAACTGCGTCTCCGGCCCGCCCAAGACGAAAAGCCCATTTTCTGTCATGATTTTTTGTCATAGAAGTAGGAGCCCACCACATCTATGATGATACCGGGTTTTGTCACAATTATCGTCATAGAAGTGTCATATGTATGACAGAAAAAAAATTGTTCGGCCCAAAATGTCACGGATGTGTCTTTTTTTTGTAGTGATCTGCCTCGACAGGTAGCACGATCTTTTCTGAAGACCGTGTTTTTACTCCCACAGATACTGCCATCACCCCCTCCAATTGAAATGGCTGATAAACAAGAGAAGTAATTGTATGTACAAACATTGTAAGATAGACAGGTGTGATGGATAGTAGGGAAGAAAACAGGGCATGAAATAATTCACATTTATGTTGTCTAACCAAACAGAATAGCAGGACATAATTTCACATATATGATGGCTAATTAAACAGGATAGCATGACACAATTTCACATGTATGATGGCTAACTAAACAGGATAGAATGACATACTTCAAAATATGATGACTATGTAAACAGGATGACATGATATAACTATACAATGTGTCTATTAAAGTGGTTGGCATGCCATAAATCACAGACATGTCGTCGATGGAAACATGATGGCATGATATAATTCATGGATAGAATGACATAATTCAAAATATTATGACTATGTAAACAGGATGAGATGATATATCTATATTATGTCTTCGGAAAATGGGTTGGCATGCCATAATTCAGATACGTGCTGTCTATGTAAACATCTTGGCATGATATAATTCAAATATATGATTTATATACTAAGCAAGTGAGCAGAGGGCAATCGCATATATGATGTGTCAGCTAAGGAGATGGCATTCAATATTGTGTATATGATGTAAAAACTAAGCATTGCAATACAACATATGCATGATATGAGTAATATAGCCCTGCCAAGTTTGAGCATACACCTCAGGGGGATAATAGGACTGGTCATCTGCCTCTGAACCCTCCTCTAAAGAGCTATACGTAACCAGCAAGATATCTGCTTCAGCAGGTAGCATTGTCTACTCTGAAGACCTTGTTTTCACTCCAGATTTCTCCATCACCAGTTCAAAATGCTGATGCATAGGAAGAGGAGTTGAATATACAAACATTGTCGACAAATGCAATGGGAAACACAAAAATGGACGGCATGATATAATTCACATATATGACGCTTGGCTAAACAGCATGGCATTGCATAATTCACATATATAATGCCTTGCAACAAGATAGCATTGCATAATTCACATATATAATGTCTTGCAACAAGATTGCATCGCATAATTCACAGATATGGTAATTAGACACTAAACAGGTGGCATTCACACAAAGCATGTCTAAACTAAGCAAATGACAAAGCAATGCAATATACCATACGGACGATATGAGCAACATAACCCTGCCAAGTTAGAGCATGCACCTCGGGGGGAAATAGGACTAGTCATCTGTCTCTAAATCCCCCTCTGAGGAGCTATCCGTAACCAGCAAGACATGCACTTCGTCAGATAGCATTGTCTGCTCTGAAGACCTTGTTTCCACTTCAGATTTTTCCCATGACCGTGTCGAATGGCTGATGCACAGGAAGAGTAATTGAATGTACTAAAATTGATGACAAATTTAACACATAATAAAAAATGATGGCATGATATAATTCACATATAAGATGACTTGCTAACCAGGGTGGCATTGCAAAATTCACATATATGATGCCTGGCTAAACAAGATGGCATTGCATGATTCACATATACGATAAAGAAACTAAACAGATGGCATTGACACAAAGTGTCGGTGTACAAAAGTAGGGTCCTTCCGTACCCCTTTTACTTGTGCAAGGGCAGTCGCAGCCACGCTTGCGGCTGCGCTTGTCAGAGCAGAAGAGGAAGCAAAGACGCAAGACTACAAGAGCAGCACCCAAAGCCCAAAACATTAGGAGCGAAGGGGAAAAGTGAACTCCCCCGGAAAGATCCTTGCCAGGGCGGCCTTCACGGCCCCGGTAAGAGCCTTGCCGGGGCAACCTGCCCAACACCAGCAAGGCCGCCACCCCTGAGCCTGAGAGTTCCGACACCATCGACACATTGGAACCAAGGCTCAAGAGGCGCCTCCATGGTGGCATGCAGATCTTTGTGAAGGCCAAGAGCATACAAGACTAGATGAGAACCAGAAGACGAAGACCTCCGGCAAGATCCTTGTCGGAGACGCCCACAAGACACGCCTGCAAGACCCCGGCAAGATCCTTGCCGGGGCCCCGGCAGGGCTCTTGCCGAAGACATCTACGAGGCCGCAGCCAGGCCCATGCCAAGGCTCCGCCGTTGTTCCCACACAGCTGCCAGCCCGCCAACTAGGCAGGCACCTGCGTGGCGGCATGCAGCTCCCAGGTCAACTCAGCAAGCACCTGTGTGGTGGTATGCAGATCTTCATGAAGACTCTAACACCACACCAACTCAGCAGCCAGCCAGCCAGCCAGTGTGGCACTACACGCCTCGTCAGCCTGGACGCGTGTCGAAGCAAGGCGAGGCAACGACAGGTGGGACGAGCTTCCTTGCTGTCCCCAATAAAGCAAGAAGGGCACGTCAGCAGCACATTAAATGTGTTTTGTCCTACGGTGCCAGGGATAAACTCAACTACTGTACAACTTTCCACCTCCTGTGTGCCACTGTGGCAGCCCCTTTGACTATAAAAGGAGGCCCGCGGCGTATTGAGAGAGGATTCAAACTTTTTGGACCCTGCACGCTCTATAGCAAGTCCAAGAACACCAGATAAACATACACCAGCAGGAGTAGGGTATTACGCATCGCTTGCGGCCCGAACCTGGATAAACTCCCCCGCGTTGATCTTCTAATCCCGCTCTTCCCACAGCCTCGCGCCCTATCAACCGTAGAAGGGATTCTTTGTGATCTCATAGGTGTCGTTTCCCCGACATTTTTGGCGCGCTAGGTAGGGGGTGCAAGCTGTGAGAATCCGGTTTTGAAGCCGACACATCGACTTTTCCATGGGGCAGGCTCGAGAGGAGAAGGCGACATTGATCAGCCGCCCTGTGGTGCCATCCGCGTGGCCACGAAAAGCTAAGTCACGCAAAATTTTGAGTAATTTCATTTATATAAGTCTGTCTTCCTCGAAAGATCTTGTTCCTTGTATGGGAAACCTGCACACAATGGGACCCTTCTGTTATTGGCAACGCCATTGCTCTGTTTCGAGCCCGCTCAACAGTTCAAGCGGCCGCGCTGAGAATGGCAAGGTGGCCTACCCGCTATTAGCAGTGCCCTTGTTCTGTTTCGAGTCCGACAGTCCAAGCGACCGCGCTGGAAGCGGCAAGGTGGTTTGCCCGGCAGCAAGCGCCCCCCGGCAGGCTGCTAAGGATCCATCCTCAAAGCACCACGGCATAGGTTTACGCACCGGCAGCCTTATCCAACCAAGCGTAGGGTGCAAACATGCAAAGAAAGATCTAACAGGAAGATAGCATGCTTTATCTTAAAGTACTGCAAAGTTATGTTACATCAAGTAATCGTTGCGGTTCTTACTTAAGATAAAATTGTCTTGGTCTAGGACTCACAGTGGCAACGAGAAGGGGTGCCTAGTCCCGGCGCTGGCCCTCCACCCCCTGGACACCGTCGACATAGTCGATGATGGGATTGATACGCTCCTTGAGCGCCGCGAGGTCCGCCTCCTCCGGCAAGCTCTCCAGCGCGTCGACTAAGTTGACGGTGGGGTTCCAGAACGCCACCTTGGTAAGCACCTTGGTCAGGGCACCCCGGCAGAGCCTCCGAGCCTCGTTGGCCATATAAGTTGCCCGGTTGGAGCGGAGCTGATCCAGGACGTCGAGGATGCACTCGAAGAACAAGGTCAGCTTGGAGTTGGGGCTTATGTTCCTGTCCTCGGAAAGCCTGACGTTCGGCATGCCCATGACGGCTAGCTGAGCGGTGAGCTTCCCCGCTACATCAATGAGGCGGCTGATCCAGAGCTCCATGCTGGCCACATAGTCCTCGTGGTTGGTGGCGTCGTTCTTCCTCTGCTGCCTCTCGTCTGCCAAGACCTGGTTCAGGGTCTCCTCACGAGCCCTGGCCTCCAAAAGTGTCCCCTCCAGGCCATCCAGCTTCAGCTTCAGGTCATTGATGGAGTCATTGGCCTTGGAGAGTATCTTGGCCTTGCAGAGGACTGCGGCCTGCGCATCCGCCAAAGCACCGTTGGTCGTGTCCTTCTCCTCCGTCAGCTCCAAGACTTCTTTCTTCAGCCCATCCCGCTCCACCTCCAGCTCCTTCACCTTGCCGGCGTGGTCCAGGCCAGAGCGCGGAGTGCATCCTTGTGCTTCTGCTCGAGCTCCTGGGTCTGCTACGTGATGAGCTTCTCAATCTCCTCATCCTTGCCATGGAGTGTGGCGGCAAGCGCCTCCTCACGGGCAGCAAGGTCCTCCTCCTGGGAGTTGAGCAGAGCCTGCTGCTATTGCCGAGCAGCCTCGTGCTTGGCGGCCTGCTCCTTTGCCACCCCCTGGGCCTTCTTTACATCGGCCTGCTTCAGGGCCGAGCTCCGCTTCTTGCTCAGCCAGCTCATCCTGGATAGCCTTCAGTTCGTCCCGGGCCCCGCGAAACTAGGCTTGCGTCTGAGTGACGCGCTCCTCAAGATCTGCCTCCACCTTGTCTACCGCCGCCATCCTTGATTTCACCTTGTCCAGGCGGGCACGGTGGAGCGCCTGGAGTTTCTGAAAGTTGGCGCCCATGGCCCGGAGAAGTTGCTCCTCTTGGGAACCGCCGTCGTCGGGGCTCGGTTTATCGACAACCTGGAGCCCGGCGGTGGCGAGCGCCTCGTCGTCAAACACCTCCCCCTCGGCCGGCGCCCTGGTGCCCGCCGTCCCTGGGAGGTGGGCGAACAGGCCGTCGCCCACCTTCAAGTACCTGCCCGGGGCGGGGACCGGAGGGGAGGGAGGTTGGTCGTTGGCCACCTCCTCCTCGGCGGCAGCCTTGTCGGCCTCCCCAGCAGCGGCCTCGCCGGCCCCTTCGGCAGTATCCTTGCCGGCCTCCCCGGCAGGCCCCTTGATGGCGGTCTTGGCGGCCTCATCGGCAGCAATCTTGTCGGCCTCGGCCTCGGCATCCTTGGCGACCTCCTCGATGACAGTGTCGACGTCCTCCGGGTTCATGGAGGGAAGGTCTGGAAGCCATAAGAGAAGATAAAACAAGGCCAAGCCCAAGGTTCAGAACAAAAGCAAAAAAACACACCGAGCGACAAGAAATGGGAAACAGACAACTCACCCGTGCCAAGCTGGGAAGCGTTTCCCTCCCCGTCAACGTCCATCGCCGGGACGAAGCCACTAGCGCCCATGCCGGCCCCCTCTTCCTCCATGTGTGTGGGCCTGGTGGTGGGCGTCCTCGCCGGTGATGCCCCTTTGGGCGGCGTGGTCGATGGGGGCGGCGTGTTGGGTGTGGCCCTCAGTGGCTCCTCCTGCTAACGCTCTCCTCCTACGATCCCGGCAAGATCAGCATCAACATTCCCACCCCAGTGCCGATCGACAAGGAGATAAGTAGTGGACTCGCGCTGGGGGCTGAAGCGGGGGCTGCGCCGGGGGCTGTTGTCGGGGTTGATCACCACTAACTCCGGTGTGCGCGAAGTGCTCACCAGGGGCTTGCCGCCCGTCGACATCTTGGCCCTCTTCGCCACCCTCTGAGCCAGCGTCTCCGTGTCCCTACAATCACAAGATCACGTTAAAGAGGATAACATCAGCTGAGGGTCAAAATGATGAAAGGCAAGGTGCTTACTTGTCCTCCGCCTCTTGCCTCCTCTTCGTCTTTGGGCTGAAGGCCCCGAGGTCGTACTCGGCCTCCAAGGTGCTGTCCGGAGAAGGAGGAGAAGGGGATGGGATCCGGCGCCGCTTGGACGAGGAGGAGGCAGTCGCTGTCTTCTTCGCCACTGCGGCCTTCGCCATCTTCTTCGCTGTCGCGGCCTTCATCGCCCTCGTTTGGCACACGAGCTGCTCCTGAGCCGGTTGCTGCTGAGTGGTCCTGCCGGGTCGAACCGGCTCACCGAAGCTGGCCCGCTGCAGGATGCGTTTCTTCCCCGCGACCGAGGGGGTTGGGGCCGTCCGCCTCGGCCTCCTCTTCAGACGACTCATCGCCCACGTCTTCAACGAGGGGGGCCCCGGGGCCGGCGCCACTGGCCTCCCCGGCAGACTCCGCCCACTGGGCGAGCTCCTTCTCCTCCGCGGGCGCATCGGCCTCGTCCTCCATGGCGCCGACGTTGCTAGCCTCCTTGGAGTGCCGCCTCCGCCGCCCTAGCGGCGATGTAGTCCAGCTCCTCCTTGGTGGTGTCGCGGATGAGCAGCGGCTCATCGCAGACATAGTTCTCCGACAAGTTGTTGAAAAACTCCTGCACCTTCTCTGCTGGCGGCTCGCCCCAGGCCGGGTCACGGCCGTGCGTGTTGAAGTCCGGCATCATGGCGATGATAGCGGACTAGCGAGAGTTCTTGCTCAGCGGGACCACTCCCGCCGGCAACCCAAACATAGGCCCCTTGACGGCCTTGCCGGTCCTCTCAGCCCTGCCGTCGCCGTCCACATTGAGCTGAAAGAGCCTCTGGCAAAAATGGGCATGCCCCAGCATCGTGAAGTTGTGCTTTAGGCCAGGGCGGAGCCTCATGATATCGGCCGCATTCCTGAAGTCCCAGGTCAGCCTCCCCTTGTTGTGCAGCGGGGCGATTCAGCGACAGATGAAATCGGCCGTAATCATCTCAAGGGTGAGCCCGGCCATGGTGAGGCAATGGATCCTGGTGGTGGCGACCGTGAGCTTCTTCTCATTGGTGTCGAGGTCGCTCCAGTCCTTGCGGCGGGTCGGCGGGCTCTGACGAACTCGGCAAAACTCCTGCGGACACTTCTCCTTGATCCAGAGCCACCGGCCCCGCAACTCGTCCCACCTCTCCTTCTGGGCACCCTCTGGGTACGTGCCCTTCTCCTGGGTCCTCGGGATCCAAGTGATGCATCCAGAAATGGCGTCCCCTGGCTGGATGCAAGGACAGAAGTAGTGGCGGAAGAGCGCCGTGCTGGGGAGCACTCCGGCAAAGCCCTCGCAGAGATGCGTGAAGAAGGCCATGCACGCCACGGCATTCGGCGTAAAGTCGAGGAGGTCAAAGCCGTAGGTGTGCGTGATGTCGTTGAACAAATCAGTGAAAGGGGGGCAGAGCCCGCAGGAAAAGTAGTCGATGAAGAAAGGGTACCGATTTGGACCGGCCTCGGCGAAGTCGGCGGGGATGATGTGCGTAGTGGGGTGCCCCGTCGTCTCCCTCCCCCACAGGGGCCTGAACCAGTCCCTAAGGGTGACCGCGTTGACCGTCAGGGGGAAGAGGGCGCGCTGCATCCGGAGCGCCACCAGCTCACTCTCCGGCGCCTCCTTCCCCCCGTGATCTTTGACCTCTCCCTTGCCCTTGCCTGTCTTGGGCACCATGGCGACTGGGAGAGGGCGAAGAATCAACGGCAATGGGGGTGCGGCAGTGGCGAGAAGGGGCAAGAACTTCGACAAGAGCTTGAGGAAGAAGATGAGGGGACGGCAGTTCCGAGATTGGAGAGGGCGCAGCGGGTAAATGAGTAGTGCCCTTGCGGTTTTCCCTTTTTATGGGGAAAACGCGGGCCACCTATTTACCATTTACTGCGACATGACGCGAGCATGCTGCGGCTACCCCACGCATGACCCCCACGTCACGCACGACCCCACGTCATGCATTCAACGCGGGTCATTGGGAAGCGAACGAGCAAGGGAGTTACTGCGATAAGACTCTACCACGCATGCCCGTGCACCGTTCAGGGCCTAGCCCAATAACGATCCGCGCTTATATGTGGCCCAGGCCCGGGGGCTCCTGTCGGTGTATAAAAGTAGGGGCCTTCTGTACCCCATTTACTTGTGCACGGGCAGTCGCAGCCACGCTTGCGGCGCGCTTGGCAGAGCAGAGGAGAAGCAAAGCCGCAAGACTACCAGAGCAGCACCCAAAGCCCGAAGCATGAGGAGCGAAGGGGAAAAGTGAGCTCCCCCGGCAAGATCCTTGCCGGGGCAACCTGCCCAACACCAGCAAGGCCGCCACCCCTGAGCCTGAGAGTTCTGACACCATCGACACATTACAGCCAAGGCTTAGGACGCGCCTCCATGGTGGCATGCAGATCTTTGTGAAGGCCAAGAGCGTACAAGACTAGATGAGAACCAGAATATGAAGACCTCCGGCAAGATCCTTGCCGGAGACGCCCACAGGACCCCCGGCAAGACCCTTGCCGGGGATGCCTGCAAGACCCCGGCAAGATCCTTGTCGGGGCCCCGACAAGGCTCTTGCTGAGGACATCTACGAGGGCGCAGCCAGGCCCACGCCAAGGCTCCACCGCCATTCCCACATAGCTGCCAGCCCGCCAACTAGGCAGGCACCTGCGTGGCGGCATGCAGCTCCTGTGTCAACTCGGCCAAGCACACTGTGGTGGCATGCAGATCTTCGTGAAGACTCTACCACCACACCCACTCCGAAGCCAGCCGGCCAGCGTGGTACTACACGCCTCGTCAGCCTGGACGTGTGTCGAATCAAGGCGAGGCGGCGACAGGTGGGACGAGCTTCCTTGCCGTCCCCGATAAAGCAAGAAGGGCATGTCAGCAGCGCATTAAATGTGTTTTGTCCTACGGTGCCAGGGATAAACTCGACTATTGTATAACTTTCCACCTCCTATGTGCCACTGCGGCAGCCCCTTTGACTATAAAAGGAGGCCCGGCGTACTGAGAGAGGATTTGGACTTTTTGGACCCTGCACGCTCTGTAGCAAGTCCAAGAACACCAGATAAACATACACCAGCAGGAGTAGGGTATTACGCATCGCTTGCAGCCTGAACCTGGATAAACTCCCCCGCGTTGATCTTCTAATCCTGCTCTTCCCACAGCCCCGCGCCCTGTCAACCCTAGAAGGGATTCTTTGTGATCCCATAGGTGTCGTTTCCCTGACACAAAGCATGTCTAAACTAAGCAGATGACATATTTGATGTATACAGTAAGCAATGCAAGGCACCATATGCATGATATTACCAACATCAGCATGCCAAGTTAGAGCGAAGACCTCAGGGGGTAAATAGGAGTGGTCTTCTCCTTCTGAATCCCCCTTAGAACAGTTATCTTCCTCCTGATTACGATCCAAAATGGGTGGAGGGGGCCTGCCTTTGCGCCCACCATGGAGCAACGTCTGCATGAAATTTTATTGCCACGCAAGGCTCGTCTCTTTTGCTCTACATGTTCAGTTCCATTGTGTACAATAACTGACATGCATAGGAATAAAACATAGTGAGATTATGTAAGGAGTGCATGCACAAATCCAGAGTGATGGTAGCAAAGCGTGGATACACCCAAAACCAATGATAGCGAGCGGATAATAGCTTTAGTTAAAAAATACAGATAATGGCTCCTTTAATGTTTGTTTGCACCCAACATGAAACTCATAGTAGACACCCGAGATTAACCAGATAGTAGACAGATAATATTGATTGCTGCCCCAATATGTACCCCCACAACCATTTAAAAACTCAAGTTTCAGCATTAGTTTGGACCTGACTCAGAGCCTAATAGGTGAAAACAAGGATAAAGTAGCATGTCATCATATTAAGCGATGCATAACGTAAGCGGACACGGAAGAGTGCGACCTCTCTTGCGGACCCGTGTAATCCTCAAGGTCATCTGCTCAGTTGATGATGGTAATGCAGTTGTCGTGGCTGCCGGCGGCGGGTAAGAAGATTTGAGGCGGCGAAAGATAGTCTAGAGAGAGGATCCCTACTATGGTGAACCCTTCCGTCGTTGGAGCAGCTGAGGTAGGGTGGAACACAGCGCAGCAGGAGCAGGACAAACCACACAAGGTTTTCTTTGACACATATCTGTAACAGAAGTAATTGTGTAAGGGCATGTTTCAATTTGAGGATTCTAACAATGCAGGGATAGGAAATAGACAGGAATAGGACAGGAATGCACGTGCAAAACAGAGAATTTAAAAACACAGGATTTCTGCCAATCTGGGTGTTTGATTCACAAGATGCAAAGAAGCATGGTGAGATTAAGTCAAACCACAAGTAAATGTATGGTTATAATGCTATTGTGCTACTATCTCTTAGTCTTGTGCTTCATGAATAGGAATTTGAAAAGGAGGACAAGTGGAAATTAAAATTCCTACGGTTTTTCTTTCAAGGAGACACTAAAGGAACAAATCCTACAGTTTTCCTTTCTTCTATTCCTTTGAACCAAATTGATGAATAGTAGTACCATAGGAAACTTTCCAATTCCTATGTTTTTCCTTCACTTTTCTTTTCAAGCACTGGCGATTCTAGTAGGCAGGCTTGAGCAAGGAAAAGCCTACACTCAAAAAATGTTTTTGTGCTACTTCTATTACTTTGGACCCGGACCACTGCCCTACTAGCTCAACTCCCAGGCCCATTGACAAATGCACAACTCAAACGCGTAGAGATAAATAATGATGGTGTTCAAGAGAGTCCATCATGGATAGCTAAGTTGCACAGTACCTCCTTTGCTTGTCATATAGTAGGATAAAATAATCGTATTTCACGTTACTACGTGTGCTCAATGGACAATATATATAACATCTAGAGTAAAAAAGAGATGCAACAAGTGTACAACCTCTTTGGCAAAGCCATGTCGATCTCAGCGTGATTGGGTTGGTCGGTGAGGATGCTCCAGCTGACTTGGATGTCGGAGGAGGGGAAGAAGATCTTAGGCATCTGGAGATGGAGCCCGGGTCTTGCTCCACCTTTGTGATGGAGGGTTTCGTTGGAGCAGCTCCGTGATGAGGACATCAATACCATTGTTACACCCACAGCCCCTCTTGTTACATATCTTGGGCCAATTACTAGAGCTCACAAGACGCCAATTAAATTACCAGGTACTTCCGTTTCTTGGTAATGATTCTAATGTTCATGAGATTATGATGCTGCCTAAATTGGATACATTTGTTTTGCTTACAAATGAAGGGCCTAGCTTGGAGAAGGATGAACATTGGAGCAAGAACAAGCATGGAGTTGATGGCATGCGCAAGGGGAACAAGAACGGAGTTACAAGTGATGATTTCAGGACTTTGAGGCCACCATAAGGAGTGCATGAAGCCTTGGACGAAATATACAAGATGCCACTTCATAAATTTCGTCCAAAGGCTATTCTAGGTGATGCGTCACCTTATTGTTGGGCCAGGCCCATGTAATTTTGAAATACATAAGTATAGGCTGTTTTTAGAGTTCGTATGTGTGGGGAAACGAGAGATAGGGTTGGTTTCGGACCCCTTCCCCAAGGGCCACGAAATTCCCCCCTCTTTCTCCATATATACAACCCTTAGGGCACCGTTTAGACTTTGGGTTTTGTTTAGATTAAAAGTTTGCCATAGCTACAACTTCGCGTACTTCGTTTGTGTTCAACGACCAGACCAAGGCGTCACAGAACCCCACCTTCATTAATAAAGCTTTCCTCTTATATTCGCAATACCCAGATTGCAATCTTAGTTTCTTGCTTGTTCTTCGTTTGCTCGCAGGAAACAGGCCCTCGTGGTCAGGTTGATCGTGCTCCGGCGTGGTCAATAACCCTCGGAAGTTGGTTTAGTGATTGCTAAGGCACGACGTCTTGCATGTTCGTAGTCGGATCGTCAAGGTCGACTCCCACAGAAACGAACCATCTCATCGAAACATCGGGACACCTTTGCCTCTATCAAATGGTATGAGATTTCCAGGTTGCTCAGTGAGATTTTACAGTTTTTCGTAGTTTAGATCGAGTCTGTTCTTCATACCTATAGTCCACGAAAAAGAACAAAAAAATTAGGATTAGTTCATCATATCCGAACCAATCTGAGCCTTTGCATAATCTTTTTAGGGTTTTTGCTTGTTGAATTTTCGGTTGCATCATCGTGTCAAGTTGTTGGTCTTAACGTCTAGTCTTTTAGAGTTTCGAGTTCTGGTCATAAGTTATCACGCCGCCGCCGCACCATCATCATCGCCCCTGCCATCTACCACCACCGTTTATCCGCCACCGCTCTGAATCTGTATCCATATATTACCACCAATCCATATCCATATACCACCACCGATCTGTATCCATATACCACCACCGCTACCAAATACCACCACCGCTGCCATATTGTACCACCATATATCCACCACCAATCCGAGTTCTTTTCATATTAGGTTTGTTTTTGAGATCCATCTATTTTCCGTTTCGAGTTTCCTTGCCTGAGTAGGTCTTGAAAAAAAATGTCTGGAGACCCCCGGGCAGTTTTTAGGTCAAAATTTCGACGACCAAAAATATTTTTCCCTATACTATTTTTAGGCTTTTCTGAGTCTTTTCAGCCACGTGCCATCATAGTGATTTTTTGTCGCACTTTTTCGTTGTCGCTGCCCTGATTTCTGAAAAAAAAATAGTCAAAAAAATTATGTGCCCATCCTGTCATTTTGACCTGGGAAGAGTTTTGAGACACTCTCCATTATAGTGATTTTTTGCAAATATAACTCAACCTCGCTTTCCAAAAAAGGAAAAAGAACAGGAGCGCAAAAAAAAAGAATGCCAAAAAAAACAGAGCGAAAAAATTCCAGAGTGTGCTTTTCCCTTGTTTACGTGCAGCGTCTTGATTTTGTTAGTGTTCTAGGCTCGCGTCTCTAGCACGGTCTAGCCTAGGCCAGCACAGTACCGTCGTTGAGCGTTTATTCAACTTTGCATCTTTGAATTGATTATTGCTGACCCCTTTTGCTACCATAAGCCTTCCCAGCTCCACATACATCTACATCGTGCGTTTTGACTCTCCCTGGTAATCGCTCTATCCAAGCTTTGAGAGTTTTGACTACATCGGTTGCCGATCACCGCCTGCTGCTGGGTAAGAACTGGTAAGAATTTGAGATTTGCTTGACGGATTTGTGACACCCACCACCACCACCACCACTTGTTAGTAGTCTGTAGGATCATATTCTTGTGTGTTTCTATTGCTGCTAACCATGCCAGGATCACAAGCCGACGAGATTGACTGGGAGAACTTAACAAATAAGTAGCTTCATGATAAGTTTCAGCAAATGATGACTGAACAGGTGTAAGATGTGTTGAACAACTTTGAAGAGGCCATGGAGAAGATCACTGGCCTTGAGAAGACGTTTGAAACAAAGCTCGACAACAGATTTAATGAACTGCTTGCACGTCTTCCACCACCGGCTGCACCTGCCGCACCTCTGCAACAACAACAACACCAACGACGACTACCTCCATGTCGTGAAACAGCCCACCACCGAGCGAGCCGTGTCCCTCTTCAGCCTGGCCAAACTGTTGGCGCTGCTGTTGATAATTTTGTGGCTCCTGCTGCTGATGGGGAGGAGGATGATTATGCGGGAGATTGCGAGGATGAGGTTGATCAAAATCAGAATTACGTGCAACCACCAGCACCACAACCACCAGGTCGTCCACATGCAAATAATCACAATGGTAGGGCTCTCCCTCAGGTATGAGATCATGACCATCTTCCTAAACTGAAATTAAATATTCCACCATTTGAGGGTAGATATGTTCCTAATATATATCTTACTTGGGAGTTAGAAACTGAACAACGTTTTACATGTTTAGAATATCCCGAGGGGAGACGTGTTGCTGCTGCACTTTGTGCTTTCACTAGTTTTGCTTGTGTGTGGTGGTCTGAACATCGTAGATTATATCTGAATAGTATTCCAACTACTTGGGCTGCTTTGAAAACTGCTATGCGTACTCGTTGGGTTCCACCATATTATCAACGTGAGTTACTTCAAAATTTGCAATGTTTAAGACAAGGAAAAATTCTGTAGAGGAATACTATCAGGAATTACAAACTGGCATGATTAGATGTGGTATTGTTGAGGATAATGAAGCTATGCTTGCACGTTTTATGGGTGGATTAAACAGAGAGATTCAGACCATTCTAGAGTATAAGGAGTATAATAATATCGCTCGTTTATTCCATCTTGCTTGTAAAGCTGAACGTGAAGTGCGTGATCGGCCGTGCATTGGCGCGAACTAACTTTTCTGCAGGTCGACCTTCATCATGGACACCACGTGCATCCTCTACTTCCACTCCACCATCACCTACATCAGGTGCCACCTCCAACCGTGATACAAGAAAGCAGGCACAACCACCCCTATCTGTCAAGAGCACACCTGTCGGGCCTGCACAGAGCTCTTCTTCCATGGCATCAACAGGGCACACGAGTGATATTATTTGTCGTCGTTGTAAGGGAAGATGTCATTATGCGAGAGAATGCAAATCTCAGCGTGTGATGATTGCTACTGAGGATGGTGGGTATGAGTCCGCTAGTGACTATGATGAGGATACTTTGGCTCTTATTACACGTGAAGAACACGGTGGAGATGATTCTGAGCATGAGACGCAATACATGGCTCGTGAAGATGCTGACAGGTATGAATGTTTAGTTGCTCAACGTGTTTTGAGTGTGCAGGTTACACAAGCTGAGCAAAATCAGAGGCATAATTTGTTCCATACAAAGGGAGTTGTGAAGGAACGTTCTATTCGCGTCATCATAGATGAGGGGAGCTGCAACAACTTGGCTAGCATGGAGATGGTGGAGAAGCTATCTCTCACCACAAGACCACATCCACATCCTTACTACATCCAATGTTTCAACAACAGCGGCAAGGTTAAGGTAACACGTACTGTTCGTGTGCATTTTAGTATCTCTACATATACTGATTATGTTGATTGTGATGTGGTACCTATGCAAGCATGTTCCTTATTACTTGGTAGACCATGGCAATTTGATAAAAAAATTATACACCATGGTAGAAACAATCAGTATACTTTTGTTCATAAGGATAAAAATATTATTTTGCTTCCTATGACTCTTGATTCCATTTTAAAAGATGATATTAATAGAGCTAATAAAGCAAAACAGGAGAAAAATAAGAGTGAAAATCAGATTGTGGCAAAAGAATTTGAGCAACAAATGAAGCCTAATAATAATCAATCTAGTGTTGTTTCTGAAATTAAATTGAAAAGTGCATGTTTACTTGCCACCAAATCTGATATTGATGAGCTCGATTTTAGCAAATCTGTTTGCTATGCTTTTGTGTGCAAAGAGGCATTATTTTCATTCGAGGACATGCCTTCCTCTTTGCCCCCTGTTGTCACTAACATTTTGCAGGAGTTCGCTGACGTCTTTCCACAAGACGTGCCACCGGGATTACCACCTATTCGAGGGATTGAGCATCAAATTGACTTAATTCCCGGTGCATCATTACCAAACCGTCCACCATACCGTACCAATCCAGAGGAGACGAAGGAGATTATGCATCAAGTACAGGAGCTGCTCGACAAAGGTTATATACGCGAATCTTCTAGTCCTTGTGATATTCCTATTATACTAGTGTCTAAAATGGATGGTACGTCGTGTATGTGTGTTGATTGTAGAGGCATTAATAATATTACTATTCGTTATCGTCATTCTATTCCTAGGCTAGATTATATGCTTGATGAATTGAGTGGCTCTACAATATTCTCTAAAGTTGATTTGCGTAGTGGATACCATCAAATTCGTATGAAATTGGGAGATGAATGGAAAACAGCATTTAAAACTAAGTTTGGTTTATATGAGTGGTTAGTCATGCCTTTTAGGTTAACTAATGCACCTAGTACTTTCATGAGACTGATGAACGAAGTTTTATGTGCTTTCATTGGACGATTTGTGGTAGTCTATTTTGATGATATACTGATTTATAACAAATCTTTGGATGGACATTTGGAACATTTACGTGTTGTTTTTATTACTCTCCGTGATGCACGTTTGTTTGGTAACCTTGGGAAGTGCACCTTTTGCACCGACCGAGTATCTTTTCTTGGCTATGTTGTTAGACTAGTAACATGCATATGTTACTAGTCTATGTTACTACCTTTATAGTGGATAGTCACATATGTGTAGTGTCATGCATCACCTCATTTATTACTTTGTAGACTCATTTTGCATTGGGAACCGCTATGTGATGGTAACATATTATGTTACTCTATTTGCCTCTCTCTTCATTAATTACCTGACACGTCATCTTTTTTGCTTACTAGCAAACATGCCCATGCGTTGCACCGGGTATAAAATAAATAAATATATGCTTCAAAACCTGTAAAGAATTCACCACTTAAAATAACTTTGCATGTAGCAAAACAATATTAAAAGTAATCAAAAGTACCAAGCCATTTATGAGAACAAAATAGTGAGAATTGATGATACTTAAAGAAAGAAAAGAAATTGCCTTCATCATTACCTAAGTTAGAAGCAAAATGAGTACACCTCTGAAGCTGACATCAGAACAGGAAGAAAAATCAGCTAAAATTAAAGGCTTAGTAATAAAAGGAGATGAGCAATGTCCAGCAAAAAGAGAAAATACTGGGCTCCTTTAGTGAATTATTTAAGGACCCAATGTAAGAGACCGAAATCACTTACTGCTCAGTATTGGTATAAACAATGAATGTTGAGAAAATCAAAAGATTAACACACAGGGAAAATCTATGTTTTCTTATTTAAAAATCTACAGTTCTCGTTACACGTAAAATTTTGATCCACTAAAAGTCACCATCAATAATTTATGAAAACTTCCCCTAAAAATTAATTTATGAAAAATAAGCATAGGAATCGTCCACAGTAGAAGAGATTCCACTTGTTATCCATCAGAGGCATGGACATGACGATCCTGCGTTGCATCAGTAGATCATGAGAGAAATTAAAAAAATACACGTCATGTGGTTTCACTTCATGCATGTATTTTCGGCTAGGGGCAAAAATTAATCAAGCAAGCAAGCTTCCCATTCTTGCAGGTCTCACCACATCAATCAAGTTTCTACCGCCTTCTTCTACGCACATGTGGCCGTGGCCGACAACAGCGACGAGGAAACTCACCAAGCGAGCACTTCCGCGAGTAGCATCAGCAGTTCCACGTATTGCACAGGCACCGCTAGCGCTATCTGCAAACCATGCGTTGCTACAGAAAAAACGCTAGTTGTAACAAACCAGGGTTGACCGGCATCCAGACGATGCAACACAACAACATCCGAATTATGTTCGACGGCGAGGACGCCGCATCTTCCTCGACTTCGAATGCCATCCACCAGCGCTGAGGACATCTGATGGCAAACTCAGTTGCTTATTATACAGTACATGTCGTTTTTCGTAATCATAAGTTGGATATTCATTTGCATGAAGAATTATTTGGTAATGTTAGTCATGGATCAAGATTTTCTCACTTTTCAGCCTCAAGCCCATGTGACTTGCGAAAGTCTTTTCTCCTAGCTCTTAGCATACAGGGTACATAAGCCTTTCATACAATTTCACAAATCCCAAAGGCATACAAATGCAATTTCACAAATAGAATCTAATGGAGGTCGATGTTCACAGGTCGATCCTTGGTTATGCGCCTCAGAATGGTTAAATAGTGCAAGGTGGAAGACTCATCCCGAGAAATGAAAGAGAACGCGAAGAATCATATACACGAAGCTTCAGAAATCAGGGTAGTACCTCTTGTACCAAGTTCGCTATGGCAGGACTTGCTCACATTTCATTCATCATGGGGTTGTGTCAGTGTCCCTCTAGTGCCCAATTTATTAACTCTCTCAGTGTTTGTTATTAACTTACACCAAGTATTTTGCTGTTGATTTAAGCAAATTCAGATTGGTCTAATTTTGGATCACATGGTTTGCACATAGTACTATTTTAGTATCTCAGCGCTTGACGCCAGCAATTCAGATACAATGAAGCAGTTTGCATGTGACATCTTCACTTAAACACCTAGCAATTTAGACATAAATAAGCAATGCAGAAAATTCAGACCCAAAGAAGCAGTTTAGCAGTTTAGTAGACTGAATAATTCTTACACCGTTCAACAGTTCAGCAAATTCAGACCCAAAGAAGCAGTTCAGCAGTTTAGTAAACTGAATAATTATTAAACCATTCAGAAAAACTAAGATCTTTGAGCGCTATGCCATTTAATCTAGCAATCCATTTGAAATGTACAAGCATGTGCCATAATCACTACTATTCACTTCCTCTTTTGTAAGAAATCAAATCGAAGCATGACACCATTAGGAAGAAAAGCACACATATTAGGCACCCAAGGGAAAGTTTAGCAAGAAAATGTAATCTAGACTACTCTTATTCTCTTGACTTGATCAGCTCATCGGAAGGGGTTGGAGGAGGCACAGTGCCCCATCTTACCATGAACCACTTGAACGACAAATGCGTAGAAAAACACCTTGATGGCTTGTCTTTTGTGAGTGCTGATTAATTTTGCTGCCCGATCGTAAATGCATGAAACTCATGCACATCTACAGTAGCTAGCTCTGGTTCAAGGAGTAATCTGGTCAACCAATTTCCTAGCCAAAGTAACATGCATACAGTGGAATACAGCAAGCACATGAAAAAGATACGAAAAGAATGAACTGCAATTAACACGATGCCTCATGGAGATAGCGGGCGAGTGAAAGCCAGAGCCAAATTGAGACCTGAAAAACCTGCAGGCACAGGAGGGGAATCCAGGAGAGAGAAAAGGAAGATGGAGGAAGTTAGGAGTAGAGAGAAGAGAGGAGCTACCGGGCGGTTCAGCCACGAACCCTTCTCCAGAGGGTAGCGCATGACGGCATGAGGGACGGCCGGAGTAGAAGAGATTGTTGACGGCCTGACGAGAGGGGCCCAGCCGATCCTTTTCGCACCTTGCTAGTCCGGCGACAGGCTAATAAGGTGTCGTCGTACGCGCCGAGGATACTGACAGGTTCTGTCCGACCAGATCTCGCCGCAGATGGGGAGGAGCGGCTCGACAGCGAGGCCCCGAGCGCATGAACACATATCCAGCGTCCCAGCGTCAGCGGCTGGCCGGCGAAGGCGCTACCCCCGTGAGCATGTGAAGCCCTGCCTGCCGGCCACCGTCTCCATCCATCCGGTCAGCGCCACCTGCCATCGTCATGGCTCCCTCGTCCACGCGCCACTCCTCTCAGCGTCTGGCGCTTCCATCGACCATATTCGCCACCACCCTCCAGCAGCCGGCTGCGTGCGACGACCGGCTCATCGCTTATGCAGCCCACGCACACTGGTGAGCGGCTCCAGCGAGAAGATGTTGAGCGCCGGCGAGTCTGCTTCACAGGTTGAGGGAGACGTCGATCTTCATGCCACCGGTACTCATACTCCCTTGCAGCGCTGGGTCCATGGTCTCCATGCCGGCAGTGCTCGTACTTCCCTTGTGGCTCCGAGTTCCGCACCTTGCGCCCATGATTTCTTTGGCTTTCATCAGATTTCTATCTAAACCCGCGGGCCCTTCAATCTGTGCATATTTATGGACCAATCGAGCATAAACCGTGTTGTATTAGTTTCCAGTTTCGTTGGCAGAGAACGCTGCGAACTCTATGACAATTTTTGCCACCAACCGATGTGAGAGAACGAGAGACATGAGGGTTGGCAGGTTGAGGTTTTATTTCCGTGCGTTCGCTTCTAGTTTTTTTTATAATCCTTCTTTTAGATCCTATCCGTCAATCTCTGTCATTTCCATAAAATCAACAGATATAAAAGGGTGACATATGGAGAACTATGAAATCATCCGTTCTTTAATATTAGGTAAAGATGTGGCATGTATGTTACTACCTATGTTACTCTCACTATGACCAGCCTCATACAACAAGGTTAGCTATAAGGTTGGCTATAAGAGTATTTTCTTTACTTCTCTCTATTTCTTTCTTCGTAGTATTTATTGCATTTGCCAAGGAGTGACCTCTTCCAATGAAATGGTAGTCTCAAGTCATTAAAAGCATGCACACCCCACATCTCTTATTGGTTGATATGTCAAGAAACAAGAAACGGCGTACTCTCTCCTTTGCGGTTTATAGGGCTTATCTGAACTTTTTTTGTTTTTTCAATTTAAAGGGCTCATCTTCATCTCATTTTTAGTTTCCGAGACGCATTAAATCTTTGCATGTAAGAATTAAAAAGGAACACACCAATGCATGTAATGTTTCTGCTTATCTAGTCGCCAAGCATGCATGCACTGCAATTAATCCAATTTAATGCATGAGTTTGATTGAGGTAGTTTTGTAAAGTACGAGATACTTTCCTCCACTCACAAAATGCCTTGCTTGATGAGATTTCAGATTTGAGCCTTATAAACCGGTAAAGAGGGAGTAGAAGTTAATGCACCGCGCCTAAGTGTTTTGGGATTATTTGGTTTTCGTAAGATGACTTGCACACCTAGATGGAGGGAGTAATTAACTTGCCACATCAAACTTTATGCCTATGTAGCAGGCTTAGCACCTGTACGAGCAAGTACAATAGTGGGCTATAAGCCTGCTTACATGGCATTTTTGCATATGTGGAGGAAGGAGGCAAGGAAAAAGTGGAGGAGTGGGCTCTCATGCAAGAGCCAGCCTCTACATGTTGGAGCATTGAGAGAGGCACATGTATACCATGGAGGTGGTCAGGAATCGGGAGACTCACACCGGTCATAGCGCCGCAGTTAAAATGATAAAATGGCAAGTCAAATCACGGGGCCGCACCTGTCCAGCAGTAACTCGCTGTCAAATGACACAACCCTACATTTGCAGCAGCCTACTCCCTCATCTTCTCGCGTCTCTGTCAAACCGACTAGGCGGAACTGCCCCGCCTACCGCGCGGGAAAAGCCCCGCCCTCGACTTTTAAATAGTACAGTATACTAATATTGTATCCATGGAATTGCACCATGGAGCAAAGCCTCAAGAAAACCGCGGTACACATGTACGGAGTACACAGCACCCCCGTCGCGTTCGCGTGGCACCCAGACAGTCGGTCCGTCTAGCACCGCTCTCCGAATGGAACGCGCGTCATATTGCGTTTGCACACACATGTGGGACCGCAATCGAGAACCGACCATAGGCACACTCCCTGGCCCCGCAAGTCGGGTGAGTTAATAGAAGAGAGAGACGAGCGATAGTACTAGTGAAGTGTTGTATAGACGTTGGTGCCTGGATGATCCCTGCATGACACGGAGGATCAGTTCGTCCATGCATGTGACCAGACTCCAGCAGACACGCCTGGATTGGCTATCGTCTACATATCGTGCAGGCTATGTTGTACAGGGTTGTAATTCTGATGAGAAATCTAAAAAAAAGTTTCTTGTCATCTCGCAATATTAGGGGTCTGTTTGGTTGGAGACTAGTGTGGCCAAGCCAAAGTGTGGCTCGCCACACAAGTATGGCAAGCCACACAAGTGTGGATGAGAAATTGGACGCCAAACTTTGGCAAAAGTTGGCAAAAAAATTGTCTCTATGACAAGTGGGCCATAGGGGCAATAAAGTGTGGCAAGCCAAAGTGTGGCAAAAACCAAACACATGCCAACTAAACTATGGCTGCCAAATTTTGGCTTGGCAAACTGTGGCTGGGAACCAAACAACCCCTAGGTGTCATGTGCTTCAGATCACTGTGAGGGTTAAACAGCGACAACTGAGTTCCTCCAAGGCGCTAGTCATTGGGGGCACATGCACGAGGACTACTCGGCTGCCATCTAGGTCAAGCCGGCTATGTTAATTAGGGCATCTATCGACGGACCCCTTTTCTGTGAGTTTATCTTTAATTTGAGCTTTGATCCTCGTCTAGTATGTCCGTCGGGATTCATGTTGTCTCCTTTGGGCAGTGAGGTTATGGTTTCTTGTCATGTGGCATTTTTTCGTGTTATATGTTATAATCCGGTGCTTCCGATCAAAATGACGACAACTACGCCTCCGGGGCACGTGCATGAAGACTTCTTGACAGTCATTGACGAGGTCAAGCCGGCTCCAGTAGAAAAAAGAAAACTAGTACTCCACTATATAGGCAGGAGCCTCCGCGCTTGCTTGCTAGTGTTGCTCTCTTCACACTATCTTGTCCTCTCCAGATCTAAACACGACAGTGGTGGCCACACTCGCTCTCTCTCTCTCTATCTGCTCACCGGTGGTCACAGATCCAGCCGGATCCTCTTCGCCGGGGAAGGTGAGAAGGTGCAACGTTCACACGGTCATCCTCAGCGATGGCTCTTACCCACTACCGGCGCGCCCCGATCAGCGTGCCTTGCCATTCTCTCCCAAGCACCGCTGGCTAGGGTGGGCCTCTGACCCCTTCTTCCTCGCTGTCGTATTGTGGGTAGATCCGGCCTCCCGCCGCCCACCTAGCGACATCCCGGCGACCCTCGGGTATTACTTCCTTCGAAACCGGCCTTGCTCTACTCCTCGAGCTCCTGGCGTCGCTGCATTTGTATCTTTTACTTTTTCCCAGGCCCCCTCGTAGATAGGATCGATCGGATGTTCGAAAGCCACCTAAATTTTGACTGTTAAGAGGTAAAATTAGTTCATGCACTCGAATCTAGTACATGAATCTAGGACTTGGTCGAAAGAGGAAATAATGGGGGCGAAAAGTAGCAGAGATTGGCTATCCAACTGGTCTCTTGGTCTAATAGGAAAATAAAGGGAAACACAGTACAAACTCAATATAAACCTGATCTATTGGTTGAAAAAGGAAAATAAGTGGGGACTGGGGGACAAGTTAACAGAGTAAGTCCAGCACTAGATTTGCTAGCCTCACACAGTATAAGGTGGCTATACCAAACAGAAATGGGACCAAGCCAGATATCCTGTTCTGGTGTTCGTTGCCCCGAGCCACTCTTATGTAATGCCACTGGTAAAATATAGCAGTCGCACTATTAAAAGTAAATACACGTTAAACCAATGTTGTTTTCAATGTAATGCCTCCAGTAATATGAATTAATAGCACTTTTTTCATGTCCTGCTAAATTTCCCATTAAGATAAGTTGCTTCTTTTCGTTAGAAATGCAAGCATCTTGTCCGCCTACTCTCCCGTGCCCAAATACCGACTCTGTAGCAGCTGTTAATGTAATGTGCTGGTAAAATGAAGCAATGGCACCATTAAAGTAATGTCGTATTTAACGGTTGTCATAGTTAATCCTAATGCCCACACTAATATCTAGCAATGCTGCAGCTTTAGAAACTGCTATTGTCCTTGTAGGATTGCCATTCAGATAAGGAACATGCTTCTTTTCATATGTTTCATCACTTGTTTGTCACCCTCCTTTCCACCTTTTTTGTGCAAACAGAGACATACATTTCACGCTTGATCTTAGTTGAACTGCACAAATGATATCCAAATTATAGTTGAACATTCCAGGAGCTTCACAACCAACCTTGATGTTGCTCAATTTTATTGCAACTAATGAAGTAGAAGCTCTGTGGGTTTCATTTTCTGATGGAAATGGAACCGGGGCTGGAGCCCTTTTCTTAAAAAAAAATGAAGAAGTTGCTAGCTCATGGGACATTGCTTCATTTTAGGTGAACTACACCAAACGGTCCCATGAATTGAACCATCCATGTTGGCCACTGGTGTCATCCCTTCTACGATGGTGTTGGCTGCAGATATGGTTCCCATCACGAGGTATGTTCCTTTTTGGTCTGACTGTTTGCCAAAGATCCTGCATGTTGAGTCTGCTCTTGTGCTACTGTTTTGGCACTGCCATGATAAAGCAATAATGTTATTATTTTGCACCTTAATCTAGTGGCACTATTAATTTGAGGCAATGTTTTGGCACCGCTAGTGCCATTGATTTTTTTTATATATCCAAAGAGGGGGTTTCCTCGGATTTCATTAAAGAAACCCTACCATAGAGAACTATTATCCGACAACATCTCAGTGTAAACAGGCAGTTATGCAACTACTACTAGACCGGACTGAGTACTAACAGGAGACAAGTTCGCCACATAAGCTAGGTAGGTAGGGGGGCGCAGCACCAGCTCGACCAAGTTTGGATTACAACCCAAATGCTACCATAGAAACATCAGGGTAGAGATAGAGGCAGCTTCAGCATCCCAGTCTAAGCACCCCCGGCCTCCATTCTTGCGACGCACGGTACACCTCGTTTGCCACCTGCTCGACCCTAGTGCCACTGATAAAATGGAGTAATAATATAGTTAAAATAGAGCGAGTGTCCTCTCTATCATTTCATTTCCAATGTAGATAAAGAAAGTGCTTCTCTTTGTTAGTATATGTTTCATCAACTAGTCCCATTGTTAATGTTTAAGCATTTTTGCAAACTGGGGTGCTTAATTTTAGTTGATCTGCACAAAAATAGAGATTGGAATGTCTCAAGGCCCCTCCTTGTACTACCACTGTACACTGATGTTCATCACTGGCAGAAGGTGTACCAGGGAGACTTGGGTCGACTTCCAGTATGAGGCGTACCGTATGAGGCATCGCAAGGCCCATCTCGCCCTCGCAGCATGGCATACTATGATACTATTGCAATATTTTCTTCTATTCATTAGTGTATGTTTCATCGACAAGTGCCACTATAATGTAATCATGCTTTTTGACTATCTGTGCAAACAGGGTTATTCAGCTGCATTTTGGTGGAATTACACAAATGTACGGACGGAACCGGCATATATGCAGAGTGCAAGGTGCCAAGTAAAAATTACCGACACCAACCCTGCCCCATCTAAGCATTGGCATCCACCACCACCAGTGGGATGTGTGGCGTTCACTGTGGACGGATCTTTCTCGGCAGCAAATCCTCTAATCAAATACTAGTAGCTTAGACTTCAAAAAAATACTAGTAGCTTATATTGGCAGTTTTCTAGGGAGTACTCTTTTCTGAAAGAAGCACCAATCTATTTTTCTTTATTTGTACAAAGTGTCACAACTTTGACCCAAAGGTTCAGAGCTATTTTGGGGTGATTGGCGTAGTACTCGGAGACTGATTGTAAGCATATTTTTATTAGTTGTCACACTGATTGTAAGCACGAGCAGATGGAAGATTAGGTTAGTGTGAAGCTTACCTTAAACCCTACCGACGCCATTGAAACGAGGCGAGCGTCGAGTGAACCATGGAGAACGGCGAGGAAGCGATGTCGCACCATCCGGCCTCCTCTTGCGGTGGTAGAACGAATACTCATGTGGCTCCGGCTGGCTCTGCACCCTCACGAATGGCACACCGTACTCGATCGATTCGTTATCCTCTGGGTGCTCGACCTTCAACCTGTACACCCACCACCTCCTCCTGACTTTCACCTCGGGCGAATTTGTCTGCTCCATCGCCCAGGGGAGATACTCGATGAACTCGAAAGACTGTGGCGTGACTGCCGCCGAGGAGTACATCGCCGCCCTCATCGCCGTCGTCTCGCTCTTTCGCATACATTGCCACATGGCCCTCATCGTCCTCAAAATCTCCCACTCATTGTTAAACCAAGTAAGGATCTCCTTCAACCTGGCTAACTTTGCCTGGTCACCGCCGGCGATCTGCCTGATTCGCTGCTGCATCCTCTCCATAGATGTCCTTCTGAATGGTCCGGCGCTAGCTTTGGAAGATGGGAGGAGAGATTGTGGTCTTGCAATAGAGAAGAGGGAGAGGCGAGACGGTGGTTTTGGAATGGATGTGATGGAGAGGAGAGGGGGTGGTTTTGCAATGGAGAAGAGGGAGAGGTGAGACGGTGGTTTAGGAATGGAGATGATGGAGAGGAGAGGAGGTGGTTTTCCAATGAAGAAGAGGGAGAGGCGAGACGGTGGTTTTGGAATGGAGATGGTGGAGAGGAGAGGAGGTGGTTTTGCAATGGAGAAGAGGGAGAGAAGTGTGCGGCAGCAATTTAGGATTAGATTTAGAGGGCGGTAGCCCGTGGATCGGATCAAAATCAAAATCAATTTACCCTTCAATTAAGAAAGCGACTCCACATTAACTCGTTCTGGGTCATAATTGACCATGATTTTCACAAATAAAATATATGTTATACGTTGCAAAAATAATATAATTTGAAAGTACATTCAGATATGAACCAAATGATACAATTTTTGGTGACATGCATTCACATTTTGCTTGTCAAATACAGTACGTGGTCAAACTTTGACCCAAAATACGCAAAACAAAAAATACTTCCAAGACCAGCGCTGCTCCTCTCCTCTTAAACCACCGCCGCTCCACTCCTGTTCCAATCTAAATCCAGCGCCGCTCCTCTCCTCTTCCATTTCAAAACCACCACCCCTCCTCTCATGTTCCAATCCAAAACCAGTGTTGCTCCTCTCCCGTTCTAATCCAAAACCAGCTCTGCTCCTCTTCTCTTCCATTCAAAAACCACCGCCGGTGAGTGAAGGTGTTGTGGAGAAGTAGATCGACGGATGAGTACAACCGATACGTGAGGATCGCAGACGGCGACCCTGTGAAGCTAGCTAGGATGTTGGAGATACAGTCTTGGTTTGACAACAAGGACCAACTAGCGGCGACGGCGACATCCATGGCCAAATATCTACAACAGAGCGAAAAGGCGGCGATACTCTCGAAGGGAGTCGTGCGGGAGTACATAGAGCTGCTCCTCGGGGCCATGGAGCAAACGGATTCACCTAATCCTATTGTGAGGGAGCGGTGGTGGGTGTATCGATCCCAGATGGAGCATCCACCAGAGATTGAAGGATCGAGCATCTACAGGGGGTCGTTTGTGAGGGTGTCGTGCCAAAGCGAGCCGGTGGAGTCTTCGTCGACCGAACCCAACTATAAGAGGAGAAAAGCAGTTGGCCCGACGATGCTTCCCCACCATCCTCTCCCTCGCCATTCACATCGTCTCACGGGGCGGCTGTCTGCCGCCGAGGAATAGAGGCCCCCCCAAAGCAATAGTCGGGCAGGTTGTGAATTGTCGAGGAGCTTAGGGTTGCCAAGATTTGCAGGTTGTGAATTCTGTTTTGTGTTGTGTATTTTGAGAGTACTTTCAGATATGAATGTCTTTTGAATTTCAGATTTGCGATTGAGCATATGAAGTATTTTATGAATTCTAGAGATCTATTTTTAGCACTTAAAAATGTAGTTTCATAGGAGTATAAAAGTGCGAACAATGTGATTCTCGTGAGAAGAAAGCGCAAGTATCGATTTCAGATAAGAAAGCTGCAAGTTCGGGCTTTCAGATAAGAAACCGCAACTTTCAGAGGCGTAGCATTTATGTTAACACGGCCTTTTCAAACAGGGTTAACATCATGTTGGAAGTTTTATTCATGGTCGAAAATGGAACTACCAGCCAATTAACATCATGTTGATCAACATTCATGCATAGCACATCTTCATATGATGCACAGTCAAAAAGGTAAGCTATTTTCAAAATGCCCACACAATGTCGAGTGTGCGAAAGACAGAGAAAACAAGGGACGAAGTTTTGGCAAGTGTTGTACGTGGTGTGCGTAGATGACAATGGGGACCCACATGTCAATAATGGCAGAGGCAAAAAAATTAGAGATATTTTCCCTGCATCAGGTGGAATCGAACCCGGGCGGAACAGCTGCCAGGTAGTGTCACTTGGCCACTGGGCTAGTTCAGTACTTCCGTTACAAATAAGGCACTGCCTCAGGTGGTCCGATCTCCTCCTGTGCCTTTATGGCTCGCCCACTCATTGTCTGTAGTGAACATGTTGAACAAACGAGAGGAATCTGGAGAGGCAGACAGTCGGGACCCACCAGGTCTATGGCCGTATGCAAGCAAGTGCCTCATCGAAAAAATACTTCCTCCTAATGCTATACTTACGTTGGGGCCCACGGGTTTGTCAACATAGTTACATTTTTTAGGTGCTTCAACGTAGTTACTATAGGAGATAAATTCACAACGAAGCCGGGGAGCTGGCAGGTATCATTTATTATCACTAGGGCAGGAAGTATCAGCTGGGTTTTGGGTTGCCCCGTCTAGGCTTTCTTTCTTAACATGCGCAGCCCACGACATGCCGGTTTGTATTTTTTTGAGGGACGTCATGTATCGATATGTTATTATATATTTAAATTATTTTATATGTTATTATATATTATTGTTATTGTCATCATATATTTAGCAGATACTTAGATATGTAAGAAAACAATATCCCACATCTTATTAACTTATAAAAATAATTTCTTAACAATAAAATCCTGGAATTTTTTGGCAACGAAAATCCTGGTGATTGTGTACAAAAGCTTGGTAAGATTTAAGGACCAATGTAATAATAAATCACTTATTATTTGAATATATTTATAACAAAATGCTCAGCCCCTATTTATTTTTTGATAACATTGCTGCCCCAACCCAACAATGTAATTAGAATCAGCCCAGCAAAATCGTGTATTTCGAGAAAGTGCAAATGGCCTATAATTTTTTAGGAAAAAATAAATGGGCCGCATGGATGCTACATTATTTGTTCACCCAACCCAGCAAATGGACTGTAATTCTAAAAAAGAGATCAAATTGACTGCAAATTCTAAAAAAATGGGTTGAATACGTGCCACATTTTTGGATGCTGAAATGTGGGCCAATAGGTCGAAGCCAACGCAAGTCGTTGTCAACTTAGTCAACAAATGATTCTGACATCGTTAGCCGTTGGATTTACATTCAATGACCGGGATCCATCTTCAATCTCTCGTTTTCTTCCTCCAGCGCTGCCGGGACCACCTACTCCCGCCTCCTGCTGCTAGCAACTCTGCTTAGCACGCTTCGCTGTGAAGCGCTACCCCACCGTTGGCCAGGACATCCCTCCACCCCTCCACACCTCTTGTTCTTCACCACCGACTGTCGAACCACACCGCACCAGAACCAGTTAACCCTCGTACACCTCTGCGTCTGTGACTCTACTCCCACGTCTTCCCATCTTCGGCTCGTTGCTGTCCGGGGCCTCGTCGTCGTCCACCACCTTGGATGCGGTCGGCTCAGAGTGGTCAACGTGGTCAACGAACGACATCCATCGGAAGTAGACTGTGCGTGGAGAGGCTGACAGCTGGGTCCACAGCCGCACGCAAGGAAATGCCTCCTTATTACGCACAAAATAATGATTCATCCACCTGACAGCTGGGACCCATCGGAAGGGCCTTTGTATTTCGCGAAAAAAATGTTCCCCCCGCTGACAGGTCGGACCCACCAGCTATATCTTCGCACGCAAGGAAGTGCCTCCTTATTACGCACAAAAAAATGAATACCCCCCTACTAGCTGGGACCCACCATAGTGGCAGGCTGACTTGTGGGCCTACTAAGTTGACGGGGACGGACGGCTTTGTCAACTTAGTCAATATGAATGATTCTAGCTCCAGTGACCGTACGATGTCCATCCAACGGCCGTAGTGCTACTTCAACCTCTGGTCTTCTTCTCCAGCCGGCCAAACAAGCGTCGGCCGTGCCGCCTGCTCCTGCCTCCCATGTTCGGCTGTGCTGCCACCACTGGCCATGCCATCCCTCTATACTCATCCACACCTCATGTTATTCTCCGGCGATGGCAGCCTCACACCGCAGCCGAAGCAGTCAACCCACATACTCCCCTCTGCATGGGCATCCACTGCCGCGTCTTCCCCGACTCCGTGCCGTCTCCTTCCTAAGCCTCGCTGTCGTCCACCGCCCTGGTGCTCTCGGCGCGGCATGGTCAATGTGGTCAACGAAGGACTTCCGTCGGAAGAGTACTATACGTGGAGCGGCTCACAGTTGGGTCCACGGCCGCAGCAAGGAAGTGCCTCCTTATTATGCGCAAAATAATTATTCCTCCACCTGACAGCAGGGACCCACCAGACGGGCCACCGTATTTCATGAAAAAAAACGTTTCCCCCCTGATTGCTGGGACCCACCAGCTACACTTCGCACGCAAGGAAGTGCATCCATATTACGGGCAAAAAAACGATTCGCCCCCCTGACTGCTGGGACCCACCAGCTACATCTTCGCATGCAAGGAAGTGCCTGACAGTCGGGACCCACCTGGTCAAAGCGTACGTAGTGTTGTCATTCTGGTCGCAAACGTGTACGTATATACGATCAGTCTGTCTGCAGGCTGCAGCGATGAACTGTGGCCGTGAAAGGAAGGGCACGTGTCGTAGTAGAGGCATGCACGTGTCGTAGTAGAGGCGCGCACGTAGCATGTACACATACGTACAGCGGCCAGGGTGCAAGAAAGTAAATATGGCCATGTACGTACATACGGGCGGGGTCTTGAACGCCTACACGCGCATACGTACGGCCAGGGCTTGTGTACATGGCTGGGTTGGAACGGAGAAACCGCGCCATCGTCGTGTTCATGGGGAGGCAACGGAATGCGTCGTGTTCATCGGGAGGCAACGAAACGCATGTTGTTCATCGGGAGCCAACCGGCTTGGACGGAACAGACGACGGAATCGAGGCATGGCGTACCGCAGAACGGAGAAACAGCCTTGTGTTCGACCGGCCACGGTTGAAACGGGATCCTGTTCATCGGGAGGGGTCTGGCGTACCGCAAAACGAAGGAAATGGACCTCCTACGGTCGAAATGGCGTCCTGTTGATCCGGAGTGGTGTGGCGTACCGCAAAACAGAGGAAACGGACTTGTGTTGGAGCACTACGGTCGAAACAGGGGTCCTGTTCGTCGGGAGGGGTGTGGTGTACCGCAAAACGGGACTCCACGGGATACTGTTCATCTCCACCGTCGACTGCCTACATGGGCTACTGTTCATCCACCGTCGACTGCCTCCATGGGCTCCTGTTCATCCACCGTCGACCTCCTCTAGCCTCCACTTGCGACTGTTCATCCATGGGCCCTTGTTCATCCAGCCTCCACCGCTCCTCCACCGGCTACTGTTCAACCAGCCCTCTCCACGGGGTCCTGTTCAACCACCCCTCCACGGGCTACTGTTCATCCAGCCCTCCATCAGCTACTATTCAACTAGACCTCCACGGGGTCCTGTTCATCTAGCCCTCCACGGGGTCATGTTCATCCACCGGCTCGATCGATCGGGTCTTTGTTCATCCAAATGACAGCGGCCTCTACTACCACGGGGTCATGTTCATCCAACCCCCACCGGGAACTGTTCATCGAAACTCCCCCAACAACGCTCACTGTTCATCCAGAGGCAGCATCGATCAGATTCAGTTAGCAGCAATAGCGAAGGAATCACTCGAGTTCAGTTAACAGCAAAGGATCGATCGATCGCTCGGGTTCAATAACGCGTAGCCTGCAGTGCAATCGCTCGGGTTCAGTTAGAGCCCAACGCCTCTCTCGAGTTCAGTTAGAGCGCAACGCCTCGCACACACGCGCGTACGTACGAGAGAAACACGCATCGCTTGGCCCTGGCCACCCACCGTAACCGGGAACTCCCCCGATATTTTGCTCGCCCTCGCTTCTACCACGGTTTTTTCCGTCATGGACGGCCCAAAGAATGTCATGCAGCTGTGTCTCCGGCCCGCCCAAGACTAAAAGCCCATTTTTGTCATGATTTTTTGTCATAGAAGTAGGATCCCACCACATCTATGATGATACCGGTTTTGTCACAATTATCGTCATAGAAGTGTCATAAGTATGACAGGAAAAAAATTCGTTCGGCCCAAAATGTCACGGATGTGTCTTTTTTTTGTAGTGATATCATCCGCATAACCACCACCGACTTCCGCAACCTAACCCATTTTGTTCCCCTTAGCATTAGAGGTTGTTTGAGTAGTGATTCGAGTCTCCTAAGGTGTTTCGGCTACTTAGGGACGGTCACTTCAACATCGACTCGCATAACCCATCATTCCACTTCCACATTGCCGAGTGCATTCCACCACCGCTTTCCGCTACAACCATTTGACATTTGAGATTTGAGTTCGCGGTTTTTCCATTTTCTAAGGTGTTTCAGCTAATTAGGGACAGTTCGACATCAATAACACCGCCACTCATCATCGCCACGAGGTCGTTGTCGACATTGACCACTTCATCATTATCCGTCCTTGCTTACACATGCCGAATCATTGACGGTAACCTCGATGACATCATTGTACATTCTCCCTTGACATTACATTGTTAACCCCTAGCCCATTTTGCGTCACTTGCCTATCAAGACTAGCCATTTGAGTATTCTCGGCAACGTTACTTGTCCACACTAGTGATCTACACCTTCCATTGCATACATACCATATCATATTGGTATCATCATATCATCTCATGTGCCAAAAGTTTGTTCCCGCATATACACAATTGCTATCTTGGTTTGTGCATTTCGCATAGTGGCTATCCAAAAAAATGAATAAGCTTTTAAGCAAAAGAGAAAGAGAAAAGAAGCTTGTAAGCAAGAGCCATAGCATCGTATCGTAGTGCACTACAATATATCATATGGTATCATACTTGATCATCTTCGATCATCGTGTGAGAAACACCGGGAACCATACATATATAGCATACTTGGGACAGAAAGTTGATACGTTTTGCATCTTATAGGTCGTACACAAGTGTCGTATCCGCCAATTGAGCAATCGTGCTAGCGTCTCTCTTGAGTTGTGCAACATGAGCGTTTTCCATGGACCCCACATTTTGTGCGCATTCCTTGGTTGCACGACCCCATTTATCTATCCGCGTGTGTGTTTTCGTGTGCCATTCTTTGCTATTGGTCTACTTGTTGCACTTGCGAATTTGTGAATCTCTTTCAACATTATTGACTCTTGCTAACATTTTGCATCAAATTGTTTGTGCCACTATCCTCACCGAGCCACTCCGTAAGCTTTACTTGATAGGTGTGAGTGAACAACTCCGGTACCAATTCCACTATTCTTTCATGTCACATTGAGCGAAATGGGATACATCCTCAACTTTGGGAAAAGGTAACTTGGTATTGTTTATCTCATTTCCTACTCACCTCTACTCGAGTCTTGTGATGGATAGGCAAGGCATTTCACCTTCGGTCTACAACAACAACAACGAGTTCGATGCCACGAACAACTTGAACGCCAAGATGCAAGCTCAAATGGAGGAGATCAAAGCCCTCATCAAGTCCTACAAGCGATCTTCCTCATCTTCGAGAAGACGCTCAAGAGCACATGCCTCCGAGCTACCATCTCCGGCAATATCACATCAGCATCGACACCATCACCAACGAGAACATGAAGGTCAAGAGCTCAACACCAACTACCGCTCAGTGACTTCACCATCTCCCTCGGCATCTTCGCCAAGCGACTTCAAGGCATCTTTGCCTACCAACATACAGCATCTTCACCCACAAGCACCTCAAGATAAGCTCCCCAAGCTCATGTCCGCGACTTCCATGAGCTACTACGACCTCGACACCGACCACAAGATTCCTTTCTATGGGACTCAAGAACCCGAGGAGTATCTCGAGTGGGAGCGCCTAATGGACGACTACCTCAAGCTACATCGAGTTCCCCCCGAAGATCAAGTGATGTGCGCCACAACGAACTTCCACAACTACGCCTTGGCATGGTGGCTTCACACACCTTCGGAAAGCTACGACATGAGTTGGCCCAAGACGAAGAGAGCTTTGCGGCGAGAGTTCGTGCCTCCAACCTACACGAACAACTTCTACGCCAATTGGAGAACACCACCGAAGGATCCAAGTCCATCGACGAGTACTTCAAGGAGATGAAGAATGCCTTGCGACAAGCCGGCATGGACGAACCTATTTCAATGAAGTTCCACTTCATGATGGGATTACACAACGACATCTCCAAGACTATCTTCCTCGAGAACTACAAGTCACTCGACGACTACTACATTGGTGCTCTCAAGGCAGAACAAGAACTCACGAAGGCCAAGGCTTCTCGACCCCAAGCACACTTCTCGAAGACCAAGATCAAAGACGGCGAGCATGAGGCTAGTAACACCAAGATGTCCAAGCCCGATGAGCTCCAAGACAATGCTCCCAAGTTCGACTTCACCGCCATCCCTCTTTGTGGCATTGATGATGCCGAGTCCTCCACGACTCTTTTTCAAGATGGTGCGGCGACGACTACAACTACGGAGACCATCAAGGACCAAGCTTTCGAGGCGAGCGACACGGTGACAAGCAAGGATGATGCTTCCCTCTTAGGAGGCGAGAGTGATGATGTGCCATCTTCGGCCTTCATCCATGGCGACGATGACGAGATGGTTGAGCATGGGATTTTCCCTTCGACCATGGCGACGTATGATGACTTGAGTGACTTGTACCACCATATTGAGAGTGAGAGTGACTTCACCACAAGCCCCCATATATGACGAGTTGCCCCAGTTCCCATGTGAGGAGAGCCACAACCCCCACCACTTGAGTGAGATGAGTGACTCCACCATATGTGAGTTTGAGTGCACCTACTTTGAGGGAGTGAGTGAACCACCACATAGAGAGAGTGTGATAGTCAATAGGCCATGTGAGGAAATTTTGAACTCTAACGACTTAACTTCTACCTCTATTGTGTCTTCTCATTTGGTGCTAGGTCCCATATATGATGACGCGCCGATTCGCGACGACTACGTCCTTCCTTTGGACAAGACGATGGCCATGGTGGAATATGATGCACCCCCCACATGGTTCCATCAAGATGAAGATGACCACCATTTGGTCTTTGCCACCTCACCTACACCACTTGAGTGGAATGAACAAGGTAACATAGGTGAAGGTGATGCTCTAGTCCCACTAGTGGACATTCTTGACATCGATTGCTTGCATGATGTTGATCAACCTACTACCATGCTTCATGCTAGTGTGACTTCCTTATGTGATGATTTCTTGCCCATTTATGATGAGTATGATGATTCTCATGTGGAGTCTATTAGTTATGATGCCATGTTACATAGGATTTCTTGTGACAATTCTCTAGGCCACATCATGTTTAACAATCCGCTTGACTTGTCATATGCTATGCATGAGATCAATCATATGTCATATTTGCAATCTCATCGTAGTGACTATGCATATGCCATTAAAAGTAACCCAATTTGCACTTATGGCATAGATGACAAGCCCATGGTTATTGGCATTTGTTTTTCTTGTGATGATATTGATATGCTCCCTTTGCATCATTTATCTCATATGCCATGCCATGACCACCTAGCTTCGGATATGCATTGTTTTGGATGTTGTCCATTTTCTCCATATGATGTTTCCACTATTGCTCATGAGGAGACCCCCATAGTTCCCTCATACATGTTAGGAGATTTTCATCAATCCCATCCATCGCATGATCCCAATACTTGTGTGCACAATATGCTTCCCATGAATAAACATGCTATTGATGTGCCATATACTTGCTTTCTCAATTTGTGTCCCCATCGTGTTATACATAACAACTATTCTTTCATGATGGATGACATGTTCTTATACAATGCATCAAATTTCTTTGAGCGACTCTTATCTTGTGTTAACTCTCACGTGCACATACACATCACGATGGATGATGTGTACATTTACCACGCACACAATTTATTTGGTTTGTGTCTCTTTTGTGTAGGTACCCATGAATACTTGTCGACCTCGCAATCCCACAAGTTGACAAAACGAGCTCTAGAGAGCAATGATGATTTGGGATCCCATGGATTGCCTTTCCCACCGCTCTTCACGCGAAGTCTTCGCGCATTTCTTCTACATGGCCCTCACTTGGCTATGGGTTGTTGTCCATTACATATTATATGCCCATCTTGCCATGTTCACTTTGCATGATATGCCCTTTCCTATGCCTTTGCCATGCATTTGTGACCCATGCTTTGCATTACACATGATGATTGATTCTAGTACTTGTATGTGTATTTGCAAGCTTGGTGGAGATATTGCTTGTTATTGCCATGTTCCTCCTATGACCCATTCCTAGGATGATACTATAATCTTGCTTTGTGTTCGTGCTTGCGATATGTCGTGTGCATTGCCTAGGCCTATTATTTTCTCACATGACATGATTGCCATGATTTCCTCTAGTATGTTGCATCTTCGCACTACTAGCTTGCATGACTTGATTACTATGATTGCTTGCCTTGTTGCATCACCGATGATTCAAACTTGCTCGCTTAATGCGGTTGATGACAACCATTACCATGCTTTGCACATGATTGTTATTGCTTCTAGACATATATCTCCATATGTCCCTCATGCTAGATGATTTGCCATGTATTGAGTGCAACTATGCCTTTAGTCTTGATAATGAGTTTGCCCCCATAGCATTCTCGCATATATTTGGAGATTTTGACATAATTCTTGTGAAGCATGCTTGTCTTGCCTCTTTGCACCATATACCTCATGCCATGATTATTGCCATTGTTGCATCATATCGTTCATGCACTTGTCCTTCTAATGTTATGTGCAAGAGAAGAGAACCGTCATGATGGATGATGTGTTTATCTACAATGTGCATGTGTTCTTTCTTTTGTTGTGTGCATGTGTAGGATACTTGGACTTTGTGTCGACTTCCACTTCACGTGAGTTAACCATTCGAGCTCTTGAGAGAGAGCCTCATACTTTCGACCACAACTCACTTCTACACCACCTTTCCTACCGCTTTGGCATTGTGAAGAATGCACAAGGACACGCCTTCAAGGTGACATCTTTCTTGAGCATGGATATTATGGATCATACTACTTGTGTTGCTTGCACCATGAGACTTCTTGGCCATCTTGGACCACTTGATTGCACACATGTTAGAGCTCTTGCTTCGACTTGTCATTTTCACCGTTCCATGCATCATGATATATATGCCTTGTGTGTTGCATCCAATTCTTGGACTACTTGCTCCTATCACATGTTTGGTTGCAACAATGTCATTTCTTCACACATGCCATATCCCATTGCTTGTCACATGATTGACTTGATTTCCTCACACATGATGAACAATTGCTCTTTCTATTGTGTTGAGTGCCACAATATATTCACTACACCCTATGCCCGATATGCTTGGATTGTCTTACACTTGACCCATGTGTTTAGACATATCATCTTCTTTGGTGTTGTGAATGATTCCCATGCCTACCATCGACCATTTGTCGAGTGCTTTATACATGATTGCTATGACCTTGAGGTAGATGCTTATTATCTTGACACACATATTTGCACCACTACCTCACAATTGCATACTTGTCCCCATGATTTCTTTGCTTGTGCTCGATTGATATGCTTACATGCCATGTCACAATCCTTTGCCACACCATATGCTTTGCATGATGACGACACTTGTTTGGTGAATCACCTCTTGAATGCTTGGTTTTGCACTAATGCTAACCACATTTATTTTTCCAAGTGTTTGTTGTCCTTAATCCTTTTGAAGGAATCACTAGACGGTGTGTGATACGTCTCCGTCGTATCTAATTTTCCAAACACTTTTGCCCTTGTTTCGGACTCTAACTTGCATGATTTGAATGGAACTAACCCGGACTGACGTTGTTTTCAGCAGAATTGCCATGGTGTTATTTATGTGCAGAAACAAAAGTTCTAGGAATGACATGAAACTTCATGGAGATTATTTTTGGAAATAATAAAAAATATTGGCGAAATAATCAAGGCCAGGGGACCCACACCCTTTCCACGAGGGTGGGGGGCGCGCCTGCCCCCCTGGGCGCGCCCCCTGCCTCGTGGGCCCCCTGGAGCTCCACCGACCTCAACTCCAACTCCATATATTCGTGTTTGGGGAGAAAAAAATCAGAGAGAAAGATTCATCGCGTTTTACGATACGGAGCCGCCGCCAAGCCCTAAACTCTCTCGGGAGGGCTGATCTGGAGTCCATTCGGGCCTCCAGAGAGGGGAATCCGCCGTCATCGTCATCATCAACCATCCTCCATCACCAATTTCATGATGCTCACCGCCATCCGTGAGTAATTCCATCGTAGGCTTGCTGGACGGTGATGGGTTGGATGAGATTTATCATGTAATCGAGTTAGTTTTGTTAGGGTTTGATCCCTAGTATCCACTATGTTCTGAGATTGATGTTGCTATGACTTTGCTATGCTTAATGCTTGTCACTAGGGCCCGAAAGTGCCATGATTTCAGATCTGAACCTATTATGTTTTCATGAATATATGTGAGTTCTTGATCCTATCTTGCAAGTCTATAGTCACCTACTATGTGTTATGTTCCGCAACCCGAAGTGACAATAATCGGGACCACCCCGGTGATGACCATAGTTTGAGGAGTTCATGTATTCACTATGTGTTAATGCTTTGGTCCGGTACTCTATTAAAAGGAGGCCTTAATATCCCTTAGTTTCCGTTAGGACCCCGCTGCCACGGGAGGGTAGGACAAAAGATGGCATGCAAGCTCTTTTCCATAAGCACGTATGACTATATTCGGAATACATGCCTACATTACATTGATGAATTGGAGCTAGTTCTGTGTCAGCCTATGTTACGATTGTTACATGATGAACCGCATCCGGCATAATTCTCCATCACCGATCCAATGCCTACGAGCTTTTCACATATTGTTCTCCGCTTATTTACTTTACCGTTGCTACTGTTACAATTACTACAAAACCCAAAAATATTACTTTTGCTACTGTTACCGTTACTTCCATATTACTATGCTACTAAATACTTTGCTGCAGATACTAAGTTATCCAGGTGTGGTTGAATTGACAACTCAACTACTCATACTTGAGAATATTCTTTGGCTCCCCTTGTGTCGAATCAATAAATTTGGGTTGAATACACTATCCTCAAAAACTGTTGCGATCCCTATACTTGTGGGTTATCAGTGTGACATTGGAGAGTGCCAATTTCGAGCTTCAAGATGACAAGTACTTGGTGAACGTCCACTTCTACACGACGAAGCCATCTCTTTCCCATGGTGATTTAGTTTTCGATCCGAGGTCGGATCTTTCCCAAGGGTGGGGGGGGATGATGCGGAGCATCCTATAGACATCACCATGTCAAGAGTCCGTTCGGCGAGTGACACGTGCGACATATACTTCACGTACACAAAGGTGAATCGTCTCCTTTACACGTGCTCACTTGACCCCTTCGAGGATGGTATACTACTTGACACCCCTCTCGTGTGCATGCATATGTATTGTCGGAGCTTCACGGACGATGAGGAGTGCAAGCGCCAAGGAGAAACTACACCATCCGCGAGGGAAGCCTGGAAGCAAAGACGGAAGAAGACGGAGCTGCTTAAGCTACAGCGGTCGGACATCCGCGCCAGAGATCGGACATCTGGTGCATGTGCAGCCGCCCAACAGCTGCACCAACACTCGGCCGAACAAGCTTCAGTGGCCGGACATCTGGCGCCTCCCGACAGCCCGGACATCCGGCATTTCCCCCGGAAATCCGGCAGTGACGTATCCAGAGAACTACCGAAGTGCCACTTCAGCCCGGACATCCGGCCGAGACCCCAGACATCCGGCTCGTCCCGAAGCCCCGCACATCCGCCCCGCAGCCCGGACGTCCGGCACCTGCGCATGCCTAACCGGGCCAAAGGCCCATGTATCCCTTTCCCACTTACCCTTTCGTGGCTTAGAGTATATATACTCCTCCCCCTCCTCCTAGTTAGGGTTAGCAAAGGATTATCTCATTTAGAGATAGAGCTTTGCTCATCCATACAGATCTACTCCATGAGAGATACCGCGGCCTCTATGGAGAAGATCCACCTTGGATTCAAGACCCCTCATGGGAAGATCCCCTCGCGGATGCAAGACCTCCTCATGGAGATGAACTTTACCTTGTATCTTTCCTTTTGTTATTCATGTACCTTGTGGATCTTGTGTGTTTGATTGTCTAGTGGATGTGTGATTGGACTTGTTCTTGAGTGTTTCCCCTTGTGATTTCTCCCCGTTCTTCCCCGTGTTCATTATGTCCTTCGTGTTCTTCGAGGGAATCCACTCCAATCGTGAAAGATCGGTACACCAGGCCGGGTTAGCCCCGTATCACTTCTTGTGATGATGTATTACCGAGAGGGCCGAGAGATACCTCTCCGTCACACGAAGTGACAAATCCCAATCTTGATCCATGCCAACTCAACAGACACCTTCAGAGATACCTGTAGAGCGCCTTTATGATCACCCAGTTACGTTGTGATGTTTGATAGCACACAAGGCATTACTCCGGTATCGGGAGTTGCATGATCTCATAGTCGAAGGAATATGTATTTGACATGAAGAAAGCAGTAGCAATAAGCTGAACGATCATATGAAGCTAACAGATGGGTCTTGTCCATCACATCATTCTCCTAATGATGTGATCCCGTTATCAAGTGACAACACATGTCTATGGTTAGGAAACCTTAACCATCTTTTGATCAACAAGCTAGTCTAGTAGAGGCTCACTAGGGACACAATATTTGTTTATGTATCCACACATGTATTTCAGTTTCCGGTCAATACAATTATAACATGAATATTAATCCTTTATCTTGATTGAGGAAATATAATAATAACCACTTTTTTATTACCTCTAGGGCATATTTCCAACACTTTCATCCGGACTCCAAATTGGGTGATTCTTTCTTTTTGTTGCAAAGTATATTTCGTGCTCTTTCAAACCCAATTGGATTCACCTTCAAATTCGTCCGGAGCGTTGAGATATTGACGAAACAATTTGACGTCGCAGCCGAATCCGAGTCAATCTACAAGTCCAAAGGTGTTGAATCACCTCCACCTGGGACCATGTGCCTTGTACAACATAGGGTTAGTTTTAGGCTGCCTTGGGACGTCCTCCCACCTCCTTGGCCGCCACCCCTTTCTCCTATATAAGTAGATCAATCTAGTAGCTTTTTGCTTGGGATTTGTTTAGTTAAAAGTTAGCCATTGCAACTTCATGTACTTCATTTGTGTCCAACGACCAGACCAAGACCTCTTTTGGATCCCCACTTTTATCAATACTTCATATATATTAGCAATATCCAGATTGCACTATCATATTATTGCTTGTTCTTCGATTACATGCAGGAATAGACCTTCGTGGCCAGGCTGATCATGCTTCTGGCATCGTCAGTAACCTCAGGAGATTGGTTTAGCGATTGCTAAGGCACAACGTCATGCACGTTTGTATTCGACCGTCAAAGTCGACTCCGCCAAATCGATAGTTATCATCTCATCGAAAGATCGGGACACACTCGCCTCTATCATAATGTCTTCACCGAGTTTCAACCTTTTAATTGTTTTATCAAGGATCGGGACGCGAGGGACATTCTTCTTAGAGGTTGCCTGCGCCATGGACCCTATGCACTTGATGTGCCGCCTGTCCCTCAGGCTTTCAGCGGCATGCATGTGTCGTCTACTCATTGGCATGCGCGGCTTGGTCATCCTGCCACTCGCATAGTTCGTCATGTTCTTCATCTCCATGATCTTCCAATTGTGTCCAATAAACTTGTTGAAACAGTTTGTGATGCCTACGAGCAAGGCAAGAGTCGTCAGCTTCCGTTTTCAGAGTCGAGTCGTGTAGTTAGAACTCCACTTCAGCTTGTGTTTTCTGATGTGTGGGTTCATGCCCAAACATCTGTTAGTGGCCATAATTACTATGACGGTTTTATTGAAAGGAGCGAAGATAACAAGCACTTGGACAAACAAATGTGGTTGGTGTTAGAGCAAAACCAAGCATTCGAGAGGTGATTAACCCAACAAGTGTCGTCATCAAGCATAGCATATGGTTTGACAAAGAAGTGTGGCATGACATTTAAGCATCTAAATTGAGCACAATCAAGGACATCATGTAAACGATCATGCGAATGGGAGGTAGATATGCTAATATGTTTGACAAGAGAACAAGCATCGACCTCAAGATCATAGAAAACATGCATAAAGCACTCGACAAATGGTTGATGGTAGGCATAAGAATCATTCACAACACCAAAGAAGATGATATGTCTAAACACATGCAAGTGCAAGACAATCCAAGCATAATGTGCATAGGCTGTGGTGAAGATAGTGAGGCACTCAACACAAATGAGATAGCAGTTTTGCAGCATGTGCGAGGCAGTCAAGTCATTCAAGCTAGTAGTGCAAAGATGCAACATACGAGAGGAAATCATGGCAATCATGTCATGTGAGCAAATAATAGGCATAGGCAATGCACATGACATATCGTGAGCACGAACACAAAGCAAGATCAATGTATCTTCAAACGAAAGTATCACAAAGGAAACATGGCAAGAACAAGAAATATCTCCACCAAGCTTGCAAATACACATACAAGTAGTAGAATCAATCATCAAGTGTAATGCAAAGCATGGGTTGCAAATGCATGGTAAAGGCATCGGAATAAGCATGTCATGCAAAGTGAACATGGCAAGATGGGAATATAATATGTAATGGACAATAACCCATACCCAAGTGAGGGCCATGTAGAAGAAATGCGCGAAGTCTTTGCGCGAAGAGAGCGGTGGGAAAGGCAATGTAGCAACCCGACCCGAATGGATCAAGTCTCTATGCTTAAGTGTCATCCCTGGATCGGTATACTGACACACACAGTACTCCAGGATTTATAACAGAGGTAAATAACATGTATAAAGTAACGTAAATACTATTACCTCAATCCATATAGCGGAAGTAACAACAAAGTTGTGGATTTCCATCAACACCAACGGCAAAGTTGAGTGTAGACATCGTAACCCTAATGTATTACTTACTCGTCGTAAGAATCCTGCAACATGAGACGTTGCAGCCACAAAGGGTCAGTACATTGAATGTACTGGCAAATTCAAACCATAGAGCAATGATGAATAATAGCTATCACTACATGCATATTTGGCTGGTGGAGGCTCTAGGTTTAATTTTGCATAAAGCCAATTTTCTCCTACAACAAAGGAATATATTTTATTTTTCTACAAAATTCGTTGAAATATTGAGAAGGTTCCTCCAACTCAATCCCAAAATAATAATTATAACCCACATTTTATTCAATAGAGTGATGAGATCAAATCAATAATTCAAGTACCAGATACTCAAGATGTCCATAACTGGGGACATCGCTAATCATGATTAGATTGTACACCCTGCAGAGGTTTGCGCACTTTTCCCCACAAGACTCGATCTCCTCCGTTGAATTTCTCGCACTACATGATGTTTGAGAAACGGATGACTGAGGCACTGTCTTTCTGAAGAGGTCCCCTTAACCGATAGATAGGCCGATACACCTACAATCCCCTATATCTGCTAGCCCATCATGGAAAGGTTTCCCACAACTTACTCAACTATGCCAGAGCCCATATTGGCTTGTGGCTGCACACGGAAGTTTCTAACATGAATAATTTTATGATCAAAGTCCTACCCATGCAGTGTTTGATGATTGAAATTAATGCATAAAAACTGGGTAATAAAGGGGTATGATCAAAGTGTTACTTGCCTTGTACTGTTGATGAAGATGATTCGCACTCAATATTCCTGATGGTTCTATTCGCCACACTCCGTTGAATCTATCGAGAGCAATCAATTGCATACATAAGCACTCATCCAAAAGAATCGAAGAAAAGATCTCGGAAAACTTCAAAAACAAGCAATTAACTCTTGCAACATACAACAATTTCTAACAGTACCAAAATTGGGTGAATTTGGCCTTATCTGAAAGTTTAGGTCAAGAACTTCGATTTGCAAAAAGAATCAACTAAATCGGAGTTGTAAAACTCAAGTTATGAACAAAGGAAGTTTGAATTCAAATATGTTTGAAATCAAATTTTAAACTTTCAAAAAAAGAATTTTAAGTTGGTTATCTGGATAGAGGGGATCATAACGACGAAGGGGCGTCTGTTTTGTTGGATTTGGACAAACGAGTAAAAAGTAGTGACAGTTTTAAGATCAGGGGCTAATCTGCGAATGAATTATTCACAAACAGGTCCCTAGGAGAAAATAAAAAAAAGTCTAACGAGCGAACGCTCGCTATGGAACCCTAACGAACGAACGGCTCACTAAAAAGAACTAATGAACAGACGTTCGTTAGATTAGGAAAAACAGCGAACGTGTAAACGTCGTCGGATCTCGATCCGACGGACGGGACCGGGGCTAGGGTTTACCGATACTCCGGCGAGGTCGGCGGACGGCGGCGGCGGCGGCTCTGGCGTACGGCTGCGGGAGGCGGCGAGCAGCGAGAGGTGGCGCTGGCTAGGCAGCTGCCGACGGCGCGAAGACTCGGCGCGGCGGCGAAGCGACTAGCGGCGACGGCGAATCGGCTCAGGCGCGGCGAGATGCGGCGGTGGCGACGCTATGCGCGGGGCGGCGCGGCTCGGGAGGAGGAGAGGGCCGGCGTCCTCGCCTTTTAAAGGCGGAGGGGGATGGCGTGGCTTGGAGGAGGGGCCGGGTCGGCGCCGGAGTCCGGAGACGGCACTGCGGCGCCGGCGTGCTCCGGCGGGACTCCGCCCGGAGTCAGAGGCTAGCGGGGCGCGCAGGTCTGGTGCCATGGCTCTGCCAGTTGGCTGGGCCGGCCCATCATGGAGGAAGTTTTTTAATAAACACACATTAAAAGAAAAAAAGAAAAACCACATAAAATTAAAATATAATATAGGCATATTATATATCAAAATTTTCAGAAACAAATCTTCTACAACTTGAACATTTTTCTAATGTCAAATAAAATCCACAAAAATTTAAATAAAATAAAAAGTGCTACTGGTTTATTTAAAACCCAATAAAAATAATTTTAAAAATACCAAAAAGATTTCAAAATTTATTTCTCTCCAATTTTCTATTGTAGGTAATCATTTTACCCTAATTTCCATATATTTTATTTTTGGAGAAAAATAATTTGAAAAAAAAACAAATGACTCCAAATTGAAAATAATTTCAAAGGGACTTTAATTTTGATTCTTTTAAACTCCCAACTCATATTTCATACGATTTGAAGAAGTCATTTTATCTTCTCTCATGAAAATCATTGAGTTGCTTAAAGTTTCTGAATTTGAAATATTTCCAAGAGAAATTCAAATCTTTTTTAAAAACCCTTTTTCATTTAATTAAATGGAAGAAGTCATATCATCTTCTCTCTAGGGTTTTGTGATGAAATGAAATTTGAATTCATGGAGATCATAAATGCAAGGTGAAAGTTTGGGAAAGTCATTTCATTCCCTCTCATTCAACTTTCAAAAGTTTCAAATTTCACTCAATTTCACACAAGCAACCACACCACAATCAAACAAACAATCAAAACTATCTATTTAATATAACATTCCAAAATTTAGAATTTTGGGATGTTACAAACCTGCCACCCTTAAAATGAATCTCGTCCTCGAGATTCAGAGAGGCTAGAAAGAAATATGTTAGGTTCGGGGGTCTTCTCGAAATCCATCGATCGTCACAGGGGGTCTGGGGTGCTACCATCTTAGAAACATGGTTACGGTTCCATCAAAACTCATATACTTCATCCTTATTGTTGGTAGTGTCGATCTTCTGAGATCTTCAGGATAATTCCTTCTTTGGGCTCTTACGGTAGTGGCGTCACCTTTTTCCTTGATTCTTCTGTCTTTTTATCGGGGTACCTTTCTTCTGTGATTGGGTCTTCTTAGCTAACGGGTCTGGCGCCAATACTAAACAACTATCGATATCTCATGGTGGTCATCAAACAATCTGACTGGGTCCCTGCTGAAAACAGGTATGTGCTTCATTCTCACTGTATGGCCTACGATTGGCAACAGCTGCCTTGTACAAGGGGGAAATTGTCATACCATTCTAAGGTTTAAACAAGGTTTTGATCGTCGTCACTCTACTATGGGTAAGTCACTCAGATTTACCATTCCATATAGCAAGGCGAATAATAAGAGTAAGTTGGTAAGGTGATCAATCCATCCCGCACCCAAATCATTACCTTGTATATGGTTTAGCGAATCTCGCATTCTAACACTCGGTCATCCTCACAAGCACTGGACAATTTCTCTTGTCGATGAACTAAGTACGGATAAATCCATGGTTTCTACAAGCCAAACAAACATCTATCGTTTCTTCACAACTCTCAGGTTTGCGTTGCTCCTATAAGAATCGTCTGTTGATAAACGTAACTTCGTCCAGGGTTTTTCCTTCAGCAAGAGTGTGCTTGCTTCTTGGCAGGTCCTGGGGCATGTGGGTTATGGCCCATCTCATCACTTGTAAACCTTGAACTCATCATTGGGGCAACTGATCATTATTCCAACATCGAGCTTTCTAGCATTCTTAAATCCATCCAATTGTACTGTCTCCTTTCATTCTGTTGGTACCTAACTAAGACGTGATTACTCAGACTCATCATAGAGTTACAATTTCTCCATATTGCCAACATTCTACCTCCTTTATATCCAATAGTACTTCATCCCTTCATACTCTTGGGGTATCCCACATATCAAGATAAAACTCGTACTTATTTTGTCTGAAATCCACTCCGTGGAATATCATTATATTTTCCAGGGGTCAAGGGTCCTCACAGGGTACTACCAACCCTTTAAATGCACAAATTCATCCATAGACCATATTTGTCATATACTCGAAAAATGGTCAAAATCTTTCTTCATAGAGTAACAACTCATAAAATCCAAATCAGTACCAACGATGCTAATTTTATCGATTCTCCAATTATTACAATCTCCTACATTTCCATTACATGCCTCAACTCAACATCTCAATATAAAAAAATTGTTCCCACACTACTTCTATATTTCTCACAGACTCAACTATTTAACACAAGCCTCCTTCTCTTTGGGACAATCTCTGGCAAAGTGCCCTGCTTCATTACAACGGAAACAACTTCTGACAGTTCTCGTAGTTTCCTTGTGAGTACATAGCCTCCTTGGGTCCTCCGCTTTCTTTTAGGGCAACCGCTGAAGTAGTGCCATGACTCCTTGCATCTAAAATAGGTGATATGACTCAGGTCCTTCCTGGAATCCAATCTATTTCTCTTCCTGGACTTTTCCATTCCAATTAGGGCTTTTATTTCCTGTCAGTCATACTATACTTCCTCTATCGGGAATTCTACTAGGTCCCCATTCAGACAATTTTGGGAGATGTGTCCTTATTCTCCACATGAATAGCAAGACTTGGTGCAGGGTTTAGTTGGGTATTCTTCGGGTGTGTCCTATTTCTCCACAGAGCTTGCATGCACCAGGTTTCTTCATATCATTACCATAAGGCTTCGACTTCTGGAACACCAGCTAAGACTTTAGCAGAGTCAACTTAAATCCTTTCCAAGTGGTTACTCTTTGACATCCATTGATGGTTTGGTACATCCTCCACCAAGTAGTAGCACCTCTTTCAAAGCACTGAAGAGCATGATGGGCCATATCTTTTCCGGCTATAGTGTTATTCTTCATGTGATCTTCCATGTTCTGAATCCATCGGTCCGTCTCCAATTGAGTCCTTGATCCAGAAAATATGCGTCCATCCCCATTCATCCACTATTGGTTCCGAGGGTTTTGGGGTGAGATAAGAGAGATAGAGAGGGATACACACAATACAAACAATAGTTTTGAAAAGATAGTTTTTTTGTTTTGTGGCTGTCGAAAAAAACATCAAACAAATGACAGCTCACATCATCGCATCTCACGTAGGAATATAAGAGGGGTTTGGTCTTCTAAAGGTCAATAAATCTTCAAGGTCGCCAAACTCTTCAAGTCTTGTTCATGTCTCCGATGGCTTCTCCCGGTCGTGCTTGTCCTTCTTCAGTTCAATTTGCCAGATCATCTCTGCTGACGCGAAGTCTCTCGTGACGTCCTTTAATATTTCTGGAGTTGCATTCTAAACTTCTGGGTTTCAACATCATTGGCATGAACCATGGTCCTACTATCCTTCAGTTCCTGACGAATCTCCGATATCTCGAGGTTTTGCTCCTCCAGCTTGGCTATTTTCAGCTTCTGGGTCCCGATTTCTTCATGAAATGCTTCCTTGTCAAAAACGGCTTCCTGAAGGTCCATCTTAAAATTCTTGATGTAATACTCCAGATCCTGGCGATACACCAGCTAAGGTTAAAACTTCATCTTTTGCTGATAGGTGCTCCATTAGCCCATTTGTCATCCAATCCTTCCAAAGAAATGCATGCTTAACTCAGCACGGTGACAATAGCATGAGCGGGCGATAACATCATGGATAGCCGTGTTTATGCACATGTCTCTGCCATGAGATATCATTCCATATTTGATATCTCCTACCTTGGGGTTTTCTTGGCAAAAACTTTGACTCTAATACTCCATGTTCCGGGGGTTTTCTCCGACACACCTTGATCTCGGATATTGACAGCTTCAATAGTCTGACAAGTTCCATTAGGGTAGCCTTCCTAGGTCATACCAATCTGCAAATTCTACAGAGCCTTCAAATTCTTCTAGTATTCGGATTCTTCAACCGTTGTGGTTTCCATTATTGTAATGCTCGGTAAAATCCTCTTCATTCCGAAGTGGTCTTAGTTGTACGATATCTTGTACTTCTTGGAGTGGTCTCATCAGTCGAATCTTCGTGTGGTCAAAAGAAGAAAGGGGTATAGTCTAACTAAAAGGGAATATTTTGATAAAGCTCAGAAAAGAAGAGAGGTAAAAGATCTTTTTGAGAATAAAGTTTTAGAGAAAAATCTTTCCTATGGGATTGCCAGTTTCAAGGGGTCACGTCCTACAATCAACATGTGCTCTGATACCATCTTGTAGCGACCCGACCGAATGGATCAAGTCTTCGTGCTTAAGTGTCATCCCTGGATCGGTATCTTTGACACACAGTCCTCGAGGATTTATAACAGAGGTAAATCACATGTATAAAGTAACGTAAATACTATTACCTCAATCCATATAGCAGAAGTAACAACAAAGTTGTGGATTCCCATCAACACCAACGGCAAAGTTGAGTGTAGACATCGTAACCCTAACGTATCACTTACTCGTCGTAAGAATCCTGCAACATGAGACGTTGCAGCCACAAAGGGTCAGTACATTGAATGTACTGGCAAATTCACACCATAGAGCAATGATGAATAATAGCTATCACTACATGCATATTTGGCTGGTGGAGGCTCTAGGTTTAATTTTGCATAAAGCCAATTTTTCCTACAACAAAGGAATATATTTTATTTTTCTACAAAATTCATTGAAATATTGAGAAGATTCCTCCAACTCAATCCCAAAATAATAATTATAACCCACATATTAAATAATAGAGTGATGAGATCAAATCAATAATTCAAGTACCAGATACTCAAGATGTCCATAACCGGGGACACGGCTAATCATGATTAGTTTGTACACTCTGCAGAGGTTTGCACACTTTTCCCCAGAAGACTCGATCTCCTCCATTGAATTTCTCACACTACATGATGTTTGAGAAACGGATGACCGAGACACAGTCTTTCCGAAGAGGTCCCCTTAACCGATAGATAGGCCGATACACCTACAATCCCCTACATCTGGTAGCCCATCATGCAAAGGTTTCCCACAGCTTACTCAACTATGCCAGAGCCCATAATGGCTTGTGGATGCACACGGAAGTTTCTAGCATGAATAATTTTATGATCCCTTTGAGCCTGGGTGGCAAACCATAGGATGATCACACGGGTACTCCGGGATATCCCAGGACAACGCTGGATTGCTCCAGTGCCTGTGACAGCCTTGGGTGCTCCAGGGTGTCTCAACCAATCCACCCAGATGTGTATTAAAGTAGCCACCTTAAGTTAAACCTTAATTAACAATAATATCTCACATCTTTCATGAATACACTCAAACCAATCCACGTCTAGGAGCATAGCATAGCAGTATAGGCATAACGTAGTAACACCCAAGGTTTGAAACAAAAGACAATAGGTTCTACCTCATCAACTACTTCCTGATACCCACATGCTATCAAGTCCTAACCATGCAGTGTTTGAGGATTGAAACTAATGCATAAAAACTGGGTAATAAAGGGGTATGATGAAAGTGTTACTTGCCTTGTACTGTTGATGAAGATGGTTCGCACTCAATATTCCTGATGGTTCTATTCGGCATGCTTCGTTCAATCTATCGAGAGCAAGCAATTGCATACATAAGCACTCATGCAAAAGAATCGAAGAAAAGATCTCAGAAATCTTCAAAAAAAGCAATTAACTCTTGCAACATAAAAGAATTTCTAAAAGTACCAAAATTGGGTGAATTTGGCCTTATCAGAAAGTTTAGGTCAAGAGCTTCGATTTGCAGAAAGAATCAACTAAATCGGAGTTGTAAAACTCAAGTTATGAACAAAAGTAGTTTGGATTCAAATCTATTTGAAATCAAATTTTAAATTTTCAAAAAAAATATGTGTAAGTTGGCTATCTGGATAGAGGGGATCATAACGAAGAAGTGGGCGTTGGTTTCGTTGGATTTGGACAAACGAGTAAAAAGTAGTGAGAGTTTTAAGATCAGGGGCTAATCTGTGAATAAATTATTCACAAACAGGTCCCTGGCAGAAAATAAAAACGAAAAGTCTAACGAGCGAACGCTCGCTACGGAACCCTAACGAACGAACAGTTCGCTAAAAATAACTAACGAACGAACGTTCGTTAGATTAGGAAAAACAGCGAACACGTAAACGTCGTTGGATCTCGATCCGACGGATGGGATCGGGGCTAGGGTTTGCCCATACTCCAGCGAGGTCGACGGACGGCGGCGGAGGCGGCTCTGGGGTGCGGCTGCGGGAGGTGGCGAGCGGCACGGTGCGGCATGAGAGGTGGCGCGGGCTAGGCAGCGACGGTAGCACGGCAGCTCGGCGGCGGTGAGAGAGTAGCGGCGACGGCGAATGGCGGTTGTGCGGCGGCGAGATGCGGCGATGGCGGCGCTACGCGCGGGCGGTGGGGCGGCTTGGGAGGAGGAGAGGGGCGGCGCCCTCGCCTTTTAGAGGCGGATGGGGAAGGAGTGGCTTGCAAGAGGGGCCGGGTCGGTGCCCGAGTCCGGAGACGGCACGGCTGCGTGGCGTTTCAAGGGACTCACGCCTCGAGTTTGACAAGTAGCCGGGCGCCAAGGCTGGCTGGCTGGGCCATGGCCTGGCCCGGTTGGCTGGGCCGGCCCAGTCTGCGGAGGAAGTTTTTTTTAATAAACACACATTAAAAGAAAAAAAGAAAAACCACATAAAATTAAAATATAATATAGGCATATTATATATCAAAATTTTCGTAAAAATATCTTCTACAACTTGAACATTTTTCTATCGTCAAATAAAATCCACAAAAATTTAAATAAAATAAAGAGTTCTACTGATTTATTTAAAACTCAGTAAAAATCATTTTAAAAATACCAAAATGATTTCAAATTTATTTCTCTCCAATTTTCTATTGTAGGTAATCATTTTACCCTAATTTCCATATATATTATTTTTGGAGAAAATAATTTGAAAAAAAACAAATAGCTCCAAATTGAAAATAATTTCAAAGGGACTTTAATTTTGATTCTTTTAAACTCCCAACTCATATTTCATACGATTTGAAGAAGTCATTTTATCTTCTCTCATGAAAATCATTGAGTTGCTTAAAGTTTATGAATTGAAATATTTCCAAATGAAATTCAAATCTTTTTCAAAAACCCTTTTTCATTTAATTAAATGGAAGAAGTCATATCATCTTCCCTCTAGGGTTTTGTGATGAAATGAAATTTGAATTCATGGAGATCATAAATGCAAGGTGAAAGTTTGGGAAAGTCATTTCATTCCCTCTCATTCAACTTTCAGACATTTCAAATTTCACTCAATTTCACACAAGCAACCACACCACAATCAAACAAACAGTCAAAACTATCTATTTAATATAACATTCCAAAATTTAGAATTTTGGGATGTTACAGGCACTCCATGGGATCCCAAGTCATCACTGCTCTCTAGAGCTCATTTTGTCAACTCATGGGATTGTGAGGTTGACAAGTATTCATGAGTAGCTACAAAAAAGAGACACAAACCAAAGAAATTGTGTGTGTGGTAAATGTACACATCATCCATCATGATGTGTATGTGCTCGTGAGAGTTAGCACAAGATAAGTATCGCTCAAAGAAATTGGAAACATGGTATATAAACATGTCATCCATCATGAAAGAATAGTTGTTAGGTATAACATGATTGTGATGCGAATTTAGCATACAAGTATATGGCACATCAATATCATTTTCATTCATGGGGAGCATCTGGTGCACACAAGTAGTGGGATCATGCAATGGATAGGATGAATCAAAATCTCCTAAAATGTATGAGGAAACATGGGGGTCTCCTCATGAGCAATAGTGGAAACATCATATGGAGAATATGAACAACATCCAAAACATTGCATATCCGAAGCTAGGTGGTCATGGCATGGTATATGTGATAAATGATGCAAAGGGAGCATATCAATATCATCACAAGAGAAACAAATGCCAATAACCATGGGCTTGTCATCTATGCCATATGTGCAAATTGGGTTTATGTAGATGGCATATGCATAGTCACTACGATGAGATTGCAAATATGACATATTGTTGATCTCATGCATAGCATATGACAAGTCAAACGGATTGTCAAACATGATGTGACCGAGAGAATTATCATAAGAAATCCTATATAACATGGCATTACAACTAATAGACTCCACATGGAAATCATCAAACTCATCATAAATGGGTAAATCATCGCATGGGGAAGTCGAACTAGCATGAAGCATGACAATAGGTGGATCAACATCATCCAAGCACTCAATGTCGAGAATGTCCACTAGTGGGACTAGAGCATCACCTTCACCTATATTACCTTGCTCATTCCACTCAAGTGGTGTAGGTGAGGTGGCAAAGACCAAATGGTGGTCATCATCTTCATCTTGATGGAACCATGTGGGGGTGCATCATATTCCACCATGGCCATTGTCTTGTCCATAGGAAGGACGAATTCATCGCGGATCGGTGCATCATCATATATGGGACCTAGCACCAAATGAGAAGACACAATAGAGGTAGGGGTTAAGTTATTAGAAATCGAAATGGCCTCACATGCCCTATCAACTACCTCACTCTCTCTATGTGGTGGTGGCTCACTCAGTCCCTCAAGGTAGGTGCACTCAATGTCACATATGGTGGAGTCACCAAATCACTCAAGTGGTGGTGGTGGTGGCTCTCCTCACATGGGAATTGGGGCAGCTCATCATATATGGGGCTAGTGGTGAAGTCACTCTCACTCTCAATATGGTGGCAAAAGTCACTCAAGTCATCATACATCGCCGTGGTCGAAGGGAAGATCCCATGCTCAACCATCTCGTAGTCGTTGTCGTGGATGAAGGCCGAAGATGGCACATCATCACTCCCGTCGTGGGTGAAGGCCGAAGATGGCACAACATCCCTCTCTCCATGGATGAAGGCCGAAGATGGCACATCATCACTCTCCTCGATGACCGAAGGGAAAATCCCATGCTCGATCATCTCGTCACCGTCGCCGTGGATGAAGGCTAATGTAGGCGTACTCGTCGGAGGTAGGCAAAGATGACGTATGTCCAAAGGCGAAGATGCCTTGATAACACTTGGCAAAGATGCCGAAGTGGTGGTAGTAGCCGTAGCTTCCTCTCAGTGGTGACGATGTTGTTGTAGTCGATGGCGCTCTTCGTCACCATACACCTTGGGCTTGCGGTCATCTTGGCGGTCGTCTTGAAGATGATGACGGTGCCGCGTGGTACTCTTATTGTGTGGCTGTTCCAAAGACTTGCGACTGGAGCGTCTCTGCCTTGAAGATGACGAAGAGGAAGAAGACTTGTAGTTGGCCCATATGTGTCGGATGTCATCCAATTGTGCATCCAACTTGGTGTCGATGTAGTCCCTTGTCCGTGCTTCACTTTGGTGAATGTCGACGGTGAGTCACTCAATGCCTCGCATTGCTCGTTGTAGTCCGAAGATGGATGTTTTGGTGATGTAGTTGTTCACATCGTCGTTGTCGTGGAAGACCGGAGATGAAATGCCTTGCCTATCCATCACAAGATTCAAGCAAATGTGAGTGGAAGAAAGGAAAGAACTAGACCAAATGTACCTTTCCAATGTTGAAGATGGATCAATGATCACTCAATAATGTGTCAAGGAAATATCACAATTGGTACCGGATCTTGTCAATTCTCACACCTACACAAGTAAGGCTTATGGTGGAGCTCGGTGAGGATAGTGGCACAAAAATTTGATGCAAAATGTTAGCAAGAGTCAATATTGTTGAAAAAGATTCACAAATTCGCAAGTGAAACAAGTAGACCAATAGCAATGGATGACACACGAAAACACACACGTATAGATAAATGGGGTCGTGCAACCAGGACATGAGCACAAAATTTGGAATCCACGGAAAACGCTTGTGTTGCACAACTCTAGAGAGACGCTAGCACGATTGCTCAATAGGCAGATACGACACTTGTGCACAACCTAGAAGTTGCAAAATGTATCAGCTTTATATCCCAAGTATGCTATATATGTATGATGTTCTGGTGTTTCGCATACGATGATCCAAGATGATCAATATGGTAGTATGGTATGCAATGTGGTGATGCTATGGCTCTTGCTTACAAGCTTCTTTGCTCTCTTTTTGCTTAAAAGCTTATTCTTTTTTTTTGTATGGCCACTATGCGAAATGCACAAACCAAGATAGCAATTGTGTATATGCAGGAACAATCTTGTGACACAAGGGATGATATGATGATACCAAGATGATACCAATGTGATATGGTATGTATGCAATGGAAGGTACAGATCACTAATGTGCACAAGTAACGTTGCCGGCAATACTCAATGGCTAGTCTCGATAGGCAAGTGACGCAAAATGGGCTAAGGGGTTAACAATGTAATGGCAAGAATGTACAATGATGGGATACCACGATACCAAGATGATATAGGAGTTACCGTTCTTGCTTACGGTTAGGGTGTCAAAATGGTGAAGTGGTCAACATCGAATCCTTGGTGAAGATGAGCGACGGTGTTGTCGATGTCGAACCGTTCCTAGTTAGCCAAAACACCCTAGGAAACGGAAAAACCGCAAACTCAAAATATCAAAGGAAAATGTCAAATGGTGGTAGCGGAATGCTTTGGTGGTTCCGGAGTCTACGAGGGTGCGGGCACCTGTGGTCAGGGCAAAAAGCCGAAGTGCGGGTGTCCGGTGTTGTTGAGTGCGGGCACCGGGTGGTCATGAGGATGCAGGGGTCCCGGGTGCCTGGTTTGAGGTCCCGGTGCCCGGGGGTCGCGGATTTGGGCGGAAAATCATGGAGAAATGGAAGAAATTGGTGGATTTCATGGAGGGAAAGGTGGAGATGGATGGGGGGAAGGCTAGATCTACTTGAAACCAAGCAAATCCATGGATCAAATCCAACAAAACCTCATCAAACCAACAAATCACAAAAAAATCGAGGCTATTTTTGGTGGGGAATTTTCGAAATTGGGGAAGAACACAACAAAATTAGGCTAGAGAACAAGAAGGGGGACTCCAATTTCGTGAGAAACCATGGCTCATGACAACAAGATGTTGTAGGGTGGAACCCTGGGTGTTGGGGATATAACTATTTGTGTAAGCCGCCCAGGAGGGGCCGGGTTACGTAAATAGTTATCAAACAGAAGCCCAAGTCCAAGCATGAAGATGGCGACTCAACAAGGAGCCTAAGGCCCTGAGCGACTTAAGGCCCGTTGTAGTAAACCGCCATAATGGCATGACTTGTATCATAAGGTAGACTTGACTAGTCACCGAGCCGGACCTTGTTTATGAGCGGCCGGGATTACGTAAGCCGCAGGCGTCAATCCGTGTATATAAGGGGACGACCCGGCAGCGGCTTAGGGCAAGAAACAACACTTCGAGAACCGGGCATAGCGTATCTCGCTCCCTGGTCATCGAAACCTCAAGCAATACCAACCCAACTAGACGTAGGCTTCCTTCACCGTAAGGAGCCGAACTAGTATAAACCCTCTCGTGTCCTTTGTCCCGATTAACCCCTTCAAGCTTCCTAGTTGCGATGGCTCCGCGATTAAGTCCTTACAAGAGGACATCTGCCGTGACAATTCCACGACAGTTGGCGCCCACCGTGGGGCGGTATACGCGGTGGATTTGAGTTCTTGAAGGGCAGCTTCAAAGGGCTCAAGGGATAAGCAGTGGGCCGGATGACCAAGAGTCGTCGCGGTAAGATCTACATCGACAACGAAGGCTGGGGCCCCGACGCCGACTCAATTGAGTACGGGTACCGGGTCCCCTTTGGCGGAATTCACGTCTTCATCGGCCGGATTGGTGAGCCGGGCCCCGAGCCGGACAGCTGGACCGACCTCATCGAGACGGCTCAGCGTGCGAGACCCGCTCAGATTCAACCTGTGATGAAGCGTGCCTTCGTGGGCTGTGTTCATGGAGAGGCACTTTCGGAAGGATCTAAAGATGGCGAAGAGACGGCCGTCCCATCAGATGATGATTCGTCCTCCGGCTCAACAGATTCTCTCAGACGTCCAAGAAGGCATGCTAGGGGCTGTTACGACGGCTCTAGCGTTCGGATTGCTATGAGTCGCCATGTTGGGCAGGGGTCTTCATGGTCGGTACCCAACCCGCCAAAACTTCGACGGCTGCGACAAAGAATAACGTCCGGGTTAGGAGTGAGCGGGGCAGGAGGCCCCGCGCGCCCGTCGGCTCAGGTGCTGATAGATCTTATGGACAGGTTGACGGCCTTGTTAACCTCCACGGTCATTCCTGCAAATCCAGATGAGCATAACGCGGAGGTCGCAAAGGTGCGTGAGGAGATAGCCCAGGCCAAGGAGGCCTTGGCGGCTGAGGACACCAGGCTAGCTGCGGAGTGGGCGGCTTTAGATGCACGGGCGCAACGACTCCAGTCCGAGGCTTTCCAGCTTAACATGAATCTGAATGCATCCAATGAGGTGATGAGAAGGAGACATCAGAAAACCCAGTCCCGTCTGCCTGCGGCTTACGATCCTTAGAATCTTTTCACGACACCCGGAGCTGGTCCTAGCAATCTGCCCGAAGCCAATCAATTTATGACACCCGGAGCAGGAGGGCCGGTTCAGCCTCGAGAGACGGCACCTCTTCACGGGAGCATGGCCCCGCCCCGATACATACCAACACCTCCGGGTCACTTTTCCAACCCCATGGAGAACCTGGTAGCAGCATCGGCACATCTGGCGGCTCTTCCAGTGGATGGTGACGACCCGACGGCGGTGGAAACCCGGAGGGTTAGGGATCTTCTTCAGACGGACTTGGCACAAAGAAGAGGCCTATTCTTACAAAGGGACATGATTCATTCCACTCCTCAGCCTTGGGTAGCACCTCGACCAAACCGGAGTCCGAGTTACAGCAGACACATGGAGTCAGAGGCTTTATCAAGTAATGCCCAGCGTCGCAATCAACCCGGAGGCTATAACCCGGTGCAGGATCGATTGCGTCAGGAGGATGAACGGGCGGCTCAATTAGCGGCTCAGCAGACGGCGTATGATGGTTTCCCAGAGTATCCAATGACTTCTATTGGAGCCGGGGTGGCCACTAGAACCGGCGGTGTCCCTTGTCTGGTGCCGGCTCTTCGAGATGTGCGTCTGCCCAAGAATTTCAAGGGTCCTCGAAAGGTGCCAAATTACATGGCCGACTTACAACCAGGGGCGTGGATTGAAAGTTATGAGATGGCCATGGAATTATTGGAAGTCAGCGACGCGGCAATGGCTAAGTATTTCACCATGATGTTAGATGGAACGGCACGAACTTGGTTCAAAAGCTTGCCTCCCAATTCCATCAGTTCATGGGCCGAGTTAAAGGCCCGGTTTATCCAGAACTTCAAAGATACTTGCAAGCAATCTATGTCCATTGTGGACTTGACCAATTGTAAGGTGGAGGAGGGTGAGTCCACAACTCATTGGGTGCGCCGTCAAAGAAATAATACATTCATCCGATAAGATGGATGCCGTCTCTCATGATACTTATGCTCCATCAAAATTGTCGTTTGTGCCGCTGAAAGCAGTAGGCGCCTTAAGCGTGATTGCAATGACATGGGTACGCTGATGGCGGCTTTGGTTAAATATGCTGATTCTCGATACTCATCAAGATCCCGTGGTCCGAGGAGGAAAAGACAGGAAGGGAAAGAAGAACGGCAACAGAAAGGGTCAGCAAGAACAACGGCAAGTCAAAGGTGGTAACAAGCGTAAGTTTGACGGTAGTCTGGCGTTTGTGGCCAATGCTAATGCTCAAGGTAATAACAAGAAGCATAAGGGGAGAGGACCTCCTCGATCTGGTGGCTCAGGTCCATCTCTTGAGCAGCTTTTGAATGAACCTTGTCCAAGACACGGTAGTCGAGAAAATCCTGCCACCCACTTATGGAAGGACTGTGCGATCATGAAGGCTTTCAAGAATTCAAACATGTTTGATGGCAATCATGGGTCAGGCGGCGGTTCAGGAGCAGGTGGCTTTCATGGCCCGGGTGGCGGCTCAAGTTCCAGTTTTCAAGGTGGTCAAGGGGGCTATAATCAGCAGCAGTCCGGTCAAGGAGGACAGCAGCAGCAGTAGTCAGGTTATCAGAGCCATCCAAAACAGTTAAACGGTGGGCAATACCATGTGTTTACCACTAACATGTGTAAACGTGACCAGAAGGTTCATAAAAGGGCTGTGAATTCGGTTGAACCGGCGGTTCCCCGTTATCTGAGGTGGTCTAACAGCCCATCATTTGGAGTAGAGAAGATCACCTCCGGGTTGATAACCCGGTCAGTTAGCCTTTGTGGTGACCCCTCAGGTTGGTGGATATAAATTCACTAAGGTGCTCATGGATGGCGGAAGCAGCATCAATATTCTCTATTATGAGACCTTTCGCCATATGGGTCTGACTGATAAAGACTTGAGGACATCTAACACTGTTTTCCATGGGGTGGTACCCGGTAAGTCGGCGTATCCTGTTGGAAAGATCGAGCTGGAAGTGGCTTTTGGAGACGAATACGATTCCAGGGCTGAGAAGCTGACGTTTGAGGTAGTCAAAATCAGAAGCCCATACCACGCTCTATTTGGACGGCCGGCTTATGCCAAGTTTATGGCACGGCCGTGTTATGTTTATCTGCAGCTCAAGATGCCGGGTTACAAGGGCACCATCACTGTGCATGGGAGTCAAAAGGTGGCTTTGGAGTGCGAGGAAGGAGATGCGGCTTATGTTGAATCCGTTTGTGCTGAAGAGGAGCTGAAGTTTTATCAAACTAATGTTGACCCGGCAGATATGACCTCTTTGAAGAAGCCAACCACAGAGCAAGACTCGGCTTTGAAATTTAAGTCGGCCGCCGAGACAAAGTTGGTTAACTTCACTCCAGGTGACTCTTCCAAGCAGTTCAAAGATCGCATACCAATTTGGATCCCAAATAGGAAAGCGCTCATCGAAGTTCATCGGTGAGAACCGGACATCTTTGCATGGAAACCTTCGACATGCCAGTGTCCCGAGAGAGCTTGCTGAGCACACTCTTAATATTGATCCGAAGTATAAGCGGTCGAGCGGTTTCTCCGGCGATTCAATGAGGAAAGGCGAAAGGCTATAGGGGAAGAGGTCTCTCGGCTCTTAGCGGCAGGGTTCATCGTGGAAGTTTTTCACCCAGAGTGGTTGGCTAACCCGGTGCTTGTGCTCAAGAAAAACGGCACTTGGCGGATGTGTGTCGATTACACGGACCTAAATAAAGCTTGTCCTGTTGATCCCTTTGCTCTGCCCCGCATTGATCAAATCATCGATGCCACTGCGGGTTGCGAGCGGTTGAGTTTTTTGGATGCTTACTCTGGTTATCATCGAGATCAAGATGGCGATTAAGGACCAGGAGAAGACGGCTTTCATTACTCCATTTGGAGCCTTCGCTATGTGTCTATGCCGTTTGGGCTCAAGAGTGCCAGGCGACTTATCGGCCGGTGTGTGCGAAATTGTCTCCACAATCAGATTGGGCGCAATGTTCATGCTTATGTGGATGACATTGTGGTGAAGTCAGAGAAGGAAACCTTGATCTCCGATTTAAAGGAAACCTTTGATAATCTCCGGGTCTACAAGATGATGCTTAACCGGACAAATGCGTATTTGGTGTACCTGCAGCAAACTTTTGGGATTCCTGGTCTCAAACAGGGCATTGAAGCTAACCCGAGAAGATCAAGGCGATTACTTCTCTGGCTAAGCCGGGCGTGCATCAATGATGTTCAGCGATTGGCGTCGCGTTCTTTGCTTTAAGCCAATTCATAAGCCGGCTAGGGGAGAAGGCTTTACCGTTGTATCGATGATGAAGAAAGCGAGACACCTTTATGCAGGAGGAGGCTACCGATGCCGCTTTTGAGGATTTAAAGAGACAATTGGCTAAGCCGCCGGTTCTCGCAGCTCGATTGATAAAGAGCCATTGCTATTGTATGTTGCTTTGCTAACTCACGTCTTTGTTAGTGTGGCTATTGTGGTGGAGCGGAAGGAGGCGGCAAGGAGCATCCGGTTCAGCGGCCAGTTTATTACATCAGTGAGGTGCTCATATAGTCCAAGCAAAGGTATCCGCATTGGCAGAAACTGGTTTATGGGGTGTTCATGGCGATCCGGAAGCTGAAACAATACTTCCTGGGTCATCCTATAACTGTGGTAAGTTCAGCCCCCTTGGGAGACATCATCCAGAATATGTAAGCCACAGGACGAGTTGCTAAGTGGGCCATTGAGCTTGGGCCTCACAGTTTGAAGTATATGCCGCGCACAGCTATCAAGTCTCAAGCTCTAGTGGACTTTATCAATGATTGGACGGAGTTGCAGGCACCAGAGGAGAAGCCGGATAACACGTATTGGACTATTCACTTTGATGGGTCCAGACAGTTGGAAGGCTCGGGGGCTGGAGTTGTTTTAACTTCCCCTCGAGGTGACAATTTTTTTTATGTGCTCCGGCTTATGTTTCCCTGTGCTAACAATGCAACTGAATATGAGGCCTTACTCCATGGCCTCCGGATGGCCAAGGAGATGAATTTAAGCCGGGTAAGATGCTTGGGCGATTCAGACCTCGTTGCTCAACATGTGTCAGGCACGTGGGATTCTAAGGATCCCCTTATGGCGGCTTATCGTCGTGAAGTTGATGCGGTGGCTGGGCACTTCAAGGGTTATCAAGTAGAGCACATTGATCGAAGCAAGAATGAGGCGGCTGATGCTTTAAGCCGGCTGGGGTCTCAGCGTAAGCCGGTGCCACCTAACACTTTCCTTGACGTTTTGCATAACCCTTCTGTCAGAGTGCCTACGAGAAGAAGAGCTTGCGATGCTGCACCGAGGCGCAATGGTGGCGGCTCTCCATGCCATCCCGGACCGACAGTTCCATACTTAGCCTATATGACCCGGGGAGAGTTGCCTGAGGATGAGACCTTGGCAAGACAAATCATCAGGCGGTCCAAATCCATGACGATTGTTCATGGAGAGTTGCATCACCGCAGCGTCACTGGGGCGTTTCAGCGTTGTGTATCACCTACGGAGGGTCAGGAGATACTTCGTGAGATTCATGAAGGTGATTGCGGTCATCATGCCGGTTCAACGTCTCTGGTAGCCAAGGCTTTTCGTCATGCTTTTTATTGGCTGACGGCTCATGCTGATGCGGAGGATCTGGTCAGCAAATGTGACGGATGTGAAAAATTCTCAAGACGAGCTCATGTGCCGGCTCAAGAATTGAGGATGATTCCAATTACTTGGCTGTTTGCAGTCTGGGGGCTTGATATGGTTGGACCTTCCAAAAGGTCTAAAGATAAGAAGACACACCTGTTAGTGGCAGTGGATAAATTCACCAAGTGGGTTGAAGCAGAGCCGGTCAGTAAGTGTGATGCAGCCACGGCGGTTCAGTTCATCAAAAAGGTGATCTTTCGTTTGGTTTTCCACACAGCATCATAACTGATAATGGCACTAATCTCTCCAAGGGTGCCATGGAAGAGTTCTGTCAACAAGAGCACATCCGGCTTGATGTTTGGTGTTGCTCACCCCAGTCTAATGGTCGAGCAGAAAGAGCTAATCAAGAGATCTTGAAAGGTATCAAACCCGGCTCTTAGTTCCTTTCTGATGAACTCCGGGTTGTTGGGTGGAGGAATTACCTTACATGCTATGGAGCATCAACACAACGCCTAACAGTCTACTTGTTATACACCTTTCTTCATGGTGTATGCAGGCGAGGCGGTTCTACCAAGTGACATCCGGCATGATTCACCCCGGGTGGCAGCTTACGTTGAGGCTGATAACGAAAAAGCTCGACAGGATGCACTTGACTTGTTGGATGAAGAGCGAGACTTGGCCATAGCCCGCTCGGCGATTTACCAGCAAGACCTGCCCCGTTATCACAGCCGCGGGTTAGAAGCGAACTTTCCAGAAGGCGATTTGGTGCTCCGGCTCATCCAGATCAAAGCGATATGCACAAGTTGTCCCTCCTTGGGAAGGACCTTTTGTGGTCAGAAGAATCTCAACAACGGGTCATATTACCTCATCGATGTTCGAGAGCACAAAGACTCACGTAAGTCGGAGGAGGAGACCCATGGCCGTGGAACATAAGCGCATCTTCGACCCTACTATACTTAAGCCCGGCTTTCAGAGTATACTTATTTTTTCTTTTTTAGCAATGTATATATTATATAAAGCAATAAAGCATGACCTCTTTCTTTTCCATCCTACAAGGTTTATGTGTCTTCTTGACCAGGTGATGGAAACGACTAACAGGGAGCGGATCATATCTGAATTCGGCTTTCCCTTTGGTCCAGCTTATGATCATATCTGAATCAAGCCATGGTCATTTGGGGGCTTCCTGTTCAAACATAGGTCGTATTCGAACCAAAGAGAACATAGTTGTCGATACCCAATTGATTGGCACCTTTGCCAAACCCACTTGGGGCTTCTTGATCATATTTGAATCATAGCTTAACCTATTTGGGCCTGGCGTGGATCGTATTGAATCAGCGTCATTAAACAACTCTCATGGTCACTTGGGGCTTCTGTTCAAACATAGGTCGATTCGAACCAAAGAGAACATAGCTGTCGATACCCATTTGATCGGCATCGCCAAAGCCATTGGGGGCTATATGATCGTATCCGAATCTTAGCTTAACCCCTCTGGAATGGTTCTACTGATCGTATTCAAATCAGAGGCCTTTGAAAATCAGGTTTACTTTATAAGAGTAAATAATACTAAGGGCCAGGTAAACATTATATGTGCCAATTCTACGAAGTTAAGTATAACTATGCTTTTTGGGATCAAGTAAGCCGGTAAGGTACGCCTCAAACCGGCTGATACTTCTGATGTTTTGGTTCTTATTCCGGATTAACGTTATCTTACATAACCCCGGATGTGGTGAGATGCCAAAGGAAAAAAAATTTATGCAGAGTAAAGCAGAAAGCTTTTGAATGATTCAAGTAAGCCGGCAGTGCATATTGCTGGCGGCTTGAGACATTGTTAAAACACCGCAAAACATGCGCGAAGGCATGACAGAGTTAAGGAGTTTTTTCTATCCTATTACAAGACTCCCCGAGTCTAAAGTAAGTGAAGCATTGTTTTGTAAAATTCATAGCACATCTGGCGGCTCATTCCTCCGGCTGGCTTGATCACTCCGGGTTATCCTTCCCCGCCTCTCCTTCGGTTGTTTTGTCCTGGAAGGTTGACGAGGTCCAGTCAATGCCGCTTAAGGCTTCAAATTCAGCCTCATCATCTATTAAACTGGCCGGGTCAACTTCAGGAGCAAAGGTATGCTTACGGGTTGGAGGGATCAGGCTGACGTCATCATAATGCGGAGTGGGAATCCTCCGGTTCTCGTTGTCATAACCTGGCTGGTACTTTGTAAGATCAACATCGTTGCCGATGATGGTGGCCATAGGACGTACGACTCTCACGCAGGTGGTGAAGTCTCGATTGGTGAAGGCGAGCCGTCCTCCTTTAAGCTGGGGTATCCAAGAGCAACATCGTTTAAGTCTAGCTCTTGGAGCCAATGCTTTGGCCCGGCTTAAAGCGGCTATGGCCCCGGCTCTACCGGATGCTCGCCTTAACTCTGAATCCGTTGAGGTAACACGGCAAGCCGCTTGAGTACATCTTGCAGGAGATAAGGAGCGTCATTTGATAAAGCCACAACGGCTAAAGCACGTTGTGACCCGGTGTATAGTTGTTCCACCAGAGTGTACACCGCCTTCAGCTTGACCAGCATATTCTGCTTAAGGTTCGTGCTCCTGGGGCCTGTGTTTATACGTATAAGGTGAGCCAGAATTAACAATTAAAATAGACATCAAAGGAACCATTGTGATATTCAGAGTTATACATCGTAACTTACCAAAGATTGCTGAGACCATTTGAGAGATCTGGCGCTTTAAGCCGGACAGCTCGGCGGTTGCCTCGGCAAGAGATGCCTCTGCTGTTTCAGCCCGAGTCACCAGTGAAGCCCTTTCTTCAACCCAAGTTTTCTTCTCCGATTCAAAATTTTTCTTCAGTTTCTCTTGTTCGGAGACACTGAATTCAAACTTGGAGTTGGCTTTTTGAGTTTCAAGCTCTTGGGTTTTCAACTGACTCTTCAGATCAGCAATCTCCGTCTCAAATTGACTTATGGCGTCCTGCATCGACATCAGGTTATGGTAAGATCACGGTAAGATTACATGCAAGTCCCAAGCACTTTACAAGTAAAGATACTTGGCACTTGGGGGCTAATGTATGTTTAAAGAATTCTTAACCTATTTTACCGGGTCATGTATATTAAGTCTCAAGCACTTTACAAGTAAAGGCACTTGACACTTGGGGGCTAATGTGTTACCCAAATTCAAAGTTTCATGCTTTCACCGAGTTAAATATATTCAATTTAAGTCGGACAAAACTAACAGTAAGTAGATTTCTAAGTCTACAACATATTCATTCATAACCAATAGACTTGGGGGCTGATACAGTAAGTCAGGTTAAAGGTATACCTCAGATTTATGTTGTATTTGCTTCACCATGTCAATTTCCATGTCACGGCTATTGTGCACTTGGTTCAAATAGCCCGAGACTATATCACCAATGCTTAGGTGAGTATAATCAGTGATGTCTTGTTTGGTTTTCCGACGTTGGGCAAACTCCTCCTTGGCGATTACATCGAGCAAGACGATGAGGGCTAGCCCGGTTCAACATATTGGCTTTTCAGAAATGCAACTTCTGGTTCAGTCGTCTAGACCGGGCTAGGAATTTCCGGCTTATCAGAATCGTGGACAACGTCTTCTGCAGGCGGGTCAGAGGTTGACACCAGAATATCAAAAGCCAGTTCAGGCGGTGGCTGATGAGTGGAGCTATCAGGAACGGATGAGTCAATTTTCGGTTCAGTGATCACCGGGTCTCTGGACAAATTATTCTTTTTGGCCTTCTTGCTAGGCTTCACTTGCATGCTGTCAGTCAAAGTGGAAGGATAAGTACCAACGAATAAGTATGGAAAAACTTAAAGTAGGAAAGGTGGCATTACCAGGGAGCTGTTTTAAAAGCCGGCATGTTTGATTGCATCGACTCGCCGGAAGACGGAGAGGTATCCTGATAATTGGAGTCAGATGAATTGATGGGTCGACGAAATAAACCTGCCAAAGGATAAATAGAACGCAAAGCGGAGATGACCTCAGTTCGACGCTTCCTGGTTGTATCGGGTAAGCCGGAGGAGAGTTCTGCGTCTTGAGTGGCCCGAGTTTGCCTCCGGTTCTCAAATTGTTGTTGCTTCAAAAGAAATTGAGGATCTTGGTAAGCTAGAGGGTGTGAAAACCTTACTTTCCGGGTCACCCTTCGGATTTTTTGTGTTGGCAAAGGCTCTGAGTCGAAGGAAATTATAGTTACCTCTTCGCCAGCTGCTTGACTGTTTCCAGTATCCTCCTGAAAGGATCAAATGTCAGTAAAAGTAATGGCAAAGGAGTTAAAGAACATTGAAAAAGATTACCTCTTCCTCATCCAAGAAGAGTCATCCAATTTAAACATATCGAGGCGCTGGGTTTCTTCTTCTTAGAGGTGCCCGTCCTGGCGGTTTTTCTTCGATCTTCTTGGCATACAGCCTGTTTAGCAGCCTCATGGTCATACTTGACCTTCCAGAAATCATCGCCGGCCTGTGGAAACAAATAAAGAATCATAAGTATTTGAGAAGACAAGTAACTTACCGCAGGAGCCGGGTTCTTCTTGCAGAAGGGAAGTAAGCCAAAGGCATTACTGGTTACAGTGCCTTCCTTCAACAGAGATTGGACTGTAGCATCTACTGCATCGTCGGATAAATCATCAGAGCTATGACACATCAAGTCATCTTTTTCACCGGTATAAGTACACATTAAGCCGGAGCGGCGGCTTAATGGTAGTATCCGCAAGGTGACCCAGACTCGAACCAGATCGATGCCGTTCAAACCGTTCCCTAGAAGAGCTTTGATCTTCTTGATGGTGCGGTTGAGTGGCAGGCGTTCAACACCGGATAACTTATCTGCCAGCGGGTGATTGGATTCGAGACGCAGGGCGCGAAAGCCGGGCAGTGGCTTCTCATCAGCCGGTGATGTATCTTGGCAGTAGAACCACGTCTGGTTCCAGTCTTTCGGGTGACTTGGCAGCTCAGCATAAGGGAAAAGACAATCTCTTCGCCGTTGGATGGAGATGCCGCCAAGTTCAAGACTAGGCCCGTTGGCACGTTCATTTTGCCGGTTCAAATAAAAAAGTTCTCTGAACAAAAGCAGACTTGGTTCTTCTCCGGTACACTTCAGAGAAAACTTGAAAATTGCGTAGATTAGACACGGAATTGGGCCCGATGTCTTGAGGTCTAAGGTCAAAGAAATTCAGAACTTCTCTGAAAAATTTTGAGCCGGGAGGGGCAAATCCCCGGTTCATGTGATCCGTGAAAACTATCACTTCCCCGTCTTTTGGTTGAGGTTTTTCTTTGGATGGGTCAGGAACACGATAAGACATGACTTCCTTCTTTGGCAAGTGACCAGATTTCATGAATTCAGCCAACTTGCTTTTGGTGACAGTGGATGGAACCCAGTTGCAGGTTACAGAAGCTTTGGTTGGCTTAGGTGCCATGACAACAGATTGGCCTATTGCAAAATAAGAAGTTTCGGCTTAAATTTTAACCCGGAAGAAGATATTCAAATTGTTGAATGGTAGCGGCTTAAAGGGGCCTAATGACATAAGGATAATTGGGCAGGATTATTTAAGCCGCCACAAGTGTTAGCGACAGTTCAAAAGTTTTAAAGACCTGAGAAGGTGCCAAGGTTTACATACCAAGTGGGATGCGTTTAAACCGGACATTTGGACAGTCATGTTGAAAGAATTTAACATAAGAAGTGTTCCGGGTGATAAAAACAAGTTTCACATATGACAGCCATTATTTTGGATCATATTACTGTTCTGAAAGGAAAAATTTCTAGACCTAAAATATGGTATAGAGGAGTTCATGCATCCCAATGAGGATTCCTTGCAAGGAAAGAAGATCTGCTAGTATATAAAATGGATGCGGAATAGGGACCGCACGAGATTTATGCTACTGTGGGATCAAAAGAAGCCCCGGCAAAGGAAATATGAAGAACAGGGAATGAACTGCGAACTGTGCAGAAGAACTATCAACCCTAGCATAGAGACAAGATGCAGAAAGGGGAAACTTACAGTACTGGATCTGTTGCGGAGGAGCGCTACCATTCTCTGGTCGGATTCAAGTTGATGCAGCGGCCAAGGTCGATGAAGATGAGGGGTTCGACGGCGGCGGCGGCGGAGCTTGAGTGACAGAGAAGAGAGGAAGAAGACGACTGGAAGGAGAAGAATGAAAGACCTAAAGTCGTGCCTATTTATAGGGAGAGGGTAACCGAGATGGCGCGGGAAACAAGGAGATAAGAATTATTATCCAGCGGCCCCGACGCCTCGATTCTCGGAACGGGCAATAAAAGACAAAGATCCGTTGGGCCGATTCGGCGGAATTAAAGGAAAGATGACGTCATGACGGGTTAACACGGATCCAAAGAGTGACGTCACGCCGGGTTAAAGAAAGTCTTTTTTGCGCAGCCCGAAGATTGAAGATTTATGTTTTAAGTTATTTTAAGATTGACATGAACAGGTTCAAATCAATCTGGGGCCTAATGTTGGGGATATAACTATTTGTGTAAGCCGCCCAGGAGGGGCCGGGTTACGTAAATAGTTACCAAACAGAAGCCCAAGTCCAAGCATGAAGATGGCGACTCAACAAGGAGCCTAAGGCCCACAGGCGACTTAAGGCCCGTTGTAGTAAACCGCCATAATAACATGACTTGTATCATAAGGTAGACTTGACTAGTCACCGAGCCGGACACTGTTTATGAGCCGGCCGGGATTCTGTAAGCCGCAGGGCGTCAACCCGTGTATATAAGGGGACGACCCGGCAGCGGCTTAGGGCAAGAAACAACACTTCGAGAACCGGGCATAGCGTATCTCGCTCTCTGGTCATCGAAACCTCAAGCAATACCAACCAACTAGACGTAGGCTTCCTTCACCGTAAGGAGCCGAACTAGTATAAACCCTCTCGTGTCCTTTGTCCCGATTAACCCCTTCAAGCTTCCTAGTTGCGATGGCTCCACGATTCAGTCCTTACAAGAGGACATCTGCCGTGACAATTCCACGACACTGGGTGAAGATCTTTCATGAATTGGAGGGGAAATCCCCAAGAACAAGAAGAACACAAAGGGGGAAAACAAGAGGAACACTCAAATTGACTTGATCCAATCACAGATGTGCTAGATCCAATCACACAAAGAGAGATACAAGGGTCCAAATCCAACACAAGAATATACAAGAGGTAACTAGTTCATCCCAATCCTATGAGGAGAGAGGTCTTGATGATCCTATGATGGGATCCTTCCCTAGATGGGGCCTTGAAATCCACAAGAGGATCTTCTCCCTTAGGAGGTCATGATCTCCAAGAGGAAGATGAGCAAAGCTCTCTCAGTATCTCACATATACTTTGCTATCCTTCTAATGAGCTAGGGAAGGGGTATATATAGTCTAGGGACGAAATAGAGGGGAGAGAGGGGTACAAGGGTCAATTGCCCAAAATGCACGCAGGTATATTCGGAGTCGCCCGCGCACCCGGGGTGCGGAGGACCGGGCACCCGGTCCGGTCAGGAAGGCCACGGCCAAGTGGCTGTAGGGGCCGGGCACCCGACGGTTGATGGCTCGGGCACCAGGTGCAGGCTGGGGCCGAGCCCAGGAGGAGGCCGGGCACCCGGGGGTGATGGCCCGGGCACCCGGGGTGGTGGAAGGCTCCCAGGTGGGGCAGGCCGGGCACCCGGGGCGGCCAGGCAAGGCCCAGGTGGGGCGGCCGGGCACCCGGGCCGACGGGCCGGGCACCCGGGGTGGCCTCTGCCAATGCCCAGGTCGGGGCCGGGAACCCGGGGTCGAAGTGGCCAGGCACCTGGGGCGGCCAGGGTCTTCCCCGGCCGGCCGGAGGAGGGGGCCGGGAACCCGGGCTGCAGATGGCCGGGCATCCGGGGTAGTCCGGGGACTTCCTTGCTTCACGATTCCTCCATCCTTCTTCCTTCTTCTTCTCCATATGTGCTTGGGTCTCCCTCCTAGCTTCTTCATGGACTTCTTCTTGGTACCTAAGAATGCACAACAATTCCGTTAATGCACAACAATTCCGTTTGAGGTAGAACCCGATTCTCGTGTGAATTCGAATGGATTTCGAAGAGGAAGGAGTCAACCTCGGTTTCCATGGCACGTGCACGTGCCCTTGTCCTAGGTCCTCTGCGTGCTTCCGGTGGTGGTGTGACGTCCATGCGGATGGTCGAGGGATGCTCCGCATCACTATCACACCCGATCATCACATGGTGTCTCAGCACAAAGAACTTTCGCAACGGTGCATACTCAAGGAGAATACTTATACCATGAAATTTAGTTAAGGGATCATCTTATAATGCTATCGTCGTACTAAGAAAAATAAGATGCATATAAAAGATAAACATCAGATGCAATAAAAATATGTCACTCCCTCCATTCCCTTATACATGGCCACTATCAAAAATACATTTTGCATCAATACAAGGCCACCAACACTAATCGAGACAAAAATTAATGATGTTTCCTCGTACTAGCAAATTTTTAATACTTGCATGCATGTAGTCATAATGACACTCCGCCACTTCCTTCCCATTCATTCGTTGCATGCTTGTGGTGTATTAATGATCCCGGTTAACGAAAAGAAAAGTTGACTTGCAAAGGAGTCATTAAATTTTATCTTGGTACCTGTAATATGAGTTTGTGGCCTTGTATAAGGGAATGGAGAGAGTACATGATATGGCCATCATCATCTTGTGCAAAGCATCGTCTGCTGGGGAACGTAGTAATTTCAAAAAAAATCCTACACACACGCAAGATCATGGTGATGCATAGCAACGAGAGGGGAGAGTGTCGTCCACGCACTCGTGAGACCGAAAAGCGAAGCATTATGACAACGGTTGATGTAGTAAATGCGTCTTCACGATCCGACCGATCCAAGTACCGAACACGCGGCACCTCCGAGTTCAGCACACGTTCAGCTCGGTGACGTCTCTTGAACTCACGATCTAGCAGAGCTCCGAGGGAGAGCTCCGTCAGCACGACGGTGTGATGACGGTGATGACGATGCTACCGACGCAGGGCTTCGCCTAAGCACCGCTACGATATGTCCGAGGTGGATTATGGTGGAGGGGGGCACCGCACACGGCTAAAAGATCAACGGATCAACTTGTGTCTATGGGGTGCCCCCTTCCCCGTATATAAACGAGTGGAGAAGGGGGAGGGGGCCGGCCTCCTAGGCGCCCCCCAAGGGGAGTCCTACTCCCACCGGAGTAGGAATCCAACCCTTCCAAGAGAAGGAGTAGGAGGGAAGGAAGGAGGAGAGAGGGGAAAGGAAAAAGGGGGGTGCCGCACCCCCCCCCCTTCCTTGTCCAATTCAGACTAGAGGGGGAGGGGGCGCGCAGCCTGCCCTGGCCGCCCCTCCTCTTATCCACTAAGGCCCAATAGGCCCATTACACTCCCCGGGGGGTTCTGGTAACCCCCCGGTACTCCGGTATTTGTCTGAACTTACCCGGAACCCTTCCGAAGCCCAAACATAGTCATCCAATATATCGATCTTTATGTCTCGACCATTTCGAGACTCCTAGTCATGTCCGTGATCATATCCGGGACTCTGTACATCAAAGCACATAAACTCATAATACCGATTGTCACCGAACGTTAAGCGTGTGGACCCTACGGGTTCGAGAACTATGTAGACATGACCGAGACACGTCTCCGGTCAATAATCAATAGTGGAACCTGGATGCTCATATTGGCTCCTACATATTCTACGAAGATCTTTGCTGGTCAAACCGCATAACAACATACGTTGTTCCCTTTGTCATCGGTATGTTACTTGCCCAAGATTCGATCGTCGGTATCTCAATACCTAGTTCAATATCGTTGCCGCAAGTCTCTTTACTCGTTCCGTAATACATCATCCCACAACTAACTTATTAGTTGCATTGCTTGCAAGGCTTATAGTGATGTGTATTACCGAGAGGGCCCAGAGATACCTCTCCGACAATCGGAGTGACAAATCCTAATCTCGATCTATGCCAACTCAACAAGTACCATCGGAGACACACCAGAGAGCACCTTTATAATCACCCGATTACGTTGTGACGCTTTGGTAGCACACAAAGTGTTCCTCCGGTGATTCGGGAGTTGCATAATCTCATAGTCATAGGAACATGTATAAGTCATGAAGAAAGCAATTGCAATATACTAAACGATCAAATGCTAAGCTAACGGGATGGGTCAAGTCAATCACATCATTCTCTAATGATGTGATCCCGTTAATCAAATGACAACTCATTTCTATGGTTAGGAAACTTAACCATCTTTGATTCAACGAGCTAGTCAAGTAGAGGCATACTAGTGACACTCTGTTTGATCTATGTTTTCACACATGTACTAAGTTTCCGGTTAATACAATTCTAGCATGAATAATAAACATTTATCATGATATAAGGAAATATAAATAACAACTTTATTATTGCCTCTAGGGCATATTTCCTTCAGTCTCCCACTTGCACTAGAGTCAATAATCTAGTTCACATTGCCATGTGATTTAACACCAATAGTTCACATCACCATGTGATTAATATCCATAGTTCACATCACCATGTGGCCAACACTCAAAGGGTTTATTAGAGTCAGTAATCTAGTTCACATCGCCATGTGATTAACACCCAGAGAGTACTAAGGTGTGATCATGTTTTGCTTGTGAGAGAAGTTTAGTCAACGGGTCTGCCAAATTCAGATCCGTATGTATTTTGCAAATTTCTATGTCTACAATGCTCTGCACGGAGCTACTTTAGCTAATTGCTCCCACTTTCAATATGTATCCAGATTGAGACTTAGAGTCCTCTAGATCAGTGTCAAAACTTGCATAGACGTAACCCTTTACGACGAACCTTTTGTCACCTTCGTAATCGAGAAACATATCCTTATTCCACTAAGGATAATTTTGACCGTTGTTCAGTGATCTACTCCTAGATCACTATTGTACTCCCTTGCCAAACTCAGTGTAGGGTATACAATAGATCTGGTACACAGCATGGCATACTTTATAGAACCTATGGCTGAGGCATAGAGAATGGCTTTCGTTCTCTTTCTATCTTCTGTCGTGATCGGGCTTTGAGTCTTATTCAATTTCACACCTTGTAACACGGGCAAGAACTCTTTCTTTGACTATTCCATTTTGAACTACTTCAAAATCTTGTCAAGGTATGTACTCATTGAAAAAACTTATCAAGCGTCTTGATCTATCTCTATAGATCTTGATGCTCAATATGTAAGCAGCTTCACCGAGGTCTTTCTTTGAAAAACTCCTTTCAAATACTCCTTTATGCTTTCAAAAAAATTCTACATAATTTCCGATCAACAATATGTCATTTACATATATTTATTAGAAATTTTGTAGTGCTCCCACTCACTTTCTTGTAAATACAGGCTTCACCGCAAGTTTGTATAAAACTATATGCTTTGATCAACTCACCAAGCATATATTCCAACTCTGAGATGCTTGCACCAGTCCATAGATGGATCGTTGGAGCTTGCACATTTTGTTAGCACCTTTAGGATCGACAAAACCTTATGGTTGCATCATATACAACTCTTCTTTAAGAAATCCATTAAGGGATGTAGTTTTGACATCCATTTGCCAGATTTCATAAAATGTGGCAATTTGCTAACATGATTCGGACAGACTTAAGCATCGCTACGAGTGAAAAAATCTCATCGTAGTCAACACCTTGAACTTTGTCAAAACCTTTTTCGACAAGTCTAGCTTTGTAGATAGTAACACTACTATCAGCGTCCGTCTTCCTATTGAAGATCCATTTATTTTCTATGGCTTGCCGATCATCGGGCAAGTCAACTAAAGTCCACACTTTGTTCTCATACATGGATCCCATCTCAGATTTCATGGCCTCAAGCCATTTCGCGGAATCTGGGCTCATCATCGCTTCCTCATAGTTCGTAGGTTCATCATGGTCAAGTAACATGACCTCCAGAACAAGATTACCGTATCACTCTGGTGCGGATCTCACTCTGGTTGACCTACGAGGTTCGGTAGTAACTTGATCTAAAGTTACATGATCATCATCATTAGCTTCCTCACTAATTAGTGTAGGAGTCACAGGAATAGATTTCTGTGATGAACTACTCTCCAATAAGGGAGCAGGTACAGTTACCTCATCAAGTTCTACTTTCCTCCCACTAACTTCTTTCGAGAGAAACTCCTTCTCTAGAAAGGATCCATTCTTAGCAACGAATGTCTTGCCTTCGGATCTGTGATAGAAGGTGTACCCAATTGTCTCCTTTGGGTATCCTATGAAGACACATTTCTCCGATTTGGGTTTGAGCTTATCAGGATGAAACTTTTTCACATAAGCATCGCAACCCCAAACTTTAAGAAACGACAACTTTGGTTTCTTGCCAAACCATAGTTCATATGGTGTCGTCTCAACGGATTTAGATGGTGCCCTATTTAACGTGAATGCAGCTGTCTCTAATGCATAACCCCAAAACGATAGTGGTAAATCAGTAAGAGACATCATAGATTGCACCATATCTAATAAAGTACGGTTACGATGTTCGGACACACCATTACGCTGTGGTATTCTAGGTGGCGTGATTTGCGAAACTATTCCGCATTGTTTCAAATGAAGACCAAACTCGTAACTCAAATATTCTCCTCCATGATCAGATAGTAGAAACTTTATTTTCTTGTTACGATGATTTTCCACTTCACTCTGAAGTTATATGAACTTTTCAAAATTTTCAGACTTATGTTTCATCAAGTAGATATACCCATATCTGCTCAAATCATCTGTGAAGGTCAGAAAATAACGATACCCGCCGCGAGCCTCAACACTCATAGGATCGCATACATCAGTATGTATTATTTCCAATAAGTCAGTTGCTCGCTCCATTGTTCCAGAGAATGGAGTCTTAGTCATCTTGCCCATAAGGCATGGTTTGCAAGCATCAAGTGATTCAAAAATCCCATCAGCATGGAGTTTCTTTATGCGCTTTACACCAATATGACCTAAACGGTAGTGCCACAAATAAGTTGCACTATCATTATTAACTTTGCATCTTTTGGCTTCAATATTATGAATATGTGTATCACTACGATCGAGATCCAACAAACCATTTTCATTGGGTGTATGACCATAAAAGGTTTTATTCATGTAAACAAAACAACAATTATTCTCTAACTTAAATGAATAACCGTATTGCATTAAACATGATCAAATCATATTAATGCTCAACGCAAACACCAAATAACACTTATTTAGGTTCAATACTAATCCCGAAAGTATAGGTAGTGTGCGATGATGATCATATCAATCTTGGAACTACTTCCAACACACATCGTCACCTTGCCCTTAACTAGTTTCTGCTCATTCGCAACTCCCGCTTCGAAAGTTACTACTCTTAGCAACTGAACCAGTATCAAATGTCGAGGGGTTGCTTTAAACACTAGTAAAGTACACATCAATAACATGTATATCCAATATACCTTTGTTCACTTTGCCATCCTTCTTATCCGCCAAGTATCTAGGGCAGTTCCACTTCCAGTGACCATTTCCTTTGCAGTAGAAGCACTCAGTTTTAGGCTTGGGTCTAGCTTTCGGCTTCTTCACGGGAGCAGCAACTTGCTTGCCGTTCTTTTTGAAGTTCCCCTTATTCCCTTTGCCCTTTTGTTGAAACTAGTGGTCTTGTCAACCATCAAAACTTGATGCTTTTCTTGATTTCTACCTTCGTCGATTTCAGCATCACGAAGAGCTTGGGAATCGTTTCCGTTATCCCTTGCATATTATAGTTCATCACGAAGTTCTAGTAACTTGGTGACAGTGACTAGAGGACTCTGTCAATCACTATCTTATTTGTAAGACTAACTCCCACTTGATTCAAGTGATTGTAGTACTCAGACATTCTGAGCACATGCTCACTAGCTGAGCTATTCTCCTCCATCTTGTAGGCAAAGTACTTGTCAAAGGTCTCATACCTTTCGACATGGGCATGAGTCTTAAATACTAATTTCAACTCTTGGAACATCTCATATGCTCCGTGGCGTTTCAAAAACCTCTTTGAAGCCCCAATTCTAAGCCGTAAAGCATGGTGCACTAAACTATCAAGTAGTCATCATATCGAGCTTGCCAAACGTTCATAACGTCTGCATCTGCTCCTGCAATCGGTCTGTCACCTAGCGGTGCATCAAGGACATAATTCTTCTGTGCAGCAATGAGGATAATCCTCAGATCACGGATCCAATACGCATCATTGCTACTAACATCTTTCTGTTGGGGAACGTAGTAATTTAAAAAAAAATCCTACGCACACGCAAGATCATGGTGATGCATAGCAACGAGAGGGGAGAGTGTGTCCACGTACCCTCGTAGACCGAAAGCGGAAGTGTTAGCACAACAAGGTTGATGTAGTCATACGTCTTCACGATCCGACCAATCAAGTACCGAACGCACGGCACCTCCGAGTTCAGCACACGTTCAGCTCGATGACGTCCCTCAAACTCCGATCCAGCCGAGCTTTGAGGGAGAGTTCCATCAGCACGACGGTGTGGTGACGATGATGATGTTCTACCGACGCAGGGCTTCGCCTAAGCACTGCTACGATATTATCAAGGTGGATTATGGTGGAGGGGGCACCGCACACGGCTAAGAGATCAAGAGATCAATCGTTGTGTCTATGGGGTGCCCCCCTGCCCCCGTATATAAAGGAGGAAGGGAGGGAGAGGCGGCCAGCCAGGAGGAGGCGCGCCAGGAGGAGTCCTACTCCCACCGGGAGTAGGACTCCCTCCTTTCCAAGTTGGAGTAGGAAAAGGGGGGAGGAGGAGGGAGAGAGGAAGGAAAGGGGGGCGCCCCCCCCTCCTTGTCCAATTCGTACTAGAGGGGGAGGGGCGCGCGGCCTGCCCTGGCCGCCCCTCCTCTTCTCCACTAAGGCCCATGTTGGCCCATTAAACCCCGGGGGGTTCCGGTAACCCCCGGTACTCCGGTAAAATCCTGATTTCACCTGGAACACTTCCGATATCCAAATATAGGCTTCCAATATATCAATCTTTATGTCTCGACCATTTTGAGACTCCTCGTCATGTCCGTGATCACATCCGAGACTCCAAACCATCTTCGTTACATCAAAACACATAAACTCATAATATAACTGTCATCAAGCTTTAAGCGTGCAGACCCTACGGGTTCGAGAACTATGTAGACATGACCGAGACACGTCTCCGGTCAATAAACAATAGCGGAACCTGGATGCTCATATTGGCTCCCACATATTCTACGAAGATCTTTATCGGTCAAACCGCATAACAACATACGTTGTTCCCTTTGTCATCGGTATGTTACTTGCCCGAGATTCGATCGTCGGTATCTCAATACCTAGTTCAATCTCGTTACCGGCAAGTCTCCTTACTCGTTCTGTAATACATCATCCCACAACTAACTCATTAGTTACAATGCTTGCAAGGCTTATAGTGATGTGCACTACCGAGTGGGCCCAGAGGTACCTCTCCTACAATCGGAGTGACAAATCCTAATCTCGAAATATGCCAACCCAACAAGTACCTTCGGAGACACCTGTAGAGCACCTTTATAATCACCCAGTTACGTTGTGAAGTTTGGTTGCACACAAAGTGTTCCTCCGATAAACGGGAGTTGCATAATCTCATAGTCATAAGAACATGTATAATTCATGAAGAAAGCAATAGCAGAATACTAAACGATTGTGTGCTAAGCTAACGGAATGGGTCAAGTCAATCACATCATTCTCCTAATGATGTGATCCCGTTAATCAAATGACAACTCATGTCAATGGCTAGGAAATAACCATCTTTGATCAACGAGCTAGTCAAGTAGAGGCATACTAGTGACACTTTGTTTGTCTATGTATTCACACAAGTATTATGTTTCCGGTTAATACAATTCTAGCATGAATAATAAGCATTTATCATGATATAAGGAAATAAATAATAACTTTATTATTGCCTCTAGGGAATATTTCCTTCAGTCTCCCACTTACACTAGAGTCAATAATCTAGATTACATAGTAATGATTCTAACACCCATGGAGCCTTGGTGTTGATCATGTTTTGCTCGTGGAAGAGGCTTAGTCAACGGGTCTGCAACATTCAGATCCGTATGTATCTTGCAAATTTCTATGTCTCCCACCTGGACTAGATCCCGGATGGAGTTGAAGCGTCTCTTAATGTGCTTGGTTCTCTTGTGAAATCTGGATTCCTTTGCCAAGGCAATTACACCAGTATTGTCACAAAACATTTTCATTAGACCCGATGCACTAGGTATGACACCTAGATCGGATATGAACTCCTTCATCTAGACTCCTTCATTTGCAGCTTCCGAAGCAGCTATGTACTCCGCTTCACACGTAGATCCCGCCACAACGCTTTGTTTAGAACTGCACCAACTGATAGCTCTGCCGTTCAATGTAAACACGTATCCGGTTTGCGATTTAGAATCGTCCGGATCAGTGTCAAAGCTTGCATCGACGTAACCATTTACTACTAGCTCTTTGTCACCTCCATAAACGAGAAACATATCCTTAGTCCTTTTCAGGTATTTCAGGATGTTCTTGACCATTGTCTAGTGATCAACTCCTGGATTACTTTGGTACCTCCCTGCTAAACTTATAGCAAGGCACACATCAGGTCTGGTACATAGCATTGCATACATGATAGAGCCTATGGCTGAAGCATAGGGAACATCTTTCATCTAGCATTGCATACATGATAGAGCCTATGGCTGAAGCATAGGGAACATCTTTCATCTTCCCTCTATCTTCTGCAGTGGTCGAGCATCGAGTCTTACTCAACTTCACACCTTGTAACACAGGCAAGAACCCTTTCTTTGCTTGATCCATTTTGACTTCTTCAAAACTTTGTCAAGGTATGTGCTTTGTGAAAGTCCAATTAAGCGTCTTGATCTATCTCTATAGATCTTGATGCCCAATATATAAGCAGCTTCACCGAGGTCCTTCATTGAAAAACTCTTATTCAAGTATCCCTTTATGCTATCCAGAAATTCTATATCATTTCCAATCAGCAATATGTCATCCACATATAATATCGTAAATGCTACGTAGCTCCCACTCACTTTTTTGTAAATACAGGCTTCTCCAAAAGTCTCAGATAAAACCAAATGCTTTGATCACACTATCAAAGCGTTTATTCCAACTCGAGAGGCTTGCACCAGTCCATAAATGGATCGCTGGAGCTTGCACACTTTGTTAGCTCCCTTTGGATCGACAAAACCTTCTGGTTGCATCATATACAACTCTTCTTCTAGAAATCCATTCAGGAATGCAGTTTTGACGTCCAATTGCCAAATTTCATAATCATAAAATGCGGCAATTTCTAACATAATTCGGACAGACTTAAGCATCACTACGGGTGAGAAAGTCTCATCGTAGTCAACTCCTTGAACTTGTCAAAAACCTTTTACAACAAGTCGAGCTTTATAAACAGTAACATTACCGTCAGCGTCAGTCTTCTTCTTTAAGGTCCATTTATTCTCAATGGCTTGCCGATCATCGGGCAAGTCAACCAAAGTCCACACTTTGTTCTCATACATGGATCCCATCTCAGATTTCATGGCCTCAAGCCATTTTGCGGAATCTGGGCTCACCATCGCTTCTTCATAGTTCGAGGTTCAGTAACAACTTGATCTGAAGTTTCATGATCATCATCATTAACTTCCTCACTAATTGGTGTAGGTGTCACAGGAACCGGTTTCTGTGATGAACTACTTTCCAATAAGGGAGCAGGTACAGCTACCTCATCAAGTTCTACTTTCCTCCCACTCACTTCTTTCAAGAGAAACTCCTTCTATAGAAAGGATCCAAATTTAGCAACAAAAGGCTTGCCTTCAGATCTGTGATAGAAGGTGTACCCAACAGTTTCCTTTGGGTATCCTATGAAGACACATTTCTCCGATTTGGGTTTGAGCTTATCGGGTTGAAGCTTTTTCACATAAGCATCGCAGCCCCAAACTTTAAGAAACGACAACTATGGTTTCTTGCCAAACCACAGTTCATAAGGCGTCGTCTCAACGGATTTCGATGGTGCCCTATTTAACGTGAATGCAGCCGTCTCTAAAGCATAACCCCAAAATGATAGCGGCAAATTAGTAAGAGACATCATAGATCGCACCATATCTAGTAAAGTACGATTACGACGTTCGGACAAACCATTATGTTGTCGTGTACTGGGTGGCGTGAGTTGCGAAACTATTCCGCATTGTTTCAAATGAAGACCAAACTCGTAACTCAAATATTCTCCTCCACGATCAGATCGTAGAAACTTTATTTTCTTTTTACGATGATTTTCAACTTCACTCTGAAATTCGTTGTACTTTTCAAATGTTTCAGACTTATGTTTCATTAAGTAGATATACCCATATCTGCCCAAATCATCTGTGAAGGTCAGAAAATAACGATACCCGCCGCGAGCCTCAACATTCATCGGACCACATACATCTGTATGTATGATTTCCAACAAATCCGTTGCTCGCTCCATAGTTCCGGAGAACAGCGTTTTAGTCATCTTGCCCATGAGGCATGGTTCGCAGGTACCAAGTGATTCATAATCAAGTGGTTCCAAAAGTCCATCAGTATGGAGTTTCTTCATGCGCTTTACACCAATATGACCTAAACGGCAGTGCCACAAATAAGTTGCACTATCATTATCAACTCTGCATCTTTTGGCTTCAATATTATGAATATGTGTATCACTACTATCGAGATTCAACAAAAATAGACCACTCTTCAAGGGTGCATGACCATAAAAGATATTAATCATATAAATAGAACAACCATTATTTCTCTGATTTAAATGAATAACTGTCTCGCATCAAACAAGATCCAGATATAATGTTCATGCTCAACGCTGGCACCAAATAACAATTATTCAGGTCTAAAACTAATCCCGAAGGTAGATGTAGAGGCGCAGTGCCGACCGCGATCACATCGACTTTGGAACCATTTCCCACGCCAGCATCGTCACCTCGTCCTTAGCCAATCTTCGCTTAATATGTAGTCCCCTGTTTGAGTTGCAAATATTAGCAATGTAACCGATATCAAATACCTGTGTGCTCATGAGCATTAGTAAGGTACACATCAATAACATGTATATCACATATACCTTTGTTCACCTTGCCATCCTTCTTATCCGCCAAATATTTGGGGCAGTTCCGCTTCCAAAGGACCGGTCTGTTTGCGGTAGAAGCACTCAGTTTCAGGCTTAGGTCCGCATTTGGGTTTCTTCTCCGAGCAAAGAACTTGTTTGTTGTTCTTCTTGAAGTTCCCCTTCTTCTTCCCTTTGCCCTTTTTCTTGAAACCGGTGGTCTTGTTGACCATCAACACTTAATGCTCTTTCTTGATTTCTACCTCCGCAGCCTTTAGCATTGCGAAGAGCTCGGGAATCGTCTTATCCATCCCTTACATGTTATAGTTCATCACGAAGCTCTTGTAGCTTGGTGGCAGTGATTGAAGAATTCTGTGAATGACGCTATCATCCAGAAGATTAACTCCCAGTTGAATCAAGTGATTGTTATACCCAGACATTTTGAGTTTATGCTCACTGACAGAACTATTCTCCTCCATCTTGCAGCTATAGAACTTATTGGAGACTTTATATCTCTCAATCCGGGCATTTGCTTGAAATATTAACAACTCCTGGAACATCTCATATGCTCCATGAAGTTCTAAACATCGTTGAAGTCCCGGTTCTAAGCCGTAAAGTATGGCACACTGAACTATCGAGTAGTCACCAGCTTTGCTCTGCCAGACGTTCATAACATCTGGTGTTGCTCCTGCAGTAGGTCTGGCACCTAGCGGTGCTTCCAGGATGTAATTCTTCTGTGCAGCAATGAGGATAATCCTCAAATTACGGACCCGGTGTAATTGCTACCATCATCTTTCAACTTTGCTTTCTCAAGGAACGCATTAAAATTCAACGGAACAACAGCACGGGCCATCTATCCACAATCAACATAGACAAGCAAAATACTATCAGGTAGTAAGTTCATGATAAATTTATGTTCAATTAATCATATTACTTAAGAACTCCCACTTAGATAGACATCCCTCTAATCCTCTAAGTGATCACGTGATCCAAATCAACTAAACCATGTCCGATCATCACATGAGATGGAGTAGTTTCAATGGTGAACATCACTATGTTGATCATATCTACTATATGATTCACGCTCGACCTTTCGGTCTCAGTGTTCCGAGGCCATATCTGCATATGCTAGGTCGTCAAGTTTAACCTGAGTATTCCACGTGTGCAACAGTTTTGCACCCGTTGTATTTGAACGTAGAGCCTATCACACCCGATCATCACGTGGTGTCTCAGCACGAAGAGCTTTTGCAACGGTGCATACTCAGGGAGAACACTTATACCTTGATAATTTAGTGAGAGATCATCTTATAATGCTACCTTCAATCAAAGCAAGATAAGATGCATAAAAGATAAACATCACATGCAATCAATATAAGTGATATGATATGGCCATCATCATCTTGTGCTTGTGATCTCCATCTTCAAGCAATCATGATCACCATCGTCACCGGCGCGACACCTTGATCTCCATCGTAGCATCGTTGTCGCCTCGCCAACTTATGCTTCTACGACTATCGCTACCGCTTAGTGATAAAGTAAAGCATTACAGGGCGATTGCATTACATACAATAAAGCGACAACCATATGGCTCCTGCCAGTTGCCGATAACTCGGTTACAAAACATGATCATCTCATACAATAAAATATAGCATCATGCCTTGACCATATCACATCACCACATGCCCCTGCAAAAACAAGTTAGACGTCCTCTACTTTGTTGTTGCAAGTTTTACGTGGCTGCTACGGGCTGAGCAAGAACCGTTCTTACCTACACATCAAAACCACAACGATAGTTTGTCAAGTTAGTGTTGTTTAAACCTTCTAAAGGATCGGGCGTAGCCACACTCGGTTCAACTAAAGTTGGAGAAACTGACACCCGCCAGCCACCTGTGTGCAAAGCACGTCGGTAGAACCAGTCTCGCGTAAGCGTACGCGTAATGTCGGTCCGGGCCGCTTCATCCAACAATACCACTGAACCAAAGTATGACATGCTGGTAAGCAGTATGACTTATATAGCCCACAACTCACTTGTGTTATACTCGTGCATATAACATCTACGCATAAAACCAGGCTCGGATGCCACTGTTGGGGAACGTAGTAATTTCAAAAAAAATCCTATGCACACGCAAGATCATGGTGATGCATAGCAACGAGAGGAGAGTGTGTCCACGCACTCGTGAGACCGAAAAGCGAAGCGTTAGCACTGTGGGTTGATATAGTCATACGTCTTCACGATCGGACCGATCAAGTACCGAGCATACGGCACCTCCGAGTTCAGCACACGTTACGCTCGATGACGCCCCTCGAACTCCAATCCAGCCGAGCTCGAGGGAGAGTTCCACAAGATGACGCGTGGCAGGACGATGATGATGTTCTACCGACGCAGGGCTTCGCCTAAGCACCGCTACGATATTATCAAGGTGGATTATGGTGGAGGGGGGCACCGCACACGGCTAAGAGATCAAGAGATCAATTGTTGTGTCTATGGGGTGCCCCCCTGCCCCCGTCTATAAAGGAGCAAGGGAGGGATAGGCGGCCGGCCAGGAGGAGGCGCGCCCGGAGGAGTCCTATGAAGGAAATATGCCCTAGAGGCAATAATAAAGTTATTATTTATTTCCTTATTTCATGATAAATGTTTATTATTCATGCTAGAATTGTATTAACCGGAAACATAATACATGTGTGAATGCATAGACAAACAGAGTGTCACTAGTATGCCTCTACTTGACTAGATCGTTAATCATAGATGGTTATGTTTCATATCCATAGACATGTGTTGTCATTTGATTAACGGGATCTCATCATTAGGAGATTGATCTGATTGACATGTCCCATTCCGTTAGCCTAGCACTTGATCGTTTAGTATGTTGCTATTGATTTCTTCATGACTTATACATGTTCCTATAACTATGAGATTATGCAACTCCCGTTTACCGAAGGAACACTTTGGGTACTACCAAACGTCACAACGAATCGGGTGATTATAAAGGAGTATTACAGGTGTCTCCAAAGGTACTTGTTGGGTTGGCGTATTTCGAGATTAGGTTTTGTCACTCCGATTGTCGGAGAGGTATCTCTGGGCCCTCTCGGTAATGCACATCATTATAAGCCTTGCAAGCAATGTGACCAATGAGTTGGTTACGGGATGAAGCATTACGTAATCTAGTAAAGAGACTTGCCGGTGACGAGATTGAACTAGGTATTGGATACCGACGATCGAATCTCGGGCAAGTAACATACCGATGACAAAGGGAACAACGTATGTTGTTATGCGGTCTGACCGATAAAGATCTTCGTAGAATATGTAGGAGCCAATATGGGCATCCAGGTCCCGCTTATTGGTTATTGACCGAGAATAGTTCTAGGTCATGTCTACATAGTTCTCGAACCGTAGGGTCCGCACGCTTAAGGTTTCAATGACGGTTATTATGAGTTTATGTATTTTGATGTACCGAAGGAGTTCGGAGTCCCGGATGAGATCGGGGACATGACGAGGAGTCTCGAAATGGTCGAGACGTAAAGATCGATATATTGGACGACTATATTCGAGTTCGGAAAGGTTCCGAGTGATTCGGTATTTTTCGAGTACCGTAGTTACGGGAGAAGTAATGGGCCTTGATGGGCTTTAGTGGGAAGAGGAAAAAGGCTGCTGCGCCCCCTCCCTCTAGTCCGAATTGGACTAGGGAAAGGGGCCGCCACCTTCCTACTCCTCCACTTCCTTCTCCCTTCCTCCCCTACATGGAAGGATTCCTAGTTGGACTAGGAAAGGGAATCCTACTCCGGTGGGAGTAGGACTCCCCTTGGCGCGCCAAACATAGGGCCGGGCCTCCTCCTCCCTTGCTCCTTTATATACGGGGCAGGGGGCACCCCATAGACACACAAGTTGATCCTTGAGATCGTTCCTTAGCCGTGTGCGGTGCCCCTCCACCATATTCCACCTCGGTCATATTGTAGCGGTGCTTAGGCGAAGCCTGCGACGGTGAAACATCAAGATCGCCACCACGCCGTCAGGTCGACGGAACTCCCTCCCCGGAGCTTTGCTGGATCGAAGCCCGTGGAGCGCCATCGAGCTGAACGTGTGCCAAGAACTCGGAGGCGCCGGAGTAACGACGCTGTGATCGGTTGGATCGTGAGGAGAACGTCGACTACTTCCTCTACGCCATCATCGACTCGGAGGTGCCGGAGTAACGGCGCTGGGATCGGCAGGATCGCGAGGAGAAAGTACGACTACTTCCTCTACGTTGTGATCGCTTCCGCCACGGTCTCACGAGGGCACGTAGACAACACTCTCCCCTCTCGTTGCTATGCCATCACCATGGTCCCGTGTGTGCGTAGGAAAATTTTGAAATTACTACGTTCCCCAACAAAGGGTATCAGAGCCTGGTTTTATGCGTAGATGTCATATGCACGAGTAGAACACAAGTGAGTTGTGGACGATACAAGTCATACTGCCTACCAGCATGTCATACTTTGGTTCAGCGGTATTGTTGGACGAGACGATCCGGACCAACCTTACGCGTGACGCTTCACGAGACCGGTTCCCTCGACGTGCTTTGCACATAGATGGCTTGCGGAAGACCTGTCTCTCCAACTTTAGTTGAACTGAGTGTAGCTACGCCCGGTCCTTGAGAAGGTTAAAAGCGGAGTCTATTTGACAAACTATCGCTGTGGTTTTGATGCGTAGGTAAGAACGGTTCTTGCTCAGCCCGTAGCAGCCACGTAAAACTTGCAACAACAAAGTAGAGGACGTCTAACTTGTTTTTGCAGGGCATGTTGTGATGTGATATGGTCAAGACGTGATGCTATATTTTATTGTATGAGATGATCATGTTTTGTAACCGAAGTTATCGGCTGGCGGCAGAGCCATATGGTTGTCGCTTTATTGTATGCAATGCAATCGCGATGTAATGCTTTACTTTATTACTAAGCGGTAGTGATAGTCGTGGAAGCATAAGATTGGCGAGACGACAACGATGCTACGATGGAGATCAAGGTGTCGCGCCCGGTGACGATGGGGATCATGACGGTGCTTGGCGATGGAGATCACAAGCACAAGATGATGATGACCATATCATATCACTTATATTGATTGCATGTGATGTTTATCCTTTATGCATCTTATCTTGCTTTGATTGACGGTAGCATTATAAGATGATCTCTCACTAATTATCAAGAAGTGTTCTCCCGAGTATGCAATTGCTATGGAAAGTTCTTCGTACGAGACACCACGTGATGATCGGGTGTGATAGGCTCTACGTTCAAATACAACGGTGCAAAACAGTTGCACAAGCGGAATACTCGGGTTATACTTGACGAGCTATGCATATAAGATATGACCTCGAACACGGAGACCGAAAGGTCGAGCGTGAATCATATAGTAGATATGATCAACATAGTGATGTTCACCATTGAAACTACTCCATCTCACGTGATGATCGGACATGGTTTAGTTGATTTGGATCACGTGATCACTTAGAGGATTAGAGAGATGTCTATCTAAGTGGGAGTTCTTAAGTAATATGATTAATTGAACTTTAATTTATCATGAACTTAGTCCCGGTAGTATTTTGCAAATTATGTTGTAGATCAATAGCTCATGTGGTTGCTTCCATATGTTTTTATATGTGTTCCTAGAGAAAATTGTATTGAAAAATGTTAGTAGCAATATTATGGATTGGATCCGTGATCCGAGGTTTATCCTCATTGCTGCATGTAAGAATTATGTCCTTGATGCACCGCTAGGTGACAGACCTATTGCAGGAGCAGATGCGGACGTTATGAACGTTTAGCTAGCTCAATATGATGACTACTTGATAGTTTAGTGCACCATGCTTAAATGGCTTAGAATCGGGACTTCAAAGACGTTTTGAACGTCATGGACCATATGAGATGTTCCAGGAGTTGAAGTTAATATTTCAAGCAAATACCCGAGTTGAGAGATATGAAGTCTCCAACAAGTTCTATAGCTAAAAGATGGAGGAGAATCGCTCAACTAGTGAGCATGTTCTCAGATTGTCCGGGTACTTCAATCGCTTGAATCAAGTGGGAGTTAATCTTCCAGATAAGATAGTGATTGATGTAATTCTCTAGTCACCATCACCAAGTTAGTAGAACTTCGTGATGAACTATAATATGCAAGGGATGACAAAAGTAATTCCCAAGCTCTTCGTGATGTTGAAATCGACGAAGGTAGAAATCAAGAAAGAGCATCAAGTGTTGATGATTGACAAGACCACTAGTCTCAAGGAAAAGGGCAAAGGGAAGAAGGGGAACTTCAAGAAGAACGGCAAGCAAGTTGTTGCTCGAGTGAAGAAGCCCAAGTCTGGACCTAAGCCCGAGACTAAGTGCTTTTTGCTGCAATGGAACTGGTCACTAGAAGCGGAACTATCCCAAGTATTTGGCGGATAAGAAGGATGGCAAAGTGAACAAAGGTATATTTGATATACAGATTATTGATGTGTATTTTACTAGTGTTCGTAGTAACCCCTCGGTATTTGATACTGGTTCGATTGCTAAGAGTAGTAACTTGAAACGGAGTTGCAGAATGAACAGAAACTAGTTGAAGGGGAAGTGACGATGAGTGTTGGAAGTAGTTCCAAGATTGATATGATCATCATCACACACTCCCTATGCTTTCGGGATTAGTGTGGAACCTAAATAAGTGTTATTTGGTGTTGAGCATAAATATGATTTGATCATGTTTATTGCAATACGGTTATTCATTTAAGTAAGAGAATAAATTGTTGTTACATTTACATGAATAAAACCTTATATGGTTACACACCCAATGAAAATGGTTCATTGGATCTCGATCATAGTGATACACATATTCATAATATTGAAACCAAAAGATGCAAAGTTAATAATGATAGTGCAACTTATTTGTGGCAATCGCCGCTTAGGTCATATTGGTGTAAAGCGCATGAAGAAAACTCCATGCCGATGGACTTTTGGAATCACTTGATTATGAATCATTTGATGCTTGCGTAACCGTGCCTTTTGGGCAAGATGACTAAAACTCCGCTTCTCCTAACAATGGAACAAGCTAATGACTTATTGGAAATAATACATACCGATGTATACAATTCAATGAGTGTTGATGCTCGTGGCAAGTATCATTATTTTCGACCTTCACAGATGATTTGAGCAGATATGCGATATCTTCTTGATGAAACATAAGTCTGAAATAGTTGAAAAGTTCAAAGAATTTCAGAGTGAAGTAGAAAATCATCGTAACAAGAAAATAAAGTTTCGCGATCTGATCGTGGAGATGAATATTTGAGTTACGAGTTTGGTCTTCAATTAAAACAAAGTGGAATAGTTTCACAGCTCACGCCACCGGAACACCACAACGTTATGGTGTGTCCGAACGTCAGAACCGTACTTTATTTTGATATGGTGCGATCTATGATGTATCTTACCGATTTACCACTATCGTTTTGGGTTTATGCATTAGAGACAGCTGCATTCACGTTTAAATAGGGCACCATCTAAATCCGTTGAGATGACACCGTATGAACTATGGTTTAACAGTAAACCTAAGTCGTCGTTTCTTAAAAGTTTGGAGTTATGATGCTTATGTGAAAAAGTTTTCAACTGATAAGCTCGAACCCAAATCGGAGAAGTGCGTCTTCATAGAATACCCAAAGGTAACTATTGGGTACACCTTCTATCACAGATCCGAAGGCAAGTTATTCGTTGCTAAGATGGATCCTTTCTAGAGAAGGAGTTTTCTCTCGAAAGAAGTGAGTGGGAGGAAAGTAGAAAACTTGATGAGGTAATTGTACCTTCTCCCTTATTGGAAAGTAGTTCATCACAAAAATCAGTTCTAGTGATTCCTACACCAATTAGTGAGGAAGTTAACGATGATGATCATGAAACTTCAGATCAAGTTGCTACCAAACCTCGTAGGTCTTCCAGAGTAAGATCCGCACCAGAGTGGTACGGTAATCATGTTCGAAGTCATGTTACTAGACCATGATGAACCTACAAACTATGAGGAAGCGATGATGAGCCCAGATTCCGCGAAATGGCTTGAGGCCATGAAATCTGAGATAGGATCCATGTATGAGAACAAAGTATGGACTTTGATTGACTTGCTCAATGATCAGCAAGCCATATTAAATAAATGGATCTTCAAGAGGAAGACGGACACTGATAGTAGTGTTACTATCTACAAAGCTCGACTTGTCACAAAAAGGGTTTTCAACAAGTTCAAGGTGTTGACTACAATGAGATTTTCTCAACCGTAGCGATGCTTAAGTCTGTCCGAATCATGTTAGCAATTGCCACATTTTATGAAATCTGGCAAATGGATGTCAAAACTACATTCTTTAATGGATTTATTAAAGAAGAGTTGTATATGATGCAATCGAAGGTTTTTTCAATCCTAAAGGAACTAACAAAATATGCAAGCTCCAAAGGATCCATCTATGGACTGGTGCAAGCATCTCAGAGTTGGAATACATGCTTTGATAAGTTGATCATAGCATATAGTTTTATACAGACTTGTGGAAAAGCCTGTATTTACAAGAAAGTGAGTGGGAGCACTACAGCATTTCTGATAAGTATATTGTTGATCGGAAATAATGTAGAATTATTCTGCAAAGCATAAAGGAGTATTTGAAAGGAGTTTTTCAAAGAAGGACCTCGGTGAAGCTGCGTACAAATTGAGCATCAAGATCTATTGAGATAGATCAAAAACGCTTGATGAGTTTTTTTCAATAAGAACATACCTTGTCAAGATTTTGAAGTAGTTCAAAATGGAACAGTCAAAGAAAAGTTCTTGCATGTGTTGCAAAGGTGTGAAATTGAGTAAGACTCAAATCCCACCACAAAGCAGTAAAAATAGAAAAGAGAATGAAAGTCATTCCCTATGCCTCACCATAGGTTCTATAAAGTATGCTATGCTATGTACCAGACCTATTGTATACCTTGCTCTGAATTTTGCAAGGGAGTACAATAGTGATCTAGGAGTAGATCACTCGGACATTGGTCAAAGAACATCCTTAGTGAGGACTAAGGAAATATTTCTCGATTATGGAGGTGATAAAAGAGCCCGTCGTAAAGAGTTACATCGGTGCAAGCTTTTACACTGATCCAGATGACTCTAAATCTCAATCTGGATACATATTGAAAGTGGGAGCAATTAGCTAGAGTAGCTCCGTGCGAGCATTGTAGACATAGAATATTTGCAAAATACATACGGCTCAATGTGACAGACCCGTTGACTAAGCTACTCTCACGAGCAAAACATGATCATACCTTAGTACTCTTTGGGTGTTAATCACATAGCGATGTGAACTAGATTATTGACTCTAGTAAACCCTTTGGGAGTTGGTCACATGACGATGTGAACTATGGGTGTTAATCACATACAGATGTGAATATTAGTGTTGAATCACATGATGATGTGAACTAGATTATTGACTCTAGTGCAAGTGGGAGACTGAAGGAAATATGCCCTAGAGGCAATAATAAAGTTATTATTTATTTCCTTATTTCATGATAAATGTTTATTATTCATGCTAGAATTGTATTAACCGGAAACATAATACATGTGTGAATGCATAGACAAGCAGAGTGTCACTAGTATGCCTCTACTTGACTAGCTCGTTAATCAAGATGGTTATGTTTCCTAACCATAGACATGAGTTGTCATTTGATTAACGGGATCACATCATTAGGAGAATGATCTGATTGACATGACCCATTCCGTTAGCCTAGCACTTGATCGTTTAGTATGTTGCTATTGCTTTCTTCATGACTTATACATGTTCCTATAACTATGAGATTATGCAACTCCGTTTACCGGAGGAACACTTTGGGTACTACCAAACGTCACAACGTAATCGGGTGATTATAAAGGAGTATTACAGGTGTCTCCAAAGGTACTTGTTGGGTTGGCGTATTTCGAGATTAGGTTTTGTCACTCCGATTGTCGGAGAGGTATCTCTGGCCCTCTCGGTAATGCACATCATTATAAGCCTTGCAAACAATGTGACCAATGAGTTGGTTACGGGATGAAGCATTACAGAGCGAGTAAAGAGACTTGCGGTGACGAGATTGAACTAGGTATTGGATACCGACGATCGAATCTCGGGCAAGTAACATACCGATGACAAAGGGAACAACGTATGTTGTTATGTGGTCTGACCGATAAAGATCTTCGTAGAATATGTAGGAGCCAATATGGGCATCCAGGTCCCGCTATTGGTTATTGACCGAGAAGAGTTCTAGGTCATGTCTACATAGTTCTCGAACCGTAGGGTCCGCACGCTAAAGGTTTCAATGACGGTTATAATGAGTTGATGTATTTTGATGTACCGAAGGAGTTCGGAGTCCCGGATGAGATCGGGGACATGACGAGGAGTCTCGAAATGGTCGAGACGTAAAGATCGATATATTGGACGACTATATTCGAGTTCGGAAAGGTTCCGAGTGATTCGGTATTTTTGAGTACGGGTAGTTACGGGAGAAGTAATGGGCCTTGATGGGCTTTAGTGGGAAGAGGAAAAGGCTGCTGCCCCCTCCCTCTAGTCCGAATTGACTAGGGAAAAGGGGCCGCCACCTTCCTACTCCTCCACTTCCTTCTCCCTTCCTCCCCTACATGGAAGGATTCCTAGTTGGACTAGGAAAGGGAATCCTACTCCGGTGGGAGTAGGACTCCCCTTGGCGCCGCAAACATAGGGCCGGCCTCCTCCTCCCTTGCTCCTTTATATACGGGGCAGGGGCACCCCATAGACACACAAGTTGATCCTTGAGATCGTTCCTTAGCCGTGTGCGGTGCCCCCTCCACCATATTCCACCTCGGTCATATTGTAGCGGTGCTTAGGCGAAGCCCTCGACGGTGAAACATCAAGATCGCCACCACGCCGTCAGGTCGACGGAACTCCCCTCCCCGGAGCTTTGCTGGATCGAAGCCCGTGGAGCGTCATCGAGCTGAACGTGTGCCAAGAACTCGGAGGCGCCGGAGTAACGACGCTGGGATCGGCAGGATCGCGAGGAGAAAGTACGACTACTTCCTCTACGTTGTGATCGCTTCCGCTTACGGTCTACGAGGGTACGTAGACAACACTCTCCCCTCTCGTTGCTATGCCATCACCATGGTCCTGTGTGTGCGTAGGAAAATTTTGAAATTACTACGTTCCCCAACATCCTACTCCCATTGGGAGTAGGATCCCTCCTTTCCAAGTTGGAGTAGGAGAAGGGGGAGGAGGAGGGAGAGAGGAAGGAAAGGGGGGCGCCCCCCCCCCCCCTCCTTGTCCAATCCGGACTAGAGGGGGAGGGGCGCGCGGCCTGCCCTGGTCGCCCCTCCTCTTCTCCACTAAGGCCCATGTTGGCCCATTAAACCCCCGGGGGGGTTCCGGTAACCCCCGGTACTCCGATAAAATCCCAATTTCACCCGAAACACTTCCGATATCCAAATATAGGCTTCCAATATATCAATCTTTATGTCTCGACCATTTCGAGACTCCTCGTCATGTCCGTGATCACATCCGGGACTCCGAACTATCTTCGGTACATCAAAACACATAAACTCATAATATAGATGTCGTCAAACTTTAAGCGTGCGGACCCTACGGGTTTGAGAACTATGTAGACATGACCGAGACATGTCTCCGGTCAATAACCAATAGCGGAACATGGATGCTCATATTGGCTCCCACATATTATACGAAGATCTTTATCGGTCAAACCGCATAACAACATACGTTGTTCCCTTTGTCATCGGTATCTTACTTGCCCAATATTCGATCGTCAGTATCTCAATACCTAGTTCAATCTCGTTACCGCAAGTCTCTTTACTCGTTCTGTAATACATCATCCCGCAACTAACTCATTAGTTACAATGCTTGCAAGGCTTATAGTGATGTGCATTACCGAGTGGGCCTAGGGATACCTCTCCGACAATCGGAGTGACAAATCCTAATCTCGAAATACGCCAACCCAACAAGTACCTTCGGAGACACCTGTGGAGCACCTTTATAATCGTCCAGTTACGTTGTGATGTTTGGTAGCACACAAAGTGTTCCTCCGATAAACGGGAGTTGCATAATCTCATAGTCATATGAACATGTATAAGTCATGAAGAAAGCAATAGCAGAATACTAAACGATCGTGTGCTAAGCTAACGGAATGGGTCAAGTCAATCACATCATTCTCCTAATGATGTGATCCCATTAATCAAATGACAACTCATGTCAATGGCTAGGAAACATAACCATCTTTGATCAACGAGCTAGTCAAGTAGAGGCATACTAGTGACACTCTGTTTGTCTATGTATTCACACAAGTATTATGTTTCCGGTTAATACAATTCTAGCATGAATAATAAACATTTATCATGAGATAAGGAAATAAATAATAACTTTATTATTGCCTCTAGGGCATATTTCCTTCACTTTCAACTTAGTTTTCTCTAGGAACATATCACAAATAAAACAGGAGAGCTAAACGCGAGCTATTGATCTACAACATAGATATGCTAATACTACCAGGACTAAGTTCATGATAAATTAAAGTTCAATTAATCATATTACTTAAGAACTCCCACTTAGATAGACATCCCTCTAATCATCTAAGTGATCACATGATCCATATCAACTAAACCATGTCCGGTCATCACGTGAGATGGAGTAGTTTTCAATGGTGAACATCACTATGTTGATCTTATCTTCTATATGATTCGCGCTCGACCTTTCGGTCTCCAGTGTTCCGAGGCCATATCTGCATATGCTAGGCTCGTCAAGTTTAACCCGAGTATTATGCGTGTGCAAAACTGTCTTGCACCCGTTGTATGTGAACGTAGAGCTTATGACACCCGATCATCACGTGGTGTCTCAGCACGAAGAACTGTCGCAACGGTGCATACTCAGGGGAACACTTATACCTTGAAATTTAGTGAGAGATCATCTTATAATGCTACCGTTGATCTAAGAAAAGTAAGATACATAAAATATAAACATCACATGCAATCAATATAAGTGACATGATATGGACATCATCATCTTGTGCCTTCGATCTCCATCACCAAAGCACCGTCAAGATCACCATCGTTACCGGTGCGACACCTTGATCTCCATCATAGCATCGTTGTCGTCTCGCCAACTATTGCTTCTACGACTATCGCTACCGCTTAGTGATAAAGTAAAGCAATTACATGGCGATTGCATTTCATACAATAAAGCGACAACCATATGGCTCCTGCCAGTTGTCGATAACTCTGTTACAAAACATGATCATCTCATGCAATAAAATTTAGCATCATGTCTTGACCATATCACATCACAACATGCCCTGCAAAAACAAGTTATACGTCCTCTACTTTGTTGTTGCAAGTCTTACGTGGTTGCTACAGGCTGAGCAAGAACCGTTCTTACCTACGCATCAAAACTACAACGATATTTTGTCAAGTATGTGATGTTTTAACCTTCACAAGGACCGGGCGTAGCCACACTCGATTCAACTAAAGTTGGAGAAACTGACACCCGCCTTTAATCGTGGTGCGAAGCACGTCGGTAGAACCAGTCTCGCGTAAGCGTACGCGTAATGTCGGTCCGGGCCGCTTCATCCAAAAATACCGCCGAATCAAAGTATGTCATGTTGGTAAGCAGTATGACTTGTATCGCCCACAACTCGTTTGTGTTCTACTCATGCATATAACATCTACGCATAAACCTCGCTCGGATGCCACTGTTGGGAAACGTAGTAATTTCAAAAAAAAATCCTACGCACACGCAAGATCATGGTGATGCATAGCAACGAGAGGGGAGAGTGTCGTCCACGTACCCTCGTAGACCAAAAGCGGAAGCGTTATGACAACGCGGTTGATGTAGTCGTACGTCTTCACGATCCGACCGATCCAAGTACCAAACACACGGCACCTCCGAGTTCAGCACACGTTCAGCTCGGTGACGTCCCTCGAACTCAGGATCCAGCAGAGCTCCGAGGGAGAGTTCTGTCAGCACGACGGCGTGATGACGGTGATGATGATGCTACCGACACAGGGCTTCGCCTAAGCACCGCTACGATATAACCAAGGTGGATTTTGGTGGAGGAGGGCACCGCATACGGCTAAAAGATCAACTGATCAACTTGTGTGTCTATGGGGTGCCCCCTTCCCCGTATATAAAGGAGTGGAGGAGGGGGAGGGGCCGGCCTCCTAGCCGCGCCCCGACGGGAGTCCTACTCCCACCGGGTGTAGGACTCCAACCCTTCCAAGAGTAGGAGTAGGAGGGAAGGAAGGAGGAGAGAGGGGGAAAGAAAAAGGGGGGCGCCCCCCACCCCTTCCTTGTCCAATTCAGACTAGAGGGGGAGGGGGCGCGCGGCCTGCCCTGGCCGCCCCTCCTCTTCTCCACTAAGGCCCAATAGGCCCATTACACTCCCAGGGGGTTCCGTTAACCCCCGGTACTCCGGTATTTGTCCGAACTTACCCGGAACCCTTCCGAAGTCCAAACATAATCATCCAATATATCGATCTTTATGTCTCGATCATTTAAAGACTCCTCGTCATGTCCGTGATCATACCCGGGACTCCGAACTACCTTTGGTACATCAAAACACATAAACTCATAATACCGATCGTCACACCGAACGTTAAGCGTCAAGGAACCTACGGGTTCGAGAACTATGTAGACATGACCGAGACACGTCTCCGGTTAATAACCAATAGCGGAACCTGGATGCTCATATTGGCTCCTACATATTCTACGAAGGTCTTTATCGGTCAAACCGCATAACAACATACGTTGTTCCCTTTGTCATTGGTATGTTACTTGCCCGAGATTCGATCGTCGGTATCTCAATACCTAGTTCAATCTCGTTACCTGCAAGTCTCTTTACTCGTTCCGTAATACATCATCCCGCAACTAACTTATTAGTTGCATTGCTTGCAAGGCTTATAGTGATGTGTATTACCGAGAGGGCCCAGAGATACCTCTCCGACAACGACAAATCTTAATCTCGATCTATGCCAACTCAACAAATACCATCGGAGACACCTGTAGAGCACCTTTATAATCACCAAGTTACGTTGTGACGTTTGGTAGCACACAAAGTGTTCCTCCGGTATTCGGGAGTTGCATAATCTCATAGTCATAGGAACATGTATAAGTCATGAAGAAAGCAATAGCAATATACTAAACGATCAAATGCTAAGCTAACGGAATGGGTCAAGTCAATCACATCATTCTCTAATGATGTGATCCCGTTAATCAAATGACAACTCATGTCTATGGTTAGGAAACTTAACCATCTTTGATTCAACGAGCTAGTCAAGTAGAGGCATACTAGTGACTCTGTTTGTCTATGTATTCACACATGTACTAAGTTTTCGGTTAATACAATTCTAGCATGAATAATAAACATTTATCATGATATAAGGAAATATAAATAACAACTTTATTATTGCCTCTAGGACATATTTCCTTCATCGTCATGATCCCCATCGTCACCGGCTCGACACCTTGATCTCCATCGTTTCGTCGTGGTCGTCTCGCCAACTATTGCTTCTACAACTATCGCTGACGCATAGTGATAAAGTAAAGCAATTACATGGGTTTGCATTTCATACAATAAAGCGACAACTATAAGGCTCCTGCCAGTTGCCGATAACTTCTACAAAACATGATCATCTCATACAATAACGTATATCACATCATGCCTTGACCATATCACATCACAATAAGCCCTGCAAAATCAAGTTATACGTCCTCTACTTTATTATTGCAAGTTTTACGTGGCTGTTACGGGCTTCCAGTAAGAACCGTTCTTACCTACGCATCAAAACCACAACAGTGTTTCATCAATTTTGTTGTTTTAACCTTCAACAAGGACCGGCCGTTGTCAAATTCGATTCAACTAAAGTTGGAGAAACAGACACCCGCCAGCCACCTTTATGCAAAACTAGTTGCATGTCTGTCGATGGAATCGGTCTCATGAACATGGTCATCTAAGGTTGGTCCGGGCCGCTTCATCCAACAATACTGCCGAATCAAAATAAGACGTTGGTGGTAAATAGTATGACTATCACCGCCCACAACTCTTTCTGTTCTACTCGTGCATATCATCTACGCATAGACCTGGCTCAGATGCCACTGTTGGGAAACATAGCATGCAATTTCAAAAATATTCCTACGTCCACGCAAGATCTATCTAGGAGATGCATAGTGATACGTCTCCAACGTATCTATAATTTTTTATTGTTACATGCTATTATATTATCTGTTTTGGATGTTTTATATGCACTAATGTGCTATTTTATATGATTTTTGGGACTAACCTATTAACCTAGAGCCCAGTGCCAATTTCTGTTTTTTCCTTATTTTAGAGTTTCACAGAAAAGGAATACCAAACGGAGTCCAAATGGAATAAAACTTTCGCCATGATTTTTCTTGGACCAGAAGACACCGAGGAGACTTGGAGTACAAGTCAGGGAAGCTTCGAGCCGGTCACAAGGGTGGAGGGCGCGCCCCCCAACCTTGTGGGCCCCTTGTAGCTCTGCTGACCTACTTCTTCCTCCTATATATACTCTTATACCCCAAAAACATCCAGGGGAGCCACCAACCCACTTTTCCACTGCTGCAACCTTCTGTACCTGTGAGATCCCATCTTGCTGCCTTTTCCGGCATCCTGTCGGAGGGGGAATCGATCACGGAGGGCTTCTACATCAACACCATTGCCTCTCCGATGAAGCGTGAGTAGTTTACTTCAGACCTACGGGTCCATAGCTAGTAGCTAGATGGCTTCTTCTCTCTCTTTGATTCTCAATACAAAGTTCTCCTCGATGTTCTTGGAGATCTATTCGATGTAATACTCTTCTGCGGTGTGTTTGCCGAGATCCGATGAATTGTGGATTTATGATCAAATTTATCTATGAATATCATTTGAATCTTCTCTGAATTTTATATGCATGGTTTGATATTTTTGCAAGTCTCTTCGAACTATCGATTTGGTTTGGCCAACTAGATTGGTTTTTCTTGCAATGGGAGAAGTGCTTAGCTTTGGGTTTAATCTTGCGGTGTCCTTTCCCAGTGACAGTAGGGGCAGCAAGGCACGTATTGTATTGTTGCCATCGAGGATAAAAAGATGGGTTTTCATCATGTTGCTTGAGTTAATCCCGCTACATCATGTCATCTTGCTTAATGCGTTACTCTGTTCTTATGAACTTAATACTCTAGATGCAGGCAGGAGTCGGACGATGTGTGGAGTAATAGTAGTAGATGCAGAATCGTTTCGGTCTACTTGATACGGACGTGATGCCTATATTCATGATCATTGCCTTAGATATCGTCATAACTTTGCGATTTTCTATCAATTGCTCGGCAATAATTTGTTCACCCACCGTAATAATTTCTATCTTGAGAGAAGCCTCTAGTGAAACCTATGGCCCCCGAGACTATTTTACATCATATTAGTTTCCCGACAACTTGCCAATTTCTGTCACCGTTCCTTTATTTTGCAATCTTTACTTTCCGTTCCATAAACCAAAAATATTACTTTACCGTTTATCCATCTCTATCAGATCTCACTTTGCGAACAACCGTGAAGGGATTGACAACCCCATTGTCGCGCTGGTTGCAAGTTGGTGTTTGTTTGTGCAGGTATTTGGTGGTTTGTTGCGTAGTCTCCTACTGGATTGATACCTTGATTCTCAAAACTGAGGGAAATACTTACGCTCCTTTGCTGCATCACCCTTTCCTCTTCAAGGGAAAAACCAACGCAAGCTCAAGAGGTAGAACATAGCAACGAGAGGGGGAGAGTGTGTCTACGTACCCTCGTAGACCGAAAGTGGAAGCGTTTAACAACGCGGTTGATGTAGTCGAACTTCTTCTCGTTCCGACCGATCAAGCACCGAACGTATGGCACCTCCGAGTTCTGCAAACGTTCAGCTCGATGACATCACTCGAACTGTTGATACAACAAAGTGTTGAGGGAGAGCTCCGTCAGCACGACGCCGTGGTGACGGTGATGGTGAAGTGATGCGCGCAGGGCTTCGCCTAAGCACTACGTGAATATGACCGGAGGCATAAACTGTGGAGGGGGCCGCCACACACGGCTAACAATGGTTGGTGTGTGTTCTAGCGGTGCCTCTCCCTCATATATATATAGGTTGGAGGGGAGGAGAGGCAGCCAAGGGGGCGCCCCAAGTAGGAGGAATCCTACTTGGGCACCTTCCACCCGCCTCCCCTTTCCTATTCCTATTCGGAGTAGGAAGGAAAAGGAGGAAAGGGAATCCTATTCCTTTTCCTTTCCTCCTTCCCTTTCCTTCCCCAATTTGGCCAGCCCATATGGGGGGGTGCACCAGCCCCTTTGTGGCTGGTGTGTTTCCCCTCTTGGCCCATAAGGCCCATATCTTTTGCCGGGGGTGCCCGGAACCCCTTCCGGTGACCCGATAAGTACCTGGTGCTTCCCGGAACACTTCCGGTGTCCGGATACCATTGTCCTATATATCAATCTTCACCTCTCGACCATTTCGAGACTCCTCGTCAGTTTCGTGATCTCATCCGGGACTCCGAACAACATCCGGTCACCAAATCACATAACTCATATAATAACAAATCGTCATTGGGCGTTAAGCGTGCGGACCCTACGGGTTCGAGACTATGTAGACATGACCAAGACACCTCTCCGTACAATAACCAATAGCGGAACCTGGATGCTCATATTAGCTCCTACATATTCTACGAAGATCTTTATCGGTCGTATGTAATGACAACATACGTTATTCCCTTTATCATCGGTATGTTACTTGCCCGAGATTTGATCGTCGGTATCTTCATACCTAGTTCAATCTCGTTACCGGCAAGTCTCTTTACTCGTTCTGTAATACATCATCCCGCAACTAACTCATTAGTCACATTGCTTGCAAGGCTTCTTATGATGTGCATTATCGAGAGGGCCCAGTGATACCTCCCGATACTCAGAGTGACAAATCCTAATCTCGATCTATGCCAACCCAGTTACATTGTGACGTTTGATAGCACACAAGGTATTCCTCCGGTATCCGGAAGTTGCATAATCTCATAGTCAAAGGAATATATATATATATGACATGAAGAAAGCAATAGCAATAAAAATGAACGATCAATATGCTAAGCTAACGGATGGGCCATATCCATCACATCATTCAAATGACAACACATGTCTATGGTTAGGAAACATAACCATCTTTGATTAACGAGCTAGTCTAGTAGAGGCTTACTAGGGACACGGTGTTTTGTCTATGTATCCACACATGTATCAAGTTTTCGCTTAATACAATTCTAGCATGAATAATAAACATTTATCATGATATAAGGAAATATAAAATAACAACTTTATTATTGCCTTTAGGGCATATTTCCTTCACTGGGATGACAGAACAACCTGCCCGAGGGCTCGCCGAAGGGATACGCACTCAACGGTATCCACACGGCCCAAGGCGCTCCAGATATCCAGTATCCACGCGTCGTCATGCAAGCCCTCAGACCGCGCCCAGTCACAGAGCATACATTTGTCGTCGTGCGGGAGCCCATGCCTAGCCAGGTATGCAGTCGTCCAGCAACGGTCCTAATTGGCAAGCCAGGCGAAGAAATGGATTTGTAGGGGCACCCAGGTCCGCCAGGTGAGCCGTCAGTGCGGCATGGAATGGATCCAGTGAACAGGGTCTGGTAGCAAGATCGTGCAACGTAGGTCGCGTTGGAAGTCTAGCGCCATCTCAAAGAGTCTGGCTCGGGTGACAGAACAACCTGACGAAGGGCTCGCCAGAGAGCTACGCACTCGACGGTATCCATAGGGAGCCCCAGATATCCAGTATCCACGTGTGATCATGCAAGCTGATGCGGAGCATCCCACGTTCATCCCCATGTACACTCCGACTACTCTCCAAGCCCCAAGAGGACATATGACGAGACCTCGAATATGCACCATTGGACATAAGGTGAACTCGCTCCTCTTCGAACCTTCACTTTCTACATGTGAGACATGGCTACTACCTCATGCATGGATCTTGCATATACTGTGTACGACCGAGACGACCATGGAGAATCCAAGGACCGAGGCCAAGCATGGAAGAGAAGGAGGAAGAGAACCCGTCAGCTTCAAAGACGAGCGGTACTACCGCCACTACAGGCGGTACTACCGCTGAAGCCACCCGACCGGTTCAACCGCCCAACCACCGCACGGGCGGAACAACCGGCTAGCCGCCGCCCAACAACCGGCCACCATTCGGTGATAGAGCGGTGCAAGGCCGGTACAGCACCGGTTCTACCGGTTTATGCCCAAAGACCGGAACAACCGCCCCGACATCCGGTACAACCGCTGGCTCCTTCGACGCCCACCTCCGAAGCTTGCCGACCTCCCAGCCGTAGTACCGCCTTCCTCGGTCGGAACTACCGCCTCGTGAGCTCTCGGTACAACGCTTCATGACCGGTACAACCGGCCTGTCTGCAAGACAAAGGTATTGGGCCGAGCCCGTGTACCCCTTCGCCCTCACTTACCCCTTCGTGGCTTAGCACTATATATACTCTTCTCCTAGCTTCAGATTAGGGTTAGCTTAGGTTTAGCTCATGTTTGTGTGAGAGCCTTGCTCATCCACTTGGTTACTTCTCCTCGGAGCTCAGGACCTCTTCGGAGAAGATCCCCCAAGCGGATTCAAGACCCCCTTCTAGGGTGGACCCCATCAAGACCTCCTCTCGGAGAAGAACGGCTACTCGTGTACCCTGACCTTTGTTCATTGTGGATCATATGTACCTCTTTGTGTTCGGTGATCTAGCACTTGTGTGATTGATTCCTTGTTGGTTGAGCAATCTCTCTCTCGTTTCCTCCGTGTTTCCCTTTGTTCTTCCGCGTGTTCTTCGTGATTCCCCGTAGGATCCACTCCAAACGTGAAAGATCATCCACGTAGGGTTCTCCCTACATCATCTTGGTATCATGAGCCACGTTGATCACATTTTTGGAGTCCCTCCCACCGTTTCCTAGCCTTCTTTTGTTTGATTTCGTCCTAAATTTCGAAAATCCCCACCAAAAATAGCCCCAATTTTTTTTGTGATTTGTTAGTTTTGATGATGTTTTGTTGATTTTGATCCATGGATTTGCTTGGTTTCGAGTGGATCTAGCATTCCCCCAAGTTTCCCCTCTTCTCATCCACGAAATCTATCCAATTTTGGCCCCGAAATCATCCATTTCCGCCCCAAAATCGCTACCGAGTCGATCTGCGAAAAATCCCGACACGAGCGGTACTTCCGCCCCTCCAAGCGGTACTACCGCTGAGTACCTCAAGCGGTACAACCGCCCTCACAAGCGGTACAACCGCCCCTCCCAGTTTCAGCATTCCGAGTTTCACCGTTTTGCCCATAACTAATTCATCCGGAGTTCGTTTTTTGACGTTCTTTAGCTCGTTTTGAAGCTATTGACATCCCCTATCCCACAAAAATACCACCAACATCATTTGACTCCATAAATTTTTGGTACTTTGGCATCTTTGCCTAGGGCTTCCACCACATCATCCGCAATACCACCATAGCCTTCCGCAAACTAACCCATTTTGTTCCTTATAGCATTAGTGGTTGTCTGAGTTGTGATTTGAGTCTCCTAAGGTGTTTAGGCTACTTAGGGACGGTTGCTTCTTCATCAACCACCACCACCACCACCACTTCCACATAACCTTGCCCACCATACACTTCCGACAACCCAACTTAACCCAATTGTTGATTGAGCTTTTTCGAGTTGTGGCTTGTGTCTCCTAAGGTGTTTCGGCTACTTAGGGACCGTGTGCTTCCAACTCTTACACCGTGTATAGCCCATCATTCCACTTCCGCATTGCCAAGTGCACACTACCACCGCTTTCCGCTACCACCATTTTGACATTTGACGTTTGAGATTTTGAGTTCGCGGTTTTTCCGTTTCCTAAGGTGTTTCGGCTACTTAGGGACGAGTCTCCATCATCTTGGTATCTACATCAAGAACGCCGCTACTCATCATCGCCGGACTGTAACCTCCATATCATCTTGGTATCGTGGTATCCTCCATTGTATATTCCTCTTGCCATTGCATTGTTAACCCCTAGCCCATTTTATGCTACTTGCCTATCGAGACTAGCCATTTGAGTATTGCCGGCAACGTTACTTGTGCACATTAGTGATCATACTTCCCATAGCATACATACCATATCATCGTGGTGCATATATTGGTATCATATCTTGTGTCACAAGTTAGTTCCCGCATATACACAATAGCTATCTTGGTTTGTGCATTGTGCAAAAGTAGCCATAGAAAAAAAAAGAAATAAAGCTTTTAAGCAAAAGAAAGAGAGCAAAGAGCTTGTAAGCAAGTGCCATAGCATCATACCACATTGCATATAAGATTGTCATATCCGATCATCTTGGATCATCTTGAGAGAAACACCGAACCATACATACATAGCATACTTGGGATAGAAGTTTATCCATTTTGCATCTTATAGGTTGTGCACAAGTGTCGTATCCGACTATTGAGCAATCGTGCTAGCGCCTCTCTTGAGTTGTGCAACACGAGCGTTTTCCGTGGATTCCACATTTTGTGCTCATTCCTTGGTTGCACGACCCCATTTATCTATCCGTGTGTGTGTTTCCGTGTGCCATTCTTTGCTATTGGTCCATTTGTTTCACTTGCGAATTTGTGAATCTCTTTCAACATTATTGACTCTTGCTAACATTTTGCATTAAATTTTTGTGCCACTATCCTCACCGAGCTCCTCCATAAGCTTTACTTGTGTAGGTGTGAGAACCGACAAGGATTGGTACCAATAGTGCTATTTCATTGTCCGCATTTGAGTGAACTTGATTCATTGTCAACATCGGTCAAGGTACATTGGTATAAGTTCTTCTCTTTCTCCCACTCATATTTGCTCGAGTCTTGTGATGGATAGGCAAGGCATTTCATCTCCGGTCTTCGACAACAACGACGGCGTGAACAACTACATCACCAAAGCGTCTACCTTCGATCTACAACAACAAGTGCAAGGCACACAATCAAGATTGCGAGAGCGCATCGAGAACATCTCCATCGACATTCATCACTCCGAAGCAAGGAGAAGGGACTACTTTGACAAGAAGCTTGCCGCACATAAAGAGGAGCAAGATGCAAGGATGGAGGAGATTAGAGCCTTGATCAAGTCTTCTTCCCCTTCGTCATCTTCAAGGCGGCGACATTCAAGCCACAAGTCTTGAGCGAAAAAGATGCAAGTGCAAATCGTCCTCGTCCACATCTACATGGCGACCACCATCACGCTTTGTGATCCACATCGTCATGAAGGGCAAGTCACCTCCAAGCATCATGTGCACGCATTTACGACGAATGACATCTACAACGACATCATCATCATGAAGATGCTCCACAAGCGCAAATGCACAAGTCCCAACAAGCCCTACTTCACGCCAAGTCGAAGCTTCATAAGCACAAGAGAAGACCGCGAGACGAGCACCACCAAGACGGGCGCTTAAGGCTACAACAACCACTTTGGCATCTTCGCCAAGTGCAATCAAGGCATCTTCGCCTTTGGACGACGGCATCTTCGCCTACTTTCGACGCGTGTATGCCTACATCGACTTCATCAAGTCCAAGGCGACCACACATACAAGCGAGGGTGACACTTCCTTCTTCGGAAGCCCCTCAAGGAAGATGGTCGAGCATGGGAAACTCCCTTCGGTCATGGAGACGAGCTATGAGGTGCCACATCATATGGGCCTCCAACACCAAGACGGTGACAAGACGGTCGAGCAAGGGCCATCCCTTCGACCACGGGCGACGGCGAGAACCTCTTCAACAACATGAAGACGACGCCCACATTGGACTCATACTCCGAGTCAAGCTACGCGACCACAAGATGGAGACATTTGCACCTACATCTCTTCGGCACCCACATATGTCGAGATGCCCCAATTGCCATGTGAGGAGAGCCACCACCCCATGAGTGACATGAGTGACTCCACCATACGTGACATTGAGAGCATTTCCTATGAGAGGATGAGTGTGACCACCACTAGACCCACACATGAGAGCATGCCACACATCCTATGTGAGGTTGAGAGCCATTTGAGTGACTCCACCAACCATACGGTGAGAGCATCATATTGAGAGTGAGTGAGCCACAACACTTAGTGAGTGAGGTAGTTGACACGGCATGTGAGGCCACTATGATTTCTAACGACTTAACCTCTACTCCTAGTGTGTTTTCTTCTTTGGTGCTAGGTCTCCTACATGACGACATGCCTATCCTCGACGAGTCCATCCCTACATTGGAGATGACGATGGCCATGGTGGACGATGATACACCCCCCACATGGTTCCATCACGATGAAGATGACAACGAATGGATCATTGACACCTCACCTACAACACATGAGCGATGCTCCAAAGGTAACATAGGTGATGGTGCTTCTCTTGTCCCACTAGTGGACTCTCTTACCATCGATTGCTCCCATGATGTTGACCCACCTATTACCATGCTTCATGCTAGTGAAACTTCTTCATGCCTTGACTTACCTATTTATGATGAATATGATGATGAGCATGTTGAGTTGCCTAGTTGTGATGCTATGCTCCATAGGACATCTTGTGAAAATTCTATTGGTCACTTCATGTTTGACAATCCATTGAACTTGTCATATGCTATGAGTGAGATCTCCCATATTGCATCATTACAATCTCAACATAGTAACTATGCATGCCCCATTAAAATAAATCCCATTTGCACTTATGGCATAGATGACGAGATGATGGTCATTGGCTTTTGCTTCTCTTGTGATGATATTGCCATGCTTCCTTTACATGATTTGCGCAATTCGTCTACTATGTCATGCCATGATCACATTGTTCCGAATATGCATTGTTTTGGATGTTGTCACTATTCTACACGTGATGTTTCTACTCTTGCTCATGAGGAGACCCCCATAGTTTCCTCATATATATTAGGAGATTTTGATGCATCTCATACTTTGCATGATTCCCATAATTGCGTGAACCATATGCATTCCATGAATAACAATGCTCTCGATATTTCCCAAGATGCATTACACAATTTGAGTCTCCATTATGCCATGCATAACAACAAACCTATCATGATGGATGACATGTTTCTATATCACGCATCTCATTTATTTGAGCATTGGATATTTTGTGCTAACCGACACATGCATGTGCGCATCATGATGGATGATGTGTACATATACCATGCACACACAATTTTTCCTTTGTCTTTATTTTGTGTAGGTACGCACGTATACTCGTCAACATCTCAATCCCAAGAGTTGACGAAACGAGCTCTTGAGAGCAACGATGCTTTGGGATCCCGTGGCCTATCCTTACCACTGCTCCTTCCCTTCGCGCAATGACTACGCGCATCTCTTCTACTTGGCTCTCACACGGCTATGGGCTATTTACCACTTGCCACCTTATGCTCATTTTACCGTGTTCACTTTGCATGCTATGCTTGCTTCTATGCCTTTGCCATGCACTTGTGACCCTTGCTTGCATCTACCCATGATTCACCATTATGCTACTCCTATGTGTATTTGCATGCTTGGTGGAGATCCTAGTAGCTATTGTCATGATTTCTTTGTGCCCCACGCTATTGATGCTTGTTGTGTTGGGAGAGTCATGATGCCCCATTGCTATTTACACATGGCCTCTCGCCAATACATTCTTGCGATTCTACTCATATCTTGCTTTCATGCTTGTGCTATGTCATGTGCATTATTCATGCCCACTATTTGCACACACGACATGCTTGTCATGATTCCTTCTAGTACGTTGCATCTTCGCACTACTAGCTTGCTTGACTTGATCTCTATGATTGCTTGCTATGTTGCATCACCCATGTTCCACTATTACTTGCTTTCTTGGGTTGATGACATATATGTTCATGCCTCTCACATGATATATCTTGTTTATTGTCGCTTGCCTCCTATAGTTGCCTCTATACTTCATGATCTTGGAGACTTGGACACTTCACTTGTGATACATGCTTGTTTACTTGAGCCTATTGCATTTGGTTGTTATCGCATCATATGCCTCCATACTATGAAATGCTCCATTGTCCTTTCTTATGATGAGCATGATGCATACACTTGTTGGGTATCTTACCACATGAATGATAGGTTTTGCACTTCCGGTTTTTCCGAGTGTTTGCCATGTTCTTTCGTTTTGAAGGATTCACAAGGCATTACCGTCATGAGACATATTAGTTATGTGAAGGCATACATGATGTGCAACTCCAACATCTTCGAGAACCTCCTAAAGGTGAACTCCTTCCCTTTGAGCCATCCTCAAATACACATATTGGACGGGTCATTCTTTCATTGTTGTTTCCTTCTCCTTGTCTACATGATACATATATTGGATGGAGGACCGACATTGGAAATGGACCCTATGGACCTTCAAGTTGACGAGTGCCACGACATCGCTTATGGTACAACACCACCCATGACAAATTTGCACCCTATGCATGGATTGACACACATTATGATTGTCTTGTTGCACATATTCCCATGTCATCCATGATATATGAGCTTGTGCATTTCCTTAGCAAATTTGTTGTGATCTTTCTTAATGGCATATTCATACATCATGATCATATTGTCCACCATCAATTGCATGATAACATACACATGTTGAGCATCCATTGCCATGTTCATGCATTTGATAAACCATCCCATTATGACATCATTTTGCATCGTGGTTGCATTGCTCATATTCATAACACATTTGTGTACACAATGATTGCTTTTCCTCCCATGAATGCTTTGCATCTCATTCTAGATCAACTTGATAAGCTTCATGCACTTTGTCACGACCAATCTTGCCGCACGGACTCATTCCTACATGATGGACACTTTGTGTGCGCTAACCATTGTATTTCCGAGTGTTGCTTGTGTTTGCTCTTTTTGCATGTCTATCATTCCGGCGACACCCTGGACTACTTGGATTGCGCCATGTCTTCAACTTCGTCCAACTACAAGTCCCTCCACGACAACCGCTTCCATGGTGATGAGGATCACGATCCGAGGTCGGATCTTTCACAGGGAGGGGGGAGATGATGCGGAGCATCCCACGTTCATCCCCATGTACACTCCGACTACTCTCCAAGCCCCAAGAGGACATATGACGAGACCTCGAATATGCACCATTGGACACAAGGTGAACTTGCTCCTCTTCGAACCTTCACTTCCTACATGTGAGACATGGCTACTACCTCATGCATGGATCTTGCATATACTCAGGTACGACCGAGACGACCATGGAGAATCCAAGGACCGAGGCCAAGCATGGAAGAGAAGGAGGAAGAGAACCCGGCCGCTCGACGAAGCGGTACTATCACCACTACAAAGCGGTACTACCGCTGAAGCCACCCGACCGGTTCAACCGCCCAACCACCCACGGGCGGAATAACAACTGCTAGCCGCCAACAACCGCCACCATTCGGTGATCAAGCGGTGCAAGGTCAGATAAAGACCGGTTCTACCGGTTTATGCCCAAAGACCGAACAACCGCCCGACATCCGGTACAACCATTGGCTCCTTCGACGCCCACCTCCGAAGCTGTCTTGACCTCCCAGCGGTAGTACCGCCTTCCTCGGCCGGACTACCGCCTCAGAGCTCTCGGTACAACGCCCGCTGACCCGGTACAACCGGCTGTCTCACAAGACAAAGGTATTGGGCCGAGCCTGTACCCCTTCGCCCTCACTTACCCCTTCGTGGCTTAGCACTATATATACTCTTCTCCTAGCTTCAGATTAGGGTTAGCTTAGATTTAGCTCATGTTTGTGTGAGAGCCTTGCTCATCCACTTGGTTACTTCTCCTGAGCTCGTGGACCTCTTCGGAGAAGATCCCCCAAGCGGATTCAAGACCCCCTTCTAGGGTGGACCCCATCAAGACCTCCTCTCGGAGAAGAACGACTACTCGTGTACCCTTACCTTTGTTCATTGTGGATCATATGTACCTCTTTGTGTTCGGTGATCTAGCACTTGTGTGATTGATTCCTTGTTGGTTGAGCAATCTCTCTCTCGTTTCCTCCGTGTTTCCCTTTGTTCTTCCGCGTGTTCTTCGTGATTCCCCGTAGGATCCACTCCAAACGTGAAAGATCATCCACGTAGGGTTCGCCCTACATCACAAGCCCTCCGCAATAGACCGCGCCCACTGATGGCGCCGCGATACGAGGGCAAGCACGAACGTGGCGATCTGAGAGGTAGACCATCCCGTGAGCCATTGATCAATCTAGAAGAGACAAGTGTTGTTGTCGCCGAGGTCAAGATTTGGAAGCTTGAAGATAGCTCGCACCTCGGGGTCACACGAAATGTGCAGGTGATAGCCATCTACTACCTCCGTCGGAATTACTCGTCCAAAAAATAAATGTATCTATATGTATTTTAGTTGTAGATGCATTCATTTTTGTGACAAGTAATTTCGACCGGAGGGAGTAGTTACCATGGTGATCCCGGTGCGCTGCGGGTCAGATGCCTAAGCCAAGCTCAAGGGGGCGACATACTTTGCGCCACTAACAAGGCAGCCCCCAGCTGAAGCCTAGCTCGCTCGTGCCATGCCATAGGAAATCCCGCATAATGAGGTTGACCTTCTTCAGAATGGGGGACGAAGAGCCATCGCCATCAACAGGTGTGTGGGCATGGCCGCAAGCATGTGACAGACAAGCGCCAACCTCTCGCCACGCGGTAACGAGGCCTTTCAGGTTGGAAGTTTCCTTGCTATCCTCTACACCAACGGCATGATCACTGTTGCGGAAACCTTCCTGGCCGACAGGGGAATGCCTAGGTAGGTGATGGAAAAGTGTGCAATGAGGCATGCCAGCGTGTTCTCGGTCAGCTGGCCTAGGCCGACGAGCATTGGACAAGCGTAGCGGAGCACTTATGAAACTTGGTCTGCACACCAGACACAGATCCGAAGACGTGGTGAAGGAGGGCCAATGGCGGCGGCTCACCTTCGACTCGCTCTAGTCTTTATTGTCGTTTATAGGTGGTCTACGCTCATGAATGTAATTTTGTTAGTTCTATGTTCTTTATACTGCCATGGCCTGATGAATAGATTGAAAGTTCTTTGGGGAAAAGATAAAGAGCACATATGTGCTCATGCTCAGTCATCTGAAAAGAAGTGCTCGGGCTCATAATTGCACCTTCCGATATTCACAGTTACTACAGCCCGCGGGAATGCACGCCAGGGCAGCGCAATGGCCTGCGCAGTGTTGCGAGAGCACCGAGCTCCTGCGCGTGGAGAGCAGGGGCCGATCCCGATATGGACAAACTTGATCGCGCGTTGGGCTTACCCAAGGCAGATCTGGCGGGGTGGCTGGTCGGCGACCTCCTGAGCGCACGGCCTGAGGACAAGATGTGTAGCGACGCTCGTGCGTCCTGGAAGTGGTATGCCGAAAGGGCTGGCTGGGTCACGGGTTTGGGCCGTGAGGCTGTCGGCGAAAGCCGCACTCTAGGATTCCGGATCAGACGGTGACAGCGGCATTAACCCTGTTCGGCATCATGTTTCTTCTTATGGACATCGTCTTGGAGCTAGACTCGGTCAAAGAGACTCGATGGTCGTGGATGTGGTTGGCGGCGGCATGTGTGAAATCTCCAGGAGAGCAGCAGAGCAGCAGAAGCACCCTTCACATGCAAGGTGCGTCAGGCCAGTTATGTCTTCCCACCTCGCGGGATTGAAGCAGCATATGTTTGCTCTTTCAGACATAATGTTCCTCTTCAATGTCTTTGAGATCCGTGGATATACTTGTGGGAGCCTGGATTGATACGACGGTTCTTAATATGCACTCGAAGCCACACGAGTGTCGAGCCATGTCTTCCCATCTCGCGGGATTGAAGCGGCATATGTTTGCTCTTTCAGACATAGTGTCCCCTCTTTGATGTCGTCGAGATTCGTGGATATACTTGTGGGAGCCTGGTTTGATACGACGGTTCTTATTATGCACTCTGGTAGCAACGAAGGCGATGTTCTTAGTATGCACTCTGGTAGCAACGAAGGTGCTCGAGTGTCCGACCGGACAGGTTGCGGGGTGTTGGCCTTTCTGGCGTGTTTGTGTTGCTTTAGGCCTAGTCTTGCTAGGCATTGTTATAGGTTTTCGCCTGGTTTTTCTCAATAAACCATGTAACCCCTTTTTTTTCCTTTTTTAGCACTCGTCTTATGCGGTGCGTTCTGCCTTTGAGGGTGTGCCATGCCAACATTCGGGAAAAAAACAACTCCACAAACTCTCGTAAGCACAACTTCAACATTGATTCTCTCAACACTTTTACTATGGGAGCTTCTTCAGCACGTACTAGCTATCTCGAGTTGATCAAACAAATCAATTGGTACAATTTTTTCTTGGCCAAAATATTTTTAGATACTGGATGGTGAGTGTTGACAGAAGTTTTTGGTGCGGCATATTCATCCGAGTACATTACATGAACATTTACAGTGCTATTCCTCAAACTCTGGTAATTCATCAAAGTACCCCAAACTCCGGTAATTTGAACTTCAACTTTGATATGATGACATTATTGGTCACAGACCCCTTACCTAAATTGGCCCTGTTTGGATCCTTAGGTTGAGTTAGTTTTAGTTAATTGGGACTCAAATAACCCAAAATTATCAAAACATGATGGGTTAGTTTGGGTTAGTTGGATCTAACCCATCTCAAAAAATTAGCCCACACTAAAGGAGCTTATTTGGGTTAGTTCTCCTGGGCACACTAGAAAAATTAGTAAAAAAAAGTTACCCCTCCCATCCAAAAAGGTACTCCCTCTGTAAACTAATATAAGAGTGTTTAGATAACTAAAATAGTAATCTAAATGCTCTTATATTAGTTTAAGAAGGGAGTACAAAGTAGTCAAATGATTGAGAAAAAATATTTATTGTCAATCTAACCCTACCATCCAAACAGCTCTCTGGTTAGAGTTAGTTTAGGGTTAGTTCAGGGTTAGAATTTAACTCTAACCTCTAACTGAGTTAGAATATCCAATCAGGGCCATTGTTCGAGGGCAAACCTTGGTTGATAGATACAATTGATTGGGAGAACCACAAGTTTTGGAGCTAAGTACTCATCCAAGATACTCGGGGTTATGGGTGCTAGACGTGTACTTATATCTCTATTTGACCGTGGGGCTACGGGCAACTTGAACCTACCTTGGTTTGACAACGGAAACTGAGAGTTTTCTTTCTTTTTTTGCAAGAAAACTGAGTTATCTTTCCGAGTTTACTGTGCTCAATTCATACCCATTTACACAACAAATCAATGTGAAAATTGAAAACTAGCATGATGGTGTAACCAGGTATGAATAGCAACAAAGAATTCAAATGATCCGTTAACCGCTCACAAACAAAATCAGATACAACTATGGTATCACGAAGCAAAACCTAAGTACATGGGCTGGGACTCAAAACGATGTTATCACAAAGCCTATGAGCTCGTGTTGTGGCCATCAGATGGCCATTTTGAGTGGTTATGGGCAAGCCAAATGATTGCCAATCAAAAAGTGTGCATTTTATAAAATAATCTCACAAACTAACAAGCACAGCATGAATCAAAATCAACCTTCACAATGGAAACAAGATTCTCACAGCATTTAGGTAGAACAGCTCATTGTGCATAACGAAATTATAGCTAAACAGAACCAAATACTAGATATATAACTGGTTCAAAACAAGGGAGACAGCTAGATGGACATGCCACCAGATGGCCCGTACTGAATTCTTTCAAAGTAGAAAGCGGCATAACTCATTTAAGAGGAATGAACCGGGAGGAGTGTGTGGCACCGATACCGGGCCTACCATGCTTCACTGGCTTGTAGGAGATAGAGAACTCTGCAAGGTAATGGCCAATCATCTCAGGCTTAATCTCAACCTGGTTGAAGGTCTTGCCATTGTAGACACCGATAAGGCTGCCAATCATCTCAGGGACAATGATCATGTTACGGAGATGTGTCCTCACTGGCTCAGGCTTCTCACCAGCAGGAGCGTCCTTTTTCTGTTCAAGACCAACAAAACAGAATGTCAGTTAACTACATGTTGGCAAAATAAAAGGCTCTAGCTTAAGCTAGTTTTCCCTCAACTAATTCTTTCATCCAACCTCCCCCTCCTTAACTAATCCTTTCATCCAACCTCCCCCTCCGTTTTTGCTTTTGCTGTTTCTACCGGTTTTTGATAAAACCAACACTACTTAAAAGAACATCTATTTATCAAATAAGATCATGTTTCCTGGTAAGCCAATAAGTATCTCTTACAAAATATGTAAGGTTCCATCTTATGTTTACTTCAATTTGACAACCCCAACTCTTACATTCAGTCTTGGCTGCTTTTTGGTCAGCTTCTAATTTATGAAATAAAATCATGTTTCATTTAGCAACTGAATAACTGCTGATCCAATCAGAAGCTAAAATACATTTTCAGTGTGCAATTGCATTAAGAAAACAAAAGGTGCCCCTCTGCAACGCACAGGCAGTTATATAGTATTGCATAGAAATGCAGCTATAATACAGTGAGATTTGCAACATTGCAGTGGAAAGAATGAGAAAAGAGCATATTCTCCTTTTTTTATGTTAGCAGCTCAGAATCATGTTATTTAAGTATAATAGCCAGCATTGCTAGTTATGAATGCACTACTGAAGTTCATATGGTAGAACAACAGTAGTCAGCTCACATAGTCTGAACTAATTTCAAACTCAGATTATGTGAAGATGGAAAGATCAAATGCATAGCACCATAAACGCTTACACAACAACATACAGCATAGCGAGGAAACCTGACCTTGCGACAGAAAAACAACACATTCTATATTTAGTCTTACAAAGATCTGAGTTTGTGGCAACCCGTTCACCAAGTTGATAGAAGTTGACACATTTCTCAAACATTCTACGGAGATCAGAGTTTATAGTTTTAGACAAACTCGGGACCTATGATGGCACAAGTGTTTAAACTTGCAACCAAAACAAAAATATTGATAGCAATGCACGAGCATGTAGCCAATAGATCTTAAAGATTGTTGCAGGAGACATAAGAGGCACCTGAATTAACAGCATGTGCTCGAGTAACTGAATGTATATTTCCCAGTACCAATCAGCACATGACGCTAAGATGAACCTTTTAATAAGAGAAGATAATGGTAACATAAACATTTATTGTGACAGAAACCAAACAACTAACTTAAAATCCCTGAGTCCCGCAGTAGTGAGAAGTAGACAGATCCAGGCATCATACCGTATAAGGTAGTAGACTAGTAGTAACTTGAGTTATATCAGTCAGAATGTCCATAAAACGGAAACAAAGAAAAAGGACTGGGCAACTCACCGCCTTGCGCAGCTTCTTGACGAGCGCCATGGGCTTCCTCTTGAGACCCCTCTTGAACCTGCCAGAGCACACAGCGATTCATCCACATCAGACGAAGGACAACAAACAACGAAACTCGAACGCGCGAGATGCATAGACAATAGGTACCTTCTGCGGGCGCGAGCGGGGAACATCTGGACAAGGTCGTCGGTGGACATGTCGAGGAGGGCATCGAGATCCACGCCGCGATAGCTGAACTTGCGGAACGTCCTCTTCTTCGGCTGCGCGCCCGCGGCCACCTCCGTGTCAACGTCGACGTCCGCCTGAGGACACGAAACATCGATCCGGCGTTACGAGGGCGACATGGACGGGTTACGAGATGATGCAGGGTTTCGAACTCACCATGGTCGGGTTGGCTTCGAGCGGGTACGGAGCGGCGGCGGCGGCGGCGAGGAATGGGAAGCTGCGGCTTCTAGGGTTCTGAAGAATGGTTTGTGAGAGTGGGAGCTTATATATATAGCTGGGCGTGGTGATTCATTTGGGCTGGGCTGGTAAATGTTTGGGCGATGCGCGAACACCCCCGCTTGCAGCAGATAGACTCCATGGGCCGGCAGCCAATCAGGCGGTGCGATTTGACCTGTTAGCCATTCTCCAGACACCCCTCAAAAAAAAAACATTCTCCAGATCTTTTATGCTCGTCCTCGCCACGAAGAAACTCTAATCCTCCTTTTTTTCTCAAAAAAGAAAAAAATACTAGATGCTTTTTTGCCTGAAAAAATGGATTTTATTCCTCTGTAATGAAATTGCAGTCTGCTAATACAATTTGAGCTACTTGTCTGGCAGTCGGCGCAACAAACAATCAATGCTACCACCAGAACGACCAACATTATCTAGACTATGAGTAACTTTTTTTTCTAGAATAACTCTATTTTGATGACGCTCAATTTTTAATGAAATAAACCGGCCATGGGAATTGGTTGTAATATATTTCTATGAAATCTGATTGCATGAACATGAATATTTTAAGCAATGATATATTGCATATGTTTGGTCACATCATAGGTGCACTAAGTTATCGGTATGAAGTTCGGAAAAAGAATAGAAACATGCGGAAAGAAAGTCTTTATTATTAAAGGAGAGTTGATAGCGTCGCCTCCACTACCGTTAAAACCTTCTTACCGTTTTTTCTATCCCACCAATTTATCTATGTTAGATTGTATAATACGTAGCATTTGTACATGACTTGTATTCTGTATTATACGCCCTGGTGTACCTTTTTTATATATGAGATAGCCACACTCGTGTTAGGGTGTCGAGCAGTTTCCCAAACCCTAAGTTTTGCATGGTATCAGAGCGACGGAGAGGTGAAACAGAAAAGTGGTGCCAAAGTGGTGTGAGCAGACGGAAGTGATGAAAACTGGAACACATTCTCGTCAAACGCCACATCACACGAGATGTGGACACGGTTAGACGAAACATGAAGGCACTTGTACCCTTTGTGAACAGAACTATAACCGAGGAAGACACATTTTTTGGATCGAAACTTGAGCTTACGCTTATTATAGGGGCGAAAGTGAGGCCAACACGCACACTCAAACACTTTGAGGAACGCCCAATTTGGAGTTTCATTAAGTAAGAGTTCAGGTGGTGTTTTCATCCCAAGGAGTCGTATAGGAAGCCTATTAATAAGAAAATAGGTGGTGGAGACAGCATCACTCCAAAAACGAAAAGGAACTGATGCGTGAGCAAGCAAAGCAAGGCCAGTTTCAACAATACAATGATGCTTACGTTCAGCGGTGCCATTCTGCTGATGCATATGAGGACAAGACACACAATACGAAATCCCAAACTTGTTGAAGAAAGCATTGAGGTTGTGATACTCAACCCCCCCCCCCCCCTCCCAATCAGATTGGACATGTATGATTTTATGCTGAGACGCTCAAAATGGGCTTGAAATTGCATAAAAATTTCAAACACATCAGATTTACGCTCAATAAGATAAAGCCATTGAAAGATCGTGGATGTCGCCTAGAGGGGGGGTGAATAGGCGCTTTAAAATAATTATAGTTGAGGCTTGAACAAATGCGAAATAAACCTAGCGGTTAATTTGTCAAGCACAAAACCTACAACAACTAGGCTCACCTATGTGCACCAACAACTTATGCTAAGCAAGAAAAACTACTTAGGTGAAAGCAAGATATATGACAAGAAACAATATGGCTATCACAAAGTAAAGTGCATAAGTAAAGGGCTCGGGTAAGAGATAACCGAGGCACGCGGAGATGACGATGTATCCCGAAGTTCACACCCTTGCGGATGCTAATCTCCGCTTGGGAGCGGTGTGGAGGCACAATGCTCCCCAAGAAGCCACTAGGGCCACAGAATCTCCTCACGCCAAGACAATGCAAGATGCCGTGATTCCACTAAACGACTGCTGAGGGCGGTCACCGAACCTGCATAAATGGCAACCCTTGGGGCGTTCACCGAACCCAGACACTTTGGCAACCCTTGGGGGCGGTCACCGTGCAGATCAAATTGCTCAGGCGATCTCCACAACCTAATTGGAGACCCCGACGATTGCCGGAGCTTTACACCACAATGATTGAGCTCCGAACACCACCAACCGCCTAGGGCGCCAAGCACCCAAGAGGAACAAGCTCAAGGGCACCAAGCACACAAGAGTAATAAGCTTCTCAACTTGTAACTTCCACGTATCACCGTGGAGAACTCAAACTGATGCACCAAATGCAATGGCAAGGGCACACAGAGTGCCCAAGTCCTTCTCTCTCAAATCCAACCGAAGCAACTAATGCTAGGGAATAAAATGAGAGGAAGAACAAGAAGGAGAACACCAAGAACTCCAAGATCTAGATCCAAGGGGTTCCCCTCACATAGAGGAGAAAGTGATTGGTGGAAATGTGGATCTAGATCTCTCTCTCTTTTCCCTCAAAAACTAGCAAGAATCCATGAAGGGATTGAGAGTTAGTAAGCTCAAGAAGGTCAACAATGGGGAAGAACACGAGCTCAAAGGATAAGGTTCAATGGGGAAGAAGACCCCTTTATAGGTGGGGAAAATCCAACCGTTATGCTCACAGCTCAAGACCGAAGCGGTAATTCCGCTCGGCATCATCACGGCTAGGGGTAGCGGTACTACCGCTATGAGCGGTACTAAAAATTACATACGTGCCTACCATCGCCGGACTTGTGACGAAGTTTTTGGTCCCGAGCGGAAGTAGCCACGGAAAGTAGCCGGTAGTACCGCTCCCAAGAGCGGTAGTACCGCTCCCAAGGGCGGTAGTAAAAATTACTTCCGCTCCTACCCAAGTAATACCGCTGACCTTTTCGTAACACCAAAACTACCATAACTTCGCATTCGGACTCAATTCGACGAAACCAAGTTTGTTGGAAAGCTAGGGACAAGGGCTAACACAATCGTGAGAGAAATACCAATAATAATCAAATGAGAAAAGGCCCAAAAGAAAATGGTGAGAACCCTTCCTCGGAAAAAGACCGTAAAACCTCCAACACCGAAAACATCATAGAAGACGCATGCAAACTCCGTTTTGATGAACTCAAGCTTGTCATAAAGATGACCATAAGCTCTAAGACTCACAAAGAGAACCAAACAAGAACCAAGAAACATGATGCAAGGATGCAATGGTTTGAGCTCTCGACGAACGATACGATCAAGCTACTCACTTGAGAGCCCCCCTTGATAGTACGGCTATCGATCCTATAACCCGGTCTCCCAACTACCACCATGAGACCAGTTGTCGGTGTACTAGAGTAGGAGTACCCTAGTATCCCGTGATTGCAGACGGACAGCAAGACTTCGCCGCGGTGGTTTGCTGGTCACCGCTAAGATCCTCCGTGGCTCCTTTGGAGCCATTCAAGAACAAAGTATTTGACTAAGAAGACAAGGCCCCGACAAGAGGAGCTTGTCGGAAGGCCATTCAAGGCATGCAAAGACAGGCCCCAAGAAGAGGAGCTTGCCGAAGGCTCGAGCGACAAGCCTCCCGGACGCGACAAGGACTCGGCGCGGCAAAGGCGCTTGCAGCGACAAGCAACCTCTCTCCATCTCCGCTCCGGCTCATCCAAAGAACGTGTCGCCATGGGACCATTCCATGCACGCAGCGTGTCAAGAGGTCAGGCAGCCAATGAGAGCAGCGATAAGCGGCCGACAAGCTTGCCATCGTGGCGAAGCGGTGGCGCACTGACGGTCTCTGTTGCCTTTGTTTGGGCGACATACATCGGGCATTTATTGCTTTTGTCCCTTGCCGTCGAGTTAGGTATTTTGCATCGTACAATCGCTCGAGTAGGTGTACCAACTCCTGCTTTTACATTTGTACCCTCGCCTATGTTGCCACCGTCGGAGACCCTTGAGCATATAAAAGGAGGCCCATGCGCAACGTAGAAAGGGTTCGTTTCATTCGACTCACTCGAGACCGGATACGCTCACGCTTAGGTTTTGTAGCTTGCATCGCTCCCTAGCAAGAACACAATACATCAAACAAGCGCAGAGGAGTTTTATCTCTCCGGAGAGCTCCGGCTGGGTAAACCGCTCGTGTGACTCGCCTCGATCCGCTCTTCGTGCGATCTCCGCCTCCGAACCACAAGGGGCCCGGTCCGCCCGGCCCCATAGGTGTTCGTGGGTGCGATCGACCACCCCGACATCTTTGGCGCGCCCGGTAGAAGCGTCGAGGCCGTGTGAATCGATCCGACGTTCACACGAAAGCGGCGTCCTCAACATCTTCCTCAACATGCCACCGAAGAAGAAGGCTTCATGCAGCAGAGCCGTCCGCGTCGTATCCACCATCACCGCAGCAAACGGGTGGTGGGGCAGACGCTGGCGGAGGAACGGGCGCCGACGAAGGTGTTCGCGACGTCGCCAAGTCCAAGGACAAGGCCCCACAAACCTCGGCGTCCGCGCATCCCCCGCACCCATCTCAGAGACGCTGACCAACAACGTCATGGCGTTCACAATGCCATACGCTCGTTGGATCGAAACCCTCAAGACCAAAGATGCGCCAACATGCTAGCATGAGTGAGATACGATGCGCACGGGCGGTGCTGCTCCTTCTAACATAGTTAGAAGTCCGGCATATCCCGCTCCTCGCACCGTTCGCCAATGCCACCCACTACTCCAGCAGAAGCTGGCGAGAGCTCACCGCTCCTCGACTACCCTCCAACGGCCGGACAGGTCGACGAGTGGAGGGCCACTATCCAGAGCCTCATCGGCTTTGCCAACGGCGACGCTCCGCGGCAACCAACGCCGTCGTTGCCGCGGCAAGACGACAAGGCACGAGCCGGTGGCGACGAGACTATCGGAGGTACAACTACCATGCACTCTCCGCCCCGAAGGCCAAGATCGCCGACTCACCGGATCCACCTCGACAGCGACTCCACCGCGTCGTCGGATCCGCGAGCTCGCCGCGATCAGCGCCAAGTTCTTCATGAGCGACAACAAGAGGACGCTCGAACTTGCATCGAGCGCCGAAGAGAAGCGCGACGTCAGTCCGACAAGCGCGCTGGGCCTTCTGTTGACATGCGCGCGCCGGAGGAGCCAGGCGACTTTGCGTCTGTGGTAGGTTGCCCTGCGTTCACTCGTGAGTCTGCAGCAAGTCCAGTGGCCCAGCCAGAAAAACTTCGAACCAGATGTGCCGGAGAAGTATGATGGCAGGACGCATCCTTCGGAGTTCCTCAGCATCTACACCATTGCGGTGCAGGCTGCGGGGGGACGGGACGACAAGATCCTCGCCAATTACTTCCCGCTCGTGCTCAAGCCCAACGTCAGATCTTGGCTCATGCACTTGCCGGACAGCTCCATATCCTCTTGGGCAGATCTGTGCCATCAGTTTGTTGGCGCCTTCACATGTGGCCACAAGCCTCATGGCCAAGAGAGTGACCTTCATCTGCCGCCCGAAGGAAGGAGAGTCCTGCGCAAGTTCATTCGAGAGATTCACCGTGTGCACTACAACATCCCGGATGTCCACCACCGCCGCGGTGATCGCCGCGTTTCATCGAACGTCGCGGAACCGCAGGATGAGGGAGGAGATGGCGATGTGCAAAGTCAAGGACGTTAGTGAGTCAGACGCCTTGGCCGACAAGTGTGCACGCTACCGAGGAAGGGAGGAGACTCTCAGAGAGAATGCAGCGGGATCTCGACAAGAGGAGACCGCCCGGCAAAGAAGAGCCGCGAGGCAACATGAAGAAGAAAGGCGTAGAAGTGCTAGGCCGAAAGCGGTCCAAGAACGGAGGTGGCGACAAGAACGCCAAGGCTGGTGGCTCCGGCAAGGAGGTTGTCACGACGCCAACCACCGATCTGTGGCGGCCGCCGACAAGCGGGGCGGCTCCGGCAAGCGATCTTGCAAGATCCACCGCACCAAGGGCCACGACCTCCAGAGCTGCAAGAAGGTCGAGCAGCTTGTTGAATGTTGAAGGCTGAATACGAAGCGGCGCGACAAGGAGAAGGCCCAGAAGGTGCTGGGGAGCAAACAAGAAACGCCCCGGCCGGGGAGGACGCCGCGGCAAGGCCAAGCAGCGGCAAGGAGATGAACCTCGCGGTCGCGACAAGGATGAAGACGATGGCGACGACGAAGATATGGAAGACGCACGCCGGCGCGAGCAGGAGTTTCGAAAGCCACAGAGGTCCTCTGCGTTGACGGAGGTGCTTCCTGCATACCTCCCACCGCCAACTCAAGCAATGGATGCGGAGGTCAATGCAGCGGAACCATCCGTAGAGTCACGCAAGCCTCCGAAGTGGTCCAAGACGCCTATCGTCTTTGATATTGAGGACCACCCTAATCGCATAATCGCGGTCGGGTGCTTGCCGATGTTGGTCTCACCAACCATCCGCAACCTCAAGGTCACCAAGATGCTAGTTGATGGCGGGCCGGCTTGAACCTGATCTCCTCCGCGGTGCTCGTAAGCTTCAAATCCTCGACAATGAAGCTCGAAGAGACCGCACCTTCCAAGGAATCAATCCGGGAAGGAGCAAGCGAAGGGGAAGATTACGTTGTCGGTAACATTTGGCGAAGCTGAACTTTAGGATCGAGAGGGTCACATTCGACGTTGCCGATTTCCCATTGCCTTACAATGGGATACTTGGCCGCCCAAAGACTCGCCAAGTTCATGGCAGCCTCTCACTACGCCTACAACTTACTCAAGATGCCAGCCCGATAAGCGTCATCTCCGTCCATGGCGACAAGAAGGATGCCCTTATCTGTGCCGACAAGATCTACCGGGATGCAAAGCCGCGACAGATTGCCAAACACTTGCCGCCGAAGCTCCGGGGAAGAAGACAAAGTCCAAGTCCAAGAGCTCGATGCCCACTCCGCAAGCGCACCTCTTCTGAGTGTCAAGCGCTACCGTCGAGGACGCACCATCGAGCTCCACCGCAAGTGCAAGAAGAAGATGGTAGCTCCGCCAAAGACCAAGAAGGTGCCGCCAAGGAGGACGGCACCGGTGGTACTTTCACCATCGCTGCCTCTCTCGACCCTAAATAGGAAGGCGCTCGTTGCTTTCCTCATGGGCGAATGTCGGCGTGTTTGCGTGGCAACCGTCGACATCCCCGTGTTCCTGTGAAAGTGATTGAGCACCGCTCGGCCGTTTGTCCTCATCTTGCGGCTGTCAAGCAAAAAGTCGAAGCAAGCGTTGGGCGCCAAGAATTCATAGCGAAGAGATCAAGAACCGAAGCAAGGCCGGGCCTTGTCGAGGAGTGCTCCATCCTACGTGGTTGGCCAATCCTCGTAGTCGCGCAAAGCAAATGGGAAATGGAGACTTTGTATTGACTTCACGGATGTTAATAAAGCTTGTCCCAAAGATCCATTTCCCTTACCGTGCATCGACCAGATTGTTGACTCCACGGCTGGAAGTGATTTGCTTTCGTTTCTTGATGCATACTCAGGATACCATCAGATCTTCATGGCTGAAGAAGATGAGGAGAAGACCGCATTCATTACACCATGTGGCACATATCGTTTCATACGGATGCCTTTCGGTTTGAAGAATCTTTGGTTCAACGCTTGCAAGGGTAGTCCATGACGCTTTTGAGCCACAAATGCACAGAAATGTAGAAGCCTACATGGACGACATAGTGGTCAAAAGCAAGGACAAAGCAACTCTGGTTCAAGATTTGGACGAGACATTTGCAAATCTGCGCAAGATCAACCTCAAGCTCAACCCTGAGAAGTGCGTATTTGGAGTCCCTTCCGGCAAGCTTCTCGGGTTCTTCAGAACTCAAATGAGGGATTGAAGCCAATCCAGAGCAAGATCAAGGCCATTGAGCAGATTGAAGCACCAAAGCGCGTCAAGGATGTACGAAGACTTGCCGGTTCGCGTAGCTGCTCTCGGCGGAGTTTATTTCTAGGTCTGCTGAGCGCACCTGCCGTTTTTCAAGATTTTGAAAAAGGCGGTCCAATGAAATGGACTCCCGAAGCGGAGGCTGTGACTGCGAGACTTAAAGAGATACATCCTCCACTCCAACACTTGTCGCACCTAAACCACAAGAGAAGTTGCTTATATATAGCAACAACCAATCAAGTGGTTAGTGCTGCGTTAGTAGCGGAGAGGAGGCGGATGACGAGCCGGCAACCACGGCAAGCACATCCGGCGACAAGCGAGACTTCGCCGACAAGCTCGTCCGCATAAGGACGAATCAGCTGCAGACGCATGAACAGATGCGAAAAAGGATGGTGCGGCGCCCAGTTTACTTTGTCAATTCCCTCCTGCATGGGGCTAGGTCAAGGTACTCTGGTGTGCAGAAATTGCTTTTCGGCCTCCTCATGGCCTCGAGAAAGCTGCGCCATTATTTCCAAGCACATGAGATCACAGTTGTCACTCGCTTTCCGCTCAAGAGGATCTGCAGAATCCAGAGGCAACAGGTGATTGTCGAGTGGGCACTGGAACTGTCAAGCTTTGGTCTCAAGTTTGAAAGCACTTCAACTATCTGCAGCGAGCATTGGCGAAATTCATAGCGTAATGGACGCCAACGCCGGATGAAGAGATTCCAGACGAGCATTCCCGTCAAGGAAGCAAGCAAAGAGTGGCTAATGTACTTTGATGGTGCCTTCTCGCCGCAAAGCGCCCGGTCTTGCGGTCGCTTATCGCACTCCACCGGAGAGCACCTCAAGTACGTAGTCCGGATGCACTTTCCCAAGGAGCAAGCAACAAACAATACTACAGAGTATGAAGGTTTGCTTGCCGTCTCGAGATCGCAGATGGACCTTGGGATCAAAAAGCTTATTGTCGAGGTGACTCGCAACTTGTCGTCCGCCAAGTGAACAAAGATTATCAGTCCGTTGATGGAAGCCTACGTTGATGAAGTGAGGAAGCTAGAAGAGCACTTTGACGGCCTGCAAATGGAACATGTTCCAAGAGCTCAGAATGATATTGCTGACGGCCTGTCATAGTGCGCTGCACTTAAGTTGCCTGTGGAACCGTGGATTTTCGTGCTCAAGTCGACTCAACCAAGCTGTAACACCATCAACTGGACAAAGCAAGAAGAGGAAGTTGATCTCTGGTGACTACTTTCCCGTGAGCTTCCGAAGCCGTCGTTGCGAAGGTCCCCAAGATCAACTCAAGCGATCTTTGAGGCGATCTGCTCCAACAAGCCCCAGGGTTTGTTTCGTTGAAGCAGACGCTTCCGACAAGTCTTGCTCCGGCAAGCTTGTCGGGGAGCATCAAGCTCCGGCAGAGCCGCAGGTTCTTGCCGTAGAAGCTGACGTTCCCGCAGCAGCAGATGTGCCTTTAGTCCTCGTTGTCGAGCCGCAAGCTCCAGCATGGGCGCAGCCGATTGTCCTTTTCCTTCAGACAGGAGAACTTCCCGAAGAACAAGAAGAAGCGGAAAGAGTAGCCGGCGATCAAGTATGTACCGGTTTGTCGACGATAATCGCATGTAAGAAGACTCAATGGTGTGAAATTGAAGTGTATTCCCATGGAAGATGGATGAAGGCATTGGCGAGAGATACACGGAGGCATATGTGGTCACCACATTGGCGCAAGAGCACTTGCCGACAAAGCTTTCCTAAGAAGGTTTCTTCCGCCGACAGCCTCCGTGATGCAACTGCACAAGTAACCAAGTGTGAAGCGTGCGATTCCATTCCAAACAGATACACCAGCCAGCTCAAGCTCTCCAGACGATCCCTTTATCCTGGCCCTTTCGTCAGGGGCTCGACATCCTCGGCCCCTTCCCCGAGTACAGCCGGGGCTTTGAGTACTTGTACGTCGCCATCGACAAGTTCACAAAGTGGCCAAAAGTGGAAGCGATGAGGAAGGTGACAACCGGTCGGCGATCAAGTTCTTGGTCGATTGTTTGCCGTTTGAATCCCTAACGGGATCATCACCGACAACGGCACACAATTCTGAAGTCGCACCTTCATGCAAGACGTCCAAGATCTTGGCGCCAAGGTCTGCTTTCAGTTGCTCACCCGAGAAGCAACGGTCAAGCGAGAGGGCAAATCTTTGAAGTGCTTGTCGCGGCTCAAGACCAGAACTTTTGACAGGCTGCACAAGTGCGGAAGAAAGCTGGATCGAGGAGCTGCCGGTGGTTATTTGGTCGATCAGACGACACCAAATCGAGCCACCGCCGGACACCTTTGCTCTAGTCTATGGAGCGAGGCAGTTCTCCCACGGAACTTCGTATACGGATCGCCTCGAGTGCTCGCTTATGATGAGCTTGAGCAAGAGCAATTGCGACAAGATGACGCCGCTCCTTGAGGAGGATCGCCTTCGTGTCATTTGTCGAAGCTGCTCGCTTCTGAACAATCTTTGCGTCACTACCATAGCCGCAGTTAGTGCCGTAAGTCTCGAGGAAGGCGACCTTGTTCTTGGCGTGTTCAGTCCGCCAAGAATTCAAACAAGTTGACGCTTGAAGTGGGAAGGCCCTTATCGGGTGAAACGAGTCACTAGGCTGGCCGTCATGCCTTTGAGACCGAAGATGGCATCCGGTGAGCAACTCTGGAACATTGAGCATCTTCGTAAGTTTTACCCATAGAGGCGCGGTTCAACTTGTTCCAAGCAACCACCTTTTGTACAAGTCTTGCACTGTTGCATGTAATCCTTTGTACAAAGCCGGGCGCAGACCCGATGCATCGATAAAAGCTCATGTGTTGCGCACAACTTGTCAAATTCATGCTTTCATCATTTTATTGCATGCTTTGGCTAACGTTTTATGCAAGAACCACACCCGATAAGCAAAAATCGAGCCATTGGGCTCCATAACTTTATTTTCTTCTTTCTCTTTTCTCAAAGAAAGGAAGGCTCCCTCGCGCACAAGTTAACCAGGAGGAAGGAGAAGAAAATACTATGGACCGTACATCGCCGAGGAAGTTTCGCATTTATCGGGAAGCAAAAGACGAAAAGCTAAGTTGCCAAAGTTTGAGCAATCAATTTTAAATTTTAAGTTATCTTCCTCGAACGAGAGTACTTTGTATGGAAAACACATGCGCAGAGGAACCAACTCGCAGTTAGTCGCGCCCTTACTTTGTTTCGAGTCCGCTCAACAACTTAAGTGAGCTGCGGCTAGTCGCGACAAGGTTGTTTGTCGTTGGCGGACCTTGCCAAAGCCGACGTCTGCTTTTCGGCATCATGACAAAGGTGCCCGCACCGACAAGTCCCCCAAATGCGTAGGGGCGTAAACGTACAAAGGAAGGAATCAAGTAGAGGAAATAACGTTGCATTGATCACCTAAGATAGAGTATATTACAAAATAACTTGTCGCTGATCTAACAAAGTGTTCTAAACATGATCGGCGGCGACAAGGGAAAGATGAAATTGGCGGCCTAGTCTACGCGGGTCGCCATCAATCCGCTTGATCTTGTTCACCTTGTCCACAATGGGTGCGACAAGGGCTTTGAAGCTCCTCCACGTTGGCATCTGGCGGCAAGGATCACGAGGATGCCGTTAAGGTTGAGGCCCGGATTGCGGAAGGCCACCTTTATCAACACCTTCTCGAGGGCTCCTGCACAGATCTGGCGTGATTCCTCGGCCACCGCTTTGGGACCTCTTCCCGAGTCGGCTGGAGACCCGTCACCACGCCTTTGAAGAATAAACTGAGTTTGGCGCTGGGTTGGAGATGCTCGTCGGAGGAGTATGCAAGGTCCGCCATCCCCAGCTCCATCGGCTCATTGTGGATGTTAGCGGCGGTGTCCACAAGACCTTGATCCGATGCTCCACACTCTCCTCAAGGCGCTCTGGTGGAAACAACATTCGCTAGCAGCTCCTCCTTGGCCTTGATCGTCTCCAACAGGCCCACTTCCCGCTCTGGCGCCGTCCAACGTCTGCGTCGAGTGGTCATTTCAGCTCAAGATCCGCCTTGGAATCCTTGGCGGCGGCGAGCTCCTTGCCCCTATCGGCGAGGCGGCTCTGCGGCTTCGCCAAGAGTGTAGGCGTCCTTCTCGCGCCGTGCTTGAGCGCGGCAAGCTCCTCGCCACTCTTCTTGAGGCTGGCCTCCGGTGTGCCACCTTCGCCTTCAACTCTTCCTTGGCGGCCTCGGCGGCTGCGCGGCATCCTTCGCTTCCTTAAGCGCCCGCCAAGTGACTCCTCGCGACAAGGTCTTCTTCGTGGCTGTCCAGGTTGACCTTCCGCTGCGCCACTTCGCTTTCTGTTGAGAGCTTCTCGGCAGCCAGCCGCTCCTCCTCACCGCGGCCTTCTCAAGGATGAAGGTCGTGCGCTCTTACGCAAGTTGCCCCGTCTTACGCTACGTCGTGGAGAGTTTCTTGGTTGGCGCTCCGGAGCTCTTCTGGCGCTTCTCCATGTCCGCTCTGCCCTCGCGACAAGTGCTTCCGGGACTCCAACTTGGCTTGTCGGCGCGGTAGAGCGGCAATGACTTCTTCAAAGAATGCTCCTCCTCGAGACTTCGCCATTCTTCTTTGCTGCTGGCGTCCACCAGCGTCGGCCAATGAGGCGAGTAGCTCGTCGTTGAAGGCCTCTCCTTCGACCGGCGCCCTGGAGCTCGACTCCCAGGGGAGTTTGATGAAGACACCCTCGCCGGCCTTCAGGTAGGCGCCGGACTGGGGCTCCTCGGAGCTGGCCTGCAGCGGCGAAGTCATTTGTCGGTGTAGCGCCTGGCGCTCCCAGCCTCGGGGCCGTTAGTGTGATCACCCGACCCCTCGCCCGGCTTCTGCGTCGGCAGCCTCGGTGGCCTTCTCGCCAACAAGGCTCGTCGGCGACGGCCTCTTCTTCTTCCACAAAGAACGACCTCTTCTTCCACGACGGCGGCCTGCGTCGGTGTTGCTGCGCTTCCTCCTCGCCGGCAGCCTCGACCTCCATCGGCTCTGCGTCGAGATGAAGAAAGAGCGATCAAGCAAATGTTCAAAAGAGGAACAAAAGAGAACAAGCCCAAGGGAGATTTTCGTGTAAGGAAATTACTGCGACGGGATCCGCAGCCACGGCCTCGACCACCGGAGGGTCATCTGGCGCTCCCCTTGCCGGGTAGCCTCCCTTGCCGGAGTGGCCTTCCTTGTCGGAGGGCGCTCCCTTGCCGGGAGAATCCTCCCTTGGCGGCGTGGTGGTAGCGGAGCAGGATTTGAGGCGGCTTCGAGCCCTCCCGATGAGGCTGCTCTGCTCCTACACAAGCAAACAATCAGGTATCAACGAAGAAGGAGCACCCCTGCACACCTAACTTGAAGGAGAAAGCCGCACACTTACCACAGGGAAATTTGTCTTTGGGGCTGCTCTGAGGAAGGGTTGCCGGTCCGGCAAGGGGTCTCAGACGCCTCCTCTGTTGCCACAGGTGGATCGTCCTCAACGACGACCATCGGGATCTTGGCCCTCTTCGACGCTCTACGGGCGGCGTCACGAAAAGGAAAGAGTCGAGCAAGCAAATCAGATTCAAGATGAAGCAATAAAATTGAAGAAATACAAGCACAATCTCAAGAGCTTACTCTTCATCTTCCTCCTCGAGCCGAGCGGAGAAGTCAAACTCGGCTCGCCTCCGGTGCGACGAGGCGGAGGAGTGGGCTCTCTTGGCCGCTTAAGCGGGCGTCGGTGGTGGCACAGGAAGATCCCGCCCGGTTGTCGCGGCGGTGTGAGGCGCTCCAGCAGCGTCGCTTGCAGCGATAGAGCGCTGCCGTCGCCTTGTCAGGCGATCTGCCGCCCGACTTCGTCTCCGGCCTTGCGAGGCGCCTCTTCGGGGGAGCCGGGGGCTCCGCTGGCGGCAAGTCGCTGGGTGGTGGAGAAGAAGCGCCCTCAGCGGGTCCACTCGACCCGGCCTCGGGCTCGACAAGCTCGTCCTCGCCGGCGATCTCCCTTTGCTCGGCAAGGCTTGCCGCCTTCGCAGTGTCCGCCTCTTCCACGGTGTACCCGAAGGCTCCAGCGGCAGCGGCTGCTGCCGCCTCCACCTGGTGGCAATACGCCATCTCCTCGTCGGTGGTGTCGCGAGTGAGCCTTTTCGCCGTCGGGCGGATCGGCACTTCTTCCAAGTCGTCGAAGAACTGCCGCACGACCTCGTCGGGGCTCCTGCCGGTTGGAACGATCCCATGGGAATCGCTGCAACGGCATCATGGCGCCGGATGCGGTCGGCGCCGAAGTTGTTGCACAATGGGACGACCCCTCGGCAACCTAAACCACTCAGGTGATCGGGTCGTTCTTGAACAGCTCTAGCGATCGCATCCAGCTCGAGCGGTGAAATTCCAATTTAGGCCCGGCGCAACCTCATAATGTCTGCCGCATTTTGGAACTCCCAAGCAGGCCTCCTCCTCTCCTGCAAGGGAGCGTCTGGCGCGGCGAAGTCTGCGCCAAGCTGCGCCTCTGATTAGTCTGGCAAGCCCGAGGCGCAAAAATCCGTCTGACTATCTTCAACCTAGCATCCTCCCACGCCAAGTTACTCCAATCTCTACGCCACAAGACTATTGGGGTTTGGCGCCTGCAGCGGTGAAGGGCTGCGGGTTCTCCTCTCGACCCAACACCAATTGGCTCTCCACTCCTCCCACTTGTTGCGGAACTCTCCTTCCAGATAGGCTTCTTTCTTGCCGATCCACGAGACCCAAGCTATCCCTCCGGCAAGTGGCTCTCCTCTCTCGACGCGGGGCACGAAGAAGTGGCGGAAGAGTGCCACATTTGGGTGGATCCCGACAAAGTTTTCGCAAAGGTGTGTGAAAACTGCCATGGTCAAGACGGCGTTGGGGGTGAAATCAAGGAGGCGGAGGCCATATGTGTTCATGATATCGCAAAAGAACTCGGAAAAGGGCGGGCAAAGCCCGCAATAGAAGAAAAGGGCAAAGAAGGGTACCCAGTTGGGGCCAAATCGAAGCGGAGGCGGGGAGTACCTTCGATGCGCGGATGCACACGCGTCTCCGTCGACCAAAAGAGATAGAAGACATCCGCAGCTCGCTTTGCGCCGAGCTGAGGGGAAGATGGCCGCTCCTTGCCTTGGCCTTGCGAGTCAGCTGCGCCTCGGCCGACAGCGCCCTTCTCCTTGTCGGCTTTTGGAGCCATGGCGAGGGCGGCGGAGGAGGCCGACGGCGTGAGTACGCTTGTGGCGAAAGGGGGGCGAGAACCGCTCTCTTCGCCCGGAGAAGAATGGGGAGCGGCGGTGGTTTTCTTGACAAGACAAAGCAATGGCGGAGTGGACGGCTCGCCTATTTCCGCTTATAAAGAGGGGGAAGGCGGACGCCCGCTTTTCCTAATAAAGAAACCCCCCGACCGCGCCCACGATCTTCGCCTGACGCCCACGTTTGATGCGTCTGCGTTAGTGGGGGTAAATGGCGGGTCAGGCGAGTTGCCGCATGATCGAGGCCGCGTGTGACCGTACCTTTATTTTGGGCTGGCCCGACAGCGCTTCGGCACCGTGTCTGACCCAGGCAGGGGCTCTGTCGGTGTACTAGAGTAGGGGTACCCTAGTATCCCGTGCTAGATGCCGCAGACGATTCTTGACTTCCATGGCGAGGTTTACTGATCACCGCATAAAGATCCTCCGTGGCTCCTTTGGAGCCATTCAAGAACAAAGTATTTGACTAAGAAGACAAGGCCCGGCAAGAGGAGCTTGCCGGGAAGGCCATTCAAGGCATGCAGAAGGCGGGGCCCGGCAAGAGGAGCTTGCCGAAGGCTCAGAGCGCCGACAAGCCTCCGGACGCGACAAGGACTCGGCAAGGCAAAGGCGCTTGCCGCTGACAAGCAACCTCTCTCCATCTCCGCTCCAGCTCATCTAGCAACGTGTCGCCATGGGACCATTCCATGCAGCGTGTCAAGAGGTCAGGCAGCCCTGGAGAGCGGCGATAAGCGGCGTTGACAAGCTTGCCATCATGGCGAAGCGGTGGCGCAGACGGTCTCTGTTGCCTTTGTTTGGGCGACACAGACGGGCATTTATTGCTTTTGTCCCTTGCCGCCGAGTTAGGTATTTTGCACCATACATCGCTCGGTAGGTGTACCAACTCCTGTTTTACATTTGTACCCTCGCCTATGTTGCCACCTTCGGAGACCCTTGAGCATATAAAAGGAGGCCCATGCATAGCGTAGAAAGGGTTCATTTCATTCGACTCACTCGAGACCAGATACGCTCACGCTTAGGTTTTGTAGCTTGCATCGCTCCTAGCAAGAACACAATACATCAAACAAGCAGCGAGGGAGTTTTATCTCTCCGAGAGCTCCGATCTTTGGGTAAACTGCTCGTGTGCCTCGCCTCGATCCGCTCTTCGTGCGATTTCCGCCCCCCTCTGAACCACAAGGGGCCTGGTCCGCCGGCCCCATAGGTGTTCGTGGGTACGATCAGCCACCCCGACACCAGTAAAATAGAAAACCTATCAAGGGCAAACCTTTGCCTTGCACATGATCCACTTGAGCTAGATGATGACGATCTTGTCCTCCTCAAGATGGACCACATTTCTTGATTGCGATGGGCCGATGGAGACTAGATGATTGCTCCCCCATACTCCACTATGGGTGAGCCACTCTTCGGCGCATCTTCACAAGTCCATTGACACCACAATGGATGGCAAGCTTCAAGCACTTGATCTCTTCGTGATGCTCCACTTGAACTTGCACACGGCAATCTTGATGACGATCACCACTTGATGTCATCCTTTCCATGGGTTGTATGATATCTTCCTCTTGGCGCAAGCCCATGGACACGCATCTAACCCCACATAGACTCTCACATAGACCATGGGTTAGTAGACAAAGTGCAATGGATAATTCTTACCATACCATGGGATCACTTGATCCCTCTCGGTACATCTTCTACGCTTTGTGAGTTGATCAACTTGATTCACTCTTGACTTAGTCTTGATCAACCTTGAATCTTTCCAACTCTTTTCGTTTGGATGATGTCTTGAAGGTAAACATGAATGATCACACAATCTTCTTCTTCAAGACATGCTTGCAATAAGCTCAACACTCACATGACCAATCTTTGGATAATTCCTTAATAGCACCTTGGTCAACACATAAACTCCTTGAAACCAACACATGGACTTCAAGAAATGCCTATGGACAAATCCTTCAAATATAGCTCAATGCAACCATTAGTCCATAGAGAATGTCATCAATTACCAAAACCACACATGGGGGCACCGCATGTCCTTTCAATCTCCCCATTTTGGTAATTGATGACAATCACTTTCAAGAGAGTTTATATAAGGAATTATGCATCACCATGCAATGCAACAACCAATAATGCATGCGTATGAGATGCAAATGCTTAGGAACAAAACCAAAGCAAGGAGAAAACTCTGAAGACTTCTCCACAAAACTCTGAAACTTCTCCCCCATTGGCATCGATTGTCAAAATGGCCGAAAAGCTAAGAAGACCAATATAAAAGGTGTTCCTCCAAAAGTTGTGTATTTCTCAACAAGAGAGTGGAATGCCATACACATATCCAAAGGTAATACTTGGAGGAAGACCAACTATATTGAGGCACCAAGATTGCAAAAGAATGATATGCCACAAAGACATAACAAAGAGAGAAACAAGCAATCAAGCAATCAAAAGATACCAATTGAAGCAAGCTATCAAAAGATATCAACTAAACCAACTAGACCAAAGATCCTACGAGCCACATGAAAAAGATATTATGATATGAGCAGAGGATTGTTCTAAAGAAACTAGAGAAGCTCCCCATGATTTGTGCACATCAAGAATTTTTGTATTTGGATACAAAGTGCACAAAATAGGATCATAGCTCCCCCAAAGTCAATATAAACTAACAACCAGTGCAAGAGAGCATATAGGAAACTAAGCCTAGCGCTTGCAACAAGCACATGGTTGAGCAACATTGTAAAAGAGGCAACTTAAGAATAGGCTCAACCAAAATGATGTGTGTGAGTCATGGCAAAGCACATGAGAAGACTAATATACAGATGAGCATAAGCATCAACATAATCTCGAATGAATGAGATACACGGTGCAAAGCCTTTCATTCTCACACACAACTAGCAAATGGGTTCACAAGCTTACTAATAAGAAAATAGAGAACCTATGCTTGTGACAACCCGTGGTGAAGATAGACGATGAGAGGCTCATCAAGACGAGGGGTACCAATTAAGATGGCAAAAGCCTCGTAAAGATGAGCAAGAGTAAAATAATCTTCACCACACAAGAGTGCATCAAGATGCAACGATAGAGGACACGCACTCAAGGCAAAAGCTTTCACGGAGCCACCAAAGAAATAACATAAGAAAGACAAGGTGGATGTGAAAGAAAAGATATCAACTAGAGATGTAATTTCTCTCAAGTGTATAAGGTTCTAGGTAGACAAAATCATGATGATATATATCTACAAAGAGGGATGTACACCCGAAATAGTTACAACATGAAGGAACAAGATATCCACAAGGAAGTCATAAATATACCAATAATATATTTGCTTGAAAGCATAGCACATGGCTAGATATGGTCTTATTGTATATAAATGAATTCCTACCACACAACCATCAAAGACATCACAACTAGCAACATGAGATCATCGTTGAGATGCTTTGAGAAAGGAAACAAGTATCACAAAACAATGAATTACATGCCATGATACAACCCACACAAGGTTGATGCAAGAAATGTGTGCATGAAGTAGATGATGATACTTGTTACCTAGATACCATTGGAAGGATGTAGTAGATACCAAATGAAGGTAGATGGTAGTTCATTGACCATCCTAGCTTGACTCCAATATGCACATGGTGACAACACCTTCCTTGTGAGTGAGCCGAGCATCCAATGCATCTCCAAATGTTCCTATAAGAACAACACAAACTAAACGGTACCCAAACTCATCGGGACCAAATAGTTAGAAACATCAATGCATAGGACAAACTCCACATATATATATATATATATATATATATATATATATATATATATATATATATATATGAAAATGAATTTCATGCACATCTCATCCAATTTGATACTTGGTGGAGTTTCCCTATAAATTGGGTCAAAGAAAGAAAGCATGCCAAAGAAACTACAAGAAGTAAATATGCATGCTCAAGACTTTCAAGAACCGTGACCAAAAGACAAAGAAATACCAAGCGAAGAAAATATACCAAATGAATAAATCATCACTTGGAGGATATCCCAAAAGATACATCAAGGAATGAGATATCCATTGATACACTCAAAAGAAGGATGTCAAACTCCCAAAAGAGAGAATGGTTCCAAACAAACCAAGCCTCTACAAAGTTTCATGATGGCACAAAGTACCAAAAAGAAACGGCTTGCCTTCCACAAACACACACTTGATAAGGATCACAAGATGAGTATTTTATAGAGAATAAGATAGCTCCCCCACGAGTTGTGCATTATAGAGAATTTGCATTTGAATACAAATGCACAAGGTAGGATCACCACGTTCACTATATCAAGGAAAACACTAGACAAGATCAAGAAAACAACAAGATCCTCAAGTGGCACGGAAGGCAATGGGAGTTGACACAAACCTTGGCAAGAGAAAAGGCAAAAAAAAGGCAAAGAAAAAAGATCAATAAATTCTACCACACAAAAGTGAGTACCAATTGTCAAAAGACAAGAAGTATTTTTGGAAATAATTCCTGGTGGTAGATAACAAGGATAACCGACAACATCTTCACACCAAACACAAGCAAATTGCAACTTGTAGAGCTATCATGCCACCTAGGAACAAGATAGTTTACAATATCGATTCTAGGTGACAATATCTCAAATGTACACATTTTATAGGCTAGTAATACACACATAGCATATTACTCCCCCATAATGTGATACCAATTAAAGATAGACAAGAGGCAATTAAAAGGATCCAACAAGAGATAATTAATGGAAAATTTAGAATTTGAATTTACGATGAGAGATATACCACCTAGAGACTAGATAATCTTGAAATATCAATACTAGATGGTATTACTCATGTACACACATTTATAGGATTGTGAGGTGCACAAAGCACATCACTCCCCCATAATGGGATATTCCATTAATCTCTCACAAGAGCCAACTAAGAAATAAACAAGATGCAAAAAGGCTCAACACACAACACACATGTACGTGATGTGCAAACCAACATGCACATACTTGATTTCTCAAGATAAGCAATTTGGAAGCACAACATATACAAGCACATGCAAGATACAAAACCACAACATGCTAAGGGACAAGTAACTTTTAATGTAAGCAATTTAAGCACGAATTACCGCAAGGAGGAACATTGGATATATGATAGAAAGATAATCCGAATGACTTGGCTTGACACAATATGAATGACGAGGACCCCTTAAATCTTCATAATGTAGCCAAGTCTCCAATGACCTCCAACAACACCTATTGATCAAGTTTGAGCTAGTTGGTCCCCAACCAAGTTGGGTCCTAAGAGGTTAGTCACAATAGGCTTGGCCACCCAAATGGTTCTTTTCTTGACACCACTTTGAGTACCAACAAACTTGGCAAACACATTGCCAACCTTATCCTTCACAAGAGAATAGACATCATCAATAATAATTGGGTTGGATAAGTTACCACTAGTGCATGAAGAAGCGACGTGGCCTTTCTCACGACATAAGTAGAAACGTCTACTCTTCACTTTCTTCTCACTTGAATTCTCAACAAGAGAAGCATTAACTTGAGTCTTCTTGGGAAGTGGCCTTTCTTCAACTTGAGGTTGAGCATGAGATTGAACTTGTGCCCTCTTCCCTTGTTGCTTGACACTAATGGCCTTCTTCTTCAATGGGAAAGATCTAACATGATGCCCTTCTACTTTGCACTTGAAGCAAACAATCTTGGCCGATTTCTTGACTTGTTCTTGGCCCTTCTTTTTGTTCATCTTGGACTTCTTCTTCTTATTGGAGTTGAATCCAAGTCCACCTTTGTCATTGGGATTTTTGCACACTCAATATATTGTTGAGTGTGGATTTCCCTTCATGACTCTTTTCCAAGTCTTTCTTCAAACAAGTGACTTGGGCCTTGAGCTCTTTGATTTCCTCTACATGGTTAGTCTCAATACAAGTACTAGAGGAAGTATAAGCTCCATTGTTAGAGCAACAAGGCAAGGAAAGCAATTCATCACAAGATGTACCAACATTGTGAGTAGATGAATTACAAGGACTAGCACATATCAATATAGCATTTTGACTAGAAGTAGTGCTAGTATCCACATGAGGCTCACTAGATGTTACCTTAGCAAGCATGGCCTCATGAGCTATCTTTAGCACATTATGGGATGCTAGAAGATCATCATGAGAGCTTGTGAGCCTTACATGATTTTCTTCCAACATCCCATAATTGCTAGATAGCAACTCAAGTTGAGCCCTTAGCTCAACATTCTCCTTCAATATGGATGCTTCACAAGAGATAGAGTTAGTAGCACAAGCATCATCATTAGCAACAAGAGGAGAAGACAACTTGGCAAGCTCTTTTGAATATGAAGCTTTAAGTTGAGCATGAGACTCGGTGAGTTTTATGAGCTCACTCTTAATGACCCTTGAGCCATTTTCGAGGTGCTCAAAGTCCTCAAGGAGTTTAGCATGCACAACTTCAAGCTCCTCATTTTTAGTTTCAAAATCATTGGCCACGCCAAGAGCTCTATCACGAGATTCCCTCACTCTAGATAATTCTAGAGCAAAAGTCTCCTCAAGAGATTCCTTGGTGGTTTGTTCAAGTTCAAGAGCTTGAGAGAGGTCCGCAATCTCATTAGCGTAATCACGCTCATGACCTTCCATTTGATCAATGGTGACCTCATGCTCCTCAAGACGAGATTCCAACTCATTAATATAATTGTTGCCCTCAATAGCAATAGACATGATTTCCATGAAGTTGGAGCGAGCAATTTTATTCTTAAGAAGAGCTTTAAAATCATTTCCCCTTAATTTTTAAGGAGGCAACATCATCACTCTCTTCATCATAATCAACATCATCATCACTCTTGCCATCATCAATATCATCACAAGATATATTGGGATTCAAAGTGGGAGATACCTTTGAAGCCTTGGCCATAAGGCAAAATGCAGTAGATGATGATATAGGATCCCTTGAAGCACCATTCAAGACAACATCTTGTTCCATGGAGTGTTGGGTTTCATCTACATTGTTAGCACAACAACTAGAGGAAATACATGCATTTTTATCATGGCAACAAGATATAGCAAGCATATCATCATGAGATTTAGTCAAGCAATTTCTACATGATATGCAAGGACTATCAACACAAGCAAGTGAAACATTTGGAGTGCTCGAAGTGCTAAGGCCCAAAGACAGAGCATTGCAATAATATAGTGATGAAGAATCATCCACAAAAGCACACTATCATCATTGCAATGACCGACACTACTCACCATATCATTACCTTGTGGCAAACCACATGTAGGTGAAGTAGAAGAAGTTGAGAAGACTATACGGCCGGAGGTGGAGGGAGAACAATCATCCCTACAAATCTTGGACACGCCATATTTATCTTGAAGCTTTGTCCACAACTCATGAGCATCCCGAGCAGCATGAGTTGAAATATAACTACATTGCTCAAAACATCGAAAAGCACATTAGAAGCTTGACCATTGAGATAAGAGTTTTCTCATCCTCTAAAGATAATATTTGGGGATCCTTTGGAGGAGAAAACCCATATCAACAATTAAGCTCTAAATTTGGGTCCATGACCCTAAAGAGATTAAGCATGCGAATTACCCAAACATCAAAATTTGTGCCATCGAAACTAAGAGTGTCGAGAATCCTAATCCCCTAGTCGACATCTTTACTCTCTAGGCGGTTAAGCCTAACAAAGAGAGACGAGGCTCTGATACCAATTGAAAGATCATGGATGTCGCCTAGAGGGGGGGTGAATAGGCGCTTTAAAATAATTATAGTTGAGGCTTGAACAAATGCGGAATAAACCTAGCGGTTAATTTGTCAAGCACAAAACCTACAACAACTAGGCTCACCTATGTGCACCAACAACTTATGCTAAGCAAGAAAAACTACTTAGGTGAAAGCAAGATATATGACAAGAAACAATATGGCTATCACAAAGTAAAGTGCATAAGTAAAGGGCTCGGGTAAGAGATAACCGAGGCACGCGGAGATGACGATGTATCCCAAGTTCACACCCTTGCGGATGCTAATCTCCGTTTGGAGCGGTGTGGAGGCACAATGCTCCCCAAGAAGCCACTAGGGCCACTGTAATCTCCTCACGCCCTCGCACAATGCAAGATGTCGTGATTCCACTAAAGGGACCGTTGAGGGCGGTCACCGAACCCGCATAAATGGCAACCCTTGGGGGCGGTCACCGAACCCGTACACTTTGGCAACCCTTGGGGGCGGTCACCGGTACCCGTCAAATTGCTCGGGGCGATCTCCACAACCTAATTGGAGACTCTGACGCTTGCCCGGAGCTTTACACCACAATGATTGAGCTCCGAACACCACCAACCGTCTAGGGCGCCCAAGCACCCAAGAGGAACAAGCTCAAGGGCACCAAGCACCCAAGAGTAATAAGCTTCTCAACTTGTAACTTCCACGTATCACCGTGGAGAACTCAAACCGATGCACCAAATGCAATGGCAAGGGCACACGGAGTGCCCAAGTCCTTCTCTCTCAAATCCCAATCAAGCAACTAATGCTAGGGAAGAAAATGAGAGGAAGAACAAGAAGGAGAACACCAAGAACTCCAAGATCTAGATCCAAGGGGTTCCCCTCACATAGAGGAGAACGTGATTGGTGGAAATGTGGATCTAGATCTCCTCTCTCTTTTCCCTCAAAAACTAGCAATAATCCATGGAGGGATTGAGAGTTAGTAAGCTCGAAGAAGGTCAACAATGGGGGAAGAACACGAGCTCAAAGGATAAGGTTCAATGGGGAAGAAGACCCCCTTTTATAGGTGGGGAAAAATCCAACCGTTATGCTCACAGCCCGCACCGAGCGGTGCCGTTCGGCATCACGGTAGTAGTAATCTTGCTAGGGGTAGCGGTACTACCGCTATGACGGTACTAAAAATTACATCCATGCCTACCACCGCTGGACTTGTGACGAAGTTTTGGTCCCGAAGGAAGTAGCCACGAAGTAGTCAGTAGTACTGCTCCAAGCGGTAGTAGCCACGGAAGTAGCATTAGTACTGCTCCAAGCGGTAGTACCGCTCCCAAAGGGCGGTAGTAAAAATTACTTCCGCTCCTACCCGCGATAATACCGCCGCAGCCTTTTCGTAACACCAAAACTACCATAACTTCTGCATTCGGACTCCGAATTCGACGAAACCAAGTTTGTTGGAAAGCTAGGGACAAGGGCTAACACAATCGTGAGAGAAATACCAATAATAAGCAAATGAGAAAAGGCCCAAAAGAAAACGGTGAGAACCCTTCCTCGGAAAAGACCGGTAAAACCTCCAACACCGAAAACATCATAGAAGACGCATGCAAACTCCGTTTTCGATGAACTCAAGCTTGTCATAAAGATGACCATAAGCTCTAAGACTCACAAAGAGAACCAAACAAGAACCAAGAAACATGATGCAAGGATGCAATGGTTTGAGCTCTCGACGAACGATACGATCAAGCTACTCACTTGAGAGCCCCCTTGATAGTACGGCTATCGATCCTATAACCCGGTCTCCCAACTACCACCATGAGACCAGTAAAATAGAAAACCTATCAAGGGCAAACCTTTGCCTTGAACATGATCCACTTGAGCTAGATGATGACGATCTTGTCCTCCTTAAGATGGACCACATTTCTTGATTGCGATGGGCCGATGGAGACTAGATGATTGCTCCCCCATACTCCACTATGGGTGAGCCACTCTTCGGCACATCTTCACAAGTCCATTGACACCACAATGGATGGCAAGCTTCAAGCACTTGATCTCTTCGAGATGCTCCACTTGAACTTGCACACGGCAATCTTGATGACGATCACCACTTGATGTCATCCTTTCCATGGGTTGTATGATATCTTCCTCTTGACGCAAGCCCATGGACACGTACCTAACCCCACATAGACTCTCACATAGACCATGGGTTAGTAGACAAAGTGCAATGGATAACGCTTACCATACCATGGGATCACTTGATCCCTCTCGGTACATCTTCTACGCTTTGTGAGTTGATCAACTTGATTCACTCTTGACTTAGTCTTGATCAACCTTGAATCTTTCCAACTCTCTTCGCTTGGATGATGTCTTGAAGGTAAACATGAATGATCACACAATCTTCTTCTTCAAGACATGCTTGCAATAAGCTCAACACTCACATGACCAATCTTTGGATAATTCCTTAATAGCACCTTGGTCAACACATAAACTCCTTGAAACCAACACATGGACTTCAAGAAATGCCTATGGACAAATCCTTCAAATATAACTCAATGCAACCATTAGTCCATAGAGAATGTCATCAATTACCAAAACCACACATGGGGGCACCGCATGTCCTTTCAGCCGAGTGAAGCGACTGTAGTTTTGAAGGAATCACAAGACGGTGCGACATTGGAGAGTGCCCATTTCGAGCTTCAACATGATATGTGCTTGGTAGTCGTCCACTTCTACACGGCGACGCCCTCTCTTTCGAATGGTGATGAAGATCACGATCCGTGGACGGATATCTCCCAAGGGGGGGAGATGATGCGGAGCATCCCTCGACCATCCCCATGGACGTCACACCACCACCGAAAGCATGGAGAGGACCTAGGACAAGGGCATGTGCACGTGCCATCAAAACCGAGGTTGACTCCTTCCTCTCCGAACTCCATTCAAATTCACATGAGAATTTGGTTCTACCTCAAACGGAATTGTTGTGCATTCTTAGGTACCAAGAAGAAGTCCATGAAGAAGCTAGGAGGGAGACCCAAGCACATATGGAGAAGAAGAAGGAAGAAGGACGGAAGAATCGTGAAGCAAGGAAGGCCCCGGACTACCCCGGATGCCCGGCCGTCTGCAGCCCGGGTGCCCGGCCCCCTCCTCCAGCCGGCTGGGGTAGACCCTGGCCGCCCCGGGTGCCCGGCCGCCGCACCTCGGCCTCACCTGGCCGCCCCGGGTACCCGGCCTGCCCCGCCTGGGAGCCTTCCGCCACCCCGGGTGCCCAGGCCATCACCCCCGGGTGCCCGACCTCCTCCTGGGCTCGGCCCCAGCCCGCGCCGGGTGCCCGCGCCATCAACCCCCGGGTGCCCGGCCCAAAGGCTACTTGGTCATGGCCTCCCCCAGCCGGACTGGTGCCCGGTCCTCCGCACCCCGGGTGCCTGGACGACTCCGAATATACCTGCGTGCATTTTGGGCAATTGACCCTTGTACCCCTCTCTCCCCTCTATTTCGTCCATATACTATATATGCCCTTCCCTAGCTCATTAGAGATGATGGCAAAGTATATGTGAGATACTGAGAGAGCTTTGCTCATCTTCCTCCTCTTGGAGATCATGACCTCCTAAGGGAGAAGATCCTCTTGTGGATTTCAAGGCCCCATCTAGGGGAGGATCCCCATCATAGGATCATCAAGACCTCTTTCCTCATAGGATTGGGATGAACTAGTTACCTCTTGTATCTTCTTGTGTTGGATTTGGACCCTTGTATCTCTATTTGTGTGATTAGATCTAGCACATGTGTGATTGGATCAAGTCAATTTGAGTGTTCCTCTTGTTTTCCCCCTTTATGTTCTTCTTGTTCTTGGGGATTTCCCCTCCAATTCGTGAAAGATCTCACCTAGGGTTCCACCCTACAACAGATAGGCTCTACGTTCACCTACAATGGGTGCAAGACAGTTTTGCACATGCGGGATACTCGGGTTAAACTTGACGAGCCTAGCATGTACAGACATGGCCCGGAACACTGGAGACCGAAAGGTCGAACGTGAATCATATAGTAGATATGATCAACATAAAGATGTTCACCATTGATGACTACTCCATCTCGCGTGATGATCGGACATGGTTTAGTTGATTTAGATCACATATCATTTAGATGACTTGAGGGATGTCTATCTAAGTGGGAGTTCTTAAGTAATTTGATTAATTGAACTTTAATTTATCATGAACTTAGTCCTGATAGTATTTGCAAATTATGTTGTAGATAATAGCTTGCAATGTTCCTAGAGAAAAATAAGTTGAAAGATGATAGTAACAATGATGCAGACTGGGTCCGTGATCTAAGGATTATCCTCGTTGTCGCACAGAAAAATTACGTCCTTGATGCACCTCTAGGTGACAGACCTATTGCAGGAGCAGATGTAGACGTTATGAACGTTTGACAAGCTCGATACGATGACTACTTGATAGTTTAGTGCACCATGCTTTACGGCTTAGAACCGGTACTTCAAAAACGTTTTGAACGCCATAGAGCATATGAGATGTTCCAAGAGCTGGAATTGGTATTTCAGACTCATGCCTAAGTCAAGAGGTATGAGACCTCTGACAGTACTTTGCCTACAAAATGGAGGAGAATAACTCAACCAGTGAGCATGTGCTCAGAATGTCTGAGTACTGCAATTGCTTGAATCAAGTGGGAGTTAATCTTCTAGATAAGATAGTGATTGGCAGAGTTCTCTAGTCACTATCACCAAGTTACTGCAACTTCGTGATGAACTATAATATGCAAGGGATAACGAAAACGATTCCCGAGCTCTTCGCGATGCTGAAATCGATGAAAGTGGAAATCAAGAAAGATCATCAATTGTTGATGGTTAACAAGACCACTAGTTTCAAGAAAAAGGGCAAAGGAAAAGAAAGGGAACTTCAAGAAGAACGACAAGTGAAAGAATCGATATAGTTGACTAGAGGGGGGGTGAATAGGCAACTAACAATTTTTAACCTTTTCTTTCTCAAATTAAACTTTGCATCAAAGTAGGTTGTCTAGATATGCAACTAGGTGAGCAACCTATATGATGCAACAACAACAAGCACACAAGCAAGCAAGAGATGCAACACAATATAAGCTTGCACAAGTAAAGGTACAAAATAACCAAGAGTGGAGATGGTGAAGACGAGGATGTGTTACCGAACTTCCTTCCCTTTGAGGGGAAGTACGTCTCCGTTGGAGCGGTGTGGAGGCACAATGCTCCCCAAGAAGCCACTAGGGCCACCGTATTCTCCTCACGCCCTCACACAATGCGAGATGCCGTGATTCCACTATTGGTGCCCTTGGAGGCGTGACCAACCTTTACAAACAAGGTTGGGGCAATCTCCACAACTTAATTGGAGGCTCCCAACGACACCACGAAGCTTCACCATAATGGACTATGGCTCCGAGGTGACCTCAACCGTCTAGGGTGCTCAAACACCCAAGAGTAACAAGATCCACAAGGGATTAGTGGGGGGAATCGAATTTCTCTTGCTGGAAGTGTAGATCCGGGCCTTCTCAACCAATCCCTAGAAAATCAACAAGTTTGATTGGCTAGGGAGAGAGATCAGGCGAAAATGGATCTTGGAGCAACAATGGAGTTTGGGGATGGAAGAGGTAAGTCTTCTTGGAGAAGAAGACCCCTTTATATAGTGGGGGACACATCCAACCGTTCTGCAGCCCGCAGCCCACATCTGGGCGGTACTACCGTTGCTGGAGCGGTAGTACCGCTGCCACAGCGGCAATACCGCTGTGGCAAGCAGGCAGACGGGCAAACAGGATTGAGGAGGAAGAAGTATACGCACTAGGGTGGTACTACCGCCCTGAGAGCGGTACTACCGCCTATAGGCGGTACAGCCGCTGGAAAAACAGGGGAGGGCAGCGAGCAGAGCGGTAGTGGAGCGGAAGTAGGAGCGGTACTACCGCCCTCAGGGCAGTACTACCGTGCCCTACTGCCGTCCCTACTACCGCCCCCTGCGTGGTCCTATACGAAAACCCGACACGGAAAAGTCGAGACCACAACAGGAGCGGTAGTACCAGCGGCACTAACAAGCGGTACTACCGCCAATAGGTGGTACTACCGCCCTGGCCACGGTACTACCGCTTAGCACAAGGCACCCCTTGTTTTGCACAACATGGAAACTCCAACAGGCAGGAAGACATCGTGGGTGCAAGGAAAATGTGTACGTGATGATTCCACCCATACTCTTCTGAAACGGATCCCCTCTTGATAGTACGGTTATCCCTACGACTCAATTCCACCGAAAAGAAACGAAGGAAAATAATCCGTCCAAAGTGAAGACCTCGAAGGGTAACAATCGCAAAGTGCCCTTATATTAGATCACCTGAAACACTTAGTGCACACGATTAGTCCGCGAACTTATTGTCATCAATCACCAAAACTACTTAAGGGATAAATATGCCCTTACAATCTCCCCCTTTTTGGTGGATTGATGACAACACGGGATTTGCACAAAATAGTAACTGAAAGTAAGCAAACCCCCTTCTAACAAAATATAGACGGGCTCCCCCTAGAGATGTGCACCAAGGAATTAGCATGAAAGGCTATGTGCACATCTTTAGGATCAAACTCCCCCTATATTTTGTAGGCGGGCAACATCCTTGCATATAAGAATAATAACAAGTACAACTAAGCAAGGACGAGCAGAGAGAAATAATATAAATGCAGAAAAAGAAGCATCTCACAATATAATAGGGTACTTGATACTAAAGTAAATAGGGTAGGGTAGTTCACATACGTCTTACACCATATGGTCTTGCTCACAGCCGAAAGAAAGCGAACCAAAACGAACGAACACAACGAACACGAGACACGAACACGAACACGCCAACACACACGCCAACACACACGCCAACAGAAGACCTAAGGCAAATCCCTAACTCTCCCCCTTTGGCAGCAAGACACCAAAAGCGACGACACGACACACGATGGTAGTAGGTCTCCATGGCATCACCAGTCATGCTCCTCCTCATCCTCAGAAACCTCTGAAGCACAGGGAGAAGTATGAACTCCGGTGTCCTCCTCGGTGTCAGACCACGGGCAATGCACTATGATCCAGGACTCCTCATCAGTGATCCTCTCCTCGGAGCCATCTAGAGCCTCAAGGCCGACCTGTCTCATAATAGCCTTGTCACGGCGACGAGCCATCTTGGCCTCCTTGTGAGCCTTGTACTGGCCCTTGGCCTGAAAGTAGAACAGACGCTTCATCTTCTCCTTGAGTTTCTCCGCCCAAGAGGACTCCTCAGATGGGGGCACATACTCCGGCCCATCATCATCCTCCTCATCATCATTAGATAGGACAGTCTCCTGCACTGGAGGTGCCGGAGTAGACGAACTCCACTTCTCCTTCTGACGCAGCTCGATAGTGTCATGAGACACCATGTTGTCTGTGACAAGCTCCTCATCTGGAAACTTGGCTGCCCAAGTGTCCTCGATAAGCTGCATAAGATAGGGCCCATAGATGATGCACTTGCGTTCCATGAAAGTAGAGTAAAGTTCAGACCACATCACATGTGACACGTCCAGCACCAGGGGAGAGTTCTTCTCTTCTTGACAGAATAGGAGCAAGTCAACTAGGTAAGAGTGCACCTGATCCAAGTTGCTGACCCAAGGAAATAGACTGTTCCTGAAAATACGATGCATGATGTCAAGGAAGGGCCAGAGCTCATAGGTAACCTTCCCAGTCTCTGACACCTTCCTGGTAGAATAGGGCCAAAGCTTCTCCTTATGAGTAGCAGCAATCTCCTTATGAGGGCGAAACCCAAGTGGGGTCTGGGCACCCTCATCATCGTACGATAAGCTGACCATGAAGTCCTTCCATGGGGCGGACAGAAGACGACCATTGGTCATCCAAGTCAGAGTGCGGGCCGGATCATGCCCAAAGTGAACGGTGGCAAAGAACTGGGCCACGAGCTCGGCATCAAAGTCCTTGTTGAAGGAAATGATCCTCTTGATATCCAACTCCTGACACCTCTGTAGAGCATCCCCAAAGTATTGCAAGTCCTTCTCCATGTGCGAGAGATCGACAGACTTGACCTTCACAAACAAGTTCTTCTTCTTCTTCAAGACATCGTGATAGATAGATCATGAAAACCTGTTCCAGAATGGATGGCGCAGAAGAGCGAGCTCTGGTCCGCATGGTAGGGATTGAGCTTCCTCTTGGTACAGAACTCCATTCCGCATATCTGATTGGCAGGCTTGCGCAAAGCGGAGGTCTTTGACGTTGGAACCTTGGCCTTGCGTCTTGGTGGCGTAGAAGAGACACCCTCACCACCACCAGCAGCAAACTCTGGAACATCTGACGAGCGATAGCGCTTGGAACCTGTTGCAGGGTCTGGATTCTTGCGGCGAGCCTGATGCCCGGAGCTACTACCACCTGAAAGCACACGCACAAAGACCACAAAAGCAAGAGAGCATAAGCCAGGGAAAGATGAAGACCAACAAGAGGATTAGGTATAGAAACAGGAGCAATGGCATCTCAGGGCGGTAGTACCGTGCACCAGAGCGGTAGTACCGCTAGGGTAAAGTGGTAGTAACGCTGGAGCGGTTGTCAGCGGGCTGACACCTACCGCGGCAAAGATCCGGTACTACCGTAGATGCAAAAGATCATATTTCTACACCTAATCGACAAACACCCTAGTCTAGCAGTCTCCCAAGTCCTTCCTAAGCCTCGATTCAACAACTAAATCGAGGGATGCAACGAGTATAGCCCCAAAACCTAGATTCAAGAAGGAGAACCAAGAGAGAGAAGAACGGGGGCAATACCGGCATCCATGGCACGAGGAGAGGGTGGGGAATGATCCCACCGGACGGAAACGAGGGAGCCGGCCTGAATCCGGCGACCCGGCGGCGAGCCTCCGGTGCTTGGGGAGTCGCCTGAGAGAGGAGAGGACGAGGGGATGGGGCAAACTGAACGGGTATGGGGGAGTAGACACTCCCCTGCCCGATACATACCCCCACACGCCCAACCCCAAGCGGTAGTACCGCCCTGGTGCAGATCTGGAGCACGAAGCGCCCATTGAACCACTCCACGGTAGTACCGAGTCTGCCGGGCGGTAGTACCGCTTATAAGCGGTAGTACCGCTCTACCGACGCAGTAGTACCGCTCAGGCGCCCCAAAGCAGAAACAAGGACGGGAAAGAAGACTTATGCTCGACTAGAGAAAAACAGCAGGACCACACAAGATACGACAAGCCAAACCCGAACACGACCACACCAAAACACAACCACTCACAAGAGAGAAGCACAAGCAATAAGAAACAACACACAGACAAACTCTCGAGAAGAGAGGACGGTGGCCGTGGCCACCTATGTGTGAGCAAATGGTATGGAGCCACGAAGAATTATCCTTGGGCCCATGATCAAAACTCATCTTTGAAGCACAAGTACCATAAAAATGGCTAATGTGAAAGACTCGATCAATTTATGCATAATGGGGGGAGGAAGAGTTCATTGAGAGAACAACACTCCCCCTATGTCCATGCCTACACCTAACAAGACAACAAGTTGAGTATGGTGGGATGTGCAAGGGTTCAAGTCACATTGCTCGAATCAATGATATTTAGCTCATGCCTTAACTCGCGAAATCTTGCTACATCCAAGGGCTTCGTGAAAATATATGCAAGGTTATCATGAGTGTTGACATAGTTGAGCTCGATCTCCCCTCGCCTAATGTGATCCCGGATGAAGTGATACCGAATCTCAATATGCTTCGTCTTGAAGTGTTGGACCGGGTTGAGAGAAATCTTGGTGGCACTTTCATTGTCACACCAAAGAGGCACTTTGTCACAAATGACACTGTAATCCTTTAAAGTTTGCCTCATCCAAAGAAGTTGTGCACAACAACTACCAGCCGCCACATACTCCGCTTTGGTGGACGAGAGAGACACACTACTTTGTTTCTTGGAAGACCAACTCACCAAAGAGCAACCAAGAAATTGGCACCCTCCGGAAGTGGACTTCCTATCCACTTTGTCTCCTGCCCAATTGGAGTCCGAATATCCTACAAGCTTGAAGTTTGCTCCTCTTGTGTACCATAAGCCAAAGTTTGGGGTATGAGCCAAATATCGAAAGATTTGCTTGACCGCCACAAAGTGGCTTTCCTTAGGTGCGGCTTGAAACCGTGCACAAATTCCCACACTCAACATGATATCCGGTCCAGATGCACAAAGGTAAAGCAAGGAGCCAATCATGGAGCGATATACCTTTTGATCCCCCGCTTTACCATTAGGATCAATGTCAAGTTGGCACTTGGTGGGCATTGGAGTGGAATCCGGCTTGACATTACTTAGCTTGAATCTCTTTAGCATGTCTTGAGTGTATTTGGCTTGGTTGATGAAGGTTCCTTCTCTTCTTTGTTTGACTTCAAATCCAAGGAAGAACTTCAACTCTCCCATCGAAGACATCTTGAACTTAGAGGTCATGCGAGCGGCAAATTCCTCATTGAAAGCTTTGTTAGGGGAACCAAAGATAATATCATCAACATATAGTTGGCACACAAACAACTCCCCTTTGACCTTCTTAGTAAAAAGAGTGGGGTCGATTAGCCCAACTTCAAATCCACGGTCTTGTAACAACTCGGTAAGGTGACCATACCACGCACGTGGGGCTTGTTTAAGGCTATAGAGTGCCTTATCGAGTTGGTACACATGATCGGGAAAGTAGGGATCCTCGAACCCGGGGTTGCTTGACATATACGAACTCATTAATAGGACCATTAAGAAAAGCACTTTTAACATCCATTTGTTGCAACTTAAAGTTGTGATGAGAAGCATAAGCAATCAACAAACGAATGGATTCAAGGCGAGCAACGGGAGCAAAGGTTTCACCGTAGTCGATACCCTTGACTTGGGAGTAGCCTTGTGCCACCAATCTTGCCTTGTTGCGAATGATGGTCCCATGAGCATATTGCTTGTTCTTGAATATCCACTTGGTTCCAATGACATTGTGGTTCCCCATTGGCCTTGGCACCAATCTCCACACCTTGTTGTACTCGAAGTTGTTGAGTTCTTCATGCATGTCATTGAGCCAATCCGGATCTTCGAGTGCCTCATATACCTTTTGGGGTTCAACACAAGAGACAAACACGTGATGTTCACAATAGTTTGCCAATTTTCTATGAGTGCTTACCCCCTTTTGAATGCTTCCAAGCACATTCTTCATGAGATGACCCTTGGTGGAGAGCTTGGAAGCAATCTTGGCGGCACGACGCTCCAATTCCTCCACGAGGGTGAGTCGAGGAGCGGTCACTTGATCATCTTGAGCGCCGTCTTGAGCTTGTTCTTGATCTCGAGGAAGCTCTTGATCTTTTACTTGCTCGGAGGAGAGAACTTGACCTTGGGCATCACTTGATGTTACAACACCATCTTGGGATTGATCTTGCCCTTGGTCTTGTTCTTGAAATTGGGGGCCTTCACTTTGTTCTTCGGAAGCGTGTGGGCCTTGGGTTGGTGATGGCTCCACTTGAGTGGAGCATTGTCCTTCTCCTTCGGCCACAAGGGGTTCCTCAATCGGTAGGATAAAACCAACACCCATTCTTCTTATGGCTTGAGGAGGAATTTCATCACCTACATCACAAGTGCCACTTTGCTCCACTTGGGAGCCATTATTCTCATCAAACTCCATGTTACACGTCTCCTCAATAAGCCCCGTGGACTTATTGAGGACACGGTAAGCATGAGAGTTTGTAGCATAACCAACAAATATGCCCTCATAAGCTCTAGCCTCAAATTTATACAAACGAACACCTTTCTTGAGAATGAAACACTTACACCCGAACACCCCAAAGTACTTGAGGTTGGGCTTGTTACCGGTGAGTATCTCATATGGAGTCTTGTTCAAGCCTTTGCGGAGATAGAGACGATTTGGTGCATGACACGCGGTGTTGATGGCTTCGGCCCATAAGTTGTATGGAGACTTGAACTCCGCCCTCATGGTCCTTGCCGCATCCATCAACGTCCGGTTCTTCCTCTCCGCAACACCATTTTGTTGAGGGGTGTACGGTGCGGAATATTGATGCTTGATCCCCTCATCACTAAGAAACTCATCCAAGGTGTAGTTCTTGAACTCGGTGCCGTTGTCACTTCTTATTGTCAAGATCTTTGCATTGTGTTGACGTTGGGCTTCATTTGTAAAGTCAATGACGGTTTGTCGGGTCTCGCTCTTCCTCTTGAAGAAATATACCCATGTGTATCTTGAATAGTCATCCACAATCACCAAGCAATACTTTATACCCCAAGACTATCAAAGGATGGAGGCCCAAAGAGATCCATATGAAGGAGCTCCAAAGGCCTCTTCGAGTAAATGATAGTCGTGGGAGGGTGAGCCTTTTCATGTAGCTTTCTTCGATACAAGCACGCAAGCACGATCTTTAGCAAAACTAACATTCGTTAGTCCACGGACATGGTCCCCTTGAGAAGACTTTGCAAAGATCTCATATTCACATGGGCTAGATGGCGATGCCAAAGCCATCCCACGTTTACTTTAGCCATTAGGCATGTCACGGTCTTAGTGGGTCGCTCCGAAAAGTTAATCACATAGAGACCGTTCTCGACATGCCCAACAAAGGCTACTTTAAGAGTCTTGCTCCACAAGAGGGCCACTGTATCAATATCAAAGAAGGTGGCAAAGCCCATGAGTGCAAGTTGACAAACGGAAAGTAAATTGTATGCAAAGGACTAAACAAGCATGACCTTCTCGATCGTGAGATCATGAGAAATGACAACCTTACCGAGTCCCAATACCTTGGACAACGAGGCATCACCCCACTCGACATTGGTGGGCATAGATGGAATCTTGTGCACGTCCACCACCAAGTCCTTGCTTCCGGAAGCAAACACCTACAAGAGATCAATGCTTGGATTTAGGTACCCATTTTGTAATGGGTCCTTTGATGTTAGTGACAAGGGTCTTAGGAACCCAAATAGACCATTCAATGTACTCATAAGGAGAACCAACAAATTTGGCATAAACGTGCCCATCACTAGCACGGCACAACACGTAAGAAGGGTTAAAGTCGTCGGCTTTGTTGGAAGGGGTGGCATTGCTTCTCTTGGCACCACCACCCTTCACATTATTCTTCTTCTCCTTGGAAGCACCCTCTCCCTCCTTCACAAAGGTTTGCTTGAGAGGGGGAGGTCGTTTGGTCTTGTCATTCTTCTTCTTGTTCTTGGGCATGGGTGCAAACCCAATCCCTTCCTTGGCCACAACTTCCTTTTGATTTCTCAAAAGGTCGTTGAGGTTCTTCTCACCTTGTATGCACGACACAAGGCCTTTCTCAAGTTGCATCTTCAACTTGGCATTCTCCTCAATAAGATGCACATGCTCACAACATGGGTTAGTAACATTTGCATTATCAATCAAAACCATATGAGGAAAGGTGGCTTTCTCCTTAGTTAGCTTCACTTGTAGTTGATCGCGAGACTCTTAAGACTAGCATGAATACCTTTCAAGGCTTTATGGGCCTTGTCAAGTATATCAAACTCTTCCTTGAGTCTAGCAAGATCAACTTCAAGTTTGGCCTTCTCGGAATTTAGCACATGAGATAAGACACAAGCATGATCAAGATCTTTCTTTAATTTAGCATGATCATCGTTTTGTGACTCCTCAAGAGCCAAACGAAGACCACGGTCTTCCTCAAGAGCATTAGAGAGATCCGATATCTCATCGGCATAATCACGACTATGCCCCTCCATCTTAGAGATGGTTTCTTCGTGAGCCTCAATGGTGTCATTGGCTTCACCAAGTTGTTCCAAGAGAGCAACAAAGTGCTTCTTGGACTTACCCTTGAGCTTACTCATAAAGGAATCAAACTCATTTTCTTCCTCATTAGGCCCCACATTTTCATCAATGCAATCCGTCAAGGAAGGATTAGTAATGATGGTGTTTTGCTGTTGGGGGTTACCTTGTTGGTTGCTTTAGCCATGAGGCACTTGGCGATGATGTTCTCATTGGGTGAGTCGAAGAGGGATACCCGAGGAGTTGTTGCAATGGCCACAGAGGCCATAGCAACCGAGTCACCGCATTCATCATCATCAGCATCCTCATTGTACTCTTCTTGTGCAACCAACCCCTTGGGAGGAGTCCTCTTGGTGAAGTTGCTCTTGTTAGGGAAAGACTTGGCTTTGTCCTTTCGAATGAGCTTGCCACCATCGTCTTCTCTCTTCTCATAAGGGCATTCCGCAACAAAATGGCTCACATTGCCACAATTATAGCACATCTCACGCATTGCTTGACCTTGTTGCCACTTGAGTTGTTCTTGTTGAAGTTGGGCATTGAGTTCTTCTTACTCCAAAGTTGTCGTGAAGCGAGAGCCATGTGCTCATGATAATCATACTTTGTATCTTCGGGGTTGCTCTCCTCTTCTTCTTCCTCCTCTTCTTCTTCTTCTTCTTCCACACTAACCTTGGCCTTTAACGCAAGGTTGGGCTTCTTTGCTCTTTGAGAACGTAGCACCACATTGTCGGCGGTCTTGTACAGGATGCTCATAGCCACAAACTCATCCAACACTTCACTTGAGTACAAAGTGTGCAAGTCCGGCCTTTGACAAATGACGGAGGACATGGCCTTGTGGTAAGGCATCATTGCCTTGAGAAATTTGCGCTTGATCCAATTGTTATCCGTGTCCTTGCTCCCATGATCTCGGAGTGAGACCGTGAGTTTGGTTACTCTCCGATAAAGCTCACGAGGTTCTTCATCTTCTTTCATTGCAAACTCATCGGCTTCATCTTGCACCACTTCATAGTTGGAGCGTTGAATGCTTGCGCTACCCCGGTAGAGGGAGACAACACAAAGCCTTGCATCTTTGGCCAAGGCGAAGGGCCGAAGATGAGGGAGATCTTCGGGTGGAATTGCATCTTGGATGATGAAGAGAGCATTCTCATTGAATTGATTATCCGCGACTTCTCTAGGGGTGAAGTTGCTTGGGTCATGCGGGTAGAAACCTTCTTCAATGATTCTCCAAAGATTAGTATTCACATGATTTAAATGATGCTTAAAGCGATAAACCCAAGAATCAAAGTCCTCATTTTTCACAATCTTAGGGGGAGGACCGGCATGATTCAAATGAGTAGAAGTAATCGGTCCACCATAAACAAATGGAGGTTTCACATGGGCAAAGATGCCGGTGCCATTCTTACCACTATAAGAAGGAGCTTTTTCACTAGTAGCTTCCCCCTTGTCGGAGTTAGCATCCGTCACCTTGTTAGTAGGATCACCCACTTTCAACGGTGTGGTGGATAGTTTAAGCCCTTCAATGAATTTATTAAACAAGCTTTCAACCTCGGTCGTCATGGAGGTTTTCAATGTGTCCAAGGCCATATTGAATTCCTCACGAGAGGCCGAGGTTCCCCCATGGCCCGTAGACGAGACCGGATTCGCACCGGAGTGCTCCTCCACACCGTATACGGTGTCAACCATACTCTTCATACGACAAAGTCCTTAATAAAGAGATGAGGCTCTAATACCAATTGAAAGGATCGATATAGTTGACTAGAGGGGGTGAATAGGCAACTAACAATTTTTAACCTTTTCTTTCTCAAATTAAACTTTGCATCAAAGTAGGTTGTCTAGATATGCAACTAGGTGAGCAACCTATATGATGCAACAACAACAAGCACACAAGCAAGCAAGAAATGCAACGCAATATAAGCTTGCACAAGTAAAGGTACGAAATAACCAAGAGTGGAGCCGGTGAAGACGAGGATGTGTTACCGAAGTTCCTTCCCTTTGAGGGGAAGTACGTCTCCGTTGGAGCGGTGTGGTGGCACAATGTTCCCCAAGAAGCCACTAGGGCCACCGTATTCTCCTCACGCCCTCACACTATGCGAGATGCCGTGATTCCACTATTGGTGCCCTTGGAGGCGGCGACCAACCTTTACAAACAAGGTTGGGGCAATCTCCACAACTTAATTGAGGCTCCCAACGACACCACGTAAGCTTCACCACAATGGACTATGGCTCCGAGGTGACCTCAACCGTCTAGGGTGCTCAAACACACAAGAGTAACAAGATCCGCAAGGGATTAGTGGAGGGGAATGAAATTTCTCTTGGTGGAAGTTAGATCCGGGCTTTCTCAACCAATCCCTAGAAAATCAACAAGTTTGATTGGCTAGGGAGAGAGATCGGGCGAAAATGGAGCTTGGAGCAACAATGGAGTTTGGGGATGGAAGAGGTAAGTCTTCTTGGAGAATAAGACCCCTTTATATAGTGGGGGGACACATCCAACCGTTATGCAGCCCGCAGCCCACATCTGGGCGGTACTACCGTTGCTGGAGCAGTAGTACCGCTGCCACAACGGCACTACCGATGTGGCAAGCAGGCAGACGTGCAGACATGACTGAGGAGGAAGAAGTACACGCACTAGGGTGGTACTACCGCCCTGAGAGTGGTACTACCGCCTATAGGTGGTACTGCCGCTTCCTACAACCGCTGGAAAAACAGGGGAGGGCAGTGAGCAGAGCGGCAGTGGAGCGGAAGTAGGAGTAGTACTACCGCCCTCAGGGCGGTACTACCACGCCCTACTGTCGTCCCTACTACCGCCCCCTGCGTGGTCCTATACGAAAACCCGACACGAAAAAGTCGAGACCACAGCAGGAGTGGTAGTACCAGCGGCACTAACAAGCGGTACTACCGCCAATAGGCGGTACTACCGCCAATAGGCGATACTACCACCCTGGCCGCGGTACAACCGCTTAGCACAAGGCACCTCTTGTTTTGCACAATACGGAAACTCCAACAGGCAGGAAGACAGCGTGGGTGCAAGGAAAATGTGTACGTGATGATTCCACCCATACTCTTCCGAAACGGATCCCCTCTTGATAGTACGGTTATCCCTACGACTCAATTCCACCGAAAAGAAACGAAGGGAAATAATCCGTCCAAAGTGAAGACCTCGAGGGGTAACAATCACAAATACCCTTATATTAGATCACCTGAAACACTTAGTGTACACGATTAGTCCGCAAACGTGTTGTCATCAATCACCAAAACTACTTAAGGGATAAATATGCCCTTACAACAAGCAAGTTGCTAGTCCCGCGAAGAAGCCCAAAGCTAGACCTAAGCCTAAAACTAAGTGCTTCTACTGCAAAGGGAATGATCACTGGAAGCGGAACTACCCCAAATACTTGGCGGATAAGAAGGATGGCAAAGTGAACAAAGGTATATTTGATATACATGTTATTGATGTGTACTTTACTAGTGTTCATGGTAACCCCAGGGTATTTGATACCGGTTCAGTTGCTAAGATTAGTAACTCGAAACTGGAGTTGCAAAATGAACAAAGACTAGTTAAGGGCGAGGTGACGATGTGTGTTGGAAGTGATTCCAAATTTGATAAGATCAACATCGCACACTCCCTCTACCTTCTATGGTCATACACCCAATGCGAATGGTTTATTGAGTCTCGATCGTGATGATACGCACATTCATAATATATTGATGCCAAAAGATACAAGGTTGATAATGATAGTGCAACATATTTGTGGCACTGCCGTTTAAGTCATATTGGTGTAAAGCGCATGAAGAAACTCCATATAGATGGATTTTTGGAATCACTTGATTATGAATCGTTTGATACTTGCAAACCATGCCTCATGGCCAAGATGACTAAAACTCCATTCTCCGGAACAATGGAGCGAGCTAATGACTTGTTGGAAATAATACATACCGATGTATGCAGTCTGATGAGTGTTGATGCTCGCGGCGGATACCGTTTTTTCTGACCTTCACAGATGATTTGAGCAGATATGGGTATATCTACTTGATGAAACACAAGTCTGAAGCATTTGAAAAGTTCAGAGAATTTCAGAGTGAAGTGGAGAATCATCGTAACAAGAAAATAAAGTTCCTACGATCTGATCACGAAGGCGAATATTTGAGTTACGAGTTTGGCCTTCATTTAAAACAATGTGGAATAGTTTTACAACTCACGCCACCTGGAACACCACATCATAATGGTGTGTCCGAATGTCGTAACCGTACTTTATTAGATATGGTGCGATCTATGATGTCTCTTACCGATTTACCACTATCGTTTTGGGGTTATGCATTAGAGACAGCTGCATTCACGTTAAATAGGGCACCGCCTGAATTCGTTGAGATGACACCGTATGAACTGTGGTTTTACAAGAAACCTAAGCTGTCATTTCTTAAAGTTTGGGGTTGCGATGCTTATGTGAAAAAGATTCAACCAAATGAGCTCGAACCCAAATCGGAGAAGTGCGTCTTCATAGGATACCCAGAAGAAACTGTTGGGCACACCTTCTATAACGGATCCGAAGGCAAGATCTTTGTTGCTAAGAATGGATCCTTTCTAGAGAAGGAGTTTTCTATCGAAAGAAGTGAGTGGGAGGAAAGTAGAACTTGATGAGGCAGTTGTACCTTCTCTCGAATTGGAAAGTAGCTCATCACAGAAAACCTTTCTCGTGATGCCTACACCAACTAGAGAGGAAGCTAATGATAATGATCATGAAACTTCAGATCAAGTTACTACCGAACCTCGTAGGTCAACCATAGCACGTTCCGCACCAGAGTGGTACGGTAATCCTGTTTTGGAGGTCATGTTACTAGACCATGACGAACCTACGAACTATGAAGAAGCGATGATGAGCCCATATTCCGATAAATGGCTTGAGGCCATGAAATCTGAGATAGGATCCATGTATGAGAACAAAGTGTGGACTTTGGTTGACTTGCCCGATGATCGGCAAGCCATGGAGAATAAATGAATCTTCAAGAAGAAGACTGACGCTGATGGTAATGTTACTGTCTACAAAGATCGACTTGTCGTGAAAGGTTTTCGACAAGTTCAAGGAGTTGACTACGATTCGACCTTCCCACCCGTAGCGATGCTTAAGTCTGTCCGAATCATGTTAGCAATTACCGCATTTTATGTTTATGAAATCTGGCAAATGGACGTCAAAACTGCATTCCTTAATGGATTTCTTAAAAAGAGTTGTATATGATGCAACCAAAAGGTTTTGTCGATCCTAAAGGTGCTAACAAAGTGTGCAAGCTCCAGCGATCCATTTATGGACTGGCGCAAGCATCTCGGAGTTGGAATATATGCTTTGATGAGGTGATCAAAGCATATGGTTTTATACAGACTTTCGGAAAAGCCTGTATTTACAAGAAAGTGAGTGGGAGCTCCATAGCATTTCTAATATTATATGTGGATGACATATTGTTGATTGGAAATGATATATAATTTCTGGATAGCATAAAAGGATACTTGAATAAGAGTTTTTCAATGAAAGACCTCGGTGAAGTTGCTTGTGTATTAGGCATCAAGATCTATAGAGATAGATCGAGACGCTTAATAGGACTTTCACAAAGTACACACCTTGACAAGATTTTGAAGGAGTTCAAAATGGATCAGTCAAAGAAGGAGTTCTTGCGTGTATTGTAAGGTATGAAGTTGAGTAAAGACTCAAAACCCGACCACGGTAGAAAATAGAAAGAGAATGAAAGTCATTCCCTATGCCTCAGCCATATGTTCTATAAAGTATGCTATGCTGTGCACCAGACCTACTGTGTACAGGAGTGGATCACTGGACAACGGTCAAAGTTATCCTTAGTTACCTAAGAGGACTAAGGAAATATTTCTCGGTTATGGAGGTGATAGAGAGTTCGTCGTAAAGAGTTATGTTGATGCAATCTTTTACACCGATCCGGATGACTCTGAGTCTTAATCTGGATACATATTGAAAGTGGGAGCAATTAACTAGAGTAGCTCCATGCAAAGCATTGTAGACATAGAAAAAATGCAAAATACATACGGCTCTGAATGTGCCAGACCTGTTGACTAAACCTCTCTCACAAGCAAAACATGACCACACCTTAGTACTCTTTTGGGTGATAATCACATAGCGATGTGAACTAGATTATTGACTCTAGTAAACCCTTTGTGTGTTGGTCACATGGCGATGTGAACTATGGGTGTTAATCACATAAAGATGTGAACTATTGGTGTTAAATCACATGACAATGTGAACTAGATTATTGACTCTAGTGCAAGTGGGAGACCGAAGGAAATATGCCCTAGAGGCAATAATAAAATTGTTATTTTATATTTCCTTATATCATGATAAATGTTTATTATTCATGCTAGAATTGTATTAACCGGAAACTTGATATATGTGTGGATACATAGACAAAACACAATGTCCCTAGTAAGCCTCTACTAGACTAGCTCGTTAATCAAAGATAGTTAAGTTTCTTAAACATAGACATGTGTTGTCATTTGATGAATGAGATCACATCATTAGGAGAATGATGTGATGGACATGACCCATCCGTTAGCTTAGCATATCGATCATTCCGTTTTATTGCTATTGCTTTCTTCATGTCATATACATATTCCTTTGAGTATGAGATTATGCAACTCCCGGATACCGGAGGAATACCATGTTTGCTATCAAAGCGTCCTGGCAACGAATCGGGTGATTATAAAGATGCTCTACAGGTATCTCCGAAGGTGTTTGTTGGGTTGGAATAGATCGAGATTAGGATTTGTCACTCTGAGTATCGGGGAGGTATCTCTGGGCCCTCTCGGTAATACACATCATAAGAAGCCTTGCAAGCAATGTGATTAATGAGTTAGTTGTGGGATGATGTATTACAGAACGAGTAAAGAGACTTGCCGGTAATGAGATTGAACTAGGTATGAAGATACCGACGATCGAATCTCGGGCAAGTAACATACCGATGAGAAAGGGAATAACGTATGTTGTCATTACGGTATGACCGATAAAGATCTTCGTAGAATATGTAGGAGCCAATATGAGCATCCAGGTTCCGCTATTGGTTATTAAATGGAGAGATGTCTCGGTCATCTCTACTCCTAATTGACAAGTTGGTGAATAGTCTCCGCGATTTATTTTTGCTGGTTTTTTTAATCCTCCCACCTCCCTCGCACCCAAGCACGATGCCCCCTCGCGCGAGAAAAAAACCAGACGACGACCGCCCTCGCGAAAAAGAACCGTACGACGACCCCTCACACGAAGAAAAAAACTAACGATCTCTCCCTGCGCCTGGGAACTCAATCTGGATCACGGCGGCGGCGGCGACTCCTCTCTCTCTCTCCCTCTCTCTCTCTCTCTCTCTCTCTCTCTCTCTCTCTCTCTCCGTGCACCGACGCATCCTCCGGAGCCCTGCCCACCTCCTCCCTTTTCAGCGCCCACATCGCGACCCCTGTGGCTACTCCTCTCTTGAGGCGTCGTGGAGGTTATGGAAACCCGGTGGCATTGGCTTGCCGAAGATGAAGAAGACAGCCGGTGATGCGGTACTCGGGAGGTGGAATTGGCAGCGGAGGTGGCTCCATATGGATGTCGCGGACCTCCGACGATGTGCTTGATGCGTCAATAGCGGGATGCAGTATGGTATGGATCGGGCATCTCGAGGATGGGCTCTCTTCGCAAGGCTCCTCCACGCCAGTACGCTCTCTGATCTGAACCTTCTTCTCTTTGCTCACGCATGCACAGACACAGACATACCTGACCCGTCGTTGAACAGCAGCAGAGGTGTTTGAGGAGTCTGTCCCAGGGCTGCTCGTGAAGCATGTCGACATCTCCGTCTTGCCATTTCTCAAAACACCGCCCTTTGGGGTCCTTATCGCCATCAAGGCCTTCCGCAATGTGGTCCATGATGCTGATTGCTTCCTCGTCGGCTAGATTGGGTCCAACCACCACGATGGCTATGCCTCGTCTTCCGTCTTCTTTCTTAAATTTTCTATGGTTCTTGGTCTGATTCTCAATAAAGAGCTCAAACTCGTCTTGAGTTTTTGGTTATGACCTGCCCTATATTGTTGGTACAGATTATTGTACTACTGTCTTGAGTGGCAAATATTTACTGAGATGGGATAATAGGTATACTAATTTTCTATTTCAAGACTGAAATATGATTTCTTCCTGCTCTATGTCAATTTAAATTTTTTCTGAATAATTTACCAACACAGTGCAGGTTGATGTGTGTAGCATGTGTTAACAAAATCTCAATTATCTGCATGGTATATATATCTCTAATCATTGTCTTTTCCAGAATGAAGAAAAGGTATGAGAAAGATAATACTAATATTCCCTATAAATTTGACATTTAACTTTTGCAGTTCTTGGATTCCTCAAAATCATGTCTATTAGTGTTTCTTCTATATATATATATGCATGATCTTTCCTTTTGAAATTCTCATTATGTACATGATTTTTGCTCTTCTTTGGACTTGAATTGGCTCTGATTTGGGCCACCTTGTTGAATGATTAGGTACGAGATGTGTTTTCGTTGGTCTTTTTCTTGACGCATTATGCGCGTAAATTGGAAGAATGTGTGCAACAGGCATCATTTCTTCTTATTTGGACGACGTTGTGCGAGGCCATGGCCATGGACGATGTCTTTGTTGGAGAATGACGCAGGACTAAGGTAGTCGATGTGAGCGACCACTTTGGGTATGTAATGGTTTAGTCCTCCTGAATTTGCACTCTGTTTTTTAGTCCTCTGTAGTGTTGTTCAATTTGGGCAGGGCTTACATTCTCTCATAGGATCAGACAAAACAAGGTCTCGTAAGCTTTGCCGTTGTTTTGTTCGAAACATAAAAATAGCCATTATCGAGGAAAGAGTCATTCTCACATAGCGATTTGTTTGCCTCCTTGCAGAATTCCAATTGCTTATGGATTCGTATGATGCAGCCTACATGTTCCCATCACCCGATAAAATATAGACATCAATTATTGCATCTGGGTTTATATTATGCATCCCATTTGCCGATTTCATTGTTAAGTAGGAGCGAAGATTACATTTATAAATGATATATGTATGTAATTGTGTGCTGCATTCTTGCCGCTTCGATGAGATGTGCTATCTTTTCATCGTTGACTTTTAAAGTGTTTTTTCTGACAAGAAGCTTATCAACAGATTGTTTCAAAGACCTACATTACTGATGGTCATGTAGTGCTAGGGAAATAGATATTAATGTGGGAAATAGATATACAATATGTTATAAAGGATAAGACAAATAATTATTGGGTGTGAAAGATCAGGATGGAAGCATTTTTTTTGCTATCATATGAATTATTGAATACAATCTCGTATGCAACCCCTCAAAATTAGATTTAATTCATGCTCGTACACCATCACTTAAGTAGGAAAAGAGAAGTATTTCTAAGGCTACTCTATATCTTATTTTTCTTTCACAACATATATATTATTAGTTATATGTTTGCCTGGGTAGGAAAGTAACAATCAATCCCTCAAAATAAAAGGAAACTAATGATCAAGACCTTAGGTGGTGACGGTAACTCCATTCATTCTCTTCCAATTGTTATTATTTTAGTTATTTTTCTATTCTCATGGGTAGGTTTCTTCTGTGTTGTTTTGCTTTAGTTTCGTAGTTGTCACTCCCATGTATTTCTTCGACGAGGAGGCGTGGACACGAGGCCTAACTATCCGGTATAAATTGGTTTTCCCAATCGTAGCTGTGAGATTGGATTGTTGTTCCTTTTCGCACATGATTGTTCCACTTGTGATTTATCATATATGAATTGCTACTTGACATCCTTTTGATTCAGCGTGATTTCTTGCTTCTTCTCATCTTGTTGACTACTGGTTGTGTTTGTTCTCTCGCCAAAGGCCGGGACTTTGAGTTGCCTGCCATGGTGGAGCTCGGTATGTTGGCGGTCGGCCGGGATTGGTGAGCACTCTGCCCACACACTGCCGAGGTCGCCTGCTCTGTGCCATGCTCGGTAACTCACCCTCGCTGATGGGAATGTTATGCACAAAATGCCGATGAAGTTGTGTCTTGATTCAATGAACTGAATTTTAATTAGCTGATGGTGATGATATATTTTTTGTGAACTAAAAAAGCGTATCCCCATATTGGTGCTTTTAGGAAATGGCGAATTTACGTATCCTTATCAGCCTTATACTAATACATGTATTTGTATCAGTGCATTCTTGGATTTCATGTATAAGCCGCTCAAGAGAAATTTAAATAAGGTTGTTATGTTTCAGCATACTATACATGCTTTCCCGTAGACAATGCCGCAATCTTGTCATGTGATAACTGGTAATGCGATATAAGGACCCTTATCTTGATGTCATTTTAGTAACAGTCTACAATGCCGCAGCACTTTGTTGGACCTATTTTTGGCGTTTCTTCTGCCAGGTATCTCTATGATTTAAGTAGATAGAAGTTATTAATTACACGTTCATTGTGGTAGACCGATTGTCTCTCTTCTACAATTGGAAATCTGTTATGTTCTGATGAGATGCTATCATATGACTAATATATAACTGGTGATGTTTTATGTCTCATAGTTAAACTTCGTTTCATATTTCAAATTGGTTATTGAACATTCTTGTTTCCATGACAGTAGATCTATATCGGGATTTATAGCATATGCTCTATGTGCAGCTGATGAGTCTTTTAGGGATGCAAATTATGCGCCTTGAGGAAAATCAAAAGAATGAAAGAATGGGATTTATAGCATATATGCTCTATGTGCAGGTGATGAAGCTTTGAGAGATGAAAATTGGTTGCCTTGGAAAAATAAGAAGAACGACGTGAGCGGTACCAATTGCTTTTAGTGGAAGCTCTTTTCCTTTTTGTATTTTTGCCGAGTCATTTGGATCTGATTAGAGCTTTTATCGTGGTGTTTCAATTGGTGGGGAATCGGAAGCATCTCGGACATTTTAAATGCATGACCGCTTATTCTTTGAAAATGTTCGTACCCACAGTCACTACAATTTGTTTTATTCTCATTCTTTTCCTTTTCGTTGATGAAGATAAGATCGATGGTCTATCATGCATGCATGTAGGAGCAAATTTCTTAATCCGTTGGGCTAATATTGTTAGTTCAGATTTGGAGACCCATATTTTTTGCTCACAGCGATGTCTAGAACATAATTGTATCTAGCAAATATTAATAATTTTATCTCTAGAGTAAAGCCATATATACAAGATGGCTATGCTAATTAAACATTATTTGATGAATTTATTAGGAAATATGCAGTTATGGATCCATTCTATAGTTGGAATATGAGACTCCATATGTGTGTGTATGTTTATTCTTGCTTGAATCTGGTGCTGAAGGTGTGAACATGTGAGTCCTGCTTACAAGTTCGTCTAAAGAATTTTCATGTTTTAAAGCCATTGAGACATTTATCCCTCCACCTTCTATATCTATTTATCGTCAATTAGTGCAATAGTGGTCTCTGGTGTATTACCCATTCCACACTATCTTGTTTCCTTTTCGTTTTGGGGGTTATTTGCAGTGGAAACGATTGTTTGTGCTTGCCACTCATTAAATCGTCTTTGAAAATCTAACGAGCGGAAGCAGAATAGCTCATTTTATACCATTGGTTGCAGTTACATCCACATTGCCAATTTGTATTTTTTTAAGCACAAGCAATAGTTATGTGCATCAATCGCATATTCTTCGGATAATACTAAATTCAATATGCGGATCAATCTTTATATATGTATAAGAAACCAATTGGTGATCCTTTGTACATAGAATAATCAGGGTCCGATTCACTTGGATGTACCTCAATTTGCTGTTATATGATTTACTGTTTTAGGTTGTAGTGGTAGAACAAAAAGTCATAATAGGGAATTAATGAGTAACAGTTGACTCAGATAGTGTTTGAGTATGTTTCTCCTAAAGCTAATTGATTTTATTAAGCATTCATAAGTTCTTAGAAATTCAGATAGCCATTTTCTCTAGGCTGCAATATGTGTGGATCAGTTGATGCTCAATATTTTCTGGATATTACATGAACTCTGAAATACATTTTTTTCACTCTTAGGTTTTAACCTTTGGGTGGGGGTATTTTTTGTAACATGGAATAGTGATGAAAATCATTTCTAGAATTTATAATGAGCAGTTATGTTCTAACTTTCTCTAGCTGTAGAATTACTGGAGATGGGTTAGTAGTTTTACCCTTTCAATTAGCATGAATTTATATAGAAGGTTGGTTTTGAACTAAATTGATGCCCTCTTGTTCACTGATTATCTATGAACTGAAATGATGTCCGACTATAGTACATTGGTCTTTCATATGTTGGTTGTGCATACATGGCCTTAGCTTATCCTTCTCTACTTTCATTTCACTAAAAATGGAAATATCGCCTGAAACTTTTATGCATGTGCTACTGCTACTACATGACCGACTTGACCAAGCCCACTCTTCCAAGACTATCAATTTACCGCAACCTCCAAGTTACGGCGACGCATGGTAGGGCAGCCACCCCCTAGATCCCGTTAGCACAATGTCATAAAAATATATTTATACTGATTGTTGCGCAAAGTAGAAGGCTATTGTTTGTAGTTATTAGTTTATTTCCTCTATATAGAATGACATGGTTTATTGTGTGTCCAAGAGGAAGGAAAAAATAGATTTATAGGTGTTATGTGACTCACCTTTTAAAAGGAATAACTTCATGCTATTGAGTCTTCACTATTTGCTTCACAGAATTATGGCCATAATAAGAAAGTCCATCATGGAGTATATATAAAATCGTTTTCTATTATTCTCGCAACTCTATCTACCCCTAATAAGAAGTCCATCTAGTTTAGATGGTGAGTTGATGAAATTTGTTCCCTAAAATGTATGCGATAATTTGGGTTGTACCCAAATATCTCCTTTTCCTTCAAATAAATTATCCCTGGAACTATCTGTTTTGAGTAAACATTTCTTAAACATAGGCATGTTTCAACCGCTAACCAAGCCCGGTCACCATCACATGTTTAGTGCGTGGATTCTGCCAGTGTCATAATAATTTTTTTTGAGGTTTGCTAGTGTCATAATATTGGCATAATCACCACGTGTGCGGGGGAATGTCATATATCCATATACCTCATATGTTTTTTCCAGTGGAACATTATCATGACAAACCAGTCAATTTTTTAAAATGCCCGTGGCAACGCACGGGCATTCTACTTGTGTCTACATAGTTTTCGAACCCGCAGGGTGCGCACGCTTAACGTTCGATAACGATTTGTTATTATATGAGTTATGTGATTTGGTGACCAAATGTTGCTCGGAGTCCCGGATGAGATCACGGACATGATGAGGAGTCTCGATATGGTCGAGAGGTAAAGATTGATACATAGGACGATGGTATTCGGACACCGGAAGTGTTCCGGGAAGCACCGAGTACTTATCGGGTCACCAGAAGGGTTTCCGGGCACCCCCGGCAAAAGATATGGGCCTTATGGGCCAAGAGGGGAAACACACCAGCCACAAAGGGGCTGGTGCGCCCCCATATGGGCTGGCCAAATGTAACGCCCCGGATACAACTTTCCTTATTCATAACTCCAACTCTTGCCTTTTTCGGAGATGCGATATGTTATTTCCTCCGTGGTTGGGTTTTTGTCTTTTGTTTTGCATTTTGTTTATGTCATGCTTTTCATCATCGCATCATCCGCATTGCATCGGCACTCGTTGCTGTCTTTGTTTTTAAAACTTGCATCCGGTCATAGTTGCCGCGTCCCTCCTTGCTTTTGTTGACCGTTCTGAGACCAACATTGTTCTTCGTTTGCCCTCTTGCCTAAACCGGAGTCTCTCTGTACAGTGCATCGACCCCTCACCCGTGTCCGAAACTTGCCCGAACCTGACCCGCTCAATCATCAACGTTGGATTCGGATCATCTCCAAACATCCCCCTAACCAAAACCCTCTTGCTATTTAAACCGGCCCAACCCTAGCCCTAGCCTGTCCAATCTCCACCAAATCCCCACGCCGCCGCCACTCTCTCCCTTGGTTTCAGCGCCGAGCCAATCACCATCCATTTCCGATCCTCCTCCCTTAAACCCGCGGCCTCCGACCGCCTCCCGTGTTTTCCGACCACGAGCAGGAGCTCCTGCCTTTGCTTCATCTCGACCGCAAGCCACCGGAGCACCAGGGTCCCCCGTGCCCTTCCTCTCCAACCTCCCTTCGTCCAGGAGCCGAGCTCCTCGATCCATCCCCGCGACCGTGCACCTCCGACCTCGAGCGCCTCCTCGCCGTCGCCTGCACCTCCATGGCCTCGCTGGAGGACCAGCCCCGTCGCCCCTCTCCTTCCTTCCTCCATTTCTTCTCTCTCGCTCCCTCTGATGGTGTCGCGGCCTTGCCCGTTTCTTGAGAATCCTGCCGCCCATGGAGCTCCTGGAGGTTCCCGTCGCCTCCGCCTCGTTCCAGGGAGGGAAGCCTCACACCCACTCCTCCCGTCTGCCCGAGCGCCGCTGCCCCGCGACCCCACATCCCTCGCTGCCGGTCTCTGCTTCCCCTGCATCCTCTACTTCGAGCAGGAGGCAAGCACCACGCCAAGGCCGCCAAGAGGATCCCGATGCCGCCGGCTTGCCTCTGCTCCACCTCCCCCGCCTTCAGTCGCCATCTCCGGCGAGAGTAGACGCCGGTGAAGCCCCGCAGGTCGCCATGCCCTGCCATCCCCGTCTCTCTCTTTTTCCTTGCCATGTTTTCCCCTCTGAAGGTTCTGTCCTTTTCTTCAGACAACAGCAGCCGTTGCCGCCGCTTTCTGTTAAATCGCCGTCTCCGTCGAATCCGTGAGGCCTCAAATCCCACTTCCAGGCCGTCGCGTCGCCCCACCGGAGGCCACCAGCGCCATCGCAATCCCGCGCCTATGCTTCCCCCTTCGTCCCCTGCTTGGTCGAAAGCCTTCATTGCCTCGCTTCGTCGACCACGACCCGCATTGACCAGATCCAGCGCCCGGCTGAGCAGCGCCACTTGCCGCGCTAGGCCTCCTCTGCTTCGCTCGCAGCCCAGCTGCCCAGCGCCTCCTCAAGCCCAATGTGAGTAGCCTAGTCGATCCAGATTCGGCCCATGTCATGTTTTTTTTCCGTTCTGCGATTTGCCTATTATCCAGAAAACTGCATATTTACAGATTACCCCTCCATGTTCATGCATTTAATATCTCACAAACCGTGCATCAGATTAAAATAATTTATATATGAAAAATGCTTAGTTTTTCATCTAGTTTCATAATATGCCACTTTCATCCATGTTTAAAATGTTTAAATTGTTGTTTGCATTAATTTGCATAAATGCCATGTTAAAATAATTTTTTTCATAACTAAATAACCGTAGCTCCGTTTTAAATAAACTTTATATGTAAATGGCGTGAGAAAATGCCTAGTTTAACATGGTGCACTTTATTTTCCTGTTTAACAACAATAAAATATGTTTTAGGACAGAACAGTACCAAATTTGAAATATGCACATGAGGATTTTTCGGAATTGTTGTTTCTTATTTCCGGCCTCATTTAAATTTGCCTAAATAGTTAGTTTACTTATGCTTCACCCCTTGCCTTGTTTAATAACTTTTAATATTGTTGAGTACCTAAACGAGAGCGAACTAAATAACTCGAATGTGGTGTTTCGTCAATATGCAACCCGTTGCATATTGAGCTCCATTTAACTTGTAGTATTGCTTGTTGCACTTTGCCATGCCATGCTCTTTAGACCAGACATGCATCATACTTGTTTGTGCATCATGCCGTGTTTATGCTTGTGCATTTACCATGTTGTTTGTTTCTTTCCGGTGTTGCTTCTTAGTTCCGGTAAATGTTGCGATTGTGAGGATTCGTTCGACTACTTCCGTTCGTCTTCCTCATGGACTCGTTCTTCTTCCTAGCGGGATTTCAGGCAAGATGACCGTCACCTTGGATCTCATTACTTGCTATGCTAGTTGCTTCGTTCTATCGCTATGCTGTGTTACCTACCACTTGCTGCCCAAGCCTCCCAAATTGCATGATAGCCCCTAACCGTTGTTACCCTTCCTAGCAAACCGTTGTTTGGCTATGTTACCGTTTTGCTCGGCCCTCTTATAGCGTTGCTAGTTGCGGTGAAGATGAAGATTGCTCCATGTTGGATTATGTTTATGTTGGGATATCACAATATCTCTTATATTATTAATGCATCTATATACTTGGTAAAGGGTGGAAGGCTCGGCCTTGTGCCTGGTGTTCTGTTTCACTTTTGCCGCCCTAGTTTTCGTCATATCGGTATTATGTTCTCGGATTTTGCGTCCCTAACGCGGTTGGGTGATTTATAGGACCCCCTTGAGAGTTCGCTTTGAATAAAACTCCTCCAGCAAGGCCCAACCTTGGTTTTACCATTTGCCTCACCACCACCTATACCTTTCCCTTGGGTTGGCCAACCCGAGGGTCATCTTTATTTTAGCCCCCGGGCGATTGCTTCTCAAGTCTTGGCCCAAACCGAAGCGATGTCCGGCGCCCCACAGGCAATCGTGGTCTATGCCAACCCGGACGTGTGGCCCATCCGGTGTGCCACGAGAACGAGATATGTGCAGCTCCTATCGGGATTTGTCAAGACAATGGGCGGTCTTCTTTGGTCCTGCTTTACCATTGTCGAAATGTCTTGTAAACCGATTCCGAGATTGATCGGGTCTTCCCGGAGAAGGAATATCCTTCGTTGATCGCGAGAGCTTATGATGGGCTAAGTTGGGACACCCTGCAGGGTTTGAACTTTCAAAGCCGTGCAGCGGTTATGTGGCGATGGGAATTTGTTAATATCCGGTTGTAGTAAACTTGAAGTAAACTCTTCTAAAATACACCAACCGTGTTCAGAATCGCGGAGTGTCTCTTTTCGGGGTTGATAGAGAGGAGAACACGGTTTCGGGTTATGTCGGCGTAAGTAGGAGTTCGTGATCACTTCTTGATCATTACTAGTTGACGACCGCTTGCCTTGCTTCTCTTCTCGCTCTTATTTGCGTAAGTTAGCCATCATACATTGCTTAGCCGCTGCTGCAACCTCACCACTTTACCCCTTCCTTTCCCTTTAAGCTTTGCTAGTCTTGATACCCGTGGTAATGGGATTGCTGAGTCCTCGTGGCTCACGGATTACTACAACAACAGTTGCAGGTACATGTTATGTGATGATCATGATGCGAGAGCGATGTTTGCTTGTTTTGGAGTTCTCCTTCTGCTTCTTCTTCGATCAGGGGATAGGTTCCAGGTCGGCAGCCTGGGCTAGCAGGGTGGATATTGTTTGAGTTTTTGTTTATGATTCATCCATAGTCGGATGTTGATCTTGTATGTTGTATTGTTGTATTCTTGTGACATTGTACGTATTGGATGTATCCCCACTATTATGTAATGTTGATGTAATGATATCCACCTTGCAAAAGCGTCTTCAAGATGCGCTTCTATCCTTGGTGGGACCTTCGAGTTCCTTTAGGATAGGGTCGCATCTTGGGCGTGACACCAAATTGGAGAAGGAAAGGGAAGGAGGAAAGGAAAAAGGGAATAGGATTCCCCCTTCCCCCTCTTCCCTTCCTACTCCGAATAGGAATAGGAAAGGGGGGAGGCCGAATTGGGAGGTGCCCAAGTAGGATTCCTCCTCCTTGTGGCGCCACCTTGGCTGCCTCTCCTCCCCTCCAACCTATATATATGCGGGGGGGGGGGGGGGCACCGCTTGAACACACACCAACCATTGCAAGCAGTGTGCGCCCCCTCTTCACAGTTTATGCCTCCGGTCATATTCACATTATGCTTAGGCGAAGCCCTGCACGGATCACTTCACCATCACCGTCACCACGCCGTCGTGCTGACAGAACTCTCCCTCGACACTTTGCTGGATCAATTGTTTGAGGGACGACATCGAGCTGAACGTGTGCAGAACTTGGAGGTGCCGTACGTTCGGTGCTTGATCGGTCGGAGTGAGAAGAAGTTCGACTACATCAACCGCGTTGTCAAACGGTTCCGCTTTCGGTCTACGAGGGTACATAGACACCCCCCCTCGTTGCTATGCATCTCCTAGATAGATCTTGCGTGGACGTAGGAAAAGTTTTGAAATTGCATGCTACGTTTTCCAACACCCAGCTAGATTCTTTGAGATTGCGTTGGACTTCCAACAGGACCCACGCCGCGATCTTGCTACCGGACCTGTTCACCAGATCCATACAATGATGCACTAGCGGCAGCTCACTGGCGGACCTAAGGCGCACCTAAAATCTGTTTCTTCGCTTGGCATGCCAATTAGGATAGGCTATTTGGATGGCCGCACACACCGGTAGGCATGGGCTCTGCACGACGACAAATGTGCGCTTTGTGAGCGGGTGATGGAAAGCAGTGCAGCACCTCCTACTCCACCACACTTTCTCTTAGGTTGTTTGGCATGAAATCTTTGCATGGTGTCGAGATAGTACTGCCCCGCCTCATGCCGGCGAGACCTTGGTGGGTGTCCTCAACTCTCAACGCACCCACAAGTATGCAGAAAGGCATTGCCTCCTTCCTCTTGCTCACGACATGGTCTATCTAGAAGCCTCGGAATGCCCGCATCTTCGACAATGCTCGGTCTCTACTTCCATGACGCTGTAATCAATCAAAGAAAAAGGATGCTCCCTGGGTGAAGGATGGGGCAAAGGGCCTAGCTAGTTTATTGCCAAGATAATACCTTAGTGTCTGGGGCTAAGCAACCCCTCCTCTTTTATGCTCTTGTAACCTCCGTTGTGCCTTTACGTGTGAGTGTCATGGGCGTTACCCTTGTAACTCAACTTTGTTTCTCCCCTACCTATCAATGGAATGCTATGCAATTTGCATATACGCAAAAAATATATTTCTAACTCGTCATCTTTCATGCATACTTTGGTTTTGCATTTTCTTACCCTATCATGTCATTATTTATCCCCTTTTATATTCTCATATCATTATACTGGATTTTCTCCCGTGGAGCCGACAATTCATATGATTTCAAGATAAACTCAAAGCGCCACCACCTAATTTGAAGAGGTTCGTCACCATCCAAACCTATTTTGCCAATGTAGAGCACTAGAGTCATGGAGACTAATTTTGAATCATGTGGGTGCGATCAATGCAAAGCTCCCAACATCTATTCAGGCATTCTACGGTTTATGATAAGAATAAGCATTGTAAGAGTTTTGCTTTGAGATAAGTGCTTTTTTCTTCCCTCAACTTATCGCGAAGTGTGGCTTTCATCCCTGAACTCTTTTTTGGTGCAGCTTTCGTCCCTCAACTCTTAATACCAGATATAGTTAGTCCCTGACAGTGGTATTCAATAATCAAACCTAGTTTTGACCCTTTTTTTGTGAAATTCCAGTTTTGACCTTATGTGACATGGTTTTGGTCACACCATCACTGTAAGGTGGCATAGGGTTGCATGTCATTGAGAAATCTCTCCCTCTCTCTCCGTGTCATGTCACCAATCCATTGGCGCCGCTCCAACAAGTGACAAGAGCAACTCCACCCACTTTAAATATCCATTGTGAGATGCTACTCTAGGAGGCCGGTGATGGTAGCAACTCCTCCCGCTTAAGATGGTCAACATGATAGTTAGGCGAGGATAGGACAATAGGCGACGGATCAGATCTAAACCGACATAGGGAGAGAAAGGAGCACAATTCGCCAAGATTCAATCCCAAACCCTTGAGGCATTCCCCTTACAGTAATGATGTGATCAAAACCGTGCCATGAAAAGTGAAGACCGGATTTGGTAGAGCAATACACATGCTAGGGACTAATTCTACATGATAATTAAAAGTTGAGGGACAAAGGTTGCACCAAGATGTGGTCAAAACAATGACATATCAAGTCAAAACTGGGTTTGACCCACGAATACCACTATGAGGGACTAACTATACATGGTATTAAGAGTTGAGGGACGAAGGTTACACCAAAATTAAGTTTAGGACGAAAGCCACACTTCGCGATTAGTTGCAGGACGAAAATGCACTTTACTCTTTTGCTTTTGGCAGGAACCCAAACTGTATTTGGATATTGTTCAGGGGTCCTGTCAGTGCCAATAGCATTCCAGTTTCTCTCAAAACCTAATCCTTCCATTCTGGGAATCCTATGAAGAATCAACTTCTTGAGAACATCACACGCAGTTTGATGCCCTTTGAGTCCTTGAACATCCCTGTCTCAAGAAGATTCTTCAACCTATCATTTTCACCAAAAATAGCAACATTTTCCTCGGATGAGGGTTGGTTTCATCAGTAATATCAGTTGCATTTCTGTCAGCAGCAGCAAATGTTTCTGTAAGTGCATCTAGTGCCACCCCTTGTTGGTTTTGGAGTATTTGCGACAAACTTAGTTAAGGGACTAATGTGTTTGTGACATTCATAGGAGAACACTGATAGAAGTCCCTGGAGATTCGGTTTACCCATCAAAGATGACCCCTAAAAATGTGTCAAGACATTGAAGATAATGGTGGTATGCGAAGACTTTCACTTGAAGACAATGGAGCGTGAAGACATAGTATTTTGGTAGTTTCATTTTCTTCTCTCTTGAGTCATAGGAACCACCATACTGTTAAGTGGGTTCGGGGTAGACAAAGTTAGAAACTGGCGTGATGCTCAACCTAAAATCCTATGTCTTCGAGTGAAGAAAATGAGAGAACACCTCTTCCAGAGTTGGTTGAGTCAGCTTTGCTTGTAGCCCACGCCAAGCTGCCACGTGTGTTTGAAATCCGACCGTTGGACACGTGTCGGTTGGCCACTGATCTAGGGTCGGTTTGGTCATATCATGACGGGTTGCCTTGGCTATAAATATCCCACACCCTCCACCATAAGCTGGTGGCGGCTCCGAGTTATTGCACGACTTTTGTCGTTTGAGAGCAACCAACCTCCGAAGTCTTTGAGAGAGAATTCCCGCGAGGAAAAACCCAAACACCGAGAGCCCAAAGTGATTGAGCATCACTGAAGTTATTCTGTTCTGCGTGAATTGAAGATTTGTTACACTTGAAGATTGTGATCTTCCAGCCGGTTAAGCGTCGCGTTCTGAGCATCCAAGAGTCATTGTGGATTGCGGTGTACAAAGTCCATGAAGGTTTGGAAGTCTACCTTGAAGACTTACCTGAGTGATTGGGCGAGTCTAAAGTGACCTTAGCTCAAGGGAATAAGGTGAAGACTATGTCTTCTGGGTTCAGTATCAACCTCCCTAACCATACGTACAACTGTCATAGAAGCTGGAACTGGTCAAACAAATCATGTGTCTTCTCCGAGCAACTGCTTCTATCACTTCACCCCTTTACTTACTATTTAGTCTCGTGAAGCCTTTACTTGCTCATTCTTTTTGAAGACATTGTGTGAAGACAATCCCTCTGATTACATCTTTGTCATTACATTAACAACTTCAACTGTTCTGTGCTATCTGGTTTGCTGTCTGTCTTCACTTCCCACTTCAATTGTGTTAATATGCTAGCATGCCTAGTATAGTTTATCTTCCATTATACCATGTTTACTTACTGTTTTGCTTCCGCTTTTTCGAAGACATTGCCTGTTTCAAAGACAATCATAAAAATCGCCTATTGACCCCCTCTAGTTAATAACTAGCACTTTCAATTGGTACTAGAGCAACTTTTTCTGTGTGATTCGCTTTAACCACCTGGAGTTTTAGCTATGTCGACTACATGGAATCAAGGTCTCTGCTGCGTGCCCCGTCTTCGATGTTACTGGTTACCCCTACTGGAAGGATAAGACACTCATGCATCTTGAAGCCATCGACAATGACCTCTGGTATGTTGTCAGGACTGGTGTTCCCAAAGTCGGTGAAGGAGTCACCGCAGCTGATGTGAAGAGATTTTCTCAACTGGATTCGACCACCAAGAAAATCATATGCGGTCATCTAACCAAAGGGCAGTATGGTCGAGTGAGTGCTCTGGAATCTGCGAAGCTGGTCTGGGACTGGCTATCCAAGGTCAATTAAGGTGTCTCATCTCAACAAGACTCTCGAATCGATGTTCTTTGCAATCTCTTCAACCGCTTCAAGAGGCTCGACAACAAAAATGTTCAGCTCACTTTCAGTCGTATCACTAACACCAGCAATGAGCTTCATGCTCTCGGCGCCACTAACATCACCAAGCATGAAATTGTGAAGAAGCTGCTCAGGTCTCTTGACAATTCATTTGACACCTTATCTTTAATGATACAAGAGCGTCCTGATTTCAAGCTGTTGGATCCCGTCAATATTCTTTAGAGGCCCAATACTCATGAATTCCAGCTATCTGAGAAGAGAGATATCTATGGTCCTAGCTATGGACGTGCCTGTGCTCTAAAGGCAAAGGTTGTGTCTTTGTCTGAAGAATCTGACTGCAGTTCCGGTGGCCACGAAGACATTGACAGAGAACTTGCATTCTTTGGTGAAGAAGTTCTCCAAGAAAACCGTTTCGGAAAGTCTTCAAAGTATGACTCGAAGAAGACAGAGACTTCTACTCATGACTAAAAGAAGATAACTTGCCAAATGCAAGAAGCCAAGCCACTACATGGCTGAATGACCTCTCTAGGAAAAGGAATCAACGGAGAAGAAGAAGAAGAAGAAGAAGAAGAACAAGAGCAAGGATGACTCTAATGAAAAGAAGAAGAAGAAATACTCAAAGTCTTATTCAAAGTTCTCATCACACAAAAATAGTTCCTCCAGCAAAGCTCGTGCATTCATCGGCAAGGAAATGGATTTAGTGGAGGAGTCTACTTCTGAGGAAGTGGTGGAGAAGTCAGTTGAGGAGTCTAATTCAGGTGTGGCAAGCCTGGCTCTAGCTTCTGCATTCGTCGCCAAGTCCATCTTCAGCAATGAAGACAATGGATACGTCACCCACACCGAAGCCGCTGCCGCCGACTCTGCTCCTGCTTATTGCTTCATGGTGATACGTCCTTTTATTGATCCGATATTGGAACAGAAAAGAGTACCCCACACCTATTTCTTCAAAGGTGACCCTAGTTTATCAAACACACGAGAGGAAGACTCCCTTGAAGCGTTGGTCTCTAGCATGCTTTTGTCAAAGTGCCAAATCCAGCTTTTGACCGGATCAACAAGCAAATGGTCATTTAAACACTTATAATAAAAAGAGGTATTGGTATGAGGTCTTATGCTTACAACCTTGTATTTGCACGGAGATCAAATAGGATATTAATTTGTGCGCTGGATGTCACCCATCAAGATGTGCTTATCACAAATCAACGTGGGGAATGTGTCCAAATAAATCTTGTCTGACACGAGTCCTGCATCAAGAATCAGTTGTCCTACTACATGCCCTATCCGTCGCGCGAGGTTGCCTCGATAATTAAGATAATGAAATCAGACTAGAGCTTTGGGCATTTAATGACTACACCTCATTTATCCCCAAGGATATGATCCATGTTACCCTACTAAACCTTACTATCAATGGTGTTCGGTATAACACTTCATGGTCTCCTTGCTCCTAGCCTCACCGGTGCTCGATCTCCATGATCCTGGGTACCTACACAGATGAATATCGCGGACAAGAGAAGAGACATCTTCATAGAACAATTTATTTCACACATACGGGACGTTATGTCAAAGTCTTCCATTGATCTCCTTAACAAATACCTTGGGTTGCAAGGCTCATGCCTCCACCCATACCTTACCAAACTACTCACACATGGAGATCAGATCACGGGAAGAAAACACTGAAGAACACATCTTGAGATTGATTGATTGCAATATATCTTTTAATGGAGTGCGATGCATGATTACAAGTATGAACTAGATGGGAGAGCACTATGGTGGTGGTGGAGATGGCTATGGAGATGACGATGCGACCGCTAGGGTTTGTGGATGAAGATGATGATGAATAGGTTCTGGCTTCTATGCTCGTCACCCTATTGACATCTCAACTTCCACTTCATCTTGGTATTGAGGTATATCATCATTCTTGCCATTGCCCAGTTTTGCGTATCTTGCCTATCGAGACTAGCCTTTGAGTATTGCAGGCAATGTTACTTGTGCACATTAGTGATCATACTTCCCATAGCATACATACCATATCATCGTGGTGCATATCTTGGTATCATCTCTTGTGTCACAAGGTTGTCATCACATATACGCAATTGCTATCTTGGTTCGTGAAGTTTTGCATAAGAAAGAGCTCAAAAGAGAAAGAGCCGAACAAGCTTTTAAGCAAAAGGGAAAGATAAGCAAAGAGCTTTTAAGCAATCACCATAGCATCATACAACATTAAGATTGTCATACTCGATCATCTTGGATCATATCATTGCAATACCATACAAGTAGAATACTTGGGATAGAAGTCGTTGCATTTTTGCTTAGTAGGTTGTGCACAAGTTTCGTATCCGCCTATTATGCAATCGTGCTAGCGTCTCTCTAGTGTTGTGCAACAAGAGCATTTTTGTGGATTCCACATTTTAGCTCATTCCTTGGTTGCACGACCCCATTTATCTATTTGCGTGTGTGTTTCCGTGTACCATATCTTGCTATTGGTCTACTTGTTGCATTTTGCTACCTCTTGAGCATGCGTTGGTTTTCCCTTGAAGAGGAAAGGGTGATTTAGCAAAGTAGCGTAAGTATTTCCCTCAGTTTTTGAGAACCAAGGTATCAATCCAGTAGGAGGCTGTCGGCATTCTGGGAACGGGGGTCCCCATACTTGCCTGCCTGCGGCCCATGGCGTGGCTAAGCAGCGGGACGTACGGCCCTTCTTCATCAACAAGGCATCCAAGACCTTCGCGAGGGTCCGAGCCTCGCGAGGCGGATGACACAAGGATTCCTCTGGAGTGGCCTAGCCGGGCAGGCTCACGAAGAGCGGAGATATCAAGGCGGGGCAAACCTCACGAGGCACTCGTGACGTGAGCCATGACGAACGGCGCCAGGCGGGTGCCAGTGCGCGCAGCATCCCCATTTACTCTTTGGTGCTAAGGAGGCAAGCGCAGGCGAAGAGTACCGAGGCATCAGGCAAAGGTTTCCATATTGGTGCAACAAGACCAAGACCAGGAGGACGGCCAGACTGAGGTCATCGTGGAGCCCAAGACAGCGTCACCTGTGGCTTTTCGCAGCGAAGACCGCTTTGTGAGGATAGCTTGTACTAGCTGTCCCCTTCAAATTGCCCGCCGTTGTTGGCTCCCTTCCGCTCAATATTTGGGAAGAGGACCAAGGCCTCTATAAATAGGACTAGCCACCACAGTAGTAGGGATCGGGCGGTTCATCGACTCCTCACACCACAAGTTCATACGCACAAGAACACCTCAACCTCGTGGAGGCTGTTCTTCCCTTGTACCTTATTCATCATCAGCCCCAGAGGCAATCCACCACCATCACACCGGAGTAGGGTATTACACCTGGCAGTGGCCCGAACCAGTATAAACCTCGTGTCTCTTTCTGTGTTGTGAGTTCGTCGAGTTCGTCCGCGAGATCTTAGCGAGCTTGAGCGTAGATCAGTAGGAGGGAAAGACTTCGAGCGCACCCCAGTGTTCAAACCTTAAGGGTTTTCCGGAACCCCACATCCGACATTTGGCGCGCCAGGTAGGGGTGCGTCGGAGCTTCTTCCCCGCCAACCAGCTATTCGACGTTCATCGGCTGCGATGTCTGGCGACCCAAGGACCGGCTCCGACCTCTAGGCAGCCTGGCCGGCCCGGACGACGCCGCCTGCCCATGGAGATCTCGACCCCGCACCCCAAGCGGCACGGGCGCCACCAGGCTCCACTGGGCGCGGGCAGTGCGGTCAAGCGTCATCCACCCTCACCCCGCGGCAAGTACGGGTCATGGCGAGAGTCATGCGAGCCATGTCAAGAAGAATACGGCCAAGACTCGCCAGAGCAAGCGAACATGCGGGCGACACTTGCGGTGGCAAGAGAGCTGCTACGATGCAGCCGATGGAGAGCGGCCGACACGCCACTTGACCGAAGTCGGCCGAGGCTGGACGCGGGCGGCGTCGGGAGCACCACCTTCTCGCTATCGACTTCCCCGAGCCCGCTGCAGGGCAGCGGCGAAACATCACCACATCTGCGCACCGCCAGCTTCGCACGGGGGCTTCGTCAACATCAGCACGGCCGACGGCGCAGGGGGCTCCAGTCCTCCCGTGCCGCCCTCGACAAGCACAAGCACAAGCGTCACCCCCCACGGTTCCGGCCAGGTGCCGTATTGCCATCCCCAGGACGCCATCATGGGCGGAGCAACGTGGAGCGCGGGGCACCATGGCGAGGTGTTCGCGGTGACGGCCCCGGAAGCCTACGTGCCCCACATGATGGACCAAGAGTACGCACCATAGGACGACATCGGCTCGTTCGTTGGAGAGGATCGGGGAGAAGGGGCGCTAGGAGCGGAAGCTTTCCAAGAGCCAACCGAGAACCGCAACGATTGCGCCAACAGCGGCAATTACAGGGTACCACTAGTCCCTCAAGAACAAGTTTACGCTAACCATGGGATACAGATGAACCAGGTTGCCGCGTCGATCGACGCACTCCAGCGCCGACGACACCCGGGCCCAAAGAAGGGAGACGCGCGCTGGGGCCACCGAGAGGGAGCCAGAGCAAGGCTCTCCTCACAAGGCGCTGACGCTCGACGACACCTGAGGTAGGCCCTCTGTCGGGGAGGCCTCGCCAACCCTTCCCCCGGCAGAGGACCTGTGGTTGCCGAGGGAACCGCTGGCGTCCTTCTGTTTCGTCCTGGTCTCCGATCGGCTCACAGGAGGTCGAGAGCGGCGCAAGGTGGGGCCCTCGTCTGGCAATATGAAGCAAGGCCGGTACCTGTGAAGAAGGCCCGTGACACTCTCACGTAATAATGAGTTGGGGTTGTACACGCCCCGGAGTCTTAGGGGTGCCGGCCTCAGGCCCTGGGGCTCCCTCCCACGCCTAGTGGCAGCAATTAGCTCATACCGGTGAGAAGACTTGAAGACCAGAAGACTAGACTAGGTGCCGGACGCGGCCTTTTGCTTTGGATCTTTCCTTCTGTAGCTTTGCTTTCTGGATCTGGATTTGAGTTGAAGCTGAGTTTTTATTGATGCGCGTGGGGGAGCCTTTTCTCGTTTGAGCAATTTCTTGCCTTCTGGATCTCGTTTTGTTTGGGACTCATGTCCGTCGCCTTTCCCTCACGAGCTCCTCGCGAGTGGGACTGCGCGAAGCACGCGCGCCCCGAGCGCGCGCTGCAACTGGTGCCCACTCCACGTGGGGCCCCTTTCGGCAGGGCGGCGAGCTCCGCAAGGTTCTCAGAAACTCGGCACGTCACAGCCTAGCTCAAGGTTGGCGCTGAAGGTAAACCAAGGCAGAAAACCCGCATCAGGATTCACAAGTTCACGAGGACACAAACTCACACCGCATGGAAAAATAAAAACTGCGATTTGTTTACATGAGGGGCTCCCCCTCTCAGAATGCTCTTACAAGTTTCCAAGGGCCACGCCCGAGTTTGTGCGCAGGAAGAAATGACAGGAGGACAAGGGATCAGCCGAAGATGTCGCTCGCTGCATCACTTGCAGATGCGTCACTCGCGTCGTCGTCGTCTTCATCGGCCTCATCACCGTCATCGGCGACGCCCCCGTCGCCATCATCGACCACGCCGCCTTCATCTGCGACGACCACCACCGCATCGTCCTCCGAAGCGAAGGCCCTGACCAACGCGTCCACACGGTCCTCGACCCAGCGCGCTAGGTCACCCCGGACTGCCACGGGTACGGGGGCGATGGCGGCATCAAAGTCAAAGTTGGGGTCGGCGTTCAGGAGGTGGCTGAAGACGCGCAAGAAAGCGCGCTCAAGCAAGCCGCGCCCCCTTTCCTCCACAAGCTGGCGAGCTTGGGCAGGTCAAGCCTCCAGGCGCGTCACCACCTCGGTGAAGAAGGTCAGGTGGCTAGCATAATCATTTGAGCGAGCAGTCGGCGCCTCCACATCGCAAATGTGGCCCAGGGCGATATTGGCCCTGTTCCGAAGATCCTGACGCATGGGGGCATGCTCGCACTCCAGCGTTCGGCGTCGGAGCACCTCCTCCGTGTTCTGCCTCGCGACGGCCTCTGCGTCATCAACCCATCTCCAGAGGGAACGCAGCTCGGCGCGGGCAGAGGCCAAGTCTGCCTGTGCCGTGACGAGGGCAGCGGTCGTGGCTTCCGCGCGCCTCTCGGCCCTGTCTAACCTGGGCCTGAGAGCAGCAGCCCTGCCCTCATCCTCCATGCCCGCGAGTTTCGACCTCAGATCGTACCTTCCCTCCAGGTCCACGCGAACCTCGGCCACCCAGCGGTTCACCTCCTCCTCAACTCCGGCCTCACGAGCCCCGACGGCGTCTTCTGCCTGGGCAACTAGACGCTCCCTCGTCTCCAGTTGCTCGAGCTCGCGGCTACGCTCCATGGCCTCCAGGGCCAGCGCCTCCTCACGCTTCCGGACCTCCACCTCCGCAGCGTCCCCCTCGGTGACACAAGGACAGCCTGGCGCCTCCACCGCTGCTCAAGAGATGCACTCCTAGCACAGAGCTCCCACGCTTCTCCGCCGCCTCATGGGCAGTCGGCTGCACCGAGCCTCCTCCAAGGCTCGTGAGTGAGCCTCGTAAGAAACCTTGAGGGACGCCTTGGCCTTTGCGTTCTCGAGGTCGCGCTGATAGCGGCTGAGGTTGATGGCCACCTTCAGCTTGTGCCGCTCCTCTGCTAGCCGAAGACCTTCAGCCTCAAGACGCGAATCAACACTCGCAAGCTCTTCACCAAGCCAGCCCATCACGTTCATCGCCTCCTAAAAGAGCTCGTGGCGAACCATGCTCCGCCCACGCTCAAGCTCGAACGCCCGGCCTTCTTCGTCCTCCGCCTCGGGGCTGCAGGCGGGGCGCCGCGCGGTGCGCCATCCCTCGGCAGGAGGCTGGGGGCTGGTGCCGCACCCAACACCAACCCGTCTTCGCGAGAAGCCCGAGCCTGCTGGGGCTTGTTGCTCGAGGAGGAGCAGAGGATCAAAGCCAGCAAGTTACCGCCGAAGATCAGCGGGGGAGTCTTGGGCACGCCTGCCAAGCTCCACGCCAGGCCAACAGGGAGGGATGGCGAGGCCGCAGGATCAGCACGCCAGGGAGGCATGAGTGCCCCCTCGAGCAACTCTGCCCCGGGGCAGGACTCGGTGCGCTCAAGGCTGGCGGGATAGTTGAGGAAGAAGGAGGCCGTTTCTCGGGAGATCCAGCAGCCTCAGAGGAAGGAGCCCTGAAAGACTAGCGTCAGAAGAAGAAAGCAGCACACGGAAAGCCACGACTGCACGATACTTACACGTCAATGGCAAAGTACTTCCTCCGCTTCAGCAGTCCGAAGCGTTGCTGCCGCTGGGGGATCCTTTCCTCTTGCGGAGCTCCTCGAAGTCCACGCAAAGACGACCGAAACGCTGGACGTGACGGCCGGAGCGCAGCGGGGCCGCAGAAGAGCTCGGGAGAATATCTTCAGGGGCGCCCGGTTGCGGCGAACAGCCGGGCGCCGGTTCACCACGGCCTCCCGAGGCTCCCAAAGCCTTGGCCACGGGAGCCGCATGCAATGTCTCGTCAGCAACCAACGCCCCAGGAGAGGGGTGGCGAGCTTCTGAGGATGATGCCCCAGGATCGCCACTCGGTGCGTGCTCCTCAGCACTCAAGCCCCCGGTCTCCGCCTGGGCTCGCCCACCTGCACCATCACTCGGGGCGAGCCCAGTGTCAGGGGCAGGGAAGGGAACCACGACGATAGGGTTCTCCCGAGGCCCCTCCAGGCCGACCGGTCGCGACCCCCATTCATCAAAGAGAGGCATGGCCTTTACAAATTCATCCTTATTCTCACAACGGTACAACAGGCAACTATTCCTGGGCAGATTGGCCGGCAGAGAGACGCCAGTCAGGACCCTGAGCATAGTCCCTCGCGTCCCAAGGAGGAGCCCGGACTCCTGAAATCTCATGTGGTCTTGGCTCCTGAGTAAGGTCCACATGGGGTGAGAATGGCGCTGAAGCGGAGTGACCCAGCGTCAGACAAATTTCTTCACCACCATCGGTGCGGTTACACCGCGATCCTTCAGCAACCTCAACCTGAGCCAGATACGAGCAAGGCCGGGGCTCGCGAGCCGCTGATGGCCCCAGCCGGGGTTAGGAACAGCGGGCCCCGACAGATCCTGAAGCAGAGGACTGAGCACACCAGCATCAATAAACACCCATCGTATCCGCAAGTCGCTCGTGGATGGAGGGAGCTCGAAATCGATCCCTCGTCATTGTCAGCCACAGCCTGAAGCTCACAAGCACCCCGAAAGCACCGCCGAGGGTCGGCCAGATGCAACGAGAAGAAGTGGCGGAAGAGAGCCACCGAAGGAGCAATGCCCACCAAGGCTTCGCACACAAAGGCGAAGACGACAAGAAGTGTCACGGACTGAGGGTCGACATGCAGCATGTGGATCTGATAGTGCTCAAGCACATCGTTGAAGAAGGCGAAGAAGGGAGGAATCAGGCCTGCCCAGAGGGCGTCTATGAAGATTGGGATCTCAGTGGCCGTCTGGACCGAGCGAGTGCGGGGCGCGGGCCAAGCCACCGTCTCCCCCCACTCATTGAAGCTAGAGGCAAGCATCGGGCGCACCTTGTCCATGGCCTTGTCATTGAGCATGCGAGACCGGTCGAGCACCGGCGCGATGGGCGGAGGCGCGGCCGAGAGGGGCAAAGGGCTCTTCCCCTTCTCAGATAGCTTAGGCGCCATGGCTGTGGAGCAGGCGGAGCGCGAGTCAGATTGGGGAGGAGAAGCAGAGTCGCAAGGAAGCAGAGGAATTGGGGAAGCAAGGCGCAAGAGGCGGAGGAATAATCGTAGGCCATGGGGCAATGATAGCCGGGCGGATTCAAAGGCAGCATGGGGATACAGAGACGCCCACGTCCAATCAACAGCCACGCTGGCCGACCGAGGTCAGCAGCTTTTTGGGGTTCGGCGCTTCGAACTTGACCGTTGGCTTCGCCGCGAAGCCAAGCCCGAGCGCACCTTGGGCCCGGGGGCCAATGTCGGTGTTCTGAGAATGGGGGTCCCCAGACTTGCCTGCCTGCGGCCCATGGCGTGGCTAAGCAGTGGGCCGTACGGCCCATCTTCATCAACAAGGCATCCAAGACCTTCGCGAGGGTCCGAGCCTCGCGAGGCGGACGACACAAGGCTTCCTATGGAGTGGCCAGCCGGGCGGGCTCACGAGGAGCGGAGATATCAAGGCGGGGCAAACCTCACGAGGCACTCGTGAAGTGAGCCATGACGAATGGCGCTAGGCGGGTGCCAGGCGGGCTCCAGTGCGCGCATCGTCCCCATTTCCTCTTTGGTGCTAAGGAGGCAAGCGCAGGCGAAGAGTACCGAGGCATCAGGCAAAGGTTGCTATATTGGTGCAACGAGACCAAGACCAGGAGGACGGCCAGAGGGAGGTCATCGTGGAGCCCAAGACAGCGTCACCCAGGGCTTTTCGCAGGCGAAGACCGCTTTTGTCAGGATAGCTTGTACTAGCTGTCCCCCTTCAAATTTGCCCGCCGTTGTTGGCTCCCTTCCCGCTCAATATTTGGGAAGAGGACCAAGGCCTCTATAAATAGGACTAGCCACCACAGTAGTAGGGATCGGGCAGTTCATCGACTCCTCACACCACAAGTTCATACGCACAAGAACACCTCAACCTCAGGAGGCTGTTCTTCCCTTGTACTGTTCATCATCAGCCCCAGAGGCAATCCACCACCACCACACTGGAGTAGGGTATTACACCACAACGGTGGCCCAAACCAGTATAAACCTCGTGTCTCTTTCTGTGTTGTGAGTTCGTCGAGTTCGTCCGCGATATCTTAGCGAGCTTGAGCGTAAATCGGTAGGAGGGAAAGACTTCGCGCGCACCCCAGTGTTCGAACCTTAAGGGTTTGCCGGAACCCCACATCCGACAGAGGCCACACGCAAGTCCCTCGTACGTACACAAACAAATAAGAACCTTGCAACCAACGCGATAAAGGGGTTGTCAAACCCTTTACGGCCACTTGAAAAAGTGAGATCTGATAGAGATGAAAAGATAATATTTTTGGTATTTTTATGATATAGATTGAAAGTAAAGATTGCAAAGTAAAATAGATTGGAAACTTATATGATGGAAAATAGACTCGGGAGCCATAGGTTTCACTAGTGGCTTCTCTCAAGATAGCATAAGTATTACGGTGGGTGAACAAATTACTGTCGAGCAATTGATAGAAAAGTGCATAATTATGAGAATATCTAGGCATGATCATGTATATAGGCATCATGTCCGTGACAAGTAGACCGAAACGATTCTGCATCTACTACTATTACTCCACACATCGACCGCCATCCAAAGATGCATCTAGAGTATTAAGTTCATAAGAATAGAGTAACGATTAGGCAAGATGACATGATGTAGAGGGATAAACTCAAGCAATATGATATAAACCCCATCTTTTATCCTCGATGGCAACAATACAATACGTGTCGCTTTCCCTTCAACATCGGGATCGAAAGCAACGCAAGATTGAACCCAAAGCTAAGCACTTCTCCCATTTCAAGAAAGATCAATCTAGTAGGCCAAACCAAACTGATAATACGAAGAGACTTGCAAAGATAACAAATCATACATAAAAGAATTCAGAGGAGATTCAAATATTGTTCATAAATAATCTTGATCATAAACCCACAATTCATCGGATATCAACAAACACACCGCAAAAAGAGTTACATCGAATAGATCTCCAAGAAGATCGAGTAGAACTTTGTATTGAGATTCAAAGAGAGAGAAGAAGCCATCTAGCTAATGTAGGACCTTGAAGTATGTCTAGAGGGGGGGGGGGTGATTAGACTACTTGACCAATAAAAACTTAACCTTTTCCCAATTTTATAGTTTGGTAGATTTTAGCTATTTTAGGACATGTCAAGCAATCATCACACAATTCAAGCAAGCATGCAAAGAGTATATAGGCAGCGGAAAATAAAGCATGCAACTTGCAAGAATATAAGGGGAAGGGTTTGGAGGATTCAAACGCAATTGGAGACACAGATGTTTTGTCGTGGTTCCGATAGGTGGTGCTATCGTACATCCACGTTGATGGAGACTTCAATCCATGAAGGGTAACTACCTGCGCTGAGTCCACGGAGGGCTCCACCCACGAAGGGTCCACGAAGAAGCAACCTTGTCTATCCCACCATGGTCAGCCGCCCACGAAGGACTTGCGTCACTAGCGGTAGATCTTCACAAAGTAGGCGATCTCCTTGCCCTTACAAACTCCTTGGTTCAACTCCACAATCTTGTCGGAGGCTCCCAAGTGACACCTAGCCAATCTAGGAGACACCACTCTCCAAGAAGTAACAAATGGTGTGTTGATGATGAACTCCTTGCTCTTGTGCTTCAAATGATAGTCTCCCCAACACTCAACTCTCTCTCATAGGATTTGGATCTGGTGGAAAGAAGATTTGAGTGGAAAGCAACTTGGGAAGGCTAGAGATCAAGATTCATATGGTAGGAATGGAATATCTTGGTCTCAACACATGAGTAGGTGGTTCTCTCTCGTAATCGGTAAGTTGGAAGTGTAGGTTCGTTCTGATGGCTCTCTCCACGAATGAAGAGGAGGTGGAGGGGTATATATAGCCTCCACACAATATCTAACCGTTACACACAATTTACCAAACTCGCTGGAACCGAATCGTTAAACTCGGTCGGACCGAATTAGTAAACCTAGTGACCGTTAGTGATTTTCGGTGGGACTGACATGCATCTCGGTGAGGCCGATATGGTTAGGGTTAGGGCATAACGTAATCTCGGTAAGACCGATTACACAAACTCGGTGGGACCGATTTTGGTAATAAGCTTTCCAGAGAGTTGGTCAGGTAAACTCGGTGGGACCGATTTGCTCTTTTCGGTGACACCGAAATGTTACAAAAAGAAAACAGAGAGTTTACATTGCAATCTCGGTGGGGCCGATCGCTCACTTCGGTTAGACCAAAACGTTACAAAGGGAAACAGAGAGATTGCAACCCTATCTCGGTGAGACCAAGATCCCTATCTGTAAGACCGATTTGCTTAGGGTTTGTGGCAGTGGCTATGACTTTTGGAATCGGTGGCGCCGGATAGAAAGAATCGGTGTGACCGATTTTGGCTTTAGATTTAGGTCATTTGTGGATGTGGGAAAGTAGTTGAGGGTTTTGGAGCATATCACTAAGCACATGAAGCAAGAGGCTCATTAAGCAACACCTCATCCCTTCTTGACAGTATTGGCTTTTCCTATAGACTCAATGTGATCTTGGATCACTAAAATGTAATATGAAGAGTCTTGAGCTTTTGAGCTTGAGCCAATCCTTTGTCCTTAGTATTTTGAGGATCCACTTTCATCATCCATGCCATGCCATTCATTGAGCTTTCTGAAATAATAGTCTTGGAATAGCATTAGCTCAATGAGCTATATGTTGTTATGAATTACCAAAACCACCTAGGATAGTTGCACTTTCAATCTCTCCCCTTTTGGTAATTGATGACAACAAATAGATCAAAGCTTCGACAAATGATAATAAAATTTAAATAACATCGTCGCTTTGAGAAGTATGTGATAAGCAAGAGCTCCCCTAAATTTGTGCATAGTTTTAGATTTGCTTTGGACTGCAAATGCACAATGAATTAGGCTCATGGGTTACTCTTCCATGTCACATACATCTTGGTGGAGCGCTCAAAATAATAAACAATGAATACATGCACTCATCACCAAGCATAGTGAGTGATCACATAAGATAGATAGGATAATATCATCAAACATGCATAAGTGTAGCTTATGATCAAACACATGATCATCAATGTCTCACAACCATAGTATCTCAACCAAAAGCAAACAAAGTTTGAAAAACCACCAAATAAAGCAAGAGAGAACAAAAGCAACACACTCTCTCTCTCGAAGCACATGATCTATACATTTTTTCTCCCTTTGGCAACAAGTTACCAAAAGTTCATAGAAAATGCATAGAGCTAGATCGACTCTCGTGCTTGATCTCCGTGTGGTGGTGGAGTCCGGATAACGCCGAGGACGAAAGCTTTAGTTGAAGTAGATGGAGCCGAGCTGATGTAGATGCCGGAGCTGGTGGCACCGAGGCTGTAGCTGGTGCAGATGAAGTTGCTCTTGTGTCGAAATCGGCACAACAGATGACCTCTGGGCTCTAGGCACTCTGGCAAATGCATCGCTTGTTGTTTTGCCCTTCCTCTCCTGCATGTCATCTTGTAGTTCCTCCACCGCAGATCAATCTCGCCACTTTCATATCTAAGTTATAGAACTTTTGTTCTATGATTCTCTCGTGCTCTCCTGATTTTGAGTGAGGGTGGCCAATCCCTTCTCTATCCTCAGGGTTGATGCTATCAAGTATCCGAGCTGCTCCTTCTTGTTCTTCAAGAAGTACTCAGATGCCTCCTCTTGAGTTGGCATCTTGGCAGCTTTCTCCCTCTTTGCCTTCTCATTCTTCTCCTGAGCTTGAACTGATTGTGGATCATCTTCATTCATGACAACCTCATTGTCCTCAAAGTCTGGATAAAGTGGACAGTGTTCCTTATCCAACTTATATTTTCCTGTGCCCATCTTTGAGTTTATCAGTTCTTGAATCTGAGGTGCTTATCCACAGCTCCTCTTCTGATCTGCTGCAGTCCTCTTGATTGTTTCAATGATCAGGCTCATGACTTTGAACTTCTGTGGCACATCAAACACATGCAACATGTTGATGGCATGCCCTCTGATCATGTTATGGTCACCTGACTTGGGCAACAAGGTGTGCCTCAGAATCCAATTTATGGTTGGCAACCCTCACAACAGAAAGTGAACTGATCCAAACTTGTGAGTTCCTAGTGCCTTGTCTGGAATCTCCTTGTACATGTGAGCCATTGAATTGTGACCCATCTTCTTCTTTGCATAAATGTCTAGGTCATCCTCATTTTCCTTTGGGGCATTTATCAGCTTTGCCCATTCTTCAACAGTTGACTGGTACCTTGTACCTTCAGACATCCAAACAATTCTTCCATCTGGGTAAAAATGTGTTGTGGAGTAGAACTGCATGATAAGTTCATCATTCCAATTTGTGAGCTTTTGCCCAACAAAATCTGCAACTCCACAACCAACAAAGCTATCTTGCACTCCAGGATAGTGCTCTTCATTCTCCTTCATGAAATTCCAGTCAACCCACCTCATGTCACAGACAATGGGCTTCTTGTCCAACAGAATGGTTTCATAGAAGTCCTGATGTTCCTTTGTGTGGAACCTATAGTCAACAGCAGTTCTTCTCCTTGAAGCATATGGATCTTCCATCCTCCATATCCTCAGCCCTGAATCCTTCCTGATTCTCATGTCCTCACCAGGATGGGCATCATTGTGGTCTGGTATCTTGGGCTTGAGCTTCCTCGTAACTTGTCCTTCTTCATCTTCCTCATCAAGCATCCTCAGCACTGGGGCCTTGTTCTTCTCAAAGAGCTGGAATACTCCCTGGTATTCCTCTTTGGTGCAGACTTGGCCTTGGGGGCAGCTTTGGGTGCTTCCTTGGGCTTAGATGTGGCAGCCCCGATCTAATAGCATCACCCATAAGCTTTGGTGCCTTTGGAGCTGGTGCAGCAATTTCATCTTCCTCTTCCATCATGGAAGGCTTCCCAATAACTCCGCCATGGTCATCTTGACCCTTTCCTTTCTTTTCTTCCCTTCAGCAGCTGGCTCTTTGGGTTGGGTTTCCAAAGAAGCTTGTGTAGACACTCTGGCTTTGGACATCGGTTGTCTTCCTGCAGGCCTTTTGATCTTCATGCCTGGCTTTGCATTCTTTGATGAGCCATATTCCTTCTTGAGCACCACTTTCTTGGAGATAGCCCCATCTTCCTCAGCTCTATAAACTTCATCATCTGAATCTGAAGTTCTTTTCCTCCTTTGCCTAGTTGCAGCCTTAGGCAGGTTGCTAGGAGTACTTCTGCTCTCTTCATCTGAAGTTGAGGGACTAGTGCCCTCACTCAAGTTCATCTGCTCTTCGACACATTACGGCTGTCACTTTGATCGGACATACTACAAAAGCTGATCACGACCTGTGAAGAGTTGTAGATGAGATAGAAAAGATGAGCATCACAAAATGCAGAGGTTTTTGCAAAAGAATGACTCAAAAGTTCAGTCTTAGTTTTCCATGAAAGCATTTCGGATCCACCGATTTTCAAACTCGGTGATACCGAAGCAGTTTTTGGAACCTAAACTGATGATCTCGGTTGGATCGAGTTTCAGTTCGGTCGTACCGAGACTGCTAGGGTTTCACAGAATTCTCAAATCGGTTGCACCGATTAGTAATTCTCGGTCAGACCGAGAGTCACTAGTGCAATGTCATAAGCCAAATCGGTGAGACCGAGTTTTTCAACTCGGTGGAGTGCGAGATGGTTTCAAGTGAAACCTAAACCTAAAAATTTGAATCACATCTAATCTATGAACTACTTTGGCTGGATAGATGAGTTTCAATCGTGGCAAGAATCAATATGAAGACAATGTGCCAGGAATCAGACGTGGATAGCACAAAGTTCAAGTCCATACCCTAACTTGGCGGTGGACTTGCTACGGCGGCAACGGCGGGGACGAAATTCGTTGACGGCGGCGAAGACCAAATGACGGGAGGCTGCTGGCGACGAGGAGACGATCCGGAGACCACGATGGTAGAGCGAGCTGTTGCGCGGGCGAAGGGTTTCGGAGAAATTTCCAAAATTTTGCCCGTGACTATATATAGCTCGAGCCTGTCGGTGTGACCGAGTGGAACAACTCGGTGGCACCGAGATGCATAACTGAAGTTCAAGCATAAAGAAATCGGCGAGACCGAAGTTCAAATCGGTTGCACCGAGATTGAAAACTCAGATCAACTTGATGATCTCGGTAGGACCGAAATGGAAGGATCGGTCAGACCGAGAATCATTAAGAGGTTTTTGAAGTTAAGTCTATGACGAATCGGGGACTCCGAGTGCTCCTCACACAGAGTGGTTCAAATCTGACTTGATCAAATTTTGTGATGTAGCATGAATAGAGTTTGAGACGAGAAAAGCATAGATAGCTAAAGAAGGTTCTTAGGTATTCTTGTCCATCCACTTGGCACAAAGAAAAGAATCCAATCAAACAAAACAACAAGTGGATGTCCTTGAATGAGTAAAATATGCACCAACATGCTCACACAATAAGATGGCAATTGAAATATGTGGCAAAGCATGCACAACCAATTTTAGCAACTATCAAGCAATTGGCGATGACTAGGTCATCTATATATGAGTATATTGACTTAGGAGTCAAATGAGAACATTTGATCATAGGTCATACTCATCGCTTAAGCTCAAGTGGGGTTACCACTTTTACATAATGCATTAATGTGTTCACACCATTAGAGTTGCTTTGACTCAATTCTTAGAGTTAAGCTCCCCTAGATGTGAGATCCCCCCTTAGAGGGATGAACTAACCTTGGGTTTTGTCGATGATGACTTCATGTAGGTGTTGAAGATGTGGATGCTCAATGTTGATGTAGATCATTTGGAGCAATCCTTTGGAGTGAGTTGCACTTTCAATACCTACATGGGTTAGTCCCACAAGGAACAAAAAAAAGAATATCCATAGACATAGAGTGATGCACACACAAGATGATGTCCATGAAAACATTAGGTTACCTTGTCCCTTGCCTTACCAACATGAGAGGTTGTGACTCCTTGAACTAGTGCAAGATGTGCAAGTTGATTGCACTTGTTCTTGCCAAAATGATATGAGTGAAGAATGTTGGCGGAGTCACCCTCAAGAACTCTCTAGTTCTTCTTCTTCGGGATCCACATCATCTTGATGGGAATCCTTGGATTTGTAGTTGTACTTGATGAAGTAGAACTTGACTCGGTCTTGGGGACCCACTCGAACAAGTCTTTAGGTGATTATTCATATGCATCAATCTCTTCTTGAAGCTTGTCCTTGCCTTTGTTCTTGTGGTCTTGTGGTGGAAGATCATCTTGAGCTTGTGTCCCCTTGAAGGAAGTAGGATCATACTTCTCTTGTTGAGGAACAAACTTTGTCTTGGGGTATTGATCTTCTTCCCACTCAACTCCATTGGCGTTGAACTTTCGTTCAAAACCAACACCTTGATTCTTCCGGTGCCTTCCTTGCTTGCGTACAATTTCCTCGAATTGCTTACTCCCGGCAAGGCTCTTGTAAACACCTTTCTCTATAATTCCCTTCAATAAAATATTTTCTTGCTCAAGTGTAACTTGGCTAAGAGAATCATTAGTGGAATCAAGAGAACTACTAGAAGCAACAACATTGGATTTGACATTATTATTGTTACTACTAGAGGAAGTATCTTTCTTGTACTTGTTACTAGACTTGACTTGAGGCATGTAAGTAGATAAGAGTAAACGCTTGGCAATGTAAGAAGAACTTTTCTTGCAGAGATCATCATTGATTGCCTTTAAGAACTCATGCTCTTGCTCAAGATTGAGCTTTTCAAAGCGTAACTTCTCATGAGCCCTTAAAAGTTCTCGATGATCTTCAAGATAGTTTCATGAGCCAACTTAAGAGTGTTTAGTTCTTTAGTTAGAAGCTCAATTTTCTCCTTATCATTGTCATTCATTTGATTAGCATGATTAATTGACGTTCCATCATAGTATTCATCACTAGAGTTGTCAACAAGTAAATCGTCATCACCTAGCAAGTCATCTTCATCACTATTAAAATCAACATACTCGGGATGTGTTACCTTAGGACCTTTGGCCATGAAGCATCTACCAATTCCTTCATTTGGTGATTCAAATATGTCAAAGGAGTTGGTTGACACAAGTGCTAGACCGGCAACACCTTCATCTTGAGTATATTCGGAGTCGGAGTGATAGCTTCTCTCGGAGTGATGGTCGGAGTCGGAGCCGGAAACCCATTCACCAACATGAGCTTGATGTCTTCGTTTTGTGTAGCTCTTTGATGACTTGTCCTTCCTTTCCTAATCCTTGCTTCTCCATGAGGGTCTTCGCTCATAACGATCATCTCTACTCCTCCTCTCTCTTGGTGGTGATTCTTCTATTTTGCTCCTTCTTCTTGGAGAATCTTCTCTTCTTTTTTGTAGGGTGCCGTACACTCATTGGAGTAGTGTCCGGTCTCCCACAATTGTAGCAATTGCGCCTCGACTAGAAGATCTCTTGTCATAGTAAGACCTTGACTTGGAGCTTCTTTCTATGCTTCTACTTTTGTAGAATTTGTTGAAGTTCTTCACCATTAAGCTCAATTCTTCATTGAAGGTTGGTTTCTCACTTTATGATGTGGGGGCTTCACTTGAGGCTTTGTAAGCACCACTTGACTTGTTGTGAAGTTCCTCCTTATCCTTGAGTGACATCTCATGAGCAACAATCCTTCCAATGACTTCCGTTAGCTTGAGATCTTTGTAGTTTGGCATCATTTGGATCAATGTGCACACGGTATCATACTTTCCATCCAATGCTCTTAGGATTTTCTTGATGATGAATTTGTCGGTCATCTCTTCACTCTCCTAAGCCGGCAATCTCATTTGTGATAAGAGCAAGCCTAGAGTACATTTCAGCGACACCTTCACCATCCTTCATTTTGAACTTGTCAAGCTGACTTTGGAGCACATCCAACTTGGATTCCTTGACGGACTCGATACCTTCATGCATATCAATCAAAGTATCCCAAATTTCCTTTGCATTCTCAAGACGGCTGATTTTGTTGAATTCTTCGGGGCACAATCCGTTGAAGATGATGTCACATGCTTGAGCGTTGTATTGCAACATCTTCAATTCTTCCGCATTAGCTTCACGGTTCGGTTCTCTCCCATCGAAGAATTCACCTTGCAAGCCAATACAAATAATTGCCCAAACGGCGGGGTTATGTCCAAGAATATGCATTTTCATCTTATGCTTCCAACTAGCAACTTAGTGCCATCAAAGTAAGGACCTCTACGGTGATAATTTCCCTCGCTAGATGCCATACTCTCCTAGGTTGTGAAACCAAGGCTATGACCACCAAAAGCTATGGAAATCAAAGCAAATGGAGACCAAAGCTGATACCACTTGTAGGACCTTGAAGTATGTCTAGAGGGGGGTGATTAGACTACTTGACCAATAAAAACTTAACCTTTTCCCAATTTTATAGTTTGGCAGATTTTAGCTATTTTAGGACAAGTCGAGCAATCATCACATAATTCAAGCAAGCATGCAATGAGTATATAGGCAGCGGAAAATAAAGCATGCAACTTGCAAGAATATAAGGGGAAGGGTTTGGAGGATTCAAACGCAATTGGAGACACGGATGTTTTTGTCGTGGTTCCGATAGGTGGTGCTATCGTACATCCACGTTGATGGAGACTTCAACCCACGAAGGGTAACTCACATGAGTCCACGGAGGGCTCCACCCACGAAGGGTCCACGAAGAAGCAACCTTGTCTATCCCACCATGGCCGTCGCCCACGAAGGACTTATGCGTCACTAGCGGTAGATCTTCACAAAGTAGGCGATCTCCTTGCCCTTACAAACTCCTTGGTTCAACTCCACAATCTTGTCGGAGGCTCCCAAGTGACACCTAGCCAATCTAGGAGACACCACTCTCAAGAAGTAACAAATGGTGTGTTGATGATGAACTCCTTGCTCTTGTGCTTCAAATGATAGTCTCCCCAACACCCAACTCTCTCTCATAGGATTTGGATCTGGTGGAAGGAAGATTTGAGTGGAAAGCAACTTGGGAAGGCTAGAGATCAAGATTCATATGGTAGGAATGGAATATCTTGGTCTCAACACATGAGTAGGTGGTTCTCTCTCAGAACTGGTAAGTTGGAAGTGTAGGTTCGTTCTAATGGCTCTCTCCATGAATGAAGAGGAGGTGGAGGGGTATATATAGCCTCCACACAAAATCTAACCGTTACACACAATTTACCAAACTCGGTGGGACCGAATCGTTAAACTCGGTCGGACCGAATTAGTAAACCTAGTGACCATTAGTGATTTTCGGTGGGACTGGCATGCATCTCGGTGAGGCCGATATGGTTAGGGTTAGGGCATAACGTAATCTCGGTAAGACCGATTACACAAACTCGGTGGGACCGGTTTTGGTAATAAGGTTTCCAGAGAGTTGGTCAGGTAAACTCGGTGCGACCGATTTGCTCTTTTCGGTGAGATCAAAATGTTACAAAAAGGAAACAAAGAGTTTACACTGCAATCTCCGTGGGACCGATCGCTCACTTCGGTTAGACCGAAACGTTACGAAGGGAAACAGAGAGATTGCAACCCCATCTCGGTGAGACCGAGATCCCTATCGGTAAGACCGATTTGCTTAGGGTTTGTGGCAGTGGCTATGACTTTTGGAATCGGTGGCGCAGGATAGATAGAATCGGTGTGACCGATTTTGGCTTTAGATTTAGGTCATTTGTGGATGTGGGAAAGTAGTTGAGGGTTTTGGAGCATATCACTAAGCACATGAAGCAAGAGGCTCATTAAGCAACACCTCATCCCTTCTTGATAGTATTGGCTTTTCCTATAGACTCAATGTGATCTTGGATCACTAAAATGTAAAATGAAGAGTCTTGAGCTTTTGAGCTTGAGCCAATCCTTTGTCCTTAGTATTTTGAGGGATCCACTTTCATCATCCATGCCATGCCATTCATTGAGCTTTCCTGAAATAATAGTCTTGGAATAGCATTAGCTCAATGAGCTATATGTTGTTATGAATTACCAAAACCACCTAGGGATAGTTACACTTTCAGCTAATAACTACGAACCCGAAGGTCTGAGGTAAACTACTCACACATCATCGGAGAGGCTATGGTGTTGATGTAGAAGCCCTCCGTGATCGATTCCCCCTCCAGTGGAGCGCCGGAAAAGGCCCCAAGATGGGTTCTCACGGGTACAGAAGGTTGCGGCGGTGGAAATAGGGTTTCGTGCTGCTCCTGGTTGGTTTCAGGGTATATGGTTATATATAGGAGGAAGAAGTAGGTCGGTGGAGCTGCGAGGGGCCCACGAGGGTGGGGGGCGCGCCCAGGGGGGCAGGCACGCCTCCCTGCCTCGTGGCCTCCTCGTTTATTTCTTGACATCCATTCCAAGTCCTCTGGATCACGTTTGTTCCAAAAATCACTCTCCCGAAGGTTTCATTCTGTTTGGACTCCGTTTGATATTCCTTTTCTATGAAACACTGAAATAGGCAAAAAAAACAGCAATTTGCACTAGGCCTTGAGTTAGTAGGTTAGTCCCAAAAATAATATAAAAGTGTATAATAAAGCCCATTAAACATCCAAAAAAGATAATATAATAGCATGGAACAATAAAAAATTATAGATATGTTGGAGACGTATCACATTTGCAAATTTGTGAATATTTTCCAACATTATTGAGGCTCACTAACAATTGCATCAAATTTTGTGGCACCATCCTAACCGAGCTGCACCATAAGCTTTTATTTGTGTAGGTGTGAGAAACCGACAAGAATTCGTACCAATTGTGCTATTTCCTTGTTACACATTTGAGTGATCATTGATCCATCTTCAACATTGGTCAAGGTACATTGGGTATAAGTTCTTCTCGTTCTCCCACTCACATATTTGCTTGGTTTGATGGATAGGCCAAGTTCTTCTACCAACCCACTCTTCATCGAGCAAGACGACGACATGAACAACTACGTCACCAAAAACCACCTCTTCAGTGCACAACGAGCTTTGCATCAAGAACAACAAGCAATGAGCGACCGCATCGACCATCTCGCCACCGACTTGCGACTTTCCGAACAACGTACACGAGACTACTTCAACAACAAGCTCGACGAGCAAAAACAAGAGAGCAATGCAAGAATGGACGAGATTCGTGCCTTGCTAGTCAACCGCTCTTCTACCACTCCGACACTCAAGACGGAGCCGCTCGAGTCGACACTCCGACGACACCATCTCCGGCTCAAGTACTCCGACATCAAACACTCATCGAAGGGCCGCGCATCACGACCGTCAAGCAAACCGCAATCCTCTACACGACAATCCGACACAAGAGCAATTCGACGAGCAAGCACATCGACATCGCTAAAACCAAGCTACTCTTGTGCAAGCACAAGAAAGGCAACGCCGACTCCAACAAGAGGAATAACGAGCACGAGAACACCAAGATGAACAAGATTCTGAGGCACAACGTCAAGAACAACAATGGCGAGACGCAAGCACTTGAGGCGCAACGTGCACTCCACAACACAAGTCGCGCCGTTGCTGAACGCAACCGCCATAGGTGCAAACAAGAAGAAGCACTTCGCGATGAAGTTCAAGAGAGGATTTATCAATCACGGGTGCTGTGACGCCCCCGATTCAATTGTACACTAATCATGCACGCAAACTTGTACGATCAAGATCAGGGACTCATGGGAAGATATCACAACACAACTCTAAAAATAAAATAAGTCATACAAGCATCATAATACAAGCCAGGGGCCTCGAGGGCTCGAATACAGGTGCTCGATCATAGACAAGTCGTGGAAGCAACAATATCCGGTACGTATATAAGTTAAACAAGTTGCCATAAGATGGCTAGCACAAACCGGGATACAGATCGAAGAGGCGCAGGCCTCCTGCCTGGATCCTCCTAAACTACTCCCGGTCGCCGCCGCCGCCTGCACATAGTAGTAGGCACCTCCGACGTAGTAGGAGTAAATGCGTCAATGGTGGCGTCTGCTCTCGGACTCCAAAGATCTGGTTGCGACAACCGTAAAGAAAGGAAAGGGAAAAAGGGGAGAAAGCAACCGTGAGTACTCATCCAAAGTACTGCAAGCAAGGAGCTACACTACATATGCATGGGTATATGTGTAAAGGGCCATATTAGTGGACCGAATCGCAGAATGCCGTAAGAAGAGGGGATAACTAATCCTCAAGACTACGCTTCAGCAGCCTCCGCTTCTTGACATGTAAAAGAGAGTAGACTGAAGTCCTCCAAGTAGCATCGCATAACATAACCCTACCCGGCGATCCCCTCCCCGTCGCCCTGTTCGAGAGCGATCACCGGGTTGTATCTGGCACTTGGAAGGGTGTGTTTTATTAAGTATCCAGTTCTAATTGTCATAAGGTCAAGGTACAACTCCAAGTCGTCTTGTTACCGAAGATCACGACTATTCGGATAGATAAACTTCCCTACAGGGGTGCACCACATAACCCAACACGCTTGATCCCATTTGACCAGACACACTTTCCTGGGTCATGCCCGGCCTCGGAAGATCAACACGTCGCAGCCCCACCTAGGCCAACAGAGAGGTCAGCACGCCGGTTCTAAACCTAAGCGCCAGGGTGCAGGCCCATCGCCTCTTAGCACACCTGCACGCTATGTGACGCGTCGAAGCGGCACCTAGCCTAGCAGCGTTCCAAATTAATCCGCACGCTACCGCCGGGCCGCCGACGTCACGAAGGCTTACCGATACCACGACGCCGAGTGCCCATATCTTTCCCACGTAGTTGGTTAGTGCGTATAGACCAAATGGCCAGACTCAGATCAAATACCAAAATCTCGTTAAGCGTGTTAATGATGTAACCGCGGACACCGACCAGGGCCAGGCCCACCTCTCACCTAGGAGCTGCAGAGGCGATGGATCGATGAAGAGCAGCGGCGACGACCGAGGAAGAAGATGGCATCGATCCGGTCGATGAGGTGGCCTCCCGGGCTCGATCCGGCGGCGTAGTCAACGCTGCGGACAGCGAATCGCTGCTGGAAAGGTCCCAGCCCGCGGGGACGACAAAGAGCATGCAGACGATGAGAACCATGGCGTCGATGGCTCAGTTGTGCGCGAGGAAGGAGGCAGCGAGCAGGAGGAAAAGTGGCGAGGCTAGGGTTCTCCAGGGGGGTTTGGGTGGCCTTATCCATCCACGCGACCGAGGGATCGCCGATGCGTGCACATCGCCGGCTATGGCGCCGATGGATGAGCGCCACGCCCTCCCGTGAACAGGGGGAAGGAGAGGCTCGACTGGGTTGGGTCATTTTGCCTAATGGGCCACGTGCCCAGTAGATTAGGTATTATGTTTCTCACCTCCCTTTGTTTATTGTTTTCCTTATTTATCTACTGCTTTGTATTTAGTTTAGGTACTAAATGATTTTAGTTAAAGTTGAAACTCCTCACATAATTACCTCCTGATATTTTAGGTGTTGTCCAAACAGTTTGGGTTATTTAGAAATGTTTGAAATTAAGTTCGTATTTTAACGGGCATAATAAGTGATGCTTGTTCACTTTAATTGTTTCCAGGGGAAATCTAAAAATCCATTAAATGATAGTTCCTACATGGTAATTACTTAGTGAATATTTTCAACCCAACAAACATTTTTATTTGACAGTTTGAAGAAATAAAAATTTGACTTGTTATTTGAAATTTGAATTTGACTCCGATTTCATCAAGTGGCAAATTGGCTTAATAAAACATGATGACATGGTACATTAGGGTGGGGTTACTGTAGCTTAATTATCCGTGTGTCACAATTCTCCTCCACTACAAGAAATCTCGTCCCGAGATTTAAGAGGTGGAGTAGGGGAGAAAAGGTCTGGTTACGAAATTCTAACGGATCTTCTCGGTCTTGGTTGCTCTGCTCGAAGGAGTAGATCGTTTTACGTTGATGTCTTCATTTCTCTACTTCAGGTCATCATGATGAAGTCGTCATCATTTTTCTGGGAATTCCAACATACTTACGAATAGGTAAAAAGGGCAGCTCGACAATGCTAGAATGTTATAAGGGAAAATTATCTGGGGGGTATCCCAAGAATGATCATAAGAGTATCTCTCGAGTTGAACAAATGAAACACATCGAGAGCAAAGTAAGAAGGTACCATAAGAAGTTTGAAGCGGATAAACAATCGTCGTTGCCTGAAACAACGCGTGAAAGGGGTTCAAGCCAACGGGAATAGGTATTGTGTTTAATACCAGAATTGATCACTAGGAATGTGGATCGTGAATTGCATACGAAGCCAAGTGCGAGAATTAACTATGGAAACAGGGTGTACAGGAGAGTCAGGTTTTGATCCTGTGGAACTGTGGGTTATGGGCCCACCATGTGGGTTAAAAGTAGGAAGGGCGGTGGCATCTTGCACGATCATGATAGTAAGACATGTCAGAGGATTGTCTGTCGGTTATGTCGGCAACAACATCGGTACCAAGGGCGAGGGAGGAAGAGAACCATCTTCCTGCTTGTTGAACGAGGCGAACCAATAGGCAGAGTTCTCGTCCATCGGTGGTTAACAGAATGTCATCAACAATAGTAACAGGGTCTTGCTGACAGAATTGTACACCAAGGTGTTTACATAAGCAGACGAATATTACTGCTTAGATCATTTGGATCACGAGGAAGATTAAACAATTCAATGGAAAGGAAAATGTGATCATCAGATTAAATAGAACAATGGAAAGGAAAATGTGTTTAAACACATCAGGGGTATATCCTTCGCTAAGGACAAACAGAGCAAGATATCCACAACAGGATATAATGTAGAAAACCCTTTAGGAAAAGGGGGAGAAAGTTCATGACATTACCCATACAACGGTGTTTGGATAATTGAGCAGGAAACGTTTAGCATTGGGCTTCAAATGTTCATGTTGTAAATTGGAGTACCACAGGCATGCTTCGAGATAGCATTGACATGGTCTTCAAGCAAAAGTCAGACTTTGGGTACACAAATGATCCATCAGGAGCAACTTATAAAATAAGTCTTACAATTTCCTCATGGAAGAATGGATAGCCTTGCTAACAAGGAAGCTATAACAATAGGTCCTCCGGCCAGGTGTACTAGGCATGACACCACCCTACCGGGTCATAGAACGACCAATGTTATAACTCTTGAAAATATGTTCCAACCATCATATCTGACCGAGATTCAAATCTGGTTGGTGTCAGGATAACTCAGACTCGGGATGCCTGAGAAGAAAGGTGCAACACAAATTGACGAGAAGACATCGTAAGATTCTCGGGAAGTGAACTATGGAAGCGATTTCTGAACAATAGTTCATCATTGAGCCAAGGAGAGGATGACGGGGTGGCTGATGGATTCAACGACAATCCATCGAGATTTCCAACAAGATGGATTTCCACAATAATGTGAACAAGAAGATAACACTTGTCAATTCAAATGATATAATGTTGTATGCTCGAGGAAAACATACACCATCAATCATTAGTTGAAAGGTGTGCCCGAAATATGACCTTAGGCAGCAAGATCAATGTTAGAGTGATGATTCAATAACCAACCGTCTAAGGACGAACTGTCGATCGTTAACTTCAAAGCAATAGGGTTGTAGAAGTTCAGAACTCCTGTAGCATTGTTAGCATATTGGTGTCCCGGTTAAAAACAACACGGGGACCAAGGAAGAATGGTGATGGTGAGAAGTATCACTATTTCAAGAATTCTTAAGAGGTGGAGCAATCCTCACAACATCCTTGACGTAAAAGATGGTAATACTCCAAGATAGAACATAACATAAGCTGGATAGCAAGGAACTCAAGGTACTACACGAAACATGAACAAGTTTGTGTTGAACAGAAAGCAATAAAGTGGTCGATGATAACACAAACCATCGAGGGGCAAGGACGGTATTTCTCATCAAGAATTCGATATATATCTTGGAAGAGCTCAGGATGTTGATGATGATCACGACACATTTGTCGAGAGGTTTCATGAAGATATAATCGCTCATCGACTACATCAAGCAAAAGGAAGGATGGAGCAAAAAGTTAATGAAACCACGGATACGACACAAACTCAGAATCAAGCTTGTTGTTCAAGGCGAAATGATATGACAAGGAAAGTCGACATAAGTTAGCTCATCGTCGAAAATTGTGCTTCAGAAAGAAGGACCAGATAGCATAATTAAAAAGTTACACGATAATGATATAGCCAATCAGGCTAGGAATGACTTGAAGGGTTATTAACTCATAAGCAACGAAAATTACTTAGAGTTGTTGAATCGGAGTGCGGAATCGATTCACTTAACGGTGTTCTCGAGTGACTAATAACTCAGAACCCGAGGGAAATTGGATTTGGCGAGAATAATAGTTGATGAAGAACTCATAAGAAGTTATGTAGTTCCATGGTATTCTTGAGATACCAGAGTGTAATGCTCGACGGTAGATCAAAGTAAGGGTTGGACAGGTGCAATGATCTGCAGAAGACAAGTACTTCGACTTGTTTGAGAAATGGTATTTAAAAGGAGAACATGGCCGGAACAACGATTGCAAAATGCCAGATCCCAGATATAAGATAAACTTGTACCAAGGAAATATTTATTTGAAGAGAAGCTTTAATGATACGATCTACATCGTTTCCATGGGCATGAACACAAAGTTCAAGGTCGACTCCCACTTCTCCAATGCGAGACCATTCATTTATTGCTCTAATAAAAATGATTTCAGTGTGAAAACCTACCGGGGGAATTACTAGAGGAGTATGACCCGTGAGAAGTTTTCGGGTCACACAGATTAAGGAAGGCATAAGGTTCAACCCATCGGGATATCTTAGAATCATATACCACAAGTTCCAAGAGTAAATATCACCAGCTCGAAAGCAGAGCATGGTTGGCCAAATCAGAGAATAGGATTTACTAATGGCATTATGTATAAGGAAGAATTCACAAGGCAATTAAATATGAAGGACATTGCCGAATAATAATCCAACAAAGGATTTGACGGTCGATAGCGGAGATGATGTGAGCATCAGCACACAATCAGTTGAAGAAAGAATGCAAGGGCATCATATTATAGAACATATGAATGATTCAATGCTTAGATATAAAAGGAATTATGATTTCCAAATCGAAGGATCAGAAGAGGACGCTCTGATCAAGGGTGGACAAGTTCAGTAGACCTAAGGGTACAATTGACAGCAAATAGATTGGTCGAGAACAAGCTCATGTTTAAAAGGACATCTGAGCCGAAAAGATAATTTAAAAGGATCAACTGATGATTGCGTGCATTCGCACTTAGATCGAATCAATAGGATCAAAATGACGGTGCCTAAGGATACTAATGAATATTGCCAGACATATGGAAAGCATCCATAATGCAAACAGACAAGTACTGCAGAGCAATAAGCTACTAAGGATTTTTGGAGGATCGAATAGTATTTCGAAGACCAATGTGAAACACATGAACAACTGGGGATGAACGGATACTCGATAAGGCGAGAAATTATCCGTAGGGGTATTCAGGTGGCAAGGAACTGCAAGGCAGTAGGCACAAATATCCTCGGAACCATAGAAGGGATTTCAAGGTATCTTGTAATAACAAGATCAACTGGGAATAAAGGTAAGAACAACAAGTGTATGTATTTATCCATAGGGATATTTCGGTGGTAGGGAATTGCAAAAGCAACGGGCACAAAGTCTCAAAAGAGTATCGAAGAGTAACTTCGAAATCTTCTGGTGCAGCAGGCGATCATCTGTAATAAGGGGCTCTCCGGAAGGAAGTAATTACGAGAACCTAGAGTTAGAGTTAGCAAAATCATTAACCCGAATAGAAGAGAGATCAGAATCCCGGAGTAGAGATCGAGGAGTAAAAGATCCTAATACCACGCAATGGCGATGTGGGCCCGTAAGGCACACAACCATGTTAGTAAAAGTTTGTAATGTCTAGACTCGACTTCGGCCAAGGAGTGTGGAAGGGGGATTCCTACAGCAATGGCTCGATACCAACTTCAGGACGCCCCGATTCAATCGTACACTAATCATGCATGCAAACGGTACGATCAAGATCAGGGACTCACGGGAAGATATCACAACACAACTCTAAAAATAAAATAAGTCATACAAGCATCATAATACAAGCCAGGGGCCTCGAGGCCTCGAATACAGGTGCTCGATCATAGACAAGTCAGCGGAAGCAACAATATCTGGGTACAGACATAAGTTAAATTAGTTGCCATAAGATGTCTAGCACAAACAGGGATACATATAGAAAGAGGCGCAGCCTCCCGCTCGATCCTCCTAAACTACTCACAGTCGGTAAATCGTGCCTGCGCACGTAGTGGTAGGCACCTCCGGTGTAGTAGGAGACGTCGTCAATGGTGGCGTCTGGCTCCTGGACTCCAACATCTGGTTGCGACAACAAGAAAGAAAGGAAAGGGGCAAAAAGGGGGGAGAAAGCAACCGTGAGTACTCATCCAAAGTACTCGCAAGCAAGGAGCTACACTACATATGCATGTGTATATCTGTAAAGGGCCATATCGGACCGAATCGCAGAATGCCGTAATAAGAGGGGATAACTAATCCGCCGAAGACTACGCTCGCAGCCTCCGCCTTGCAAAGATGTAAAAGAGAGTAGATCAAGTCCTCCAAGTAGCATCACATAGCATAATCCTACCCGCGATCCCTCCTCGTCAGCCTGTTAGAGAGCGATCACCGGGTTGTATCCGCACTTGGAAGGGTGTGTTTTATTAAGTATCCGGTTCTAATTGTCATAAGGTCAAGGTACAACTCAAGTCGTCACTGCTATCAAGATCACGGCTATTCGAATAGATAAAATTCCTGCAGGGTGCACCACATAACCCAACACGCTTGATCCCATTTGGCCGGACACACTTTCTGGGTCATGCACGGCCTCGGAAAGATCAACACGCCGCAGCCCCACCTAGGCCAACAGAGAGGTCAAGACGCGGTCTAAACCTAAGCGCCGCAGGGTCCGGGGCCCATCGCCTTAGCACACTCAAGACGTTGCGACGCTGCCGGAAGCGCAGACCTAGCCTAGCAGGCGTTCGATCTAATCCGGCGCAAGAAAAGTCGCCGACGTCCACGAAGGCTTCGGCTGATACCACGATGCCGAGTGCCCATATCTTTCCCACGTAGTTGGTTAGTGCGTATAGACCAAATGGCCAGACTCAGATCAAATACCAAGATCTCGTTAAGCGTGTTAATGATGTATCCGCGGACACCGACCAGGGCTAGGCTCACCTCTCACCTAGGCGGTCTCAACCTGCCCTGTCGCTCGGCCACAAAGATCCACACAGAGGGCCGTTGGGACAAAGGTCCTTTCAGCCCCCAATCCGTGAATCACTCGCGGGTGCTCCACGAGCCGACCTGACTTTAGTCACCACATGTATCATGTATAAAGTATATAGTATAAACCCGTGATCACCTCCCGAGTGATCACGACCCGATAGTATAGCAAAGCAGATGGACAAGAATGTAGGGCCACAGATGGAATACTAGCATCCTATACTAAGCAGTTAGGATTGTAGGTAAAGTTAACAACAGTAGTAGCAAGGACAGGTTATGCATCAGGATATGATTAACGAAAAACAGTAACATGCTACACTACTCTAATGCAAGCAGTATAGAGAAGAATAGGCGATATCTGGTGATCAAAGGGGGGGCTTGCCTGGTTGCTCTGGCAGGGAGTCGTCAACAACGTAGTCGATCAGGGCACCAGCAGCGACGTCAGTCTCGTATTCTACCGGAGAGAAGAGGGGGGAAGAAATAGTAAATACGGAGCAAACAAAGCATCACAAAATATAACAAGGCAATACGCGGGCCAGGGGTGATCTAATGCGGTAGTAAGTGATACTGGTGAAGAGGGGGAAACATCCGGGAAAGTGTCCCCGGTGTTGGGGATATAACTACTGAGTGTGAACCGCCCCGGGAGGGCCGGTTCACACTCGTTCATGATCCAGGCCCATGTGGACGCCTGGAGCCCAGAGGCGAATTAAGGTCCATGTATGTAAACCGCCTTAGCGTTATAGCTTGTGTTGTAAGACAGAAAGGAGAGATCAAGCCGGACTCTTGTATGAGCCGGATTGGGACTCTAATAAACCGACCAAGGCCAATCCGTGTATATAAGGGGACGACCGGCCGAAGTTAGGGACAGAGATTTCGAGGCTAAGGCAAAGCTATTGCTCCTAGTCGCCGAAACCATATCAATCACATCACAATCGGACGTAGGTTTTTACCTTCATTGAAGGGGCCGAACCAGTATAATTCCCGTGTCTTGTGTCCGCTTTAACCTCTCTAGGTAAACCCGTACGATGGCCCTACGACTAAGTCCTTTCATGAGGACATCTGGCGTGACAAGTCCACGACAGTTGGCGCCCACCGTGGGGCTATCGCACGATGGTTTGATGATCTTAGAGGGCAAGTTCAAAGGACTCGAAGGCTATGCAGTGGGCCGGATGACTAAGAGTCGCCGCGGCAAGCTCTACATCGACGATGCGGACTGGGGCCCCGAGGCCGCTCGGTTGAGTACGGGTACCGGGTCCCTTTGGCGGCATACACGTGTTTATCGGCAAGATCGGCGAGCGAGTTCGGGCCGGACGTCTGCACCGACCTCGTCGAGACGGCTCAACGGGCGAAGAAGAGTCCTGCCTCGCTAAACCGGCGGTCAAGCATGTTTTCGTGGGAGTCGCCCACGGAGACTACGAGGGCGGATCAAGATCTGGTGACGAAACTGTTGTCTACTCTGGCGATTTAATCGTCACGGAGAAACCGAGTCTCTATACCAGCTACGAGATGGCCAGATCGGGGTTGTTCCGACGGAGAGAGTATTCCGGACCCTTCGATCTACCCCACCGGGTTGGGATCTTCATGGCCGGTGACGCAGCGGCGCTTCACTCTTCGATCATGGCGCCCCGGGCCACCGGTTCAACAATGATGATGGCAGCCGAAGGAGGCCCCGCGCCGCCGGCTCAAGTTTTGTCAGAGCTCTTCGACGCGTTAGCCGTGCTCTTGGCGGAAGCTAATCCGCCGGATCAGGACCTGTACAACGCGGAGATTGCAAAGGTGAGGGAACAGATCACTAATGCTAAAGCGGACTGGCAGCCATGACGAAAGGATGGCAGCGGAACGGGCGCTTTGGATGCGTTAGGCTTATAGGCTCAGCCGACCAGAGCGCCACGTGAAGTCATGAAAAGGAAGTACAGTCCCGTTTACCTTCCGCTTTCGAGGAAGGGGCTTTTCAATACCCTGTAAGGGACCAGTAATCCGCCGCCATTGGTAAGCCGCCGGAAGCACTGGGACGGCCGCACCGGTTCAGCCCGTATGATAGATCTATCTCGCCATCATACCGGCGGCGCCTGCATCGCATACACCTCCGTCACTACTCCAACCCGATGGATAACCTCGTGGCGGCTGCGGCACGGTTGGAGGCGATTCCAATTGAAGGCGATTCACCGCAGCGGTGGAGACACGCCGGGTTAAGGAGCTCCTCAGACGGCCTTGGCTCAAGAAGAAGCGTACTCGTCATACGAGATCGGATCCACTCCACCCCGCCCGAGCCGGAGAGCTACAGCCGACGCCACGATGAACCGGCCAGACGAGCAATGCGCAGCGTGGTCCGCCTCAAGGCAACAATCCGGCAGCGGCTTTGAAGATGCTCAAGTGGTAGTGGACCGCGCCAGGCACGTGGGGAGGCCGAGTTAGTAGCACAAGCGGAGGATCATCCGCCGCGCCGGTTCGACCGACCACCTTCGAACCAGGGTCACGTCCGGCTCTTTTGGGGTGCCTTGCCTTGTCCCGCTGCGCAACGTCACGATTGCCCAAGGACTTCAAGGGGCCACGCAGGTGCGAATTATACCGCCGACTTGGCTCCAGAGGCGTGGATAGAAAGCTACGAGATGGCCATGGAGATGCCGGGCGTGGATGAAGCCGCATGTGCGAAGTACTTCACAATGATGCTTTGGAAGGTACGGCGGACTTGGTTAAAAACTTGCCGCCCAACTCCATCAGCTCGTGGACCCGATTCTTGGACCCGGTTCATCCAAAATTTCAAAGACACACTGTAAGCAGCCCATGTCGGTGGTGGATCCGCAGCTTGTGTCCAGCGGAGGAGAGTCTACAACCCATTGGGTGCGCCGCTTTGGAAGTTTTACATTCTTCGCACCGGATCAACCCTGATTCCGCGATCTTGACCTTGGAAGCCAATTGCGGTTCGAGCCATTGAAATTGAAGCCGGGTCGCATGAAGCGTTTTGCCATGACATGGGCACTCTAATGGGCGTGTTGGTAAAAGTACGCTGATTCTCGATAGTACCAAGGATCCCGAATCTGATAATGATGAAGTGGGGAAGGGAAAAGAACGGCAGCCTGTGGTCCAAGCAGCACCATTTGGCGTGCAATGGAGGGAACAAGCGCCAGTTTAACGGCAAAGACGGGTTTCAGAGCCAACACCAATGCGCAGGACAAGGGTCAAGCCAGGGCAGGCAAATCAAACCGGGCGGTCACAATCCGGATCGTTTGAACTTCATATTAAATCAACCTTGTCCGAAGCACGGAACGAAGGAGGTACCGCGAACCACCTTTGGAAGGATTGTTATATTATGCAGGAGTTTAAAACTCCAACTCTTTCCAGTATGATCAAGGGACCGTGGCGTTCCGGATCCGCCCGGTTACGATGGAGGAAATTCGCCCGGGATTCGTGGTAATCCCATGGCAAGGCAATCAGAATAATCAAGGTAATCGTAACGATCGAGAACCAAGGGGCTACAATCAACAGCAGCAGTTATCGGGTTATCGAGCAACCCAAAGCAGTTGAATGGGGGCGATACCACGCCTTTACCACCAGTTTGGACCGACGGGACCGAAAACTTCAGAGGCGGGCGGTCGGTGTTGTTGAACCGGCTGCGCGCATTACCTACGCTGGTCCGAGCAGCCGATTGTGTGGAGCAGAGGATCATCCTCCCGGTTTACAATCCGGCCGCTTAGCCTTGGTGGTGGCACCCCGTAGGAGGGTACAAGTTTACCAAGGTTCTTATGGATGGAGGAAGCAGCATCAACATCCCGTACTACGAGACTTTCCGGCGTATGGGGTTAACAGATAGGCATCTTAGGCCGTCCAAAGACGGTGTTCCACGGAGTGGTGCACAGTAAGTCAACATTCGGTCGGTAAGATAGTTCGAGGTGACCTTTGGGGACGAACATGACTCGAACGTAAACGTTGACGTTTGAGGTGGTAAAAATTCAAAGCCCTTACCACGCCCTCTTTGGGCGGCCGGCTTATGCTAAATTTATGGCACGGCCCTGTTATGTTTACTTACAATTTGAAAATGCCGGGTCACAAAGGAACGATAACGGTTCATGGAGCCGCCGGATCGCTTCTAGAGTGCGAGGAAGGTGATGCGGCTTACGCGAGTCGGTTTGTGCCACTAAGAGTTAAAGTATTATAAAGATAATGTTGATCCCATGGATATGACCCCTTTGAAGAAGCCAACTACAGAGCATGATCCGGACTTGAAGTTCAAATCGGTGGCCGAGACGAAGCTTGTTGATTTTGTGCCCGGCGATTCATCCAAACAGTTCACCATCGCTGCCAACTGGATCCGAAATAGGAAAGCGCGCTCATCGAAGTTCATCCGTGAGAATCGGGACATTTTTGCATGGAAGCCGTCGACATGCCAGTGTACCGAGGGAGCTCGCCGAGCACACTCTTAATGTTGACCGAAATACAGACGGTAAAACAGTTTCTTCGCCGGTTTAATGAGGAAAGGCGCAAGGCCATCGGAGAAGAAGTTGCTAGGCTGTTGGCGCAGGGTTTATCATCGAAGTCTTTCATCCAGAGTGGCTCGCCAACCCGGTTCTGGTCCTTAAAAAGAATGGCACTTGGCGCGTAATGCGTAGATTACACAGATCTTAACAAAGCTTGTCCAAATAGATCCTTTCGCCTCCCCCGCATTGATCAGATTATTGATGCGACGGCGGGTTGTGAGCGCTTGAGCTTTCGATGCGTATTCGGTTATCATCAGATTAAGATGGCGGTTAAGGACCAGGAGAAACGGGCGTTTATCACCCCTTTTGGAGCCTTCGCTATGTGTCCATGCCTTTTGGGCTCAAGAGCCCGAGCAACTTATCGGTGCGTCTGCATGTAATTGTTTGCATAAACAGATCGGCCGTAATGTGCACGCTTACGTGGATGATATCGTGGTGAAATCAAGGCGTAAGGAACATTGATTGAGGATTTAAGGGAAACCTTCGACAACTTGCGGGTGTATAAGATGATGCTCAACCCCGCCAAGTGCGTCTTTGGTGTTCCAAAGCAGCAAATTGTTGGGTTTTTCGTGTCTAACCGGGGATTGAGGCTAATCCGGAGAAAATTACAGCTATCACCTCCTTAGCCAAGCCAAAATGCATCAACGATGTCCAACGCTTGGCAGCCGGATTGCCGCGCTAAGCCGGTTTATCGCGCCTAGGAGAGAAGGCCATCCCTTTGTACCAGATGTCAAGAAGACGGATCAATTCGTCGAGTTCACCGATGAGGCATTGGAGGACTTAAAGCGGCAATGGCCAACCCGCTCGTTTGCTGCCCCTATTGACAGGGAGCCGCTCTGTTATATGTTGTCGCTAATGCTAGGGCAAGGAGTGTGGCCATTGTGGTGGAGCGCAAGGAGGCGAGGAAGGAATATCCGGTTCAACGACGATTTACTACATCGATGAGGTTCTCATTGAATCTAAGCAAAGATATCCACATTGGCGTAAGCCGGTATATGGGGTTTTTATGGCAAGCCGAAGTCGGCAATATTTCCAAGGGCACCCCATCACGATTGGTTAGTTCGGCTCCTTTAGGCGATATCATCTTGAACCGGAAGCAATCGGCGGATTGCTAAGTGGGCTATAGAGCTTGGGCATACGGTTTAAAGTATGTGCCCCGGACGGCTATAAAGTCTCGAGCACTTGTGGATTTCATTAATGATTGGACGGAGTTGCAAGCACCGTAAGAGAAGCCGGATCACACCTATTGGACCATCCATTTTGATGGATCCAGCAATTGGAGGGCTCGGGGTCGGAGTCGTATTAACTTCCCCACGAGGTGATAAGTTACTGTTATGTTCTCCGCTTAATGTTCCCTTGTACTAACAATGCAGCTGAGTATGAGGCTTTGCTCCATGGCCTCCGGATGGCCAGAGAAATGAACCTCACCGGTTAAATGCTTTGGTGATTCGGACTTAGTGGCCCAAAGCAGGTATCCGCACTTGGGACTACAAAGATCCACTCATGGCTGCATATCGTCGGAAGTGGACGTTGTTGCGTGACATTTTAAGGGTACCAGTGGACCATGTGGATCGTCGGAAGAACGAGGCGGCCGATGCTTTGAGCCGGGTCGGGGTCCCAACAGAAACCGTCCCGCCCAACGCTTTTCCTTGACGTCTTTGCATAAGCCGCCGCTTAAGCCGCTCGATGAAATTGATTTGGCTATCCTCGATCCGGAGGCTCAATTGGTGGCGGCCTTGCACATCATTCCGGATTGGACGCTCCCTTATTTGGCGTACATGAATCGGGCGAAGTTACCGGAGGATGAGACGTTGGCGGCAGATAGTTCGCGGTCTAAGTCTATGACCATTGTTAATGGCGAAGTTGCACCGTCGCAGCGTGTCGTATGCGTTAGCTGTGTGTCCCCAAGAGGGCCGTGAGATATTGCGAGAGATTCATGAAGGGGATTGTGGTCACCACGCCGTTCAAAATCCTCGTGGCCAAAGCGTTCCGCCATGGCTTCTATTGGTTGACCGCCCATGCCGATGCGGAGGATCCGTCGACGGTGTGATGGTTGCCAAAAGTTTTCCAAAGGCGTTTCATGTGCCAGCCTCAAGAATTGAGGATGATTCCAATTACTTGGTCGTTCGCGACTTGGGGGCTGGATATGGTTGGACCTTTCAAACGATCCAAGGACAAAAAGACCCACCTGTTGGTGGCAGTGGATAAATTTACCAAGTGGGTCGAGGCAGAGCCTGTTAGCAAGTGTGATGCGGCCACGGCGGTTCAGTTCATCAAGCGGGTGATTTTCCGGTTTGGGTTTCCGCACAAGATCATCACGCATAATGGCACCAATTTGTCCAAAGGAGCTATGAAGGAATTTTGTGAACGGGAGCACATCCGCTTGATGTTTCTTCCGTAGCCCACCCGCAATCCAATGGTCAAGCGGAACGAGCTAATCAGGAAATTTTGAAAGGTATCAAACCCCGGCTTATGGTCCCTTTAGAAAGGACGCCGGGGTGTTGGGTGGAAAAGCTACCATCAGTAATATGGAGTTTAAATACTACCCCCAACCGATCCACCGGATACACGCCGTTCTTTATGGTCTATGGAGCGGAGGCGGTCCTTCCCAAAGGATATCCGCCACGACTCGCCCGAGTAGCAGCTTATGTTGAGGCATATAGCGAGGCAGCACGGCAAGATGATTTGGATCGACCGGACGAAGAGCGCGATATGGCAGCAGCTCGCCGGTTCTACCAAATAGGACCTTCGCCGGTATCACAAAGTGGGTTAAAACCAGAACCTTTCAGAAGGAGACTTGGTGCTGCGGCTCATTCAAGATCGTAAAGATATGCACAAGCTATCCCCACCTTGGGAAGGGCCTTTTGTGGTCAAGAAGGCTCTATACAACGGGTCCTACTATCTCGATTGATGTTCGAGAGCGAAAAGACTCACGCACGCCGAGGAGGAGACCAATGTGCCATGGAACATAGCTCATCTTCGGCCTTATTATACTTGAGCCATTGGCTCCACTTATGTACATATCAAGACGATGTATATATTATGAATAAAAGCAATAAACCGGATCCTCGCCAAAGCGGGTATCTGCTCTGCATAAAGGACCGGTTTGGGTACATGGAGATGATAATGTAAAAGCGGCCTCCGGTTTAACCCTTGGCCTTGTTTTTAGAAATTTTTGTCATTTGGGGGCTTGGTCGTGTCCGAACCAATGCAACACCTCTTGGCGGCGAAGCCACCGGATCATTTGGGGGCATGGTCACGTCTCGAACCAGTCACACCTCTTGGTCGGCCTAAGGCCATAGAATCACTTGGGGCTTTGGTGAACCCGAACCATCGCAATGCCATTTGATCGGCGTCATGCCACGAAGTTCGCTTTGGGGACTGGCTGACTTGAACCACCGCTACACCGTATAGGGGCTTGGTCATGTCCGACCATGGTAGCGCCATCTGATCCGGCTCAAGGCACCTTTCCTTGCAAAGTGATTTTCCTCATTGATTTTGCTTCCATGGGATCTTTATGCACTGCTGTTTGGTTTTGTTGGCCTTCTTAAACCGACAAAATTCTTTAAACCGGATTTATGTTCCGCATTCAATACCTTTTTAAAGTCGGGCGATTTTTGTTCCGGTTTGATTTTGCTGTTAACATCCCATTATGGAGTAACAGGGGCTTATCATGTTCGGCTACGATTTACACGGTAAATCGGTTTTATACGCAGTGAAGGACTGTTCTCCTGTGATGTTGATGGTTTATAAGGCCTTCACTTTCGGGTTTGACTAAAGCCAACCTGTGTGCCCTATCTTGGCGGTGCAAAATATGTTGCAGGATTTACTACGAAAGCCAACGGGTCCCGTACTGCCATGCAAAAGTTTACAGACTGAGATTGTACCGGCATTGTTCAAAGAAAGACACTTGCTATCCTATTACAAAGCCTTTTGAGGCCCGGTGTCTCACGCAAAGTTATGCCTTGAAAATTTGAATATGTCGCCCGGCTTGGCGGATTACGCTGCTTCACCGGGTTGGCGCAAGGTGGAGGGCACGGCGCCTGGCGTCGGTTCAGCTTCCTCTTCTTCTTCACCCAAAGCCCGAAGTCATTGGTAGACCACCAATCCGGGTTAAGGCCCGAAAGACAGCTTCTTCACTTATCAGCTCACCGGATCAACGTCGAGGCGTAAGTGTGCTTACGGATTGGAGGAATCAGGCTCGCACTTCCGGATGACAAAATCCACCCGCTTGTTGTTTGCGCCATAAAAAGATCGGTGAACTTCCAGATTGGCTTCAGCCGCCGCTGACTCGCCAATGACGCATTTCCTTTGTAATCCGTTTCAGGGCATCGTTATCGAAGGCTTCGCCGTTCTCTTGAGCGCTGGGAAAACCTTTAGCTATGTCAGCCGGATCAAGATCCGCTATCCATGCCTTGGCACGAAGTCGAGCCAGGCGCCACCGGCTGCGGATCGCTTCATCTCTTCAAGCTGTCCCGGAATCATGGACAGCCGGTCCAAAGATCTCTCTCGATCGTGGACGGCGCCGTGTTGTCGTATGAAGTGGCGCATATGGCATTGGGCGCCGGTATATAGCTGTTCAATCAGGTGTACGAAGCCTTGAGCTTTTTTCGCACGCCGAGCCTCAGATGAGCAATACGCTTGCTCGCACCAGTTTAGACAGCCCAAGTTAAACCGGCGGAAGCGTTAACACGTATATTCAAGATAAATTTACTTACCAAAGACGGCAGAGGTCATGGCATGCACTTGGCGCTTGAGTCCGGTAAGCTCTTCAACACCGGTTTAAGGGCCGCCTCCGCTTCCTCCGCCTGCTTTATTAAACCGGCTTTCTCGGTGTCCCAGCTTGACCCGCTCGGATTTGTACCACTCCTTCACCGCTCCATGGTGGTCGTATGCGGTCTTTAGCTCATCCTTGGTTTTGGTGGCTTCGCTATTTGGGTTTCAGATTGGTTCAAGGTCCTTGAGTTGCACTTTTGCTGGTGTATTTCATTCGATGACAAATAAAGCATGTTAGTGGTTTTCATTATACAAGTCCCAAGCTTAATACAAGTATTCAACTTGGCACTTGGGGGCTAATGGCTAGTTGATCTCAATTTGCTAAGGAGACGCAACTTAAGTCCCGTTTAACTTTGCAAAATTAAACCGACCCTTGGGGGCTACTATGCAAAGGAAAAGATGAGAAAGGTCAAATTATTACCTCATAGCGGTCCTTCATGCGATTTACTAGACCGGCTTCAAGGTCACGGCTTGTGTAAAGCCGTTCGTAAAGCCGGAATGAAGTTCTTAGGCGGAGAAATTGTCGTGAAGCATATGTCATTTCTTCCCTTGTCTTTGCCGATAGTAGTGGAACTTTCTTTGATGCTATGCTTGGCTAAAGCGACCGGTTGGCTAGGAGCGGTAGCCAAGACTGTCACAAGAACATCGCCATTTTCAGCGGTCTTGTTTGGGCTTGATGTCGCCTTGCTTTGGCTCGGCGGTTCAACTGGTCACGATCCGCTCGGTGGACGGGTTTGGTGGAGCAGGTCAGAGGTTTCCACTTGACCTCGGTTCAACTTCTGGCGGGTCAGCAGTATCATCCTTGTACAACTCACCAGAGCTTTCCTTGGCGGCTTCAGGATTTTCATGTGGCTGTTCTGGGGTTTTTTCCGGATCACCATCCGGAGTAGGATCAAGAGTTTTCGCTTTCTTGCTCAAACGAGCCTTGGTGCTACAATATTCAGAGTTGGATCAAGACAAATTGACCAAATTAATAGGGAATCGAATTGATGTACAAGAATTACATACCCTGCGGCGATGTTCAGCGGAGGCGGTTGTGGTGGATGAACCGCCAGACGAGTTGGAAGAGGCCTGATAATTCGAGTCGACGGATTGAGAGAACATCGGAAGAAACCTTTTAAGGGATAACGCCAGAGAGCAAGTCACCTCTGGATGACGCTCCGGATTGGGGTGTCCGTAAACCGGCCGAGGTAACCTGTTGACCATCGTGCCGGGTTGTACGGCGCTCTTCACCTCTGTGTCTTCAAGAAAAGATTTGGATTCAAATAAGCACAGGAATGGTATTTTTCACTTTCCGGACGGCGCGATTTAATTCTCTTAACAGCGCAAGCTCAGATTCGAAGAAAGAAGGATTACCTCAACAGGATCGGCATGACCGGCTTCGCATCATCCTCGGAAGAAAAAGTGTCGGTAAAAAGAAGGTAAAGAGGCCAAGCATATGCAAGAAGAAATACAAAGCGGAAAGCCGGTTTATGGCGGCTCCTCGTAAATGTCAAAGTTTTACCTCGGCTCGATTCTTCGTCCTCCGCGGTTCAGAGGACTCGTGGTCTTTTTCTTGCCAGCTTTCTTAGTGGCCTTGGACTTTGCGTGGCGCCCGGACCGATGCAGTGCGTTTCGAAGGAGCTTTCGGCTGGGAAGCAGCAAGCATTAGCATATGTCAACAGATACGAGCCCGAAGACAAGAAGAAGAGCTTACCACGGGCGGTTTGTTGGCGGCACAAAATGGAGCCAACCCGGTGAGGCTGCAAACGGAGATTGGCTCATCGAGCATCTTCTTGACGATCTCGGTGGTCTCCTGTTCGTTATGGGTAGCTCGTGGCGCCTTTGAGGATCTTTGAGGCTGCCGTGTACTCGTGCATCAATCCGGGCGGCGGCTCGGTGGCAACACGCCTAAGAGACCCAAAGAACGCACAAGATCCACGCCGTTAAGCCATTGGCCATTAGAGCCCGGAGCTTGATTATTTGTGGCGCGAAGTTTTTCCGCCCGTGGCGGTTAAGCGTGAAGGCAAAGTGGATGATGGTTGCTGAGCGGTGAGGACGGTAACCCGGCAAGGGATTTTCGCTGGCGCGCGGTGTTCGGGCAAGAGAACCAAGTTTGGTTCCAATCCTTTGGATGGTCAGGTGCTTGGCGTGAGGGAAATCGGCTTCCTTCCTCTTACGAATTGAAACGCCGCCCAGCTCCGTGTTGGGACCATCGTAAAATTTCTGCGCGACGGTTCAAATGGAAAAATCCGGAACAACTCCACGCACGGTTCTTCTTGAAGATAGACTTCACGTAAGACTTGAAAGTTGCATATGTTCAAACGGAATTGGGCCGATATCCTGCGGATGGAGTTGCAAACCGGCAAGGACGCCCCGAAAAACTTTGAACCGGGCGGCGTAACCCCGGTCTAGGTGCTGCATAAACACAATTACTTTCCCCGCCATGCTCGAGGAAACTCGCCTCCGAACACGCCAATGGAGGACGTCTTTTGGAGCCAAACCGCCAAGCAGGTGACGTAGCTGCTGAGCTGCGTCTCGGTGATTTTGGACCGACCCGATTGCAAGCAGCAAATTGAGGAGCCATTCCTAAGATTAAGGCTGCGAAGAAAGGAAAACGGTTCACCATTGAACAGGTCAGAGTTACAGATAATGTTAAACCGCAATCCAAGAAACCGGAAATTCCGGCTTAACTAAGGACTAATGGAGTGACGGATTAGATATCGATAGTTAAACCGCCAGAGGAGGCAGAGTTGAAAAAGTTGCTAAGTATAGATGTAAACAGGTTTCCCATGCAAAAGGAAATAATCTAGATCTACCGGGTTCAAGAAGGAAAATTTCATGACCTATGCAGACCTCCTACAAGGCAGAAGGTTCGTGCATGTTAAAGCGAAGGATCTGAACAAAGGGGAAGATGCCTAGAGTCGGGTAAACGCAAAAGCAGCCGTTTGCATATGAGGAGCGGTACGGCTGAGCCGCACGGCCATGGTGGAACTGGTATGAAGAATCGGCATGAACGCCACGAGCTATGAGACGAACCGAAGTTTCGAGATGAGATCTAGGGTTTAAAGAAAACCTTACCCGACGAAAGCGGAACCACGGAGGAGCGCTAAAACTCGTAAGATCGTTGATGCAGCGGCCCGGCGGAAGCGCCGGTCGAAGGTTGAGGGCGACGGCAAGAGCTTCGTGGTCGGCGGGTCGCGAGGAAGAAGAAGAGAGGAAGAAGAAGAAGAGAATGGCCCGACCGGTCTATTTATAAGGGACCGAGCAATCAACGGGCGCGAGAATCGAGGAGTCAAAAGCGGCGGAAGGTGCGGCGTCACCGATTTCCGGAATGGCATTAAATGCGTGGAATCTTACTGCTTTGGATTTCTTTATTAAGGATGACGTCAGACGCCTCGACACGCGAATCGGAAGATGACATCACGGCGGTTCGAGCAGCCGGGCGGTTTACGAAAGGAGGAAAGAGATCAAGAGTTTCTTGAGGGTGTGAAGATTAACATGAACCGTTCAAGTCAATCTGGGGCCTAATGTTGGGGATATAACTACTGAGTGTGAACCGCCCCGGGAGGGCCGGTTCACACTGCTCATGATCCAGCCCATGTGGACGCCTGGAGCCCAGAGGCTAATTAAGGTCCATGTATGTAAACCGCCTTTAGCGTTATAGCTTGTGTTGTAAGACAGAAAGGAGAGATCAAGCGGACTCTTGTATGAGCCGGATTGGGACTTCAGAAACCGGCAAAGGCGTCAATCCGTGTATATAAGGGGACGACCCGGCGAAGTTAGGGACAGAGATTTCGAGGCTAAGGCAAAGCTATTGCTCCCTAGTCGCCAAACCATATCAATCACATCACAACCGGACGTAGGGTTTTACCTTCATAGAAGGGGCCGAACCAGTATAATTCCCGTGTCTTGTGTCCGCTTTAACCTCTCTAGGTAAACCCGTACGATGGCCCTACGACTAAGTCCTTTCATGAGGACATCTGCCGTGACAAGTCCGCGACACCCGGTGTTCCGCGTTTTCGGACAGATGAACCAGAAGAGGAAAGTTACGGGTTCACTATGCTAGGGACGCGTGGCGGACGAACGGGCTGCATATTCGGATTCGTCTCGTCATTCTGAGCAACTTTCATGTACAAAGTTTTTCAATCCGAGCTACAGATGAATTTCTACAATTTTCCGAAGTTTTTAAACATTTACTGGAATCCCTGAAAATTGGCGAAGTCCTCAGTTTTAAACATCACTTAGTTGTTTTGCAGAGGCTATAGCTAGCATTCTACACATCCTTTGAGTTAGTGCCTTATATCAAATTTGGGCACTATGCTATGATCTACATGAAAGTCTCAGGTCCATCTACATTAGTGACCAATTGCTTGCTCAAATATTTGTTTTAAAAATGCTGTTGGAGGTCAATTCCAAAATCTGTTTTTCAGTTCTTCCGGTTAACAGAACATAGATATTTGTCATTTTCATAGGAATTAATCCGGGTAACTTTTGGATTTGGTCCAATGGAAACATTTGAGCCTTGTCAAGTGTACTACATATACAAATTAATTCCAGCTAAGTTATACTTTGTTTGACCACAGTTTTGTTGCCATCCAGAGGGTTAATAGAGTAGAAGTAACAGAAGCTAGCCATCGCTACAATAACATTCGCCATCAGAGTAGCGGCAAAGAGCAGCAATAATCGCAGCAGGAGTGGCCAAGCGCCGGGCGAGCAGCCTACGGGCGCTGAGCACACGCTGCCGAAGCGCCAGCCAAGCGAGGGAGGGGGGCGACGAGAGAGGGGCTGCATGGCAGGTGTGGAGGCGGCCTGTAGTGGCGCCGACATCGAGAGGAGAAGCGCCGGGGTTCGGCCTAGCAGCGTACGGTGGGCGGGAGGCGACCAGGCTAAGGGAAGGGCGCGGACGGCGAGCGCGGGTGTGAGAGCGCAGCACGGACAAGCAGCGGCCCTAGCGGGCGTTGAGGGAGTCCTGGATTAGGGGGTATCCGGACTGCCAGACTGTGTACTACGTCCGGACTATTGAAGCATGAAGATACAAGACTCGAGACTTCGGCCCGTGTCCGGATGGGACTTTCCTTGGCGTGGAAGGCAAGCTTGGCGATCCGGATATTATATTTCCTTCCTTGTAACCGACTCCATTTAAACCCTAGCCCTCTCCGGTGCCTATATAAACCGGAGAGGATGGTCCTTAGAAGGCCGATCACAATTACAATCATACCATCATAGGCTAGCTCTTAGGGTTTAGCCTCTACGATCTCGTGGTAGATCTACTCTTGTACTACCCATATCACCAATATTAATCAAGCAGGAAGTAGGGTTTTACCTCCATCGAGAGGGCCCGAACACAGGTAAACATCTGTGTCCCTTGCTTCCTCTTACCATCAGCCTTGACGCACAGATCGGGACACCCTACCCGAGATCCGCCGGTTTTGACACCGACATTGGTGCTTTCATTGAGAGTTCCTCAGTATGCCGTTCTTTGTCGGGCTCGATGGCTCCTTCAACCACCGTCAACGACACGGTCCCGGCGACTTTTCCCCGGACAGATCTTCGTGCCAGCGGCTTTGCCTCATGGGCCAATTCGCAGCCATCTGGAGCAGATCGATAGCCACGCCCTTAGCCACCAGATCGTGGTCGGAAACCTGAATCACGGGCGGACATCCGCGGATACTGGATCTTCGACGGATTCGGGCCTATGCCAGGAGGACCGGACAGTAACGACGAACACGGCTTAGACCTGCGGTCGAACAAAGCTCGGGGTGTCACCCCCGCGGTAGCCTGAGACTTAAATCCAGAGCAGGCTGCGCTGCCCAATGACGGGGGGCTGGACCCCGCCCCGCTGGTCGTGCACTCATCGGTGGTAGAGCCGAACACGGGCCTTACCCCTGTGGTGGCCTATGAATCCGGACCCCGGATTCAGATCCGGCGTTAGTTCCGTCCGCACACTCCGATCCAATGAGCCGAGTTGGGCTCAGGTAATGGAGTTCACCGCTGCGGATATCTTCCAGCACTCTCCCTTCGGTGACATGCTGAACTCATTAAAGTCTCTCTCTTTGTCAGGAGGCTCTTGGCCGAACTATGTCCGTCTCGAGTGGGAAGTAGGCGATGAAGGAATTCTTTGCCCACCCACCACCCACTTCATTGCCACGGTCGATGATTTAACCGATGTGATTGACTTTGACTCCGAAGACATCGATGGTATGGACGACGATGCAGGAGAATCACAGGAGCCACCGTTCACTGGGCGGTGGATAGCTGCCTATCCCCATGACATACACATGGCGGACACTCCGAAGGGAAACAATGGCGATGAGGCAGCAGAGGATAATCCCCCAGGAGGAAAAGCAAAGTATGGGCATCGTCGGCGCCGCTCCGAGCCCCGCCACAGGAATACCGGCCCAGAAGTCAAAAACAATCCGGATGGCGCCGAAGATGAATATAACCCTAGTCGGCGTGCCTTTCACAAGGCCGGACTGGCCATTGTGGGATACTTGGAGAGGGACAACTATACGCCCCCCTCCGAGGACGAGGCAAGCCTCGACAATGACGAATTCGGCGTGCCTGAAGATCCAGTGGAACAAGCTCGCTTCGAGCGATGGCTCATGGCCATGGCAAAGAGCCTGCAAAGGAAGCAACAACAGCTTAAAGCTGACCAAGATTCGCTGGTAGACAGATGAACCAAGGTCTTGGCCACTGAAAGATACGGACCTGACCGCCCCGACAAAGGGCACACATGGCACAACCAGCCACCCCAACCTAAGCAGGAGAACTCAAGGCACATGCCCCGACGTCAACACGCCACTACGGTCCAAAACAATACGAAGGACAAACGAAGAAGCATCCTCAAGCCTCGTGAGTAATCGGGTCATAAGCGTCAAAATAGGAAGGCCGGTGCTAATCCCAAAGAACTCCCGCACCGGTCAATCTGGACAAAGAATAGCTCGAGACCTATCCGCCCGAGTCACACACTTGATCAACCATGTGAAATCCCTGGTACCCCTAGAAGGACGGCAAAGCATACCAATAGAGAATGTCGGATCCTCAAAACAAAGCGGCTGGTCGTGCGCCGGAAACAATGAAGGGAGGCATCTGGTCAAAAGCCCCCCCCCCCAATAGCATAAAAGTACGGCCGATCGCCCACGGCCGCATTAACAACAGCAACTTAATTGCAGTACCTCTGGGACATAGCAAACCGGGGGCCCCATAACACATAAAACCCCCGCAGGTGTGAAACCACAAACAACATCTCCTAAAAGATGCTAGGGGCAAAGGCTACGTCTTTCTGGCCCATCATTCTAAACGGTTGTCTTCGGATCACCAAAAAATACTTCGCCAAAGAATAAATCTTCGCACCTTCCCACCATGCGGTAATTTCATCAGATGTTAACGGAACGAACCACATTGCCTAGATTCAACGTGGTCAATCGCGACGTCAACCCCGCCTCGTGGCGTAAATCATACAACTGCCTGGGTAGCGAGTCGCGCATGCCTATCAAAATTTTGATATGACAGCCAACCATCCAGACACCAATTGAGGAGTCCGCGCTACCCAAAGGTATAACGGCTGGGTTTACCAGGGCCCGATCAGAAGCCCTCGGACCAACCACAAGTGGACGCTCGGCTACCTCCGAGTATTTGCCTTACAAACTAACTTTGACGCAGAACAGGATAGGTGACGTGGAATCGGCCAGGACCCACAAGGAGCCCCCTAAAAGAAGGCAGTCCGGATTCACTCCTGATCCACTGACGACTCCCTCCAGTCCGGCCATCACAGGTTCCGCCAAAAAACACCTCTTTTCATAATCATACATCGTACTCATATGAAGAGACATATCATTTTGCTACAATATGTAGACTTAAATAACACTTACCGGACGTCGCTTTTCATCGACACCTCGTGTTACGCCCGATTATGCTAGGGGCTTCATAATACGACAATAAAGTCTGACCACCTTCTCGGTCGTCCGTCACCCCGAACTTATAGCATCAGCTCCGAATCATGTCTTGGGTCATTGGTTGGGTTTGTCCGGCTCCCTTGTTTTGCTACCTTACGTTCCGCTATATCGGCTAAGGTAGCACAGGGAGAACTACTGCGATTGTGTCCCAGATCTGCCGGACGAGCACCTCAGTAGAGAAAGCCGAAACCGATCATTATGATACAAATGAGAGTCGGGTCACTGTTCGAGAGGTTGTAAAATCCTTAAAGATTTATTCCGCACAACGCCATTATAAATGCAGAGTGCGACGGATCGGTCTTCCGATCAGCGCCAATAGAGCCCCTAGTTCGCCTTCCGAACACTAGGGGCTACGACCATACTCGAAGTTCCTATGACTAAGTGGGAGTAATAAAGCCTTATAGTCCGATTGCTCGGTTCGTGGTGAGAAACGCCCGCAAAGGGACCCAACTATGGGATAAAGAGTGTTCAGATATATTCAACACCCCGTATTCTTTTTACGTAAAGGGCATTTAATCGCCAACTCTCAGGATTTACATACATTAAACAGCCGCACAGGAAGAACATATGTTCAAACAAAATAGGCAATATATAAACGCCATAATCCCATATTACAAAAAAAGTGGCACGAATGCCCTCAGGGAAATATAATGGCTTTGGTACATTTATCCGCCGCAAGGCGGGCTCCCTTCAGTACACCTTCATAGTACAGTTCGGGCTTGCGATGCTCCTTACCCTCTGGCGGCCCTTCACCATCGCCTTTCTCCGCATCAAGCTTCCCCCAATGCACTTTTGCATGGGGCGAATGCCATACGTGCACCCTCTATGCAGACCGATCGCTTAATAGCATCAAGCCGAGGACAAGCGCCCACAATCCGCTTCACGAGCCCGAAGTAACTACACGGAATTGACTCCTCCGACCACAGCCGGACAATCAAGTCCTTCATGGCTAGTTCAAATTACAGGTGCGATTCGACCAAATTTCACCGATCGATAAAGGGCACCGGATAGTTCGTGCCAACATCTGCGACCATAAATCACTCTCCGCAGACTTCTTTTCCTCGGTTCGGTAGAATTGGGCGGCATCTGATATGCTGCGAGGAAGATCCGCAAACGCCCCTGGGAAAATAAGAACTCAGCTTGCCGCTTAGAATTCTTCCCATTATCATGAATAAATGGCTAAGAATACAGAAGGCCTTACCAGCCGCAACTTTCCTGCATCCCGAATGTCCCAGACAAAGACTCGGGCTTCTTCCCGAGCATCTTCCCGCGCTTGGAGCGCTTGGGCGAGTTCGGATTCTTTCCCTATTAGACTCTGCTCCAAGCCCTCGCTTTTCTTCACAGCCTCATGGAGCTCCCGCCACCGCGACAACCCTCGGGCCTCGTGTTTTTCACGAAGCGCCTATTCGCGGCAGCCTTCTCGTTGGCATCATCCACAACCTTTTTCAGTGCCTCATATTCGGCACTCGCTCCTAGGGCACAAATACTTTTCAATAAGCACAATTACTTATTTGTGCCTAATGCAAGACAATGTTTTATCATACCTTGTTTATCTTCTAATTGCTTCCTCACGCGGCTAAGTTCTTCCTCGGCCCGTTCCAGGCTCCGCTTCAGTTCAGACACTTCCACATTATGAGCGGCCGTCTTCTCCGCAGACGCCTGTGTTCAAACAAAGAGGTACACGTCATTAACGTAAGTTCCCACGACAAAAGAGGATCTGATCCCCTGCCCGGCTCCCTCTCCTTCGCCGGACAGTGTATCAGGGGCTACTACTCATATTATGACGATTCCTCAAAGGTTTCTCAGGAAACATACCTCAAAGGCCTTTATAAGGCCAAGGCAGGACTCGTTCAGCCTGCTCTCGGTGAACTGAATATTTTCAACCACCGCACCCATAAGGGTCCGATGTTCATCGATGATAGACGCGTTCTTTAATGATGTCGATAGACCGCCTGGCAGCTCTACCCGAACAGAGGTTGCCAGCGGAGTAGGCAGGCCTCCCACTGTTGAAGGTGGCTGCTCGCCCGATCCGAGAGCCTTAGAGGTCTCCCGGACCTTGTCCGGCTGTGGGCCGAACCCAAGATCGCCCCCGCTGACGGCACACTCCGGGGCCATTGCCCCCATGTGTCCGGCTCAAGTGATATGCCCCCCCTGGTCCGAGCCCCGTTGAGACGACACCTCGGTGTCGCGCCGGGACTTTGGGGAAGGGGCCTCTGGAGGCGTCTCGCTCGCCAAGGCGTCCGAGCTCAGTGAATCCTCGGATGAGGACTGGCCGGCGCGAGACTTCGCCGGACTGTGCAAAATATAGCAACAGTTAATACTACTATACCCAAAAACAATCCCGGACACGTATGCGTGTTCGGAATTTGTACACTTACGACTTCTCCAGGGGCTGGGCCCTGGGATCCCACTCCGGGCTGCTATCGGCAGCCGTGGTGGATGCCTCTGGGAAGGGACCTTTTCTCCTCTTAGGCGATTCGGCCTCCAGGGACAAGGAAGCCACACGCTTCTTCCCACCTTCAGAGTGAGGCTTGTCCTCCTCTGCTTCTCCCTCTTCGTCTTCCGAAGAAGGAGCGTCGCTTGAGTCTTCGGAATTTGCGTCTGAAGCCTCACGGTGACGGAGGCCACTCCGGGTCTTTTTGACCTTTTTGGAGGCCTCCTTCTTTGGTGCCTCGTAAGGCGTGGGGACCAGCATCTTCGTCAGAAGAGGTCCGCCGTTCCTCCCAAGAACGGGCCGGACAATGTATCCACTCCACTTTCTTTATCCATCCCTGAGGTCACGATGAAACACGATTAGGATGTCTCCCTCATGACATGCCAGCTGAAGCATGAATAGACAGAGCTTGGCTGTGACTTACCGAGCTTGGATAATGGGATGACTGATACCCACGGTCCTCTATGGGGCCCGGCCACGATTTTCCGGACTTAAAGAGCACCTTCCAGATATCCTTGTGGGAGGAATCATAAAGCTCCCGAAGGGTTTGGTGCTCGGCTGGGTTGAACTCCCACGTAGTACAAGCTCGTCACGACAGGGGAGAACCAGCGAACTACCATCACCGGACTACATCCACAAGTTTGACGTCCCTATCGACCACACCTCGAAGGTGCCCCGAGCAAAGGATGTATCATCGGACGAGCACCGCCGGGCCCTTCTTGGGCCAGACGTGAGCCGCAGTGAAGCTTCGGATCTGAACTCTTGAGCCGCCACCACTTTTTGCCGCGTGGTTCGGTGATATAGAACCATCTGCCGCCACTCCTTGACGGAGTCGTTGAAAGCGCCTTCGCCAAACGGCCTTGGGCATCTTGCTCACCATGGCGCGCTGCACTCGGCATGTTGTTCCGCTCACCACCTTGGGCTTTACATTAAAATCTTCAGCCACAAGCCAAGTGAGGTGAGATCCAAGAAAAGCTCGCATACCCACGATGAACGTCAAGATATTGAGGAAGGAGTTGGGGGAAAGATCATGAAAATCGATCCCGTAGTAATACATGATTCCGCGAACAAATGGGTGCAGGGTAAACCCGAGCCCGCGGACAAAATGGGGAAGGAACACGACTCTCTCGTGAGGTTCCGGAGTGGGGACGACTTGTCCTGCCGGGGGGATACGGTGGCTGATCTTCTGAGCCAGATACCCGTCGTCCCGGAGCTTCTTAATATCCTTCTCCAGGACTGTAGAGGCCATCCATCTGCCTCCTGCTCCGGATCCGGACATCTTTGGAAAGCTTCTCTTTGGTGGAAAGGAAGAGTGCTTGGGCGTTAGGGCTTGAAAAGAGGGGAATGAGCGAGCGGAAGGAGAAAGGCGTGGGTAAAGAGAAGGAGGCCTTGTCTCTTTATAGGGGCGGTAAGTGCTTTTTGCGCCTCCCCAGCTTGGTTGAGCCCGTTTTCCTCCCGCTCGCCGCGATTAGCGGTGCGGTTGGATTACCCATGCCCGTATTGATGAGAATCCCGCGATAAGGGGACACGATCTCCGCTTTGACAAGACGTGTCGAGGAAACCGCCTCGTAATATGCACAGTAGCTGGTTGTGGGGAAACGGTTCGAATAATGACCCGACCGTAATGGCATGTTACGTTGCCTAAAAAAGTTGTCAGTGGATTACGTTTGCGAAACATCATTCTCTCTATGGTGGCATGCGAAGATAATCTTGTGGATCCGGACACGGTTTGAGTGTTTGATAATTGCCTTGGAGTATTCGGAGGAGGAACCCGCCCTGCAATGCCGAAGACAAGACTGCGCGCCGGACTCATCATCATTGAAGCCTGGTTCAGGGGCTACTGAGGGAGTCCTGGATTAGGGGGTGTCCGGGCTGCCGGACTGTGTACTACGTCCGGACTAATGAAGCGTGAAGATACAAGACTCAAGACTTCGGCCCGTGTCCAGATGGGACTTTCCTTGGCGTGGAAGGCAAGCTTGGCGATCCGGATATTATATTTCCTTCCTTGTAACCGACTCCATGTAAACCCTAGCCCTCTCCGGTGCCTATATAAACCGGAGAGGATGGTCCTTAGAAGGCCGATCACAATTACAATCATACCATCATAGGCTAACTCTTAGGGTTTCGCCTCTACGATCTCGTGGTAGATCTACTCTTGTACTACCCATATCACCAATATTAATCAAGCAGGAAGTAGGGTTTTACCTCCATCGAGAGGGCCCGAACCTGGGTAAACATCTGTGTCCCTTGCTTCCTGTTACCATCAGCCTTGACGCACAGATCGGGACCCCCTACCCGAGATCCACCGGTTTTGACACCGACAGGCGTGGCCGGAGCTTCGGCCGTGTCGGCGGCCGGTGACGAGCGCGGCGGTAGAAAGTGCAACGGCGGCAACAAGCTATGGTGGCGATGGTATTAGCAGCAGGAAACAATGAACCAAGCCTACAGGAGAGGGGTTTCGACCGGGAGCTCACTGCGGAGGCACACGGAGGCCCGTTGGTGGCTTAGGAGCTGCAGAGGCAATGGATCGACGAAGAGTAGCGGCGACGATCGAGGAAGAAGATGGCGTCGATCCGGTCAATGAGGTGGCCTCCCGGCCTCGATCCGGCGGCGTAGTCGACGCTGCGGATGGAATACTAGCATCCTATACTAAGCAGGTAGGATTGTAGGTAAAGGTAACAACGGTAGTAGCAAGGACATGTTATGCATCAGGATAGGATTAACGGAAAACAGTAACATGCTACACTACTCTAATGCAAGCAGTATAGAGAAGAATAGGCGATATCTGGTGATCAAAGGGGGGCTTGCCTGGTTGCTCTGGCAAGGAGTCATCAACAACGTAGTCGATCAGGGCACCAACAGCGGTGTCAGTCTCGTATTCTATCGGAGAGAAGAGGGGGGTAGTAAATACGGAGCAAACAAAGCATCACAAAATATAACAAGGCAATACGCGGTGCCAGGGGTGATCTAATGCGGTAGTAAGTGATACTGGTGAAGAGGGGGAAACATCCGGGAAAGTGTCCCTGGTGTTCCACATTTTCGGACAGATGAACCGGAGGAGGAAAGTTATGGGTTCACTATGCTAGGGACACGTGGTGGACGAACGGGCTGCGTATTCGGATTCATCTCGTCGTTCTGAGCAACTTTCATGTACAAAGTTTTTCAATCCGAGCTACGGATGAATTTCTACAATTTTCCGAAGTTTTTAAACATTTACTGGAATCCCTGAAAATTGGCTAAGTCCTCAGTTTTAAACATCACTTAGTTGTTTTGCAGAGGCTATAGCTAGCATTCTGCACATCCTTTGAGTTAGTGCCATATATCAAATTTGGGCACTATGCTATGATCTACATGAAAGTCTCAGGTCCATCTACATTAGTGACCAATTGCTTGCTCAAATATTTGTTTGAAAAATGCTATTGGAGGTCAATTCCAGAATCTGTTTTTCAGTTCTTCCGGTTAACAGAACATAGATATTTGTCATTTTCATAGGAATTAATCCGGGTAACTTTTGGATTTGGTCCAATGGAAACATTTGAGCCATGTCAAGTGTACTACCTATACAAATTAATTCCAGCTAAGTTAAACTTTGTTTGACCACAGTTTTGTTGCCATCCAGAGGGTTAATAGAGTAGAAGTAACAGAAGCTAGCCAGCGCTACAGTAACTTTTAGTTACTGTAGCAGCGAATCGCAGCGGCAGGAGTGGTCGCAAGCGCGGACGAGCAGCTACGGGCACGGGCACACGCGGCCGAGCGCGCACGCCGGCGGGCAAGCGAGGGAGGGGGGCGACGAGAGCAGGGCTGCATGGCACGTGTGGAGGCGGCCTGTAGTGGCGTCGGCATCGAGAGGAGCGGCGCCGGGGTTCGGCCTAGCAGCATACGGCGGGCGGGAGATGAGCAGGCGCAGGGAAGGGCGCAGACGGCGAGCGCGGGTGTGAGAGCGCAGCACGGACAAGCAGCGGCCCTAGCGGGCGTGGCCGGAGCTTCGGCCGTGTCGGCGGCCTGTGACGAGCGCGGCGGTAGCAAGTGCAACGCCGGCAACAAGCTAAAGTGGCGATGGTATTAGCAGCAGGAAACAACGAACCAAACCTACAGGAGAGGGGTTTCAACCGGGAGCTCACCGCGGAGGCACACGGAGGCCCGTTGGTGGCTTAGCAGCTGCAGAGGCGATGGATCGATGAAGAGCAGCGGCGACGACCGAGGAAGAAGATGGCGTCGATCCGGTCGATGAGGTGGCCTCCCGGCCTCGATCCGGCGGTGTAGTCAACGCTGCGGACAGCGAAGGCGCTGCTGGAAAGGTCCCAGCCCGCAGGGACGACAGAGAGCATGCGGACGATGAGAACCATGGCGTCAATGGCTCAGTAGTGCGCGAGGAAGGAGGCAGCGAGCAGGAGGAAAAGTGGCGAGGCTAGGGTTCTCCGGGGGGGTTTGGGTGGCCTTATCCATCCACGCGACCGAGGGATCGCCGACGCGTGCACATCGCCGGCTATGGCGCTGGTGGATGAGCGCCACGCCCTCCCGTGAACAGGCGGAAGGAGAGGCTCGGCTGGGTTGGGTCATTTTGCCTAATGGGCCACGTGCCCAGTAGATTAGGTATTATGTTTCTCACCTCCTTTTGTTTATTTTTTTCCTTATTTATCTACTGTTTTGTATTTAGTTTAGGTACTAAATGATTTTAGTATAAGTTGAAACTCCTCACATAATTACCTCCTGATATTTTAGTTGTTGTCCAAAAAGTTTGGGTTATTTAGAAATGTTTGAAATTAAGTTCGTATTTTAACGGGCATAATAAGTGATGCTTGTTCACTTTAATTGTTTCCAGGGAAATCTAAAAATCCATTAAATGATAGTTCCTAAATGGTAATTACTTAGTGAATATTTTCAACCCAACACACATTTTTATTTGACAGTTTGAAGAAATAAAAATTTGACTTGTTATTTGAAATTTGAATTTGACTCCGATCATCAAGTGGCAAATTGGCTTAATAAAACATGATGACATGGTACATTAGGGTGGGGTTACTGTAGCTTAATTATCCGGGTGTCACAGGGGCATCGTCCAGTTCCTGAAGCCCCTCCACGAGCTAGACAAGAACCCCAAGTTCACCAAGAGCATGAAGACAATGGAAATCCTCCACGACAAGAGCAACTTGAGGGAGACAATCCTCCTCATCAAGGACGCCATCACCCTCGACCCCAACACAATGAAGAGCAACGCTACGGCAAGCTAAATTTCACCATGCCCAAGTTTTCTGGAAGCAATGATCCCGAAGAGTACCTTTCATGGGCATTGAAGGTTGACAAAATCTTCCGCTTGCACAACTGTGAGGAGGAGAAGAAGATCGCTATGGCATCTCTTGAGTTCCAAGACTACGTCCTCATATGGTGGGAACAAGTCATTGAGCGCCGTGAGGCAAGAGGTGAACCACCCATCACTACTTGGGCGCAAATGAAGGATGTCATGAGAGCATTTTCGTACAAACCAACTACAACCGCAACCTCTTCAAGAAACTCCAACTCCTCAAGCAAGGAACTAAGAGCGTTGAAGAATACTACAAAGAAATGGAGATTGCCATGATAAGAGCCAATGTCACGGAAGATGATGAGCAAACTATGGCACGTTTCTTGAAGGGACTCAATCATCCTATCAAGAAGATAGCCGACTTCCAACCTTACTCGAACCTCATCGAGCTAGTGCATCAAGCTACCAAGGCGGAACGTCAAGTGCAAGATGACTTAAAGTACGCCAAGTACTCTTCCAAGAGCTACGACTTCTCCAACAACCAAGTTTCAACGACTCCAACACCTTCTACCTCAACCAAGCCATCTACAAGCAACGACGACAAGTCAATTTACAAGAAAACTACGACAACCACAAGTCGTCCTCCTACTACGAGCAACTTCAAGCCGAGAGCTTTATCATCTACAACCCCATCATCCTTCGAGTGTACCAACAAGCGCACCATCATCCTTAACGACGACGGAACCTGTGATTCCATGAGTGAAGAGGAAATGGAATCCCTTGAGCAAGTGGCCATGCACCGACAAGTGAACAAAGATGAAGATGATCAAGTCTTTTGTGATGAAGATCCGAGCCCCGCTCTCGTTGTGTCCAAGATCTTGACACTTCGACATCAACAAGACGAAGACCAAAGATGCCATATTTTCCACACCAAGGCCGACATCAACGGAAGGTCCGTGAAGGTCATCATCGATGGAGGGAGTTGCCATAACTTAGCAAGTGAAGAATTATGCTCCAAGCTCCAATTGCTCAAGACAAAGCACCCACACCCATACAAGGTTCAATGGCCAAGCGACTCCAGCACTATCCAAGTCGAGCATATGGTGCAAGTTTCCTTCAAGGTTGGAGCTTACGAAGACACTTTGGAGTGTGATGTCGTTCTAATGTCCGTTGACACCTCCTTCTTGGACGACCATGGAAATTTGACCGAGGCGTCATCCACAATGGGCGTACAAATCACTATAGCTTCAAGATGAAAGGAAAGGAGTACGTTCTATGACCTATGTCTCCAAGCCAAGTGATCGCCGACAAGCAAGCCACCCATCATGGAGAGAATGGTGAGAGAGCGAACCACCCAAAAGAGAGTGAGCGCCACAAGCCAAACTTGAGTGCCTTCACGATGAGCGACAAGAAGAACTTAGTCCTATGTGCCATCAAAAGTGAGATGAGAGAAGTGTGTGAGAACCCATCAAGTGTTATGCACTATGTCCTCTTGTGCAAGGACTAAGCACAAAAAACTAACACCTCTCACAATCTACCTTTAGTGTTATCTTCTCTTTTGCAGGAATTCCAAGGCGTATTCCCCGACGAGCTACCTCCGGGTCTACCTCCACTACGAGGCATCGAACATCGAATCGACCTCATCCCCGGAGCACCCCTTCCTAACAAGGCTCCCTACCGCGTCAACCCCGAGGAAACCAAGGAGATCCAACGGCAAGTACAACTCATCGACAATGGCCATGTACGAGGAAGTTTGAGTCCTTGTGTCGTATCGGTAATCCTTGTTCCCAAGAAAGATGGTACATTTTGCATGTGTTCCGATTGTCGTCCTATCAATGCTATTACCGTGCATTATTGTTACCCCATTCCACGCCTAGATGATATGCTAGATGAGCTTAGCGGAGCCACCATTTTCTCTAAAATTGATCTTAAAAGTGGCTACTATCAAATACGCATCCAAGAAGGTGATGAATGGAAAACCGCATTTAAGACCAAATTTGGCTTATATGAATGGCCCGTTATGCCAACGGGTTTATCCGAAGCACCCGGTACTTCCATGCGAGTCATGCATTTTGTTCTTCGACCCTACATTGGAGTATTTGTTGTGGTCTACTTTGACGACATTCTTGTCTTTAGCAAATCCCTCAAAGATCATGCCACCCATCTTAGAATCGTGTTGCAAACTCTTAGAAAAGAGCACCTTTATGCTAATATGGACAAATGCCTTTTTGCTGTTGAGAAGCTTGTTTTCTTGGGTTTCGTTGTGTCTTCTAAGGGTGTGCATGTAGATGAATCTAAGATCAATGCTATTAAAACTTGGCCCCAACCAACCAACTTGCAACAAGTGTGAAGTTTCCTTGGTTTAGCCGGTTTCTACCGTAGATTTGTTAAGGATTTTAGCACCACTGCATCTCCTTTGCACGCTTTAAGTAAGAAAAATGCTCCCTTTGTTTGGGGACCATCCCAAGACACCGCATTTAATGAACGTAATAATTTGCTTACTCATGCTCATGTGCTTGCATTCCCCAACTTTGACAAACCGTTTGAAGTTCATTGCGATGCTAGCGGTAACTGCATAGGAGGTGTGTTAACGCAAGAGAAGCGCCCCATAGCATACTTTAGTGAGAAACTTTCCGGAGCGCAACTCAATTATCCCATCTATGACAAAGAGCTATATGCTTTAGTGCGAGTTTTGCGTGAATGGGAACATTATCTTCGCCCTCATGAATTTATCATTCATACCGACCATGAAAAACTTAAGTATCTCAGGGTAAACTAAGTTGAACAAGCGTCATGCTAAATGGAGTGAATTCATTGAGATATTTCCTTATGTCATCTAGTACATCAAAGGTAAGGAAAATGTTGTGGCGGATGCGCTTTCTCGCAAATGCATGCTTGTTACTGAACTTGAATTGCATGTCATTGGCTTTGAGCACATAAAATATTCCGTGTTTGTTGTTGTGGACCGATTCTCTAAAATGGCACATTTCATTCCATGCAACAAGATAGACGATGCTTCACATGTTGCAAATCTTTTTTGTAGAGAAATCTTGCGCCTACATGGAGTACCAAACACGACTGTCTCGGACCGCGATGTCAAGTTCTTGAGTTACTTTTGGAAGACCTTATTCTCCACGGCTCAGAATCAAGCTACTATTCTCCACGACATACCATCCACAAACCAATGGCCAAACGGAAGTGAAGAACTGAACACTCTCCACTCTACTATGTGTGTTGATCAGGAGGAACATCAAGGAGTGGGAGGAGTGCCTACCCATTGCCGAGTATGCCTACAATCGTGCAAGACATTTGACTACTGGCAAGTCCCCCTTTGAGGTCGTCTATGGTTTCAACCTGTTGTCCCCATTGGACATTCTTCCTCTACCACTACAAGAACGCATCAACATGGACGTGAGTGCCCGAGTGAACTACCTCAAGAAGATGCATGAAGATACAAGGCACACCATCGAGCGCCAAGTACAACGACTCGCGACCAAGCTCAACGTCAACAAGCAACCTATGATATTCAACGTTGGAGATCTTGTGTGGCTACACCTTCGCAAGGACCATTTTCCCAACAAATGCAAGTCCAAACTTATACCACAAGCAGATGGACCCTTCAAGGTGCTAGCATGCTACAACAACAACACTTACAAGATCGCCTCCCGCGCGACAAGTACAACGTGAGCGACGTCTTAAATGTCAAGGATCTTTCTCCCTACCATGGTGATGAAGAATTCGTTCCAAGGTCGGATCTTTCCCAAGGGGGGGGGGGGAGATGATGCGGAGCATCCCAAGGTCATCCCCGTGGACCTACCTACATCTCCCACGACACCACTTGGACTAACAAGAGCTCGAGCAAAGGCTATAGAAGATAAGGTGAACTTGCTCCTCTCCGAACTTCCACTTTCTACATATGAGACATGGCTACTACCTCATGCGGAGACCCTATGCGTGATCAGGTATTTGGAGGAAAGCCATGGATCAGCTACATCCAACGGATAAGACAGCGAGGACACCAAGTTCAATGGACAAGAAGAAGGACTGCTCAAAACTCCCAGTCATCGGACGACCGACGCCTCTCGGACATCCGACGCCTGGAGGCTCCAACCGGCTAGCCAAGTCCCAGCCCGCGCATGCTCCAACGTTCGGACGACCGACACCAATCGGAAGACCGACACCTCCCAGCGTCCGGATGACCGAGCAACACCGGACGACCTGCACCCTCACACCCGAGCCAAAACATTGGAAGTATGGAGATCACCGGACGACCGACGCCTCAGACATCCGACCCCGATCGGACGTCCGGCCAAAGCACACCCGAGCCAAAACATCGGACTTCCAACGAGCACCGGACGTCCGGACCCTCACGAGCCATCGGACGACCGGTGACCGTCGGACCTCCGACGCCTATATGACCGCCAGCGTGTTGGGCCGAAGCCCACTTAGCCTTTCATCCACTAAGACTATAAATAGACCTCCTCCTCCCTCTTTCTAGGGTTAGCCAAATAGTAGCTCATTGAGAAGCTTTGCTCTCCACTTGATCCCCTTCTCCTTAGGAGTTCATGGCCTCTACGGAGAAGATCTCCCAAGTGGATTCAAGACCCCATACGGGAAGACTCTCAAGACCTCCTCTCGGAGAAGAACGTGCCTCTTGTATCGTCCCTTGTTGAATTCGGATCGTGTAACTATTTGTGTTTCGAGGATCTAGCATATGTGTGACCAAATCTTGTTGGTTTGAGTGATTCTCTCGTGTTTTCCCTCATGATTCCCCCTCGTGTTCTTCGTGTTCTTCGTAGGATCCCTCCATTTCATGGAAGATCGGGCAACTAGGGTCCTACCCTACATCAGACCGGATTGGTGGATCATGGCAATTGCCATGGGGTAGTGGGGAGCCAACCCCCTGCCACGCTCCACTATAAAAGGGGAGCGCGGAGGTGGGCGAAAGGACTCACCCATGCATCTCTTTCTTCTTCTTGTGCTCCTCTTTGACCATGGTGAGGGGAGAGGGCGCGGTCGAGCTCCGGCGGTGGCGACAAGGGCCTCCCCTAGGAAACGCATCCCTGCCCCAGCCGGGGATGCAGGGGCAAAATCCAGCGCATAGGGTGGTGCTCTAGGATGCGGACGTGGCCGGTGAGGTCCTCGAGGCCGGGGAAGATGCGGCAGTGCTCGGTCGCTCCTCCCCTAGCTGCCCGGCTCCAATGGAGGGCCATGTCGAGGACACGCCGTTGCAGTTCATTATCAGGCTAAGCGAGCCTCGCGCAGCCGTCTTCGGCTTCCTACTCCTTTTGCAAGGGTGATGGAGGTTTAACAGCCGCAAGGGTTGAGTTGCAAGGGTGATGGAGGTTTAACAGCCGCTAGGTGGTAGTGGTAGACGAGGAAGTCATGTAGCATGCACAACTGGGTGACAGCAACCTTCTGATCATGCCCGGCACGACCGATGGTGTACTCGAGGTCGAAGCCGACCACTTGATACTTGTCCTTGGCAAGCAACTGCTCCATAGTTACCACTCGTTCGTGTACAGCGCCGAGAGGGCCTTCCCCCTCACATGGGTGTCTAATACGTGATGCGTGGTGAACTGCCTGCCGTTGTCATTGTCGGCCGCTGGGAGCGCCATTGGAGCCACGGGGAGCGCCATTGTAACCGCAGGATGTCCTGTCTGTATGTGTCGACATGGATGTGCTTATTGTGTCGTTTGGCTCGAGAGATGAAGGTAAATGGCCGCAAGAATAAATGGGGGCCGAGTGGCCTGGATTCTCGGCACGTCCGCATGGCATTTTTGCAGCGGGTAACTGCATCGTCGTGCCGCGCCCGGCGCAACCGCATGCACACGAATGTGTGTGATCGTGCACCGACCCCAAACACTGGCAGCACGCGTGGCGGGACGAGGGCAGAGCGTCCGGAGGGACACGAGAGCAGAGCACGCACGGCGGGACGCGTGCAGAGCACGCCACGGCCGCCTCAATCGCAAGCAACCACACGCATAGAGCAGTTGAACACACAGGAAATGGTCGCCTACAAGTCGGCCGGGCTGCGTAGAGAGCGGTCGTGTGCTACTACCTCCATCTTGGTCTATTAGTCCCCTTTATATTCTATGCCATACTTTGCCCTTAAATTTAACCAACAAAATGTTAATGCATGTTATAAAAATTATGTAATTGGAAACTATGTTCAAATACGAATCCAACCATATAATCTTTGGCGACATGCATTCATATTTTATTAGTTAAATCCTACTTATAAACCAGGACGGGGGTATAGTAGGTAATTAAATCGCAAAAGTTTTTTTATTAACTGTATGTGTACGTGGCCATTCGTCCTCCTCTCGCACGTCTTGTCACCCCGCTGCCGCAAACGTCCTATAGCACAAGCTTGCGCAGCGCGCGGCGACATTCTTTTGGCCGAACGGTGGCTCAAAGTGGCGCCAATGAATCGTCGGTGAGCCCGTTCTCGTGCAACCTTGCAGGTTCCCGCGCAAGCTTCCCGCCCAACTCGGTGAAATCCCCTAAAATCCCAATGCTTACCGGCCTGCTATATAAACCCCCACAGTTGGCGAGTCCTGCATCGCATTTTCCCCTCCCTCCATGTAGCTTATCTCGTCTGCTTCTCCCACAATCACCAATGGCCTCGGTCCGTCGTCATCGCTCGGCCACTCCGCCGTCATCAGAGGACGGCTCCACTTGGGAGGCTACACCACGGCGACAACTTAGTGTAGTGCGTGTGGCGTCCCTGTTGGGTGTGCGCGGAACACCCACCACACGCTCCGCCGCCGCTACCCGTCGGCAGCCGCAGCCTACCGCCGTTGCCGCCACACCACCATCGAAAGCCAGGGCCATCGCCCGCTCCATCGTCGCGGCCCGAAGGCGGGAGGTGGCCGTCGTGGCTGACACCCCACTGCCAGACACCGTGGCCATCACCCGCTCTACCACCGCAGCCCGAAGGCGGGAGGTGGCGGTCGTGGCCGCCACCCCATCGTCGGCCGCGGTGGCCGCCAGCCCACCGTCGACCACCGGGGTCATCATCCACTCCGCCACCGCCGCCCGAAGGCGGGAGGCAGAGGTGGAGGCCCACACGTGCGTCAGCGACCTTGCGCGCTACACCGAGTTCCTGCGGGAGGAGGTGCGCCTCGTCAAGCACGCAAAGAGCCTTTCCGCCGCCGTGGCCGCAGCACATGTCGCCTCAGAGGCGAGGAATCAGGGGATCTACGAGGAGAACCACCACTTCGAGAGGGGTCGTCTGGAGCGGTACAGGGTGTTCTAGGTGAGCGTCGCTGAAGGTGTAGCAGCGACAGGCACCGTATTGCAGTTGTCCAGCTCGTCGGTAGGCTCCTCCTCCTCTTCCTCTTACTGAGCACGCTCAGTGGAGGAGAGGCTACTGGAAGTAGTACAAAGCCCCTCCATAGTAGTAGTATTTAGGGGCTATTTTGTTCAGTTCATCTGACTATAGATGTGGTGGAACTGCACACCGTACTTAAAATTGGCTAGTATATATAGTTGAACTAGCTATTTCAGTACGTGGTTGGCAACAATTGGGGAAAAGTTTGGTCGGTTCAGCTGTCGAGTTGAACTGTTTGTATAAATTAAGAATGACTTCTTAATCTATGAATGAAATCTATGCTTAATTACTGAATTTTAGTTGCAAAAATTAGATAGTGCTAGTGATTTTTAGCTGCATATTTTGACAAATCGCAGTGTTACAAGGTTGACAAATGGCAATGTTACTAGATCAACAAATGTCAATCTTTCCAGTTTGACAAATGGCAATATACCCAATATGACAGATGCAAATCTTACCAAATTGTCTGGACGTGGTTGCACACGGGTCATCCAAAACAACCGTTTGCGTTGAAGGGATGTACAAATCCTGCTCGACACATTTTCTCTTGGCTTAGCACCGAATTTTGGCTTTGCATACTGTATTCAATCTGAACCGTTTGCGTTGAAGAGATGCAAAAATCCCGTGCTGCGAATTTTCCCTTGACTTAAGGGGGAAGACCATAGCTCTCACTTTGCACACGCGTGTTCTATCTAAAACGCTTGTGATCAAGAGCTGCACAAATCCTGCTCGGCACATTTTCCCTTGGCTTCCTGGGGAAGCTGTCAGTTTGCACACGGGTGTTCTAACTAAAACGTTTGTGATGAGTGTTTTATATTTAAAAACCATTGACATTTTTTTCAAAAGAAAATCGTTTGATAAGTCTGTACATTAAGAGAGAAAAATGCAAGTTTGTTCAAACCATATATTTCATTCAGTCACACTACGAATTTATATTCATGTCAAGATACAATATTAAACCCAAAAAAAACTATTTCCGGCGGCGGCGGAGGCGGCGTGCCGCACCGTCGTTGTCGTCCTCTGGGACACTGTTGTTGAAGTCTTCAAGGCAGCACATAATGTTCTTCACTTGGAAATCAAACATCATGTCGTCGCGCGATCGACGGGCGGGGCGCGGGAGGATGACAACTGGCAGCGCTGAGAGGTAGTGGTCGACAGCGTCGTCCCATGCCGTAGAGGGGGGGCGCACGCAAGGGCACAGGCGTGGCTAGTGCAACCAAACGCACGGGGACCGGCGCCGCGGTGGGTGGAGGGGCGCGCACGGGCACGGGCGCTGGCATGTACACGAGCTCGCGCGGGTCCGCCAAGACCTCGCTGATGCCCGCGGCTTCCAGCTCTGCGATAGTGCTCGGCGACCAGCCCGTCAATGCTACGGGGATGGTCGCTGGCGCGGGAGCTGGAACGGGAGCGGGGGCAGCAACCACCGCGGCCAGCTCGTTCAGGGCCATGTCCATGAGGCCCCATTCCTCCTTATTTTCATTCTCCTCCGGCTCGGAGTCGACTTCACCAAACTTGAAGACTAGTGGCATATGATCCTTCTGCGCCATGGTGTTGGTGCAGGTGTGCGGGAGGGAGGGGAATGGGAGGCGAACAGTAAGGCCGCCCATATTAAATAGTGGCTCGGGCGCCATTAATGGAGAGGATGCGAGCAAGGTGGGCGTCCATGGAAGTCAAAGGGCTCGCTTCCCAGTGAGCCTACGCAACGTACAACGCTTCCCAGTGAGCCTGAGCATTGGAGGACAACTTGGACGCCTCTCGGTCAGCCTGCGCACCGGACTGCGCTCGCACGCCTCTTGTTCAGTCAAGTAGTTGTCCGCACGGCACCTCCTATAGCCATTAAAACCAAGACACGTGGTGTCACGTGAATGGTTTGTTTAGGGTTAGCAAAGACATATATGAGAATTTGAGAGCTTTGCTCCTTCTACCACCTCCATTGGAGATCAAGATCTCTTAGGAGAGGATCCACTTTTGGATTTTAAGACTTCCATCTTGGAGAAGACTACCATCATCAAGACCTCATCTCCTAGGAGTGGGAAGAACTCTACCATTGTATCTTCCCTTTGATTGTGTTTGTGAACTTGTGAATCTTGTGTTGCCACTCTAGTGGATGTGTAATTAGGTATTGTTGGGGTGAATTCCTCTTTGTGCTTCTTAGTGTTCAACCCTTTTCCCCTCCAAGTGTGAAAAGATCTATCTTAGGGTTTCACCCTACAACACAAGTGCCCACAAGATCTGCGAATTATAAAGACTTCAGGCTAATTGCGTTCTTTAACCGCGATCTCACCTATCTGACAGGTCACTGCGGTAAGTGGATAAATCTGCACGTCCATCGCAGGATCATACATCCCCCATGGTTCTCTGATGCCATTGAACACAAGGGCTTCATTTACGCTGTGGACTCCTTCTATGGCTGGACGTATTGCTGGCCTACTCCAGTCATCGCTACAAACAGCTGTTACAGCAGTATGTTACTTTCCCATGATATCATGATGGCTTCATTATATTACTGTCAACATTTACTGAAAAAATATTCATGCTCATAACATGTTGTTCTTAAGATTGACTACAGTACGAGCCCTTTTTTATTTGACTCCAACTTGATATGATGTTGTAGGCCGCCTGGTGTCCCTACCCTTCCTAATCCTAGAACCTTTCAAAGAAAAGTTGCATGGCAGTTGCAGGTGGTTCCTGGCTCGATCAGACAACCGCGAACGATTGATGATCGTTTGCACATACCAGACGTGTTGTTCCGCGGAATACAATCACAGTCAGTGCAAGATCTTTGAGCAGGATCCCAGCATCTCTGGGCCTTCAGGAATTTTTGACTGGAGGCTAGTAAGTAGCCTTGGTACACGCTCTCTATTTCTCAGACTGAATTATCCGATTAACCAGGAGATAACCGACGGCAAGGATCATGATGGCAGCGCGGTTTCGTTCATCAGGAAAAACTGTGTGTACACAGCGTACCATGTGTCTCTCCATGCACCATACCCTAATATGTGCCGCCATGCTCTGCAGCCCAAAGTAGGAGAGAGGGTCGAAAGTATCAGACTTCGACCTGTTCGCTCAAGTTTCCCCCGTCAGGCACCCATGTGGTTCAAGCCATCAGCCAATCTCCACAGCTTAATAAATAGTAACGTCTAACTGAGCGAGTTAGTTATATGCGTACACTTGGTGTAGTAGGATATTTATTCAGTTTGATGCATACACTTGTTCTTTTTTGGTAGCCCTTTTGTAATGGTGGCTGGTGTTTGGTTTGGAAGAGAGATCTGCGTCTTTACTCTTCTGGACTGCTTACTGCTTCTGTTGCATCCCCAGCCCTGGTTGATGTCACTGCTGCTATTTTCAATGTACAATCAATAGTATATTTTGTTTGTTGGTTGAATAAATGTGTTGTTAGAATGACAAACACAATGTTTTGGAAGTCGTTGCACGGTCCGATCCTTTTAGTGCCCCGTACGTAGCGCATACTATTTTTGGTACGGAACACATTTTCCACTTGTCGATAACATGCAGCCCACTGATGAAGGCCCAATAGAGGAGCCCATAATTAATTGGAAGGGAGGCTCTCACATGAATTCGTCCCAGGTACATGCCCATTGTCCCCTAAACATAAATAAGTAAATAAGTAAGTAAATAAATAAAGCTAAATGCTCATGCACCAGTTCTTTAAATTCATGATTTGAAAATTCAAATTTTAACAGGAGGATATTTATTTCCTATGAGAGTGTCATTACATTCAGTCGATATTAGTCTTAGGCAAAGATGGTGACCAGTCTTTTTTCACCCACCATTTTCTTCCTGCAAACAGCGGACCCATGCAAATCAAAGTCAACGTCGTAAATAGTTCCAGTCCATTATTATTTTTCCATAAGAATGCCAACACATTGGCAACACCACTTTATCCCAGGGCTTCTGAATGTGCTCAGCTTCACACCTCAAGAAGAAAATTGTCTAAAAAAACCTCAAGAAGAAAAAGGTGATCCGCAACATTTTACAATAAGTTTTAGCCATATAAAATTCATTCTTATAATCTAGCATAAGGAGTTTTTTGGTCCGCCACCCAATTACCAAAACTAAACATGTGTCAAGGCGGCACTGTTCCCGCCTTCGACGGTTGGTTGCGTTGTCGTGCACGCATCGCCGCCCTGTCGTACCTCGAAATGGTGGCTGGGCCAACCCTTTACTCCCCCCGACATCCTATTTTTCTCCGGCGACGACAGCCTACCCCACACCAGAACCAATGAACCCTCATACTCCCCCCTCCCCGCCTATGGCCATACTGCCGCATGTTCCCTGGCTCCTATTCATTCCCGTCTGAGGCCTAGCCGTCGTCCTCCGCCTTGGTGCTCTCGCCATGGCGCCGCCGTCCGGCCCTGTCAACATAGTGAATCGGGAGAGGAATGTAGTTGTGAGTATGTAGTACGGACCCACCAGATCCACACCCAAACACAAGCAAGCGCCTCTTTTACTACTCACATGCCCCCTCGTTTTTTACTCTAATCCACCCTGCTGATATCTGGGATCCACATCATTGTCAACGTATAGTCAATTAACGTCAGAATTGCACAACTTTTTTTTAGGATTTGTTCAGAGGAGCAGGCTATAAACTGGGTTGTGCGGTCTATGTGGCCCATCTAACAACATGACCAGCCTAGCAGTTTTTTCTTTGGGAAAATAGGTAGCCCGTACCCAAGCTAGGCCTATTTGTTTTCTCCGACTTACTGGGCTGCAAATCTTTCAAGATGAGGAGGGATGCATTCCGGCCTGGCCAAAGAGTATAGGCAGTATATCTTAAAAGTAATATGAAAGGGGTTGCAAATTCCAAAAAAATAGCAAATGGGCAATTAGTTTCCTTTTTTGTTTTTGTTCTTCACTGATATTTTATATTTCATTAGATTTTAACATGACATAGTACTACTTTATTTTTTAAATTTGTTTTAGTATGGCTACTAATTTTTGGATTAAGAATATTTTGTTCCCCAACAAAAATATGCGAATTTAATATTTCACATATTTTTTAGTTCAAATTTTTGACCCTGTCACTGACCAGAAAATGGACAACAATTCTAAAAATGGAAAATGGGTTGCAATAAATTTCATATGAATTAGCAAATGGGTTGTACACGCCACATATTTCGAGGCTGACTTGTTTACGCAAGGCTTTTTCAGTCAACACACGATTCTGGCAGCAGTGACTATTGGATGTCCATCCAACGGTGACGTGCTTCTTAAATCTCTGATCTTCCTGCTCCGGCAGCCTAAACCAGCGCCGGCAGGACTGCCTGCTCCCTCCTCTTATGGCCGGCTGTGGTGCCGCACAGGCTTTACTGGCCCACTCTACTCCCTCCGCTAGCCTGGCCATCCCTCTACCCACCTGCGCCTCCTGTTATTCTCTGGTGACAGCAGCCTCACGCTGCAGCTGAACCAACCAACCATCATACTCTCCTCAACATGGGCATCCACTGTTGTGTCTTCGCCGTCTCTAGGTCATTCCATTCCTAGGCCTCACGGCCGTCCACCTCGAGGGTGCTCTAGGTGCGGTGTGCTCAACATTCAACAAACGATGGCCATCAGAATAGGGATGTACATGGAGAGGCTGACAGTAGGGACCCCCATGGTCCATGGCCGCACGCAAGCAACAGCCTCGTTATTAGGCGGGAAAAAAATGATTCCTCCCACTCACATCTCGGGTGCACCGGTTCGGAGGCTGACCTGTGGGCCTACTAAGTTGACGCGTACGCAGGGCTTTGTCAACTTAGCCAACAAACGACTCTAGCAACAGTGACCATTGGATTTTAATCGAACGGTCCTGATGCTTCTTCAATCGCTGCTCTTCTTGCACCAGCCGCCCAAACCAGCATCGGCGAGACCTCCTGCTCCTGCCTCCAGTGGCCGGTTGTGCTGCCGCGCAAGACTCGCCGCCCCACCCTACTCCCACCGCTGGTCAGGCCATCCCTCTACTCACCCACAACTCGTGTTATTCTGCGGCGACGACAGCCTCACACCGCAGCCGAACCAGTCACCCCTCGTACTCTCTGCATGGGCATCCACTGTTGCATATTCCCCGGCTCCACGTCGTTCCCTTCCTAGGCCTCGCCATCATCCACCGCCTTGGTTCTCTTGGCGCGGCGTGGTCAGCGTGGTCAAGGAACGACTTCCATCGAAAGATGACTGTACGTGGAGAGGTTGACAGCTGGGTCCATGGTCGCAGCAAGGAAGTGCCTCCTTATTAAAGGTAAAATAATTATTCCTCCACCTGATAGCGGGGACCCATTGGAAGGGAGTCTGTATTTTGTGAAAAAACATTTCCCCCCTGACAGCTGGGACCTACCAGCCACATCTTCGCACGCAAGGAAGTGCTTCCATGTTACGGGCAAAAAAAATGATTCTTCCCCCAGACCGCTGGGACCCACCATCAATAAATTCGCACGCAAGTGCCTCCTTATCCTCCCTGGCAGTCGGGACGCACCTGGTCGAAGCGTACGTAGCGATGTCATTCTGGTCGCGAATGTGTACGTACATACTGGTCGATCTGTCTCTCTACAACGATGAACCGTGGCCGAGAAGGCAGCGGCACCTGTAGTAGTAGAGCCCCCGATGTAGCAGTTCAGGCAGCCCAGTCAAAACTGTGTACACGTACGTATAGCCAGATGCCAAAAAATACGGCCACGTACGTACATACGGGCGGGGTCTCGAATGCCTACCCGCGCATTTGTACGACCAGGGCTCGTGTACATGGAGAGGCAACGGATGGCAGCAATGTTGTCCTGTTCATCTGCAGCTAACCGGCAGGGTCGGAACGGAGGAAACAACGTTCTGTTCATCATGAGCGAAGCCATTGGGTCGAAACATATCATGTTCATCGGGAGCGAAGCCACTGGGTCGGAACACGTCCTATTCATCGGGAGCCAAGCCACTGGATCGGAACGCGTCTTGTTCATCGGGAGCCAACCTGCTTTGACAGAACAGCCGGAACGGGGTCAGGCGTACCGCAGAATGGAGGAAAATGGCCTTCTATTCGACCGCGTACGGTCCAAATGGGGTCCTGTTCATTGGGAAGGATCTGGCCTACCCCAGAACGGAGGAAACGGCCTTCTGTTCAAGTGCCTACGGTCGAAACTGGGTGTTGTTGATTGGGAGGGGTGTGGCGTACTGTAAAACGCAGGAAACAGACTTGTGTTGGAGCGCCTACAATCGAAACAAGGTCTTGTTCATCGGGAGGGATGTGGCGTACCGCAAAACGGGACTCCACGGGCTATTATTCATCCACCGTCTACTGCCTTGCTCCGGCCTCCACCTGCTACTGTTCATCCACCGTCGACTTCCTCCAGCCTCCACCTCCTACTGTTCATCCACCGTCGACTTCCTCCAGCCTCCACCAGCTATTGTTCATCCACGAGGTCCTGTTCATCCAGCCTCCACCGGCTACAGTTCAACCAGCCCTCCACGGGCTCCTGTTCATCAACCCTCCATCGACTACTGTTCATGGAGCCTCCACGGGGTCCTGTTCATCCACCCTCCACCGGCCTCCTCGATCGGGGTCCTGTTCATCCAGCGGCAACGACCTACTACTACCACGGGGTCCTGTTCATCCAACCCCCAACAACAGTCACTGTTCATCAAGAGGCAGCATGTTCAATCGGCTTTAGTTAGTAGTAGTAGCGAAGAAATCCCTCGATCGGGTTCAGTTAACAGCCAGGGATCAATTGGTTGCTCGGGTTCAGTAACGCCTACCCAGTGCAATCGCTGGGGTTCCGTTAGAGCCCAATGCCTCGCACCCACGCGTGTACGTGTACGAGAGAAACACGCAATCCCTCCGTGCATCGCTCGACCCCGACCACCCACCATAACCGGGAACTCCCCGATATTTTCCTCGCCCTCGCTTCTACCACGATTGTTTTTGTCATGGACGGCCTTAGAATGTCATGCAGTTGTGCCTCCGGCCCGCCCAGGACGAAAGCCCATTTTCTGTCATGATTTTTTGTCATAGAAGTAGGAGCCCACCACATCTATGACGATACCAGGTTTTGTCACAATTATCGTCATAGAAGTGTCATAAGCATGACAGAAAAAAATTCGTTCGGCCCAAAATGTCACGGATGTGTCTTTTTTGTAGTGATTACTTAACAACAAAATCACATTAACAGTGGCATTGTTTCATTTTTACCTGTAATGTTAGATTAACAGCAGCAGTGAAGGCAAAGGGACAGGGGAGGCACAAGCACGTTTAACAACCACCCAGGCATAAAGTGGTGAGGCAGAGGTGTTTCCGAGTGCGGCAAACATGCAAAGCATGTCTGGATTTGTGCATTTTTTGTTCTCGTCAGTGACCTTTCCTATGTGACCACAAGAAATCTAGACATGCTCATTCTCGGTTGCATTGTCGACCCAAAGACTTCACTTTCTCTCGTCCTTTTTCGACCAAGAGACCGGTAAGGCCAGCATCTTTATTTCCCTTTCCAACCAAGAGATCAATTCATTAACCAGTATATGCAGTACCTTTTTCCTCTAATAATAAAAATTTAGGTGGTGTTCGAGTGTTCGAGAAGCCGACGGAGCTAGCTACATGGGGAGCTTTGTAATACTAGAAGAATATCCACACGCAGGATGCAGCGATGTGGGGAGCAATCCTAACTTGATGAAAAAAAGGGATGCAGCGACGTGGGGAGCTAGGTCATTAGAACAAGGCAGGTTCTAAAATAAGTTATACCTCAGAAGTTGGCGGGATGTGGCAAGGAAGGCGGCAGGATCTGCCAACTCGACAGCGGGGAGCAAGGGTGAGGAGGATCTCCCACGCAGGCGCCAGGTCAGAGAAGACGGCGCGCATCGGCTTCCTCCCTCACCACCAGCGACCACCAGCGGAAGGTATCTGGCCGGATCTGTGTCAACCCGGAGAGAAGAGATGAAAAAGAGAGTGGCCACCGTCGTCTTGTTTATATCTGGAGAGTGTGATGAAGGAAATATGCCCTAGAGGCAATAAGAAAGTTGTGATTTATATTTCCTTATATCATGATAAATGTTTATTATTCATGCTAGAATTGTATTAACCGGAAACTTGATACATGTGTGAATACATAGACGAAACAAAGTGTCCCTAGTATGCCTCTACTTGACTAGCTCGTTAATCAAAGATGGTTAAGTTTCCTGACCATAGACATGTGTTGTCATTTCATGAAAGGGATCATATCATTAGGAGAATGATGTGATGGACAAGACCCATCCGTTAGCTTAGCATAATGATCGTTAAGTTTTATTGCTATTGCTTTCTTCATGACTTATACATATTCCTTTGACTATGAGATTATGCAACTCCCGAATACCATAGGAACACCATGTGTGCTATCAAACGTCACAACATAACTGGGTGATTATAAAGATGCTCTACAGGTGTCTCCAAAGGTGTTTGTTGGGTTGGCACAGATTGAGATTAGGATTTGTCACTCCAAGTATCGGAGTGGTATCTCTAGGCCCTCTCGCTAATGCACATCATCATAAGCCTTACAAGCAATGTGAGTAATGAGTTAGTTGCAGGATGATGCATTACGGAAGGAGTAAAGAGACTTGCCGGCAACAAGAATGAACTAGGTATGAGGATACCGACGATCGAATCTCGGGCAAGTAACTACCGATGACAAAGGAATGACGTATGTTGTCATTACGGTTTGACTGATAAAGATCTTCATAGAATTTGTAGGAACCAATATGCGCATCCAGGTTTCTTTGTTTGTTATTGATCGGAGATGTGTCTCGGTCATGTCTACATAGTTCTCGAACCCGTAGGGTCCGCACGCTTAACATTCGATGACGATTTTTATTATGAGTTATGTGTTTTGGTGACCGAAGATTGTTCGGAGTCCCGGATGAGATCACGGACATGACGAGGAGTCTCGAAATTGTCGAGAGGTAATGATTGATATATCGGACGATAGTATTCGGACACCGGAATGGTTTCGGAGTGTTTCGGATATTTCTCGGAGTACCGAGGGGTAACCGGAACCCCTCGGGGAAAGTAATGGGCTTCATGGGCCATAGGGGAGAGAGAGGGCAGCCCACAAGGGGGTGACCCCCCCTGGGGAGTCCTAATTGGACAAGGGGAGGGGGCGCGGCCACCCTTTCCTTCTCCCTCTCCCTCTCCTTTCCCCTTTCCCCCTCCGAAAGAAGGAAGGGGGAGGCCGAATAGGACTTGGAGTCCTAGTAGGACTCCTCCCCCTTGGGGGGCGCCTAGGCCGGCCCTCTCCCTCTGCGTCCTTTATATACGGGGGCAAGGGGCACCCCAAAGCACATCAATTATTTCTCAGCCGTGTGCGGTGCCCCCTCCACCATTTATTCCTCCGGTCATATTGTCGTAGTGCTTAGGCGAAGCCCTACGCGGATCAATTCACCATCACTGTCACCACGCCGTCGTGCTGACAAAACTCTCCCTCGACAGTTTGCTAGATCAAGAGTTCGAGGGACGTCATTGAGCTGAACGTTTGCTGAACGCGGAGGTGTCGTACGTTCAGTACTTGATCGGTTGAATCGCGAAGATGTTCGACTACATCAATCGTGTTAAACTAACGCTTCCGCTTTCGGTCTACGAGGGTACGTGGACACACTCTTCCCCTCTCGTTGCTATGCATCTCCTAGATAGATCTTGCGTGATCGTCGGAATTTTTTTGAAATTGCATGCTACATTCCCCAACAGTGGCATCCGAGCCAGGTCTATGTGTAGATGATATGCATGAGTAGAACACAAAGAGTTGTGGGCGATCATAGTCATACTGCTTACCACCAACGTCTTATTTTGATTCGGCAGTATTGTTGGATGAAGCATCCCGAACCAACCTTACATGACCGCGTTCATGAGACCGGTTCCACCGACACACATGCAACTAGTTTGCATAAAGGTGGCTGGCGGGTGTCTGTTTCTCCAACTTTAGTTCAATTGAATTTGACTACGACCGGTCCTTGTTGAAGGTTAAAACAGCACACTTGACGAAAAATCATTGTGGTTTTGATGCGTAGGTAAGAACGGTTCTTACTAGAAGCCCATAGCAGCCACGTAAAACTTGCAACAACAAAATAGAGGACGTCTAACTTGCTTTCCAGGGCATGTTGTGGTGTGATATGGTCAAAACATGATGTGATATACGTTATTGTATGAGATGATCATGTTTTGTAAAAGTTATCGGCAACTGGCAGGAGCCTTATGGTTGTCACTTTATTGTATGAAATGCAATCGCCATGTAATTGCTTTACTTTATCACTATGTGTTAGCGATAGTTGTAGAAGCAATAGTTGGCGAGACGACAATGACGCTACGATGGAGATCAAGGTGTCAAGCCGGTGACGATGGAGATCATGACGTGCATTAGAGATGGAGATCAAAGGCACAAGATGATGATGGCCATATCATGTCACATATTTTGATTGCATGTGATGTTTATCTTTTATGCATCTTATTTTGCTTAGTACGGTGGTAGCATTATAAGATGATCCCTTACTAAAATTTCAAGGTATAAGTGTTCTCTATGAGTATGCACCGTTGTGACAGTTCGTCGTGCCGAGACACCACGTGATGATCGGGTGTGATAAGCTCTATGTTCACATACAACGGGTGCAAGACAGTTTCGCACGTGCGGAATACTCAGGTTAAACTTGACGAGCCTAGCATGTACAGACATGGCCTCGGAACACTAGAGACCGAAAGGTCAAACGTGAATCATATAGTAGATATGATCAACATAGAGATGTTCACCATTGAAAACTACTCCATCTCACGTGATGATCGGACGTGGTTTAGTTGATTTGGATCACATGATCATTTAGATGACTCGAGGGATGTCTATCTAAGTGGGAGTTCTTAAGTAATATGATTAATTGAACTTAATTTATCATGAACTTAGTCCTGATAGTTTTTGCTTATCTATGTTGTAGATCAATGGCCCGTGCTACCGTTCCCTTGAATTTTAATGCGTTCCCAGAGAAAGCTAAGTTGAAAGATGATGGCAACAACTACACGGACTGGGTCCATAACTTGAGGATTATCCTCATTGCTGCACAAAAGAATTATGTCCTTGATGCGCCGCTAGGTGTGCCACCCACTCTAGCAATTGCGAACATTGTGAATGTCTGGCAGTCGCGTGTTGATGACTAGTCGATAGTTCAGTGTGCCATGCTTTACGGCTTAGAATCGGGACTTCAAAGACATTTTGAACGTCATGGAGCATATGAGATGTTCCAGGAGTTGAAGTTAATATTTCAAGCAAATGCCTGAGTTGAGAGATATGAAGTATCCAACAAGTTCTATAGCTGCAAGATGGAGGAGAACAGTTCTATCAGTGAACACATACTCAGAATGTCTGGGTACCATAACCACTTGACTCAGCTGGGAGTTAATCTTCCTAATGATAGTGTTATTGACAAAGTTCTTCAATCAACGCCACCAAGCTATAAAGGCTTCGTGATGAACTATAGTATGCAAGGGATGGAGAAGACTATTCCCAAGCTCTTCGCAATGCTCAAAGCTGCGGAGGGAGAAATCAAGAAGGAGCATCAAGTGTTGATGGTTAACAAGACCACTAGTTTCAAGAAAAAGGGAAAATGGAAGAAGGGGAACTTCAAGAAGAATGGCAAGCAAGTTGCCAATCCCGGGAAGAAGCCCAAATCTGGACCTAAGCCTGAAACTGAGTGCTTCTACTACAAAGGGATTGGTCACTGGAAGTGGAACTGCCCCAAGTATTTGGCGGATAAGAAGGATGGCAAAGTGAACAAAGGTATATTTGATATACATGTTATTACAAAGGTATATTTGATATACATGTTATTGATGTGTACCTTACTAATGCTCGTAGTAGTGCCTGAGTATTTGATACCGGTTTGGTTGCTCATATTTGTAACTCGAAACAGGGGCTACGGATTAAAGGAAGATTGGCTAAGGACGAGGTGACGATGCGCATCGGGAATGGTTCCAAGGTCGATGTGATAGCCGTCGGCACGCTACCTCTACATCTACCTTCGGGATTAGTTTTAGACCTGAACAATTGTTATTTGGTGCCAGCATTCAGCATGAACATTATATCTGGATCTTGTTTAATGCGAGACAGTTATTCATTTAAATCATAGAATAATGGTTGTTCTATTTATATGAGTAATATATTTTATGGTCATGCACCCTTGAAGAGTGGTCTATTTTTGTTGAATCTCAATCGTGGTGATACACATATTCATAATATTGATGCCAAAAGATGCAAAGTTGGTAATGATAGTGCAACATATTTGTGGCACTGCCGTTTAGGTCATATTGGTGTAAAGCGCATGAAGAAACTCCATGTAGATGAACTTTTGTAATCACTTGATTATGAATCATTTGATGCTTGCGAACCATGCCTTATGGGCAAGATGACTAAGACTCCGTTCTCCGGAACAATGGAGCGAGCTACTGACTTATTGGAAATAATACATACCGATGTATGCGGTCCGATGAGTGTTGAGGCGCGCAGCGAGTATCGTTATTTTCTAACCTTGACAGATGATTTGAGCAGATATGGGTATATCTACTTAATCAAACACAAATCTGAAACATTTGAAAAGTTCAAAGAATTTCAGAGTGAAGTGGAAAATCATCGTAACAAGAAAATAAAGTTTCTACGATGTGATTGCGGAAGCGAATATTTGAGTTATGAGTTTGGCCTTCATTTGAAACAATGTGGAATAGTTTCACAACTCATGCCACCTGGAACACCACAGCGTAATGGTGTGTCCGAACGTCGTAATCGTACTTTATTAGATATGGTGCGATCTATGATGTCTCTTACCAATTTACCACTATCATTTTGGGGTTATGCATTAGAAACATCTGCATTCATTTTAAATAGGGCACCGTATAAATCCGTTGAGACGACACCGTATGAAGTTTGGTTTGGCAAGAAACCTAAGCTTTCATTTCTTAAAGTTTGGGTTGCGATTCTTATGTGAAAAAGCTTCAACCTGATAAGCTCGAACCCAAATCGGAGAATTGTGTCTTCATAGGATACCCAAAAGAGATCATGGGTACACCTTCTATCACAGATCCGAAGGCAAGATCTTTGTTGCTAAGAATGGATCCTTTCTAGAGAAGGAGTTTCTCTCGAAAGAAGTGAGTGGGAAGAAAGTACAATTTGATGAGGTAATTGTACCTTCTCTTGAAATGGAAAGTAGTTCATCACAGAAATCAGTTCCAGTGATGCCTACACCAATTAGTGAGGAAGCTCATGATAATGATCATGAAACTTCAGATCAAGTTTCTACCGAACCTCGTAGGTCAACCAGAGCATTTTCGCACCAGAGTGGCACGGTAATCCTGTTCTGCAAGTCATGTTACTAGACCATGAGGAACCTAAGAACTATGAGGAAGTGATGATGAGCCCAGATTCCGCAAAATGGATTGAGGCCATGAAATCTGAGATGGGATCCATGTATGAGAACAAAGTATGGACTTTGGTGGACTTGCCCAATGATCGGAAATCCATAGAGAATAAATGGATCTTCAAGAAGAAGACTAACGCTGATGGTAATGTTACTGTCTACAAATCTCGACTTGTCGTGAAAGGATTTCGACAAGTTCAATGTGTTGACTATGATGAGACCTTCTCACCCGTAGCGATGCTTAAGTCTGTCTGAATCATGTTAGCAATTGCCGCATTTTATGATTATGAAATCTGGAAAATGAATGTCAAAACTACATTCCTTAATGGATTTCTTAAAGAAGAGTTTTATATGATGCAACCAGAAGGTTTTGTTGATCCTAAAGGTGCTGACAAAGTGTGCAAGCTCCAGCGATCCATTTATGGACTGGCGCAAGCCTCTCGGAGTTGGAATATACGCTTTGATAGTGTGATCAAAGCATATGGTTTTATACAGACTTTTGGAGAAGCATGTATTTACAAGAAAGTGAGTAGGAGCTCTATAGCATTTCTAATATTATATGTGGATGACATATTGTTGATTGGAAATGATATAGAATTTCTGGATAGCATAAAAGGATACTTCAATAAGAATTTTTCAATGAAATACATCGGTGAAGTTGTTTATATATTGGCCATCAAGATCTATAGAGATAGATCGAGACACTTAATTGGACTTTCACAAAGCACATACCTTGATAAAGTTTTGAAGAAGTTCAAAATGGATCAGACAAAGAAATGGTTCTTGCATGTGTTACAAGGTGTGAAGTTGAGTCAGACTCAATGCCCAACCACTGCAGAAGATGCAGAGAAAATTGAAGTCATTCCCTATGCCTCAGCCATAGGTTCTACCATGCATGCAATGTTGTGTACCAGACCTGATGTGTGCCTTGCTATAAGTTTAGCAGGGACGTACCAAAGTAATCCAGGAGTGGATCACTGGACAGCGGTCAAGAACAACCTGAAATACCTGGAAAGGACTAAGTATATGTTTCTCGTTTATGGAGGTGACAAAGAGCTTGTCGTAAATGGTTACGTTGATGCTAGCTTTGACACTGATCCAGATGACTCTAAGTCGCAAACTGGATACGTATTTATATTGAATGGTGGAGCTGTCAGTTGGTGCAGTTCCAAGCAGAGCGTCGTGGAGGGATCTACGTGTGAAGCGGAATACATAGACGCTTCGGAAGCAGCAAATGAAGGAGTCTGGATGAAGGAGTTCCAATCCGATCTAGGTGTAGTACCTAGTGCATCGGGTCCAATGAAAATCTTTTGTGACAATACTGGAGCAATCGCCTTAGCGAAGGAATCCAGATTTCACAAGAGAACCAAACACATAAAGAGACGCTTCAACTCCATCCGTGATCAAGTCAAGGAGGGATACATAGAGATTTGCAAAATACATACGGATCGAATGTTGCAGACTCGTTGACTAAGCCTCTTCACGAGCAAAACATGATCAGCACCAAGACTCCATGGGTGTTAGAATCATTACAATGTAATCTAGATTATTGACTCTAGTGCAAGTGGGAGACCGAGGGAAATATTCCCTATAGGCAATAATAAAGTTGTTATTTATATTTCCTTATATCATGATAACTGTTTATTATTCATGCTAGAAATGTATTAACCGGAAACTTGATACATGTGTGAATACATAGACAAAACAAAGTGTCCCTGGTATGCCACTATTTGACTAGCTCGTTAATCAAAGATGGTTAAGTTTCCTGACCATAGACATGTGTTGTCATTTGATGAACAGGATCCCATCATTAGGAAAATGATGTGACGGACAAGACCCATCAGTTAGCTTAGCATAATGATCGCCAAGTTTTGTTGCTATTCCTTTCTTCATGACTTATACATATTCCTTTGACTATGAGATTATGCAACTCCCGAATACCAGCGGAACACCTTGTGTGCTATCAAACGTCACAACGTAACTGGGTGATTATAAAGATGCTCTACAGGTGTCTCCGAAGGTGTTTGTTGGGTTGGCATAGATAGAGATTAGGATTTGTCACTCCAAGTATCGGAGAGGTATCTCTGGGCCCTCTCGCTAATGCACATCATCATAAGCCTTGCAAGCAATGTGACTAATAAGTTAGTTGCGGGATGATGCATTACGGAACGAGTAAAGATACTTGCTGGTAATGAGAATGAACTAGGTATGAGGATACCGATGATCGAATCTTGGGCAAGTAACATATCGATGACAAAGGGAATGACGTATGTTGTCATTACGGTTTGACCGATAAAGATCTTCGTAGAATATGTAGGAACCAATATGAGCATCTAGATTCCGATGTTGGTTATTGATCGGAGATGTGTCTCTGTCATGTCTCCATAGTTCTCGAACCCGTAGGGTCCGCACGCTTAACGTTCGATGATGATTTGTATTATGAGTTATGCGTTTTGGTGACCGAAGATTGTTCGGAGTCCCGGATGAGATCACGGACATTACGAGGAGTCTCGAAATAGTCAAGAGGTAAAGATTGATATATTGGACGATAGTATTCGGACACCGAAATGGTTTCGGAGTGTTTCAGATATTTATCAGAGTACCGAGGGGTTACCGAAACCCCCCCAGGAAAGTAATGAGCCTCATGGGCCATAGGGGAGAGAGAGGGCAGCCCACAAGGGGGTGGTGCCCCCCCCCCAATGGGGAGTCCGAATTGGACAAGGGGAGGGGGCGCGGCCCCCCTTTCCTTCTCCCTCTCCCTCTCCTTTCCCCTTTCCTCCTCCGAAAGAAGGATGGGGGAGGCCGAATAGGACTTGGGGTCCTAGTAGGACTCCTCCCTCTTGGGGGCGCGCCTAGGTCGGTCCTCTCCCTCTCCCTCCTTTATATACGGGGGCAAGGGGGCACCCCAAAGCACATCAATTGTTTCTTAGCCGTGTGTAGTGCCCCCTCCACCGTTTACTCCTCCGGACATTTTGTCGTAGTGCTTAGGCGAAGCCCTGCGCGAATCACATCACCATCACCGTCACCATGCCGTCGTGCTAATGAAACTCTCCCTCGACACTTTGCTGGATCAAGAGTTGGAGGGACGTCATCGAGCTGAACGTGTGCTGAACTCGGAGGTGATGTACGTTCGGTACTTGATTGGTTGAATCGCGAAGACGTTCGACTACATCAACCGCGTTAAACTAACGCTTCAGCTTTCGGTCTACGAGGGTACATGAACACACTCTTCCCCTCTCGTTGCTATGCATCTCCTAGATAGATCTTACGTGATTGTAGGAATTTTTTAAAATTGCATGCTACGTTCCCCAACAGGTGAGAGAGTCAGAAGAAGAGAGCAACCATAGCAAGCAAGTCCTGAAGTGGACTAGTGGAGTAGTAACTATTTTTCTCTCCGTAGATCGTTTTAAATTGAATACGCACGGAGCCATCTTTTCATTTAACGTACCAGGAAAAAGAAACTCGATCAATAATCGCGCCACCGCGTTCAGGTCGCGCTTGGTATCGCTGACATTAAGTGGACGAATAGATGTCTCAAATTGTCACGTTACCTGCCTTTTCGTGTGCAAGTGCGCTCCATCGTGAGTGTACCCATGCGTCTGCGTGAGGGGAGAGTGAAGTCCAATTTATAAACCTTGAGGTTGTAGAGCTAGTCGGAAACAGACCCTCACCTTTGAATCCCTGAAGTTTGTACCCTGTCCTCTGTAATCCCGGTCATTTTTAACCTTAAGGGCATGTGCGGTTCAAGGGGTTTTAACGGGGATTAATAGGGATTGTGGGGGATTAAATCATGTACAAGCCATATTCCCCTCCATTCCTCTCCAAACCCCTTGGGAGGAGGTTGAACCAAACAAGGCCTAGCTAGTTACTCTTTCTATGAGTAACATCACACATACCAAAACAAAATGACTCTATAACCTAATAAGTGAAGCTTTGCATGACACTACACGTGCGATTACCACTGGAGCAATCCACTCAGGTTGTACATAAACATGTTTATACTCTTCATTCATGATTTTTAGTACAAATAGGATGTACATGGTGATGTCATCCTCATACCAGCCACTATTGATGGATGGCCACACAGCGTCGCCGTGCTCACCTGCAACCGCAATCCGAGTTGCGCATGCAGCAACTACGACTGCAATGGAGTACAAGACGCACAAGGCATGTTGTTGGTGATGCTTCATGAGCTACCGAGTCGTCTAGACGAGCGCGCGGTAATGGCCATCACCTGTGGAATGAAGGACATCGTTCTTTTGTCGCGTCCTGGCCATCACAAAGGTGGTGACGCACTTTGCAGGGTTGTCAGAGATGGAGTCTGTCGTCCCACTCCAGCGATGAACAGCGCTCGCCCGAGAGCGCGAACGTGGACGCAAATTCATGCAAACACGGCCGGATTTCATATAAACATGACGGATTTCATTACATTTACATTAAATAAGATGTGCTCGTCCGGAGCTAAAGGTAGAATTAATATACCTAATCTAAATGGTCGCCGACCGATCTCTTTGTCCTCCTCCAGCATCCGGCTGAATAAGAAAGGTGCAAGACACCGGCTGTTTTCACTGGCCTCGCCTCGGCGGTGGCCTTCATGGGATACTATCGGTGGCGACTGAGGGAGTCCTGGATTAAGGGGTCCTCGGGCGTCCGGCCTATACGATATGGGCCGGACTGATGGGCTACGAAGATACAAGACAGAAGACTTCTTCCCATGTCCGGATGGGACTCTCCTTTGCGACGATGGCAAGCTTGGCGTTCGAATATGTAGATTCCTTCCTCTGTAAACCGACTTTGTAACACCCTAGTCCCCTCCGGTGTCTATATAAACCGGAGGGTTTAGTCCGTAGAGGCAATCACAATCATGCAGGCTAGACATCTAGGGTTTAGCCATTATGATCTCGTGGTAGATCAACTCTTGTAATCCTCATATTCATCAAGATCAATCAAGCAGGACATAGGGTATTACCTCCATCGAGAGGACCCGAACCTGGGTAAACATCGTGTCCCCCGTCTCCTGTTACCATCGACCCTAGACGCATAGTTAGGGACCCCCTACCCGAGATCCGCCGGTTTTGACACCGACATTGGTGCTTTCATTGAGAGTTCCACTGTGACGTCGAAGACAGGATCAATGGCTCGCCTTGTCATAAAGGACAACATCACCTCCAGAGGAGCCCTGTCCTCAGGCCAAACCCTCCGGTTAGGCGACTTTACCATGATCGCCCGTTTGGCCGTTAAGCCGACGGTGACCTCTCAGGTCATCGAAAATTGCCTCCGTGTTGACTCCGAATACTCCAAACGGATGGATCCGACGGAGTTGTCGTCTTTAAACAAACTCCTGGACCGCATCGCTGCCATGGGGGTCGCTACAGACTATGATCAGATTGGGCTTAAACCCAATCAGAGGGAAATTAAATCTCTGCCGATCACCCATCAGATAGTGGTCATAGAGGAGCAAAACAACGACTCTTCCTCTATGTTGAAGATGAACTATGTTCGGATATCCGAGCTCGAACAGCCGGATACCTATCTGCGGAACGACACTCCCAGCCCTCCGAACCTAGAGTCGAACGTTGGGCCTAAAAAATTAGTTGACCTCCCGGAGCTCGAACTATTAAGCTCAGAAATTCTTCAAACTCCGGACTCAAAACTGGGTCAGGATTCGGATTTAAAGCCACCCACCCACCACAAGCAATATTCGCCAAGTAATTACAGTCATCCGGATATATGCGACCTCACATGCATACGACATCAGTCTCAGGAAACAGTCCATCACTTTTGGGCCAGGTTCCTCCTTGTTAAAGACAAGATTAAAGATTGCCGCGACGAGGACGCGATTTCAGTATTCTGCGACAATTGCATGGACGAAGGAATCCTCAACGCCATCAACCGTCGTCGCGTATTACACTTCGCTGACTTGGCAACTAAAGTACAGAAGTACTGCGCAATGGAAAGCGCCTGGAAAACTCACACAGCTCGTTGGGAACCCCCGGTTTCCGCTCAACCCCTCGGGCGGGCGAAAAGGGTGCACCCTCGCACGGCACCCGGTGATAATCCCCAAGTGCAGGGAATCATCGTAGCAATTCCCAAAGGTGGAAGTGATAAGTATGGAGTGTCGAACCCACAAGGAGCTAAAGGTAAGATATTCTCTCAAGTCCTATCTGCCATCGATATGACTCTCGACACCTAACGTTTGCTTCCAACTAGAAACGAGAAATAAAACTACGTTGTGGGTATGAAGAGGATAACTTTGCATGATATCGGAGAGATAAAACATAAAAGTAGGTGGTGTTATCATAAAGTTAGAATATATTACTAAATATTATAAATAGCGAGTGTGGAATAATGATGGATCGGTCTGCGGAATTATCCTAGGCAATTGTTAACAAGACCGGTAGTCGTCATTGCAATTTCATATGAGGGAGAGGCATAAGCTAACATACTTTCTCTTCTTGGATCATATGCACTTATGATTGGAACTCTAGCAAGCATCCGCAACTACTAAAGATCATTAAGGTAAAACCCAACCATAGCATTAAAGCATCAAGTCCCCTTTATCCCATACGCAATAACCCCCATACTCGGGTTTATGCTTCTGTCACTCAAGCAACCCACTATAAGCGAATCATAAACGTATTGCAACACCCTACAGAGGGAATCCCTCACGCTTGCACGACACGGAGGGCACAATAGGACAACACCAAAATAAAACATACAACTCGTACCAATCGAGATCATCAATCAACCCAAAGACAAAGGATATCTACTCAAAACATCATAGAATGGCAACACATTATTAGATCATAATATGTGTCATAAAGCACCATGTTCAAGTAGGGATTACAGCGGGGTGCGGGAGGGTGGACCACGTAAAATAGATGAGGATGGTGATGATGATGGATATGTTGATGAAGACGATCACCGCGGTGATGATTCCCATCCCGATGGCACTCCGGCGCCACCGAGAGGAGGAGAGGTTCTCCCCCTTGTGCTTCCTCCTCGATGGCCTGCCCCCTAGATGGGGAGAGGTTCTCCCTCTGGTCCTTTGCCTTCATGGCGATGATGGCCCCTCCGGGATCCTCCTCCATGGCCTCCGGTGATGATGGCCCCCTCCGGCAGGGTGTCAGAGAGGGCCTAGATTGATTTCTCGTGGCTATAGAGGCTTGCGGCGGTGGAACTTCCGATCTAGGTTAATTTCTGGGGGTTTCTGTATTTATAGGAATTTTTGGCGTTGGTTTCACGTCAGGGGGGTCTCCGAGTCGTCCACGAGGCAGGGGCCCACTCCCAGGGGGTGGGCGCGCCCCCCACCCTCATGGACAGCCCAGGACTCTTCTGGCCCAACTCTTTTGCTCCAGGGGCTTATTTTGGTCCATAAAAAATCAACAAAAATTGGCACGTCAATTGGACTCCATTTGATATTCCTTTTCTGTAAAACTCAAAAACAAGGAAAAACAGAAACTGGCACTGGGCTCTAGGTTAATAGGTTAGTCCCAAAAATCATATAAAATAGCATATACATGTATATAAAACATCTAAGATGGATAATATTATAGCATGAATACTTCATAAATTATAGATACGTTGGAGACGTATCAGCATCCCCAAGCTTAATTCCTGCTCGTCCTCGAGTAGGTAAATGGTAAAAGAAATAATTGATGAAGTGTGAATGCTAGCAGGCGCACAAGTTTGATCAATGATAATTTCAATCACCTTTTCTAGCATCATTATTTGTCATAACAGTAGCTCATCTCATAAAACTTTTCATGATCAAGTAACAAGCTATTCACATATTAAAGTATAAATCATAAACTTTCTTGAAAACTAACAAACAGTGCTCTTAGTCATCAAACAATTGCAATTCATCTTATTTTCAGGAAGGGTCTATGTTAGAGCTTTGATTTAGCAAACTCCATTTACTCAACTATCATTTAATCTTTCGCAATTGCTAACACTCACGTGATATTTATGGGTTCAAAGTTTTAATCGGACACAGAGAAAGATAGGGGCTTATAGATTCGCCTCCCAACCTTTTACCTCAAGGGTAATGTCAACAATAATAGTTCATGATAACTTACAAACAATTGGATATATATATATATCAGGATATTTCCAACACAATGTGCTTGCCAAAGGATAAAATGTAAAAAGAAAAGATGAAGATCACCATGACTCTTGCATAAGGTAGAAGATAAAAGTAAAAGATAGGCCCTTTGCAAAGGGAATCAGAGGTTGTCATGTGCTTTTAAGGTTGGATGCACAAAATCTTAATGCAAAAGAACGTCACTTTATATTGCCTCTTGTGATAGAGACCTTTATTATGCAGTCCGTCGCTTTTATTTCTTCCCTATCACAAGTTCGTATAAAGCTTATTTTCTTCGCACTAATATATCATACATATTTAGAGAGCAATTTTTATTGCATGCACCGATGACAACTTACTTGAAGGATCTTACTCAATCCATAGGTAGGTATGGTGGACTCTCATGGCAAAACTAGTTTAAGGAATATTTGGAAGCACAAGTAGTATCTCTACTTGGTGCAAAGAATTTGGCTAACATAAGGGGGAAAGGCAAGCTCAGCATGTTGGATGATCCATGACAATATATTTTATTTCGGATATAAGAAAACATAACCCATTACGTTGTCTTCCTTGTCCAACATCAACCTTTTAGCATGTCATATTTTAATGAGTGCTCACAATTACAAAAGATGTCCAAGATAGTATATTTATATGTGAAATCTCTCTTCCTTCAATATTCTTTCATGAATTGTTCAAGTGACCAATTCCGAGTTTTCTAACCTTCAATAAGTTTACTACATATACTTATTATGTGTGAAGTCATTACTCCCCATGTTATAAGCATATGAAACATATATAAATTCAGATTTATGATATTCAATTCATTCAACCATTTACTCATAGGATATACGTGAAGCACGTGAGTAAATGACAAACTACTCCAAAAAGATATAAGTGAAGAACACTGAGTAGGCAAATAATTAACTAGCCATGGGAGGATTCTATTTCATTCAAGATTTCAGATCCAATGATTTTATTCAAACAGCAAGTAAAAATTAAAATACGCTCCAAGCAAAACACATATCGTGTGATGAATAAAAATATACCTCCGAGTAAGGTATACCGATAGTTTTGAAGACGAAAGAGGGGATGCCTTCTGGGGCATCCCCAAGCTTAGGCGCTTGAGTCTTCCTTGAATATTACCTTGGGGTACCTTGGGCATCCCCAAGATTAGGGACTTTCCACTCCTTATTCTCCTCATATCGATATCTCACCCAAAGCTTGAAAACTTCAATCACACAAAATTTAACGAAACTTCGTGAGATAGGTTAGTATGATAAAGAGTAAACCATTCACCTTGGTACTGTCAAAGACAAGGTTCATAATTATTCTCACACAATGCCTACTGTACCATATCATTTCTACAATTTATATTGAGAAATATAAGCCATAGAAACTAAAAAACAAGCAAACTATGCAATGAAAACAGAATCTGTCAGAAGCAGAATAGTCTGTAATGATCTGAACAGAAACCACACTTCTGCTACTCCAAAAATTATGAAATAAATTGGTGGATGTCAGGAATTTGTCTATTAATCTTCTGCAAAAAGAATCATCTCAAAAGCACTCTTATGTAAAAAATGACAGCTAATCTCGTGAGCGCAAAGTTTCTGTTTTTTACAGCAATATCACATTAACTTTCACCCAAGTCTTCCCAAACGTCTTACTTGGAACTTTATTGAAACAAAAGATATAAAACATGATTACTACAGTAGATTAATCATGTAAACACACAAAAACAGTAAGGGTAAATATTGGGTTGTCTCCCAACAAGCGCTTTTCTTTAATGCCTTTTAGCTAGGCATGATGATTTCAATGATGCTCACATAAAAGATAAGAATTAAAACATAAAGAGAGCATCATGAAGAATATGAATAGCACATTTAAATCTAACCCACTTCCTGTGCCTAGGGATTTTGTGAACACACAATTTATAGGAACAATAAACAACTAGCATAGGAAGGCAAAACAAGTATAACTTCAAAACTTTAAGCACATAGAGAGGAAACTTGATTTTATTGCAACTCCTACAAGCATATATTCCTCCCTCATAATAATTTTCAGTAGCATCATGAATGAATTCAACAATATAACCATGACATAAAGCATTCTTTTCATGATCTACAAGAATAGAATGTTTTTTCTACTCTCCACATAAGCAAAATTCTTCTCATTCGGAATAGTGGGATCACTAATATCTAAAGTTGACACTTTTCCAAACCTGCTTTAGATGATAGTATTATTCATACTCCAAAAGATATAAGTGAAGTTCATGGAGCATTCTTTAATTAATATAGACTAACCAATATCCAAGCTCAAAATATATAAGTGAAGCACACGAAGCATTCTATAAAACCATACTCAAATGATTTAAGTGAAGCACAAAGAGCAATTCTATAAGATCATACTTAAAAGATATAAGTGAAGCACATGAAATATTCTATAAATCAATGAAGGGCTATCTCATACTAGCTTGGTTCTTAAAGGAAAAACAAAAACACAAAGGACACAAATCATGTGAACAAAACAAAAACCGAGGTATATGATGTCTACTATGCAACCTTCTTCTTGTAGACGTTGTTGGGCCTCCAAGTGCAGAGGTTCGTAGGACAGTAGAAAATTTCCCTCAAGTGGATGACCTAAGGTTTATCAATCCATGGGAGGCGTAGGATGAAGATGGTCTCTCTCAAGCAACCCTGCAACCAAATAACAAAGAGTCTCTTGTGTCCCCAACACACCCAATACAATGGTAAATTGTATAGGTGCACTAGTTCGAAGAGATGGTGATACAAGTGCAATATGGATGATAGATATAGGTATTTGTAATCTGAAAATATAAAAACAGCAAGGTAACTAATGATAAAAGTGAGCACAAACGGTATTGCAATGCTAGGAAACAAGGCCTAGGGTTCATACTTTCACTAGTGCAAGATCTCTCAACAATAATAACATAACTGGATCATATAACTATCCCTCAACATGCAACAAAGAGTCACTCCAAAGTCACTAATAGTGGAGAACAAACGAAGAGATTATGGTAGGGTACGAAACCACCTCAAAGTTATTCTTTCCGATCAATCCATTGGGCTATTCCTATAAGTGTCACAAACAGCCCTAGAGTTCTTAGTAAAATAACACCTTAAGACACACATCAACCAAAACCCTAATGTCACCTAGATACTCCAATGTCACCTCAAGTATCCGTGGGTATGATTATACGATATGCATCACACAATCTCAGATTCATCTATTCAACCAACACATAGAACCTCAAAGAGTGCCCCAAAGTTTCTACCGGAGAGTCAAGACGAAAACGTGTGCCAACCCCTATGCATAGGTTCATGGGCGGAACCCGCAAGTTGATCACCAAAACATACATCAAGTGAATCACGTGATACCCCATTGTCACCACAGATATGCACAGCAAGACATACATCAAGTGTTCTCAAATCATTAAAGACTCAATCCGATAAGATAACTTCAAAGGGAAAACTCAATCCATTACAAGAGAGTAGAGGGGCAGAAGAAACATAAGGTCCAACTATAATAGCAAAGCTCGCGATACATCAAGATCGTGCCAAATCAAGAACACGAGAGAGAGATCAAACACATAGCCACTGGTGCATACCCTCAACCCCGAGGGTGAACTACTCCCTCCTCGTCATGGAGAGCGTCGGGATGATGAAGATGGCCACCGGTGAGGGATCCCCCCCTCGTGAGGTGCTTGGAACAGGTCCCGATTGGGTTTTGGTGGCTACAGAGGCTTGCGGCGGCGGAACTCCCGATCTATTCTGTTCCCCGAAGTTTTTAGGATATAATGGTACATATAGGAGGAAGAAATATGTCAGGGGAGCCATGAGGGGCCCATGAGGGTGGAGGGCGCGCCCAGGGGGGTGGGCGCGCCCCCCTGCCTCGTGCCTTCCTCGTTGCTTTCTTGACGTGGACTCCAAGTCTCTCGGGTTGCTTTCTTTCCAAAAATAACTTCTCCAGAAGGTTTCATTCCGTTTAATTCGTTTGATATTCCTTTTCTTCAAAACATCAAACAAGGGAAAAACAGGAACTGCATGGGCTCGGGTCAATAGGTTAGTCCCAAAAATAATATAAAAGTGCATAGTAAAGCCCATTAAACATCCAATATGGGTATTATAATAGCATGAATACTTCATAAATTATAGATACGTTGGAGACGTATCAGCATCCCCAAGCTTAATTCCTGCTCGTCCTCGAGTAGGTAAATGATAAAAGAAATAATTTATGAAGTGTGAATGCTAGCAGGTGCATAAGTTTTATCAATGGTAATTTCAATCACCTTTTCTAGCATCATTATATGTCATAACAGTAGCTCAACTCATAGAACTTTTCATGATCAAGTAACAAACTATTCACATGTTAAAGCATAGACCATAAACTTTCTTGAAAACTAACAAACCATGTTCTCAGTCATCAAACAATTGCAATTCATCTTATTTTCAGGAAGAGTCTATGTCAGAGCTTTGATTCAGCAAACTTCACATACTCAACTATCATCTAATCTTCCATGATTGCTACCAATCAAAGCATATTTTTAGAACAATTAGTATTCATTGAACAAAGAGAAAGATAGGGGCTTAATGTTTCGCCTCCCAACCTTTTACCTCAAGGGTAATGTCAACAGTAATAATTCATGCTCAAATATATTTGAACGGCCAGATATGCCTAGATCTTTCCATCACATGATACTTGCCAACTAAGGAGTAGGTTGGAATGAGAAGGAATACTACTGACTCTTGCATAAAAGTAAAAGATAGGCCCTTCGCAGAGGGAAGCAGGGATTTGCAGAGGTGCCAGAGCTCGAAGCAAAAACAGAGATGCAAATTATTTTGAGAGGTATGCTTTCATTGTCAACATAACGACCAAGAGTTCCCAATATCTTCCATACTACATACATTATAGGCGGTTCCCAAACAGAAAGGTAAAGATTTTTACTCCCCCTCCACAGACAATCATCAATCCATGGCTTGCCCGAAACAACGAGTGCCTCCAACTAACATCAAACCTGGGGGACTTTTGTTTGCAATTGTTTTTTATCTGATTTCGATCTTTTGATCATGGGACTGGGCATCCCAGTTACCAACCATTTTCTCATGAATGATGAGCGGAGTCCACTCATCGTGAGAATAACCCACCTAGCATGGAAGATACTGCTAGCCCCTAGTCGCTACATGAGCGATTCGGACATACAAAACAGATTATTATTTGAAGGTTTAGAGTTTGGCACATGCAAATTTACTTGGAACGGCAGGTAAATACCGCATATAGGTAGATATGGTGGACACTCATGGAAGAAACTTGGTTCAAGGAGTTTGGATGCACAAGCAGTATTCCCGCTTAGTACGAGATATTTTGGCTAGCAAAGGATTCTAAATAGCAAGCACCACATGTTAGAGGATCCATAACAATATAACTTCTATACAAATATACCCAAGCATAACTCATTACGTTGTCTTCCTTGTCCAACTTCAACTAATTTGCTCAGGTTTGAAAATAATTAATGGGGCTCACAATCATAGAAGATGTCCAAGATAGTATTATGTGTGAAATCTCTCTTCCTTCAATATTCTTTCATGAATTGTTCAAGTGACCAATACAACGTTTGCTAACCTTCAATAAATTTACCACCTCTACTTCTTATATGTGAAGTCATTACTCCCCATGGGATAAGCATATGAAACATATATAATTTCAGATTTATGACATTCAAATCATTCAACCATTTACTCATAGGATATAAGTGAAGCACACGGGTAAATGACAAACTAATCCAAAAAAGATATAAGTGAAGATCATTGAGTAGTTGAATAATTACGTAGCTATGTGAAGGCTCTCTCTCATTTAAGAATTTCAGATCTTGGTATCTTATTCAAACAGCAAGTGAGGCTAAAGAAAATAAAATGACGCTCCAAGCAAAACACATATCATGTGGTGAATAAAAATATAGCTCCAAGTAAAGTTACCGATGAATGACGACGAAAGATGGGATGCCTTCCGGGGCATCCCCAAGATTAGACGCTTGGTTATCCTTGAATATTACCTTGGGGTGCCTTGAGCATCCCCAAACTTAGGCTCTTGCCACTCCTTATTCCATAGTCCATCGAATCTTTACCCAAAACTTGAAAACTTCACAACAGAAAACTTAACAGAAAACTCGTGAGCTCCGTTAGCGAAAGAAAACAAAACACCACTTCATGGTACTGTAATGAACTAATTATTTATTTATATTGGTGTTAAACCTACTGTATTCCAACTTCTCTATGGTTTATAAACTATTTTACTAGCCATAGATTCATCAAAATAAGCAAGCAACACAATGAAAACAGAATCTGTCAAAAACAGAACAGTATGTAGTAATCTGTATCAAACGTATACTTCTGTAACTCCAAAAATTCTAAATAAATTGGTGGACCTGAGGAATTTGTATAGTAATCATCTGCAAAAAGAATCAACTAAATAGCAATCTCCAGTAAAAAGTTGAAGCTAATCTCGTGAGCGCCAAAGTTTCTGTTTTTTACAGCATGATCATAAAGACTTCACCCAAGTCTTCCCAAAGGTTTTACTTGGCACAAACACTAATTAAGACATAAAACCACAACTAAACAGAAGCTATATGGATTATTTATTACTAAACAGAACCAAAAATCTAGAAACTAAAATAAAATTGGGTTGCCTCCCAACAAGCGCTAACGTTTAATGCCCCTAGCTAGGCATGATGATTTCAATGATGCTCGCATAAAAGATAAGAATTGAAACATAAAGAGAGCATCATGAAGAAAATTACTAGCTCATTTAAGTCTAACCCACTTCCTATGCATAGGGATTTTGTGAGGAAACAACTTATGGGAACAAGAATCAACTTGCATAGGAAGGTAAAACAAGCATAACTTCAAAACTTTAAGCACATAGAGAGGAAACTTGATATTATTGCAATTCCCACAAGCATACATTCCTCCCTCATAATAACTTTCAGTAGCATCATGAATGAATTCAACAATATAACCAGCACCTAAATCATTCTTTTCATGATCTACTTGCATAGAAATTTTACTACTCTCCACATAAGCAAAATTCTTCGCATTCGGAATAGTGGGAGTATCATAAGAGACGTGAATACTATAAAAAATTTCCACATTAAAAGAGTAATGTTCAGAAAAAGGGTAATCATAATCATGACAAGTTTTATAAATATAATCATCACTACTTCTTATATCATAAGTTTCATCACAATAATCATCATAAGTAGCAACTTTGTTCTCATCATAATCGATTGAAACCTCTTCCGAAATAGTGGATACATCACTAAATAAAGTCATGACCTCTCCAAATCCACTTTCATAAATATTATAAGATTCAACATCCATCCTCCAAAATAGTGGGATCATTACTTCCTAAAGTTGACACTCTTCCACACCCACTTTCATCAATATAATCATCAAAGGTAGAAGGCATGCTATCATCATAACAACTTTGCATATCAAAACTTGGGAGGCTAAAAATATCACCTTCATTGAACATAGAATCCCCAAGCTTGGGACAAACATTAATTGCAGCAAATATATTCTCAAATATGTCATTCTTATCAAACATAGCTTCCCCAAGCTTGGGCCTTTTCATATCATAAGCATAATCACTCTCATCATTAATAGTATGGATAGCACCAATAGTATAGCAATTATCATATTCTTCCAACCAAGTGCCAAAAAGATTTTCAAGATCATAAGAAGTATCATTATCTTCCCAATCATAATCATCACAACAAGCTATAGGAATAACGAGATCATCATCAAGTGCATCATCTTCCACAATTATTTTTGATTCATTTTCATGAGGCACAACAATAATAGGAGCAACATTATTTGGGAGAGATATCTTTTTACCTCTCTTCATTTTTCTTTTCCTCTTCTTCGCCTCATATGTGGGTACAATCCTCTTTTTGGAGCTCCTTATTAATAAGATTGGTTGAATAGAAGGCTCCTCCTCGTTACCCGATTCATCATAAGAAATAATAGGGGAATATTGGGAAGTCTCTTCCCTTTCGTTAGTATTCTCTTCATCTCCTATTTGTTTTCTTTTCTTTATGTAATTGGCAATATAAGGATTTTCAATGCAAATTCACCATGCAATACATATAAATTTCCTCTAGATCAAAATGAAGAACTCTATCAAGGGCAAATTCTGGAATATCCTTAGTTATACGTTTCATTTCTTCATAACCCAAGAGCAAACTATGTTCATTATGATGTGCAAGGGAAATCAAGTCATCACAATTTTTGGACATGATACGATCATGAAACAATTTGCATTGGGTACTGAAATGATCATATTCATTGCAAAGTTCACAAGTACGGCTAAGAAAATTTAAATTTTCAGCACAAACAGCTAGCCTTTCTTGCAAAAATTTAGTTTCTAAATGCTTATGCCTCTTGCAATATCTATCTTCCCTATTTGGTGTGTACTTGCAAACCCAATGCACTCCACAAAAATTGACATGTTTATAGGAGACATTTTCATCATAACTAGTGCAATCATCATTAGTACTATGGATATTCAAGGAGTTCATACTAACAACATTGCAATCATGCTCATTATTCACATATTTTATGCCAAGCATTCTATGTAATTCTTATTCTAGTACTTGAGCACAATTTGCCTTCCCATCATTTTCACGAAAGACATTAAAAAGATGAAGCATATGAGGCACCCTTATTCCCATTTTTTTGTAGTTTTCTTTTATAAACTAAACTAGTGATAAAACAAGAAACTAAAAGATTCAATTGATAGATCTAAAGATATACCTTCAAGCACTCACCTCCCCGGCAACGGCGCCAGAAACTGCTTGATGTCTACTACGCAACCTTCTTATTGTAGATGTTGTTGGGCCTCCAAGTGCAGAGGTTTGTAGGACAGTAGCAAATATCCCTCAAGTGGATGACCTAAGGTTTATCAATCCGTGGGAGGCGTAGGATGAAGATGGTCTATCTCAAGCAACCCTGAAACCAAATAACAAAGAGTCTCTTGTATCCCCAACACACCCAATACAATGGTAAATTGTATAGGTGCACTAGTTCGGCGAAGAGATGGTGATACAAGTGCAATATGGATGATAGATATAGGTATTTGTAATCTGAAAAATATAAAAACAGCAAGGCAACTAATGATAAAAGTGAGCACAAACGGTATTGCAATGCTAGGAAACAAGGCCTAGGGTTCATACTTTCACTAGTGCAAGTTCTCTCAACAATAATAACATAACTGGATCATATAACTATCCCTCAACATGCAACAAAGAGTCACTCCAAAGTCACTAATAGCGGAGAACAAACGAAGAGATTATGGTAGGGTACGAAACCACCTCAAAGTTATTCTTTCCGATCAATCCATTGGGCTATTCCTATAAGTGTCACAAACAGCCCTAGAGTTCGTAGTAAAATAACACCTTAAGACACACATCAACCAAAACCCTAATGTCACCTAGATACTCCAATGTCACCTCAAGTATCCGTGGGTATGATTATACGATATGCATCACACAATCTCAGATTCATCTATTCAACCAACACATAGAACCTCAAAGAGTGCCCCAAAGTTTCTACCGGAGAGTCAAGACGAAAACGCATGCCAACCCCTATGCATAGGTTCATGGGCGGAACCCGCAAGTTGATCACCAAAACATACATCAAGTGAATCACGTGATATCCCATTGTCACCACAGATACGCACGGCAAGACATACATCAAGTGTTCTCAAATCATTAAAGACTCAATCCGATAAGGTAACTTCAAAGGGAAAACTCAATCCATTACAAGAGAGTAGAGGGGAGGAGAAACATAAGGTCCAACTATAATAGCAAAGCTCGCGATACATCAAGATCATGCCAAATCAAGAACACGAGAGAGAGATCAAACACATAGCCACTGGTGCATACCCTCAGCCCCGAGGGTGAACTACTCCCTCCTCGTCATGGAGAGCGCCGGGATGATGAAGATGGCCACCGGTGAGGGATCCCCCCTCCGGCAGGGTGACAGAACAGGGTCCCGATTGGGTTTTCGTGACTATAGAGGCTTGCGGCGGCGGAACTCCCGATCTATTCTGTTCCCCGAAGTTTTTAGGTATAATGGTATATATAGGAGGAAGAAATACGTCAGGGGAGTCACGAGGGGCCCACGAGGGTGGAGGGCATGCCCAGGGGGGTGGGCGCACCCCCCTGCATCGTGCCTTCCTCATTGCTTTCTTGACGTGGACTCCAAGTCTCCCGGGTTGCTTTCTTTCCAAAAACAACTTCTCCAGAAGGTTTCATTCCGTTTCGACTCCGTCTGATATTCCTTTTCTTCGAAACACTGAAACAAGGGAAAAAACATGAACTGGCACTGGGCTCTGGGTCAATAGGTTAGTGTCAGGACCCCGATCCAATGCCACGCCGATCTAGCATGAAACACCTCATATCACTTTGCGGCCTCACGCACGGTATTCCCACGGGTGTCGCCTTACCAGGTCCGTGACCATTTGCGCCTTTTGGCTCACGTATATGATAGTGTCGCTAGCATCCATATGACAAAGAACCCGGGCGGACATGACTAGCCGTGAACCCAAAGTGGCGCTAACTTACAGGGACAGGCATACATGACCTAACAACGAACGTGTCGGTCAACAACGAGTGAATCCGGGATGTAGCAGCTGGGCTAGCAGGACTCCAGAGAATCCGGGCTGTAGCAGGCTAACAGGACTCCGGTAGACACCGCGTGACATTTCCCCGAAGGGACAGACACAGGAACGAAGAAGGACACATGCCGGCCAGCCTAAGTGTTCCGGAGCAGTAGCAAGCTACCATGGCTCAGTGGAAGCACTAGGAGACATTTCCCGGTAAGAGAGGCTACCAAGGATAAACAATTTGGTTGTCAGATCCCACACATACCAAGCATTTCAATAACATACACACAGTATGCTCGATATGTGCAAATACAACATGGCATCACAACATGACTCTACGACTCAAGTATTTTATTCAATAGGCTCCGAGGAGCAAGATATTATAAGCAAGGGTCTCATGACCCAACATTCAGAGCACACAAGTCAAAGCACAAGCGGAAGCTTAACATGTCTGAGTACAGACATCTACAAAATAAAAAGGCTGAGAAGCCCGACTATCTACCAGATCCTGCCGAGGGCACAAGATCGTAGCTGAGGTAACAAGCTAAACATCGAAGTCCACGCGGAACTACTAATGAGACTGAAATCTCTCTACAAAAACATAAAATAGGCAAACGTGAGTACAAATGTACCCAGCAAGAGGTGGTGCAATTCTCATGACACTCTTGACATAAAGATGGTAACACTCCAAGGTAGAGCGGAGCAGAAGCTGGATTGGCATTTTGATCTGCGGAATACAATTGCTTTGACCCAATCCTATATATGGATGAGGTTCTGGAGTTTGTTTCTCTTATTCATTCTGAAATAGAACGGCTTGACGGACCACAAGAGTAAAAGGCATCGATGAACACGGACGCACACATACTCCTGACTATCAACTGATAGGCTAAGGTCAGATAACTACTAAAGAGAGACAACTCAAAGGAACATATATCTTTCTGAGTTGTGGATGCATAGATTAGTATGTCGAGCTAAGCTCAACATTTCTTCCGGATAACCCATGCAGAATGGTAGAACTGGCAGATTCACAATGTTGAATGGAAATCTCATCAAGAGCACTCTGGTTGTGATCTTTTGGTTCAAAGGAACTTCTGCCATATTGATTCATGGTATTGGAAGAACGATATAGCACAAACCTCCAGGACTATCGCAAAGGTTACTAATATCCTAAAGGAACTAGCAAACACTATCAACATGAAGCAAGTAGGGTGAATCTCGGGTTCAACAACCCAGGAGTAGAATACCTACTACTAAGTGGCATCACGGGATGCTTTCGAGAATGATTGCCAGAATTATCACACAGGGAACACAAAACATGGCTAGATTACTGGGTGGTTCTCTAAGACACCTAGGGTCATAATAATAGCTCCAACATAAATGTCGAGGCAGTACCTCAACACACTAGTTTGTGTGGTTGATCTGGTACAAAGGAACTTCGGAATGGTAAGATGGGATTTGCAAATGCATCAGACTATTTTAGAAACCTGGGAAGACTCGGACAGCATAACGGCTGTAAATGCTCGAAAAGATTTGAGACATCCTTCAAAAAGGTGGCATAACCACTTAACATCATAATATCAAGATTCTGAAGCCAGCTAAGTATACACGGAAGTAGCAGGAACTGAACTGAAGCTTAGAACCATCAATCCTATAGGTCTACAGATTAGTAACACGTGATCCTAATAGAAAGAAAGGAAAGCCTAGTTCCTTAACCCCGTAGGAAGATAAGATGACTCGGATCAGAAGGTCATAAGGTATAAGGAGTAAAAAGAGCCTTACGTTCCCAACCACAATCAATTCCCTTATATAACTAAAGAATTTCTAGACTCAACTTCAACCAGTTTGGCTTGGTAATCCTACATGCAGTCGGGCTCTGATACCAAAGCTGTCAGGACCCCGATCCAATGCCACACCGATCTAGCATGTAACACCTCATATCAATTTGCGGCCTCACGCACGGTATTCCCACGGGTGTCGCCTTACCAGGCACGGGACGTTAGCGCCTTTTGGCTCACGTATATGATAGTGTCGCTAGCATCCATATGACAAAGAACCAGGGCTGACATGACTAGTCGTGAACCCAAAGTGGCGCTAACTTACAGGGACAGGCATACATGACCCAACAACGAACGTGTCGGTCAACAACGAGTGAATTCGGGCTGTAGCAGCTGGGCTAGGAGGACTCCAGAGAATCCGGGCTGTAGCAGGCTAATAGGACTCCGGTAGACACCGCGTGACATTTCCCCAAAGGGACAGACACAGGAACGACGAAGGACACATGCCGACCAGCCTAAGTGTTCCGGAGCAGTAACAAGCTACCATGGCTCAGTGGAAGCACTAGGAGACATTTCCCGGTAAGAGAGGCTGCCAAGGATAAACAACTAGGTTGTCAGATCCCACACATACCAAGCATTTCAATAACATACACACAATATGCTCGATATGTGCAAATACAACATGGCATCACAACATGACTCTACGACTCAAGTATTTTATTCAATAGGCTTCGAGGAGCGAGATATTATAAGCAAGGGTCTCATGACCCAACATTCAGAGCACACAAGTCAAAGCACAAGCAGAAGCTTAACATGTCTGAGTACAGACATCTAGAAATGAAAAAGGCTGAGAAGGCTGACTATCTACCAGATCATGCCGAGGGCACAAGATCGTAGCTGAGGTAACAAGCTAAACGTTGAAGTCCACGCGGAAGTACTAATGAGACTGAAGTCTCTCTGCAAAAACATAAAATAGGCAAACGTGAGTACAAATGTACCCAGCAAGACTTACATCAGAACTATCTACATATGCATCATTATCAACAAAGGGATGGTGGGGTTTAATCAGCGACAAGCCAGCTTTGACTCAGTGGCTATCCTGAACTACGACTGCAATGTAACTCTTTGAGGTGGCGCACATGAGTCCACATATTCACCATATCAATACACCACTATGGATCCGCTCCCGTCTCCCTACGAGAACGCCATCCATAGCACTCACACTTATCTTGCGCATTTTAGAGTATCCAATTTCACTTGTCTATGAACTGTGCAAGCAACCCAGAAGTCCTTTACCGTGGACACGGCTATTCGAATAGATCATATTAGCCCTGCAGGGTTGTACTTCTTCACACACGCTCTCGCCACTTACCGCCATGTACACGTCATGTATCTCGGCAACCTTCAAGAGGAAGCTTTGGCGAGGAGTCGCCACGACCCGACTAACCACACAAGTCTCTAGTCCAGGTTTATCGCCTATTCGGGTTCCATCCGCAAGGAGATCCGGGGGGTGTCGCCACGGCCCCAAACGATGTGTGCAGGGTTCCCAAGCCCACCATCCGGTGCCACTTGGTACACCGGGCCATCAGGTTTAGTCTGTCCAAGCCCACATGCACTGGTGCCACTTGGTAGACTACTAACACTACCTACAAACACCAGAAACTAGTTGCAACTCCTGGACAAAGATCGAGTTGATTAATAAGTCGAGAGGAGTCGAGTTACCGGAACCCAATGTGTGGTAGTAACTGTTCATGGATCACAAACACAAAACTCAGTTCCTGAGGACGGTTTCAATGAGACAACCCACCATGTACTCCTACATGGCCTCTCACCGCTACCTTTACCAAATCGTGTTCACACACTTAGCTCTCAACAAGAGGGACATGTTTCACAACATTCCAATTCATCCCCGATGAATCGGACCGACACAACTCTAAGCAATAGCAGGCATGACAAACAAGCATGAATGAGTAGGCACATCAGGCTCAAACAACTCCTACTCATGCTAGTGGGTTTCATCTATTTATCGTGGCAATGACAGGTCATGCAGAGGAAAGGGGTTCAACTACCGCAGCATGTAGCAGTTGAATCATTGTTGTCCTAATGCAGTAAAAGAGAGCAGGAGCGAGAGAGTGGGATTGTATCAGAATGAACAAGGGGGTTTTGCTTGCCTGGCACTTCTAAAGATAATATAGTTTCTTCATCGATGTCATCGAACTCATCGTCGGTACATCGTCTACTGAGAGGGAACAAACACCGACAAACAAGGAAGAGCACAATCAATGCAATGCACAATATGATGCATGATCATGACATGATAATATGGGTGTGTTGGCCTAATGCAACTACAACCAGGCGGGTTTGGGTCATTTTGAACCAAAGGTTCAACCCCAGACTCAAATTATGAATTTAAATAGTGCCTTATCATGTTTTGCACTAAACAGCAAGGTTAAGTTGCTTAAACATGCATGAAACCAGTACATATGAATAGATTGGATTTTTTCGATCATTTTTCATATATAACTTGTTTCATTTGGAGCTACGGTTGAATTTCTATGAATTTTAGAAGTTTGGGCATTTTCTGGATTTTTCTGAATTAAATTAAATCCAGAATATGAGTTATTGCATCAGCACTGCGTCACTGTGACGTCAACTGGTCAACGGGGCCGTGTCCAAGTCAACCTAACGTGTGGGGCCCAATTATCAGTGAAACGACTAAGTAACAGGGTTAATTAGCATTAAGTTAATACTAACTAAACTGTCACTGGGTTAATTAAGTTTAGTTATAAACTTAACCCAAGGTTAGCAAGGCTGGGGCCCACATGTCAAAGACCTAGGGGAGTCAAATCCCAGGCCAAACGGGTCAAACAGGCCGGCGGCTCGACGCCGTCGAGGCCAAACACGCCGGGGAGGCTCGGGATTCCTCCTCCGGCGACCAAATGGCCGGCGGAGAGCATCCACGGAACCAGCACTTTGCAGCGCATCGAATGGAGGCAGCGGCAGGTGTCGGGGTGCGGTGTAGCGACGGCAGCGTCAAGGTCAGCAATCACCGGAGTTCGGGTGCGCTCAGGAACGACGTTGTGGCGAACGGCAGGACGAGCTGTGAGTTGCTACGGCACCTGAGGACGCGCTGAGCACGTGGGTGTGCTCGGACGCGTCGTGGCTAAGCTCTAGCTACGATGGCGCCATGGCCGGTGGCAGAGAGCTCTCGGGCTCGACGTATATGACGACTACAGTGGCCGTACAGGGCAAAGGAGAGGGGGAATCGGCTCACGGGCTCACGGGGATCACGCAGGGAAGGTCTGCAAGCTCGGGGAAGCATGGACGGCGGCGAATCGACGATGAGGTTGCCGGCGGCCGGAGGTTGAAGATGATCTTGAGGACGACGCTGCAGGGCTCCCGCGTTGCGTTGCTTAGCGAGGAGGAAGAGGTGGTCGAGGCGGATCCGTTGGAGCAGGCAGAGGGACGAGGGGAGCCCGGTGGACGCGGTGGTGCTCGTCGGCGCTCTCGGACGCGAGCGAGAAGAGCGGGGAAGAGAGGCAGATGATGCGTGAGGACGAGGGAGGGGTCGAGGGGGTTCTGCGGGGTGGCGTGGCATCGTCCAGGGCGAGGCGGAGCAGCTGCATGGCTAGCAGGAGGTGGCCGCGGCTCGGCTGTGCGCGCGCCACGCGCAACGCCAGTAGGCACGAGGAAGACGATGCGCGGCGGGGTGGGTTGGGCCTAGCAGGCCACTACATGTGAGTAGGCCAGGTAAGTCTTCTGCGTCTTCGTTTTTTTCCTGTTTAGTTTCTAGTTTTCTATTTCATGTTGTTTTTGAATTACTAAAAATACTAAACCTTTCCTAAAAATACTGAGATAAGTTGTGGGCACTGTTGAAATATTTTTCAGCAGCCCTCAAACATTATCAGTATTATTTGGGCAATTAAAAAATATATATATGAATTAAATGCCCAAATGCAAATATTTAATTTATTAATTCAAAAATCCAGAGTGACCTAGAAAAATGTGCACCATTTTTGGCAGAGGTTCTAGACCAATTCAAAAATGATGAACTTTTCTGAAAAGCATTCTGGGTTCATTGAAAATATTTCTCGTTGACCCTATTTGATTTAATTTGGTGCTAGGGTTTGTCATCCCCATTTCAAATTCTTTTGAATTTAAACATGATGCAACATGAGGGTCAAACAAGACAATAGGGACTGAGCTAGGGCTGTGACAGCTAGTCCCAAAAATAATATAAAAGTGCATAATAAAGCCCATTAAACATCCAAGATGGGTAATATAATAGCATGAATACTTCATAAATTATAGATACGTTGGAGACGTATCAGTATACCGATATTTGTTGAAGAAGAAAGATGGGATGCCAACCGAGGCATCCCCAAGCTTAGATGCTTGAGTATCCTTTGAAATATTTAATTGGGGTGCCTTGGGCATCACCAAGCTTGAACTCTTGCCTCTCTTTATTCTTCTCATATTGATAGTTCCTCGATCTTTGAACACTTCATCCACACAAAACTTTAACAAAAACTTTGTGAGATCCGTTAGTGTAATAAAGCAAACTACCACTTTAAGGTACTGTAATGAACTCATTCTTTATTTATATTGGTGTTAAACCTACTGTATTTCAACTTCTCTATGGTTCATACCCCCCGATACTAGCCATAGATTCATCAAAATAAGCAAACAACACGCGAAAAACAGAATCTGTCCAAAACAGGACAGTCTGTAGTAATCTGGAAGTTTGGTAAACTTCTGTAACTGCCAAAATTATGTAATAAATATGACAATTAGAAAAATTTGTACAGAACTAATGTGCAAAATGTTTCAGACCCATTTGACCTTCCAGTAAAAAATATTAAATCACGCACTACAGCCAAAGTTTCTGTTTTTGTTCTGCACATAGTAAACAAGCAATCCAATCATCCTAAAACCAAAGCTTGGCACATTATTTTTATAATACAATGGATATACACAAGGGGATAATTATTTACAGAGAGACTTCCATGAAAAATTCTACATTGTTTCCGTGAGCATGAACACAAGTGCTCAAGGTCGACCCTCACTTCTTCAATGCATAACTTTCCAATCACTTCTCTTTTTGAAAAACTTTTTAGGCATGAGAGGCAAATAATGTTTTTTGTATTTTTATTCTTTTAAAAAATTGTATGTTTCACACACAACTAAACAGAAACAAAAAGGAAAAACAAAATCTACTTAGTGGAGAAAGCAAACAAGCATACACGAGAATATCAACCCCACGCTATTGCTCCCCGGCAACGGCGCCAGAAAATTGCTTGATAATCCCCAAGTGCAGGGAATCATCATAGCAATTCCCAAAGGTGGAAGTGATAAGTATGGAGTGTCAAACCCACAAGGAGCTAAAGGTAAGATCAATATTCTCACAAGTCCTATCTGCCACTGATATGACTCCACGTACACCGAACGTTTGCTTCCAACTAGAAACAAGAAATAAAACTACGTTGTGGGTATGAAGAGGATAACTTTGCATGATATCGGAGAGCTAAAACATAAAAGTAGGTGGTGGTATCATAAAGTTAGAATATATTACTAAATATTATAAATAGCGAATGTGGAATAATGATGGATCAGTGTGCGGAATTATCCTAGGCAATTGTTAACAAGACCGGTAGTCGTCATTGCAATTTTATATGAGGGAGAGGCATAAGCTAACATACTTTCTCTTCTTGGATCATATGCACTTATGATTGGAACTCTAGCAAGCATTCGCAACTACTAAAGATCATTAAGGTAAAACCCAACCATAGCATTAAAGCATCAAGTACCCTTTATCCCATAATGCAACAACCCCCTTACTCGTGTTTATGCTTCATCACTCAAGCAACCCACTATAAGCGAATCATAAACGTATTGCAACACCCTACAGCGGGAATCCCTCACGCTTGCGCGACACGGAGGGCACAATAGCACAACACCAAAATAAAACATATAACTCATACCAATCTAGATCATCAATCAACCCAAAGACAAAGGATATCTACTCAAAACATCATAGGATGGCAACACATCATTAGATCATAATATGTGGCATAAAGCACCATGGTCAAGTAGGGATTACAGCGGGGTGTGCGAGAGTGGACCGCGTAAAATAGATGAGGATGGTGATGATGATGGTGATGTTGATGAAGACGATCACCGCGGCGATGATTCCCCTCCCGATGGCACTCCGGCGCCACCGAGAGAGAGGAGGAGAGGTTCTCCCATTGTGCTTCCTCCTCCATGGCCTCCCCCCTAGATGGGGAGAGGTTCTGCCTCTGGTCCTTGGCCTTCATGGTGATGATGGCCCCTCCGGGATCCTCCTCCATGGCCTCCGGTGATGATGGCCCCCTCCGGCAGGGTGCCAGAGAGGACCTAGATTGATTTCTCGTGGCTACAGAGGCTTGCGGTGGCGGAACTTCCGATCTAGGTTAATTTCTGGGGATTTCTGTATTTATAGGAATTTTTGGCATTGGTTTCACGTCAGGGGGGTCTCCGAGTCGTCCACGAGGTAGGGGCCCACGTCTAGGGGGTGGGCGCGCCGCCCACCCTCGTGTACAGCCCGGGACTCTTCTGGCCCAACTCTTTTGCTCCAGGGGCTTATTTTGGTCCATAAAAAATCAACAAAAATTGGCACGTCAATTGGACTCCGTTTGATATTCCTTTTCTGTAAAACTCAAAAACAAGGAAAAAATAGAAACTGGCACTAGGCTCTAGGTTAATAGGTTAGTCCCAAAAATCATATAAAATAGCATATAAATGCATATAAAACATCTAAGATGGATAATATAATAGCATGAATACTTCATAAATTATAGATACGTTGGAGACGTATCACCCGACCCCATATTGAAGAAAACTAAGCCCGTTATGGGACATGGAACCGTTCTGGAGGCATGGCTCGATAAGCGGTGCAAAATACACACGACGCCAGACACCGAATCAACCCACAGCCTCAGAGCATTTTGGATACTCCGGCAAGTGCCCAAGAGCGGCGAGGATATCCTCACCAAAGACACCCCCAAGCACGGCGACCTCAGAGTACTGACGGTCTTCGAGACTTTTGCTTCAAACAATCGGTACAAGAGGGCACTCCGTGACCTCGCCGAAGTCTGCCAAGTCGCAGCAATAAACCCCTAGAACGACACGGCTATAACTTTCAATGCCAGTGACGAACCAAGAACCCGGTCAGTCCGGGCACCAGCAGCCTTGGTCCTCAATCCAATTGTGGATGGCTTTCGGCTCACTAAAGTGCTCATTGACGGCGGTGGCGGGCTAAACCTCATCTACGAGGACACACTCAATAAAATGGAAATAGACAGGAGCCGCATCGAGCAGAGTAATACGACCTTCCGAGGAATCATTCCCAGCCAGGAGGCGCGGTGCGCGGGGAAAATCACACTTGACATGGTATTCGACATGCTGGAGAACTACCGGTCCGAAGAAATAACCTTCCAAGTCGCCCCTTTCAATAGTGGATATCATGCCCTGTTGGGGCGAGATGCGTTCACACGCTTTCAAGCCATACCGCACTACGGGTATATGAAGCTCAAGATGCCCGGGCCCAATGGTATTATTACTCTCGCTAGTGATCTGGACATAGCCCTCCGCGCCGAAAACAAAACCGCATGCCTGGCCCTCGAGGCACTGTCCGAGGCCCTCGCGGCCGAAGAGTTAACCGCACTACGCTCCACGATGGACACGTATGATGTAATCCTTGATAAATGCCCCAGATCCACCTCTTTCAAACCAGCCGACGAAATAGTCAAATTTCAGGTCCACCCAACGGACCCCAAGAAGACAGCCTCCATTGGGGCAAAGCTGGACCCAAGGATTGACGTTGCACTATGAGCGTTCCTACGCGAAAACTAGGACATATTCGCCTGGCACCCTTCTGATATGCCAGGAATCCCAAAAAGGTTGGCCGAACACAGCCTCAATATACTGAAGGGATATAAGCCGGTCAAGCAAACACTGCGACGCTTTTTCGAACCCAAACGACAAGTCGTGGGGAGGAGCCGCCAAGTTAATCGAGGCCGGATTCATCAGAGAAATAAAACATCCGGACTGGCTAGCAAACCTGGTGATGGTACCAAAGAAGGATAAATCCTGGCGCCTGTGCATCAATTTCAAAGTCCTCAACAAGGCCTGCCCTAAGGATCCCTTCCCCCTCCCCCGCATCGATCAGATTATCGATGCTACCGCAGGACACGACTCACTGTGTTTCCTTTATGCATACTCCTGATACCATCAAATCAAAATGAAGGAGTCCGATCAAGACGCAACGGCATTCATTACCCTATACGGGCCTTTCTTCTTCAACACTATGCCCTTCGGGCTCAAAAACGCCGGTGCCACCTACCAACGCATGATTCAAACATGCCTCGAGAAACAAATCGGCAAGATAGTTGAAGCATATGTGGATGACGTAGTCATCAAGACTAGGCACGCCGAGTCACTAATAGACGACCTGCATCTCACATTCAACAACCTCCGTACATATGACATCAAGCTCAATCCGGAAAAGTGTGTTTTCGGCGTTCCCGCTGGAAAATTGCTGGGCTTCATTGTTTCCAATAGAGGAATTGAGGCCAATCCAGCCAAAATCCGGGCTTTGTCACAATTTGCTATACCAACAGACCTTAAACAGGTCCAAAAACTATCCGGATGCATGGCAGCTTTAAGCCGCTTTATCTCCAGATTAGGAGAAAAAACATTGCCACTGTTTCTCCTTCTCCGACGCACCGACCACTTCGAGTGGACGGACGCGGCAACGGCCAGACTGGAAGAAATAAAGGCTCTTTTAGCGAGTAACCCAATCCTAGCCGCGCCAAGCATCGGTGAACCAATCTTATTATACATCTCCGCAACACACCAGGTGGTGAGCACGGTGCTCGTCATTGAACGAGAGGCGGACGGACACAAATTCCCACTCCATAAACCGGTATACTACGTATCCATTGTCCTCACACCATGCAAATATCAGTACCCTCATTACCAAAAGATAGCATACGCGGTCTTCATGGCATCCCGGAAGCTATGGCACAACTTCCAAGAGTGCTCTATCACGGTGGCTTCCGAAGTTCCACTCAATGACATAACAAACAACCACGACGCTACGTGTCGGATTACCAAGTGGGCCATTGAGCTCCTGCCATTTGATATAACATACAAACCATGCCGGGCCATTAAATCCCAAGTATTGGCCGACTTCGTCGCCGAATGGACAGAGGCCGAACTCCCAAAGAGTACGGCACATATTCCAACTGGGTCATGTACTTCGATGGCTCTAAAATGCTGGCCGGTTTAGGAGCAGGCGTTGTTTTAACGTCCCCCACTGGAGGCACAGTCCAGTACGTACTCCAAATATTGTACACAGACTCCAACAACGCAGCCGAATACGGGGCCTTATTGCACGATCTTCGGATGGCCACCTCAATGGGTATACAACGCCTGGAGGTGCGCGGGGACTCCAGTCTCGCAATATCCCAAATAAATGGAGACTTTGACGCTAAAGATCCGAAGGTGGCAGCCTATCGTAATGCCATACTCAAAATATCAGCTCGATTCGACGGACTCAAGTTTCATCATGTGGCTCGAGAAAGCAATCAAGAGGCGGAAGTCCTTGCTCATATGGGCGCCAAGTGTGATCCCGTCCCGCCTAACATCTTTTTGGAAAGGCTCTTCAAGCCATCCATGGTGTGGCAGGATGAGAGCGGCAACACTAGTCCGGATCCGATGACACCCCCAGATTCTGAACACAATATTGATATCATCGGGGGCTCAGCCACCGAGATAACACCATCGGCACAGCTAATAATGACAGTAATTGCCCCATGGACCGAGCCCTTCTTGGCCTACCTTAATAGGCGAGAGCTCCCTGAGGACCAGAATGAGGCTCGCTGCATTGTTAGGCGCTCGAAAGCCTACAAGGTCCATGATGGAGAGCTCTACAAGAAAAGTGCTACCGGAGTCCTTCAAAGGTGTATCTCCGAAGAAGAGGGACGGTAGCTCCTGGCCGAAATCCATGCTGGCCTCGACGCTCACCACGTCGCGGCTCGGGCCCTTGTAAGTAAGGCTTTCCGTACAGGTTTCGTTTGGCCGACGGCCCGAACAGATGCACAGGACCTGGTCCAACGTTGTGTCGGATGCCAGCTTTTCGCCAACCAAAGTCATATGTCGCCTACTCCGCTACAAACAATCCCCAATGCTTGGCCTTTTGCGGTCTAGGGGCTTGATATGGTCGGACCCCTTAATAGGAGCCGGCGTGCTTCTTGTCGCCCCCTCCGAGGAGCACTTGAAGTACGTCATCCAGATGCATTTTGCCCAGGAAGAGGCAACCAAAAATACAACAAAGTATGAAGGGCTCCTTGCCGCGCTCAGGATTGCCGCAGAATTGGGAATTAAGAAGCTGATCATTCAAGGAGATTCACAGCTCGTGGTGAGACAAGTCAACAAGGATTACCAAAGCCCATTAATGGAGGCATATGTTGAGGAAGTGAGAAGATTGGAGGAGCGCTTTGACGGATTGCAAACAGAGCACGTACCCCGTGCGGAAAACAACATGGCTGATCATCTGCCAAAGTGTGCTGCGCAGAAGCTTCCTGTGGAACCAGGGACTTTTGTTCTTCATCTTACTCATCCCTCTGCATCCCTAGCAACAATGGCCCGGAAAAGGATAAAGTTGGACTCCAGTAGGCCTCTCCCGGTAGAGCCATCCGCTCCTGGCAGAGACCCTGCCGGAAACAACTCCTCGCCACTGCTACATCTTGAGCTTGTGTTGGTTTTCCCCGAAGAGGAGAGGATGATGCAGCAGAATAGCATAAGTATTTCCCTTAGTTTTTGAGAACCATGGTATCAATCCAGTAGGAGGCCACGCAAGTCCCTCGTACCTACACAAAGCAAATAGCTCCTCGCAACCAACGCGAATAGGGGTTGTGAATCCTTCACGGTCACTTATGAGAGTGAGATCTGATAGAGATGATAGATAATATTTTTGGTATTTTTGGTATAAAGATGCAAAGTAAAATAAAAGGGAAAGTAAAGAGCAAAGTAATAATAAAGCGTAGGAAGATTAATATGATGAGAATAGACCCGGGGGCCATAGATTTCACTAGTGGCTTCTCTCAAAAGCATAAGTATTTTACGGCAGGTGAACGAATTACTGTTGAGCAATTGATAGAATTGAGCATAGTTATGAGAGTATCTAGGTATGATCATGTATATATGCATCATGCCCGATACAAGTAGACCGACTCCTGCCTGCATCTACTACTATTACTCCACTCATCGACTGCTATCCAGCATGCATCTAGAGTATTAAGTTAATGAAAACAGAGTAACGCCTTAAGCAAGATGACATGATGTAGAGGAATAAATTCATGCAATATGATAAATACCCCATCTTGTTATCCTCGATGGCAACAATACAATACATGCCTTGCAACCCTTTACATCGGTAAGGACACCGCAAGATTGAACCCAAAGCTAAACACTTCTCCCATTGCAAGAACTACCAATCTAGTTGGCCAAACCAAACGGATAATTCGAAGAGACTTGCAAAGATAACTCAATCATACATAAAAGAATTCAGAAAATATTCAAATATTGCTCATAGATAATCTTGATCATAAACCCACAATTCATCGGTCTCAACAAACACACCGCAAAACAAGATTACATCGAATAGATCTCCACGAGAGAGGGGGAGAACATTGTATTGAGATCCAAAAAGAGAGAAGAAGCCATATAGATACTAACTATGGACCCGAAGGTCTGAGGTAAACTACTCACACTTCATCGGAGAGGCTATGATGTTGATGTAGAAGCCCTCGTGGTGGAATCCTTCCCATGGAGCTCGAACAGGCCCCAAGATGGGATCTCGTGGATCTGAGAAAGTTGCGGCGGTGGAATTAGGTTTTTGGCTCCGTATCTAATCTGTTGGGGAATGCGTAGGTATATAGGAGGAAGAATGCGTCGGTGGAGCTTGAGGGGCCCATGAGGCAGGGGCGCACCCTAGGGGGGCGTGCCCTCCACCCTCGTGGCCGCCTTGTGGCTTTCTTGACGGAGGGTCCAAGTCTCCTGGGTCTTATTTGATGAGAAAATCACGTTCCCGAAGATTTCATTCCGTTTGGACTCCGTTTGATATTCCGTTTCTTCGAAACACTGAAATAGGCAAAAAAAATAGGAATTCTGGGCTGGGCCTCCGGTTAATAGGTTAGTCCCAAAAGTAATATAAAAGTGGAAAATAAAGCCCAATATAGTCCAAAACAATAGATAATATAACATGGAGCAATCAAAATTATAGATACGTTGGAGACGTATCGGGCATCCCAAGCTTAATTCCTGCTCGTCCTCGAGTAGGTAAATGATAAAAAGAGAATTTTTGATGCGGAGTGCTACTTGGCATAATTTCAATGTAACTCTTCTTCATTGTGGTAGGAATATTCAGATCCGAAAGATTCAAGACAAAAGTTCATATTGACATAAAAATAATAATACTTCAAGTATACTAACTAAGCAATTATGTCTTCTCAAAATAACATGGCCAAAGAAAGTTCATCCCTACAAAATCATATAGTTTAGTGATGCTCCATTTTCGTCACACAAGAATGCTCTCATCATGCACAACGCCGATGACAAGCCAAGCAATTGTTTCATACTCTAGTAATCTGAAACTTATAAACCTTCACGCAATATATGAGCGTGAGCCATGGACATAGCACTATGGGTGGAATAGAATATAATGATGGGGGTTATGTGGAGAAGTCAAAAAAGGAGAAGGTCTCACATCAACGAGGCTAATCAACGGGCTATGGAGATTCCCATCAATTGATGTTAATGCAAGGAGTAGGGATTGCAAGGCAAATGTATGCACTAGAGCTATAAATGTATGAAAGCTCAACAAAAGAAACTAAGTGGGTGTGCATCCAACTTGCTTGCTCACGAAGACCTAGGGCATTTGAGGAATCCCATCGTTGGAATATACAAGCCAAGTTATATAATGAAAAATTCCCACTAGTATATGAAAGTGAAAACATATGGAACTCTCTATATGAAAAACATGGTGCTACTTTGAAGCACAATATATGAGACTCACTATATGAAGAACATGGTGCTACTTTGAAGCACAAGTGTGGAAAAAGAGATAGTAACATTGCCCCCCCCTTTTTTTTGGGCCTTCTTTTTTTCTTTGGCCTTTCTCTCTATTTTTTTTGGGACAATGCTCTAGAAAATGATGATCATCACACTTCTATTTATTTACAACTCAATGATTACAACTTGATACTAGAACAAAGTATGACTCTATATGAATGCCCCCGGTGGTGTACCGGGATATGCAATGAATCAAGAGTGACATGTATGAAAGAATTATGAACGGTGGCTTTGCCACAAATACTATGTCAACTACATGATCATGCAAAGCAATATGACAATGATGAATGTGTCATGAAGAACGGTATGGTGGAAAGTTGCATGGCAATATATCTCGGAATGGCTATGCAAATGCCATAATAGGTAGGTATGGTGGTCGTTTTGAGGAAAATATAAGGAGGTTTATGTGTGAAAGAGCGTATCATATCACGGGGTTTGGATGCACCGGCGAAGTTTGCACCAACTCTCAATGTGAGAAAGGGCAATGCACGGTACCGAAGAGGCTAGCAATGATGGAAAGGTGAGAGTGCGTATAATCCATGGACTCAACATTAGTCATAAAGAACTCACATACTTATTGCAAAAATCTACAAGCCATCAAAAACCAAAGCAGTACGCGCATGCTCCTAAGGGGATAGATTGGTAGGAAAATACCATCGCTCGTCCCCGACCGCCACTCATACGGAGGACAACCAAATAACACCTCATGTTTCAAATTTGTTACATAACGTTTACCATACGTGCATGCTACGGGACTTGCAAACTTCAACACAAGCATTTCTCAAATTCACAACTACTAAACTAGCGCGACTTTGACATTATCACCTCCATATCTCAAAACAATTATCAAGCATCAAACTTTTCTTAGTATTCAACGCACTCAAAAGAAAGTTTTACAAATCTTGAATACCAAGCATATTATTATTAAGCAAATTACCATGCTATTTAAGACTCTCAAAATAATCTAAGTGAAGCATGAGAGATCAATAGTTTCTTTAAAACAAATCCACCACCGTGCTCTAAAAGATATAAGTGAAGTACTAGAGCAAAACTATAAAGCTCAAAATATATAAGTGAAGCACATAGAGCAAAACTATAAAGCTCAAAAGATATAAGTGAAGCACATAGAGTATTCTAACAAATTCCAATTCATGTGTGGTTCTCTCAAAAGGTGTGTACAGCAAGGATGATTGTGGTAAACAAACAATCAAAGACGCAAATAATACAAGACGCTCCAAGCAAAACACATATCATGTGGTGAATAAAAATATAGCTCCAAGTAAAGTTACCGATGGAAGTGGACGAAAGAGAGGATGCCTTCCGGGGCATCCCCAAGCTTTGACTTTTTGGTGTCCTTGGATTATCTTGGGGGTGCCACAGGCATCACCAAGCTTAGGCTCTTGCCACTCCTTGTTCCATAATCCATCAAAAAAATTCACCCAAAACTTGAAAACTTCACAACACAAAACTCAACAGAAATCTCGTGAGCTCCGTTAGCGAAATAAAACAAAAGACCACTTCAAGGTACTGTAATGAACTCATTCTTTATTTATATTGGTGTTAAAACTACTTTATTCCAACTTATCTATGGATTATAAACTATTTTACTAGCCATAGATTCATCAAAATAAGCAAACAACACACGAAAAACAGAATCTGTCAAAAAACAGAACAGTCTGTAGTAATCTGTAACTAACGCAAACTTCTGTAACTCCAAAAATTCAGCCAAAATAGGACGACCTAAGAAACTTGTTTATTCATCAGTATCAATTGGAATCACTATTTTATCACGTTCTGGTGATTTTTAACAATTGTTTTTGTGAACCGAAAGTTTCTGGAAATTACAGCAAGATCAAATAACTATTATCCAAGAAGATCCTATAGGTTTAACTTGGCACAAACACTAATTAAAACATAAAACCACATCTAAACAGAAGGTAGATGGATTATTTATTCCTAAACAGAAACAAAAAAATAAAATAAAATTGGGTTGCCTCCCAACAAGCGCTATCGTTTAACGCCCCTAGCTAGGCATAAAAACAAGGATAGATCTAGGTTGTGCCGTAATAATAAGATAGATCGGTGAAACTCATTTCATACTCCCTACGTTCGGCAGCAAGTTTTCTTTGAGGCAAGTGAGGGAGTCCTGGATTAGGTGGTGTCCGGACAGCCGAACTATCACCGTTGGACGGACTCCTGGACTATGAAGATACAAGATTGAAGACTTCGTCCCGTGTCTGGATGGGACTTTCCTTGGCGTGGAAGGCAAGCTTGGCGATACGGATATGTAGATCTCCTACCATTGTAACCGACTACGTAACCCTAACCCTATCCGTGTCTATATAAACCGGAGGGTTTTAGTCCGTGGGGACGAACAACAATCATACCATAGGCTAGCTTCTAGGGTTTAGCCTCTTTGATCTCGTGGTAGATCCACTCTTGTACTACCCATATCATCAATATTAATCAAGCAGGAGTAGGGTTTTACCTCCATCGAGAGGGCCCGAACCTGGGTAAAAACATCGTGTCCCTTGTCTCCTGTTACCATCCGCCTAGACGCACAGTTCGGGACCCCCTGCCCGAGATCCGCAGGTTTTGACACCGACATTGGTGCTTTCATTGAGAGTTCCTCACAGCAATTCTCGAGTCCGGCCACTAAACGTCCGGACACTGTCAAGCGCGCCCGGAGTAACCTACAACAAGACCGCCTGGCACGATCCAAGCACGCGTAGCAATCTGGCCCCAACCCCAGCCCTCACGAAATTGCGAAGCCAATACTACGCGTACATAACTACGCTCTGGAGATACCATGGGCATAAGGGGAGGGGCACGACCACGGCATGCCCAGAGTGTGGCTCAACTGCACCAGGGGCTCCCGATTGTGTCATTCTTTTTTCTTTCTTCTTTTCTCTTACTTTCAGGACTCCGTTTTTCAGAAGCCCTGTCCGGCTCTATAATTGCCGAACTCACGATGCAACAACCAGGGAAGCGAAGCTACGTCGAGTGTCCAGTGGTCTCTACTACGAGCATTATACCTGTTTTACATACCATCCCGCAGCTTACCCCTGGAGGGGGACATGTCAAATAGTCCCATCCCTTGCTTATCGCACTATTTGTATCATTCTGCTTTCATTGCAGTACCCTTTTGAATACACAATACATAGCTTTTGCCTATTATTGCACTCCTTTTTTTATCTATATATATATGTTCATTCATGACACGTTGCACCCGTACACTTTGGTACGGCCAATACACGAGGGGCTTAAGTACCCCAAAAATATGGTGTGACAAGTCCGAACACTTTCACAAGTGCGGCACCCCGAACTTATAGCATTATATGCATCAGCTCCGAATCATGTCTTGGGTCAATAGTTGGGTTTGCCCGGCTCCCATGTTTTGGTACCTTACGTTCCGTTATATCGGCTAAGGTAGCGCTGGGAGAACCACTGCGATTGTGCCCCGGTTGAGCTTGGTTGAGCACCTCAGTGGAGAAAGCTAAAACTGACTGTCATGATAGGGCATGGCTTCCAATGGCCATAGCCGAATTATGAGGCCCTTCATGGCCTGTTCGGCGACCTTGTGGAGCTCGACCAGCTGCTTCAGCTGGTCGCTTAGGGGCACCGGATGTCCGCCTCAAAGATATCGAGACCGTAACACCTTTTCCATCGAGCTCCCTCCTTGGCGCGGTAGAACGCGGACAAAGATCGTACACCACGGGCAGATCTGCGAATGCTCCCCGAGAGCTCCGGATTCGGGTAAGTAATAGATAATTCACTTTCACATGCTTGCTTTGCATAAAGAATGCCTTACCCGCCGCTATCTTCTTTAATGATTCAATTTCTGGAGGGCTTTTTGGGCTTCGCCTTAGCGGCTTTGGCACTCTCAAGAGCCGACAGAGCTCGGACTCTCGAGTCTTGAGTCACGCTCCAAACTCTCGTGTTTTTCCACGAGAGCACAGAGCTCTTGCCGCACCTCCGCCACCCGCGCCTCCTGCTTCTCTCGCTCGGTGCGCTCCAGGGCCGCTTTGCTTTCGGCCGTGGACACCGCTTCCTTCAGGGTCGCCACCTCATTCGTGGCCCCTACAACACCCATGTTAGTCTTGTCATTTTTGCAACCAAATCCTTTCTATAAGGTATTACTTTAAGAAGGTGTTACTTACCTTCCTTGTCCTCGAGCTGCTTCTTGGCAAGGCCGAGCTCGTTCTCGGACCGCTCGAGGCTCTGCTTCAATGCATTGACCTCTGCAGTCAGTGCGGCAGAGGTCAGCAGCGCAACCTGCATTCCCATATTGACATACTTATGTTAGACTCCTGCGTATATCTTTTTAGATCCTCATTCCGGCTTTTCTTTCCGAACACCGAACTAAGCATCAGGGGATATTGTCTATGAAAAACAAGAGTCCCATAAAGGGCAAAATAGCTTACCTCGGTAGCTTGGCGCTGCGAGCTGAATCCGCGATCTTCGGTGGCAGATGTGGGAGCCTCGGCGCCCTTGAACAGCACCTTCCAGGCATCTTCGTACGTAGTGTCGAAGAGCCTTTTCAGAGTTTGGTCTTTGTCGGATCGAACTCCCACAATGTGAAGGCCCGTTGTTGGCATGGGAGAATCCGGCGGATGAGCATCACCGGATTATGTTGACAAGCTTGAGATTCTTGTCCACCGGGTTTGGACGCAGTTTGGAGTCCAGACAGCTCTTCCGAATCACCCCACGCCGTGCACGCGTCTCTTTCCATGATGTGAGCCGTGTGGGGAAGCCAGATCGGAATTCGGGGGCCGCCGCCCATTGAGAGTCGCGCGGCTCGATGATGTAGAACCACCCCGATTGCCACCCCTTTATGGTCTCCACAAAGGAGCCCTCGAGCCATAGGACTTTGGCCATCTTGCCAACCATGGCACCTCCGCACTCCGCTTGGCGGCCGCCCACTACCTTCGGCTTGACATTGAAGCTCTTCAGCCATAAGCGGAAGTGGGGCTGGATGCAGAGGAAGGCCTCGCACACGACAATAAACGCCGAGATATTGAGGATGAAATTCGGGGCCAGATCATGGAAGTCCAGGCCGTAGTAGAACATGATCCCCCGGACAAATGGGTGAAGTGGAAAACCTAGTCCGCGGAGGAAGTGGGTGAGGAACACCACCCTCTCCTGGGGCCTGGGGTGGGAATGAGCTGCCCTCGTCGGGGAGCCGGTCTTGGCGATGTCATTTGGACAAGTATCCGCCTTCCGCAGTTTTTTTGACTTGTCCCTCCGTGGACGGAGGAGACCATCCACTTGTCTCCCGCTCCGGACATGGCTGGAGAAGGTTGAGGAGGGATGTGCGGACTTGGGCTGGAGCTCGAGTCTTGTGAAATGGATGAGCAAAGGAGGAAGAAGGCGTGGGTGAAAAGGTGGATCCTTATCCCTTATATGGACGGACGAAGCTATCGTCCCCGCCACCTGGTAAAACTTCGCTTATCTCCCAAGCGCCGTAATCAATGGCGCGGTTGGGTTACCCACGTCCGTATTGATGGGAATCCCGGAATAAGGGGCACGATCTCCGCTCGATAAGGCGTGCCAAGGAAACCGCCTCGCTAAACGCCCGAGGTGGAGCAGTAAAAACGATTCGTATAAAGGCCTGGCCGTGGTGTGATGTCACGCCGCGGAATACGTCAGCAGATATGTGCAAAGGTTATTCCCTCTACGGTAGTATGTGGAACTTGTTTTGCAGAGCCGGACACTATCCTTGTGTTCAAAATCTTCTACGAAGTATTCGGAGGAGGAACCCGCCTTGCAACGCCGAAGACAATATGCGCGCCGGACTCGTCGTCATTGAAGCCTGGTTCAGGGGCTACTGAGAGAGTCCTGGATTAGGGGGTGTCCGGATAGCCGAACTATCACCGTTGGACGGACTCCTGGACTATGAAGATACAAGATTGAAGACTTCGTCCTGTGTCCGGATGGGACTTTCCTTGGCGTGGAAGGCAAGCTTGGCGATACGGATATGTAGATCTCCTACCATTTTAACCGACTATGTGTAACCCTAACCCTATCCGGTGTCTATATAAACCGGAGGGTTTTAGTCCGTAGGACGAACAACAATCATACCATAGGCTAGCTTCTAGGGTTTAGCCTCTCTGATCTCATGGTAGATCCACTCTTGTACTACCCATATCATCAATATTAATCAAGCAGGAGTAGGGTTTTACCTCCATCGAGAGGGCCCGAACCTGGGTAAAAACATCGTGTCCCTTGTCTCCTGTTACCATCCGCCTAGACGCACAGTTCGGGACACCCTACCCGAGATCCACCGGTTTTGACACCGACAGCAAGCAAAAGTAATCAAAAGGGCTAAATTTAATAGGGCAAAAATCCCCAAGATCAATTTTAGGAGGTATAGGTTCCTCTTTCGGCCCTTCGTATTGCACAACCAATTCATCATTATAAGCATTCTTTTGACAGAACCTTGTGAGCCTATACTCAAGAGAGTATCCTAGCTCATTATTTCGAATAGCCAAATCATCGTGTAGGACCTTGAAGTACGTCTAGAGGGGGGGGGTGATTAGACTACTTGACCAATTAAAAACCTAACCTTTTCCCAATTTTAGTCTTTGGTAGACTTTAACTATTTTAGCACAAGTCAAGCAATCCTCACACAATTCAAGCAAGCATGCAAAGAGTATATGAGCAGCGGAAAGTAAAGCATGCAACTTGCTAGAAAGTAAAGGGAAGGGTTTGGAGAATTCAAACGCAATTGGAGACACGGATGTTTTTGTTGTGGTTCCGATAGGTGGTGCTATCGTGCATCCACGTTGATGGAGACTTCAACCCACGAAGGGTAACGGCCTTGAGTCCACGGAGGGCTCCACTCACGAAGGGTCCACGAAGAAGCAACCTTGTCTATCCCACCATGGCGTCGCCCATGAAGGACTTGCCTCACTAGCGGTAGATCTTCACGAAGTAGGCGATCTCCTTGCCCTTACAAACTCCTTGGTTCAACTCCACAATCTTGTCGGAGGCTCCCAAGTGACACCTAGCAATCTAGGAGACACCACTCTCCAAGAAGTAACAAATGGTGTGTTGATGATGAACTCCTTGCTCTTGTGCTTCAAATGATAGTCTCCCCAACACTCAACTCTCTCTCACAGGATTTGGATTTGGTGGAAAGAAGATTTGAGTGGAAAGCAACTTGGGGAAGGCTAGAGATCAAGATTCATATGGTAGGAATGGAATACCTTGGCCTCAACACATGAGTAGGTGGTTCTCTCTCAAAACTGGAAAGTTGGAAGTGTAGGTTTGTTCTGATGGCTCTCTCCATGAATGAAGAGGAGGTGGAGGGGTATATATAGCCTCCACACAAAATCTAACCGTTACACACAATTTACCAAACTCGGTGGGACTGAATCACAAACTCGGTCTGACCGATTCAGTAAACCTAGTGATCGTTAGTGATTTCGGTGGGACCGACATGCAACTCGGTAGGACCGATATGGTTAGGGTTAGGGCATAACGTAATCTCGGTGAGACCGATTACACAAACTCGGTGAGACCGATTTTGGTAAACAGCTAACCAGAGAGTTGGTCAGGTAAACTTGGTGGGACCGATTCGCCCTTTTCGGTGAGACCGAAATGTTACGAAGAGGAAGCAAAGAGTTTACATTGCAATCTCGGTGGGACCGATCGCTCACTTTGGTTAGACCGAAACATTATGAAGGGAAATAGAGAGATTACAATCCCATCTCGGTGAGACCGAGATCCCTATCAGTGAGACCGATTAGCCTAGGGTTTGTGGCAGTGGCTATGACATCTGAACTCGGTGGCGCCGGATAGAAAGAATCGGTGGGGCCGAGTTTGACTTTGGGTTTAGGTCATATGTGGATGTGAGAAAGTAGTTGAGTGTTTTTGGAGCATATCACTAAGCATCATGGAGCAAGAAACTCATTAAGCAACACCTCTCATTAAGCACCACCTCATCCCTCCTTGATAGTATTGGCTTTTCCTATAGACTCAATGTGATCTTGGATCACTAAAATGTAAAATGCAGAGTCTTGAGCTTTTGAGCTTGAGCCAATCCTTTTATCCTTGATATTTTGAGGGATCCACTTTCATCATCCATGTCATGCCAGTCATTGAGCTTTCCTGAAATATTTGTCTTGGAATAGTATTAGCTCAATGAGCTATATGTTGTTATGAATTACCAAAACCACCTAGGGATAGTTGCACTTTCAATCTCCCCCTTTTTGGTAATTGATGACAACATATAGATCAAAGTTTCGACAAATGATAATAAGATTGAAAAGCATCGCCGTTTGAGAAGTATGTGATAAGCAAGAGCTCCCCCTAGATTTGTGCATAGATTTAAGATTTGCTTTGGACTGCAAATGCAAAAGAGATTAGGCTCATGGGTTACTTTTCCATGTCACATACATCTTGGTGGTGCGCTCAAAATAATAAAGATTGAATACATGCACTCATCACCAAGCAAAGTGAATGATCAAATAAAGATAAATAAGATAATATCATCCAACAAGCATAAGTGTAGCTTATGATCAAACACATGATCATCAATGTCTCACAGGCAATAGCATAGTATCTCAAGCAAGCAAAAGCAAATAAAGTTCAACCAAGAAGACAAGAGAGAACAAAAACAAACTCTCTCTCGAAGCCTATGATCTATACATTTTTCTCCCCCTTTGGCAACAAGTTACCAAAAAGTTCATAGAAAATGCATAGTACTATTTCGTCTCTCAGGCTTGGTCTTCAGTTGGTGGCGTATGGATCTGACTCTCTCCATAGCCTCAATCCTGAGTCTCTCCTGATCTTCATGTTCTCAGCCACAGGATGAGCATCATTGTGGTCTGGAATCTTAGGTTTCAGCTTCCTCAGGACTTGTCCTTCATCATCTTCCTCAGCAGCAACTTCTGCATAATCGGGGCCTTGTTCTTCTCAAAGAAGCAGATATGTTCTTGGTATTCCTCTTAGGTGCAGTCTTGGGCTTGGAGGCAGCTTTGGGTGCTTCTTTGGGCTTTGATGATGCAGCCCCTGACCTTATAGCATCACCCATCAGCTTTTGTGCCTTGGGTGCTGGTGCAGCAACCTTCGCTTCTTCTTCTTCCATCATGGAAGGTTTTCCAACAACTCTGGCCATGGTCTTCTTGACCCTTTCCTTCCTTTTCTTCCCTTTTGTAGCAGCCTCTTTGGGTTGGGATTCCAAAGATGCTTGAGTGGAGGCTCGCTTTAGACATGGGTTGTCTACCCTCTTGGCCTTTTGATCTTCAAACAGCTTAACTGCGGTGAGCTATACTCCTTTTGAGCACCTTTTTCTTTGAAATGGCCTCATCCTCTACTACCACATAATCCTCATCCTCAGATTCTCGAGGTTCTCTTCTTCCTTGTCCCGTGGCAGCTTTGGGCAAATTCTTTGGGAGTGCTTCGCTTCCCTCATCTGAAGTGCTAGAGGGACTAGTGCCCTCACTCATGTGAATCTGCTCTTCTTCCTGCTCGACTATCACTTTGGTGCCGCATCTTGCAAACACCATTGCTGACCACAGTGAATAGTTATGATGAGATAGAGTGGATGAGCATCACAAAATGCAGAGATTTTTGCAAAGAATGATTCAAAACTTAGTTTTAGTTTTCCACGAAAGCATTTCGGATCAACCGATTTGTAAACTCGGTGATACCGAAGCAGCTTTTGGAACCTAAACTAGTGAACTCGGTCAGACCGAGTCACAGTTCGGTGGCACCGAGACTGCTAGGGTTTCACTGAGTTGTAAAATCGGTCACACCGATTAGCAATTATCGGTCAGACCGAGAGTCACTTGTGCAATGGCGTTAGCCGAATCGGTGAGACCGAGTTTTTCAACTCGGCGGGTCCGAGATGGTTTCGGCGGAAACCTAACCCTAAATTTTCAAATCGCATCTATTCTAAGGATTGTTTCGACTGGATAGAGGTGTTTCAATCGTGTCAAGAATCATAATGAACACAATGTGCTAGGAATTGGACGGGGATAGCACTGTGATCAAGTCCATACCCTAGTTTGGCGATGAACTCGCTACGGCAGAGATGAATTCCGTTGACGGCGGCGGAGACCAATGACAGAGGCGGCCGCGGCGAAGTCGACGATCCGGAGACCTAGAAGGCGAGCGAGCTATCTTGCTGGTGAAGAGGTTTGGAGAAAGTTTTCCAAATTTTTGCCCGTGTGAATATAGCCCGACCCTGTCGGTGTGACCGAGTGGAACGACTCGGTGGCACCGAGATGCATAACTGTTGACAGTTACAACAACTCAGTGAGAACGAAAAGTTCAAATCGGTTGCACCGAGATTGAAAACCTAGATCGACTTAGTGATCTCGGTATGACCGAAATGGAAGAACCGGTCAGACCGAAACAAACAAAGAAGTTTTGGAAGTTTAAGTCCATGACAAATCGGGGACTCCGAGTGCTCCTCACACAGAGTGGTTCGAATCTCACTTGATCAAATTTTGTGATGTAGAATGAATAGAGTTTGAGACGAGAAGAGCATAGATAGCTAGAGAATGTTCTTAGGCATTCTTGTCCATCCACTTAGCAAAGAAAAAGAAACCAATCAATCAAAACAACAAGTGGATGTCCTCGAATGAATAAAATATGCAACCAACATGCTCACACAATAAAATGGCAAATGAAATATGTGGCAAAGCATGCACAACCAATTCTAGCATCTATCAAACAATTGGCGGTGACTAGGTCATCTATATATGAGTATATTGACTTAGGAGTCAAATGAGAACATTTGATCATAGGTCATACTCATCGTTTAAGCTCAAGGTGGGTTACCACTTTTACATAAAGCATTGATATGTTCACACCATTAGAGTTGCTTTGACTCAATTCTTAGAGTTAAGCTCCCCCTAGATGTGAGATCCCCCCTTAGAGGGATGAACTAACCTTGGGTTTAGTCGATGATGACTTCATGTAGGTGTTGAAGATGTGGATGCTCAATGTTGATGAAGATCATTTGGAGCAATCCTTTTGGAGTGAGTTGCACTTTCAATACCTACACGGGTTAGTCCCACAAGGAACAAACAAGTATATCCATAGACATAGAGTGATGTTCACATAAGATGATGTCCATGAAAGCATTAGGTTACCTTGTCCCTTGCCTTACCAACAAGAGGGTTTGTGACTCCTTGAACTAGTGCAAGATGTGGAAGTTGATTGCACTTGTCCTTGCCATAATGATATGAGTGAAGAATGTTGGCGGAGTCACCCTCAAGAACTCTCTAGTTCTTCTTCTTCGGGATCCACATCATCTTGATGGGAATCCTCGGAGTTGTAGTCGTACTTGATGAAGTGGAACTTGATGTAGTCTTGGGAACCCACTTGACCAAGGCCTTAGGAGCTTCTTCAAATGCATCTATCTCCTCTTGAAGCTTTTCCTTTCCTTTGTTCTTGTGGTCTTGTGGTAGAAGATCATCTTGAGCTTGTGTTCCCTTGAAGGAAGTAGGATCATACTTCTCTTGTTGAGGAACAAACTTCGTCTTGGGATATTGATCTTCTTCCCACGCAACTCCATTGGCATTGAACTTTCGTTCAAAACCAACACCTTGATTCTTCCGGTGCCTTCCTTGCTTGCGTACAATTTCCTCAAATTGCTTACTCCTGGCAAGGCTCTTGTATACACCTTTCTCTATAATTCCCTTCAATAAGCTATTTTCTTGCTCAAGTGTAACTTGGCTAAGAGAATCATTAGTGGAATCAAGAGAACTACTAGAAGCAACAATATTAGATTTAACATGATTATTGTTACTACTAGAGGAAGAATCTTTCTTGTTCTTGTTAATGGACTTGACTTGAGGCATGTAAGTAGATAAGAGTAAACGCTTGGCAATGTAAGAAGTACTTTTCTTACGGAGATCATCATTGATTGCCTTTAAGAACTCATGCTCTTGCTCAAGATTGAGCTTTTCAAAGCGTAACTTCTCATAAGCCCTTAAAAGTTCTCGATGGTCTTCGAAGATAGTTTCATGAGCTAACTTAAGAGTGTTTAGTTCTTTAGTTAGAAGCTCAATCTTCTCCTTATCATTGTCATTCATTTTATCTTGATTAGCATGATTGATTGACGTTTCATCATAGTATTCATCACTAGAGTTGTCAACAAGTAAATCATCATCACCTAACAAGTCATCTTTATCACTATTGAAATCAACATACTCGGGGTGTGTTACCTTAGGACCTTTGGCCATGAAGCATCTTCCAATTCCTTCATTTGGTGAATCAAATATGTCGTAGGAGTTGGTTGACACAAGTGCTAGACCGGCAACACCTTCATCTTGAGTATATTCGGAGTCGGAGTGATAGCTTCTCTCGGAGTGATTGTCAGAGTCAAAGCCGGAGCCGGATACCCATTCACCAACATGAGCTTGATGTCTTCATTTTGTGTAGCTCCTTGACGACTCGTCCTTCCTTTCCGAATCCATGCTTCTCCGTGAGGGTCTTCGTTCATAACGATCATCTCTACTCCTTCTCTCTCTTGGTGGTGATTCTTCTCTTCTACTTCTTATTTTTGGAGAATCTTCTCTTCTTTTGTAGGGTGCCGTACACTCATTGGAATAGTGTCCGGTCTCCCACAATTGTAGCAATTGGCGCTCTCTACTAGAAGATCTTTTGTCATTGTAGGACCTTGACTTGGAGCTTCTCTCTTTACTTCTACTCTTGTAGAGTTTGTTGAAGTTCTTCACCATTAAGCTCAATTCTTCATTGAAGGTTTGTTTCTCACTTGATGATGTAGGGGCTTCACATGAGGCTTTGTAAGCACCACTTGACTTGTTGTGAAGTTCCTCCTTATCCTTGAGCGACATCTCATGAGCAACAATTCTTCCAATGACTTCCGTTGGCTTGAGATCTTTGTAATTGGGCATCATTTGGATCAATGTGCACACGGTATCATATTTTCCATCCAATGCTCTTAGGATCTTCTTGATGATGAATCTGTCGGTCATCTCTTCACTTCCTAAGCCGGCAATCTCATTTGTGATAAGAGCAAGCCTAGAGTACATTTCAGCGACACCTTCACCATCCTTCATTTTGAACTTGTCAAGCTGACTTTGGAGCACATCCAGCTTGGATTCTTTGACGGAGTCGGTACCTTCATGCATATCAATCAAAGTATCCCAAATTTCCTTTGCATTCTCAAGACGGCTGATTTTGTTGAATTCTTCGGGGCACAATCCATTGAAGAGGATATCACAAGCTTGAGCGTTGTATTGCAGCATCTTCAACTCATCCGCACTAGCTTCACGGTTCGGTTCTCTCCCATTAAAGAATTCACCTTGCAAGCCAATACACACAATAGCCCAAATGGTGGGGTTATGTCCAAGAATATGCATTTTCATCTTATGCTTCCAACTAGCAAAATTAGTGCCATCAAAGTAAGGACCTCTACGGTGATAGTTACCCTCGCTAGATGCCATACTCTCCTAGGTTGTGAAACCAAGGCTATGACCACTAAAAGATATGGAAATCAAAGCAAATGGAGACCAAAGCTCTGATACCACTTGTAGGACCTTGAAGTATGTCTAGAGGGGGGATGATTAGACTACTTGACCAATTAAAAACATAACCTTTTCCCAATTTTAGTCTTTGGTAGATTTTAACTATTTTAGCACAAGTCAAGCAATCCTCACACAATTCAAGCAAGCATGCAAAGAGTATATGAGCAGCGGAAAGTAAAGCATGCAACTTGCTAGAAAGTAAAGGGAAGGGTTTGGAGAATTCAAACGCAATTGGAGACACGGATGTTTTTGTCGTGGTTCCGATAGGTGGTGCTATCATACATCCACGTTGATGGAGACTTCAACCCACGAAGGGTAATGGCTGCGCGAGTCCACGGAGGGCTCCACCCATGAAGGGTCCACGAAGAAGCAACCTTGTCTATCCCACCATGGCCGTCGCCCACGAAGGACTTGCCTCACTAGCGGTATATCTTCACGAAGTAGGCGATCTCCTTGCCCTTACAAACTCCTTGGTTCAACTCCACAATCTTGTCGGAGGCTCCCAAGTGACACCTAGCCAATCTAGGAGACACCACTCCAAGAAGTAACAAATGGTGTGTTGATGATGAACTCCTTGCTCTTGTGCTTCAAATGATATTTTCCCAACACTCAACTCTCTCTCACAGGATTTGGATTTGGGGGAAAGAAGATTTGAGTGGAAAGCAACTTGGGGAAGGCTAGAGATCAAGATTCATATGGTAGGAATGGAATATCTTGGCCTCAACACATGAGTAGGTGGTTCTCTCTCTAACTGCAAGTTGGAAGTGTAGGTTTGTTCGATGGCTCTCTCCACGAATGAAGAGGAGATGGAGGGTATATATAGCCTCCACACAAAATCTAACTGTTACACACAATTTACCAAACTCGGTGGGACCGAATCAACAAACTCGGTCCGACCGATTCAATAAACCTAGTGATCGTTAGTGATTTCTTGGGACCGACATGCAACTCGGTAGGACCGATATGGTTAGGGTTAGGGCATAACGTAATCTCGGTGAGAACGATTACACAAACTCGGTGAGACCGATTTCGTAAACAGCTAACCGTAGAGTTGGTCGTGTAAACTCGGTGGGACCGATTCGCTCTTTTTGGTGAGACCGAAATGTTACGAAAAGGAAACCGAGAGTTTACATTGCAATCTCGGTGGGACCGATCGCTCACTTCGGTTAGACCGAAACGTTATGAAGGGAAACAGAGAGATTACAATCCCATCTCGGTGAGACCGAGATCCCTATCGGTGAGACCGATTTGCCTAGGCTTTGGGACAGTGGCTATGACATCTGAACTCGGTGGCGCCGGATAGAAAGAATCGGTGGGGCCGAGTTTGACTTTGGGTTTAGGTCATATGTGGATGTGAGAAAGTAGTTGAGGGTTTTTGGAGCATATCACTAAGCATCATGGAGCAAGAAAGTCATTAAGTAACACCTCATCCCTCCTTGATAGTATTGGCTTTTCCTATAGACTCAATGTGATCTTAGATCACTAAAATGTAAAATGCAGAGTCTTGAGCTTTTGAGCTTGAGCCAATCCTTTTATCCTTGATATTTTGAGGGATCCACTTTCATCATCCATGCCATGCCATTCATTGAGCTTTCCTGAAACATTTGTCTTGGAATAGTATTAGCTCAATGAGCTATATGTTGTTATGAATTACCAAAACCACCTAGGGATAGTTGCACTTTCACATCGTTATATCAGAGATTCTATCAATTAAAATATTGGTAGGCACCTTTTTTCTAAGATTTTCATTGAAAGCAACATAGTCAATAGATTGAAAACGCATTATTTCTTCTTGATCAAAGAGGATAGATTCTATGGGAGGACGGCCATTCACCCTATAATGCGCAAAGATTTCTTTGGCCTCTTTTATTATAAATCTGAATTCATGAGCCAAAAAGATTGTAGCGGGACGCTTAACAGAGGAATGCTTGATATTAGAAAATTCTAGGAAAATCCTATGTATGGAAGGATGCATATGCATAAATTGCCTCTCAAGTTCAGCGATAAGCATGGCAATAGCGTCCGCAAGACTACTAGTTCTATGGAGAATAGAACTGCCCATAAAAGGCAAAGCACCAACACAAGTAAAGAAATCTTGAATAACTCCTTTTCCAATAATATTACCACTACCAATTCGAAATCTTTTTGTATGCAAGGTAGGCGGTTCTTTAGCCGGAGCATCGGAATTTTCCATGTTATTATTATTGTCCATATCGGCAATAATTTCCCCAATTTCAGACATAACGACAAGCAAGCGAGAAAAATGCAAACGGAAGAGAGAGGAGGAGATTGGGAAAGAGAGGGCGAATAAAACGGCAAGGGTGAAGTGGGGGAGAGGAAAACGAGAGGCAAATGGCAAATAATGTAATGCGAGAGATAAGGGATTGTGATGGGTACTTGGTATGTTGACTTTTATAGAGACTCCCAAGAACAGCGCCTTTAAATGGCTCGTTGTTCGAGTCAAATCTTGACTTGACTTCGTAAGCCTCCCCAAGAACGGCGCCAGAAATCCTTCTTGCTACGTCTTGAGCTTGCATTGGTTTTCCCCGAAGAGGAGAGGCTGATGCAGCAGAGTAGCGTAAGTATTTCCCTCGGTTTTTGAGAACCAAGGTATCAATCCAGTAGGAGGCCACGCGCAAGTCCATCGTACCTACACAAAGCAAATAGCTCCTCGCAACCAACACAAATAGGGGTTGTCAATCCCTTCACGGTCACTTATGAGAGTGAGATCTGATAGAGATGATAGATAATATTTTTGGTATTTTTGGTATAAAGATGCAAAGTAAAATAAAAGGGAAAGTAAAGAGCAAAGCAATAATAAAGCGTAGGAAGATTAATATGATGAGAATAGACCCGGGGGCCATAGATTTCACTAGTGGCTTCTCTCAAGAGCATAAGTATTTTACGGCGGGTGAACGAATTCATCGTTGAGCAATCGATGTAATTGAGCATAGTTATGAGAGTATCTAGGTATGATCATGTATATAGGCATCACGTCCGACACAAGTAGACCGACTCTGCCTGCATCTACTACTATTACTCCACTCATCGACCGCTATCCAGCATGCATCTAGAGTATTAAGTTAATGAAAACAGAGTAACGCCTTAAGCAAGATGCCATGATGTAGAGGAATAAATTCATGCAATATGATAAATTCCCCATCTTGTTATCCTCAATGGCAACAATACAATACGTGCCTTGCAACCCTTTCTCACATCGGGTAAGGACACCGCAAGATTGAACCCAAAGCTAAGCACTTCTCCCATTGCAAGAACTACCAATCTAGTTGGCCAAACCAAACGGATAATTCGAAGAGACTTGCAAAGATAACTCAATCATACATAAAAGAATTCAGAAAAGATTCAAATATTGCTCATAGATAATCTTGATCATAACCACAATTCATCGGTCTCAACAAACACACCGCAAAAGAAGATTACATCGAATAGATCTCCACGAGAGAGGGGGAGAACATTGTATTGAGATCCAAAAAGAGAGAAGAAGCCATATAGATACTAACTATGGACCCGAAGGTCTGAGGTAAACTACTCACACTTCATCGGAGAGGCTATGATGTTGATGTAGAAGCCCTCCGTGGTGGAATCCTTCCCATGAGCTCCGAACAGGCCCCAAGATGGGATCTCGTGGATACGTAAAGTTGGCGGTGGAATTAGGTTTTTGGCTCCATATCTGATCTGTTGGGGGTACGTAGGTATATATAGGAGGAAGGAGTACATTGGTGGAGCTTCGAGGGGCCCACGAGGCAGGGGCGCGCCTTAGGGGGGGCACCCTCCACCATCGTGGCCGCCTCGTGGCTTTCTTGACGGAGGGTCCAAGTCTCCTGGGTCTTATCTGATGAGAAAATCACGTTCCCGAAGATTTCATTCCGTTTGGACTCCGTTTGATATTCCGTTTCTTCAAACACCAAATAGGCAAAAAACAACAATTCTGGGCTGGGCCTCCGGTTAATAGGTTAGTCCCAAAAGTAATATAAAAGTGGAAGATAAAGCCCAATATAGTCCAAACCAATAGATAATATAGCATGGAGCAATTAAAAATTATAGATACGTTGGAGACGTATCAGCCACCTGCCGGACCGCACCCTCCAGCCAGGCCCATGGTCCCCGCGAACGAGGAATGGGCCCCCACAGTAGAGGAGGTGCCGCTAGTCCTTGTTGCCTAGCCCCATGCTCCAACTTGGGCAAGGCACATAGTCTACTTCCTCCAAACCGGAGAGCTTCCCGGCGACCAAGATGAAGCTGAAAGAGTAGCCCAGAGGGCCAGTATGTATCAGTTTGTCGATGACACTCTATACAGAAGGAGGCCCAATGGTGTGAAATTGAAGTGCATCTGCTGGGAAGAAGGAAAGGAACTGCTGGCTGAGATACACAAAGGCATGTGCGGCTCCCACATTGGATCAAGGGCATTAGTTGGGAAGGTATTCCGGCAAGGATTCTATTGGCCCACAGCCCTCCAAGATGTGGTCGACCTAGTCACCAAGTGTGAAGCCTGCCAGTTCTATTCCAAGAAGATCCACCTGCTTGGCCAAGCCCTTCAGACAATCCCTTTATCATGGCCATTTTCGGTCTGGGGGCTCGATATCCTCGGCCCCTTCCCTCGAGCAATCGGGGGCTTTGAATTCTTGTTCGTTTCTATCGACAAGTTTACAAAGTGGCCGGAAGTGACTGCCGTGAGAAAGGTGACTGCTCAGTCAGCTATCAAGTTCTTGAAAGAATTGGTGTGCCGTTTTGGAGTCCCGACAAGGATCATTATCGACAACGGCACCTAGTTCGCGAGCAGCACCTTCATGCAATATGTTCATGCCCTCGGATGCAAGATCTCATTTGCCTCTATTGCACATCCCAGAAGCAATGGACAAGCTGAGAGGGTGAACGCTAAAGTGCTGTGAGGACTCAAGACAAGAACCTTTGATATGCTACAGAAGCACGGCAGGCGGTGGATCGATGAGCTGTCGGTAGTTCTCTGGTCCCTCAGAACGACACCAAATCGAGCTACCGGGCAGACTCCCTCCTCCCTAGTCTATGGGGCCGAAGCAGTTATCCCCACTGAACTCATTTACGGGTCATCTCGAGTGCTTGCCTATGATGAAGTAGCGCAAGATCAGCACCGGCATGATGACATTGTGCTACTCGAGGAGAACCGTCTCTGGGCTGCTATGTGTGCTGCACGCTATCAGCAAGCCCTGTGTCGCTATCATAGCCACAGGGTTCATGCCCCGTGTTTTGAGGAAGGCGACCTTGTCCTTAGGCACGTTCAGTCCGCCAAGGGTACAAACAAGTTGACGCCGAAGTGGGAAGGCCCTTACCGGGTAGTACGAGTCACCTGACCCGGTGCAGTCCGTCTAGAGACCGGAGATGGCATTCAATTGCAAAACACATGGAATATTGAGCATCTCCACAAGTTCTACCCGTAAGGCGCGGCTGTCAGGCCTGCCCGGTAGCCACCCTTTTGTATAGGCCTAGCCTCAGCTGCATGTAATCCCTTGTACAACGCCAGGGCGATGACCCTGAGCAAGAGAGAAATAAGCGAAGCACTGGGGGGGCCCCGACCAAGTTGCATGCATGCACAAGCATTCCAAGAGAACTACATAAGCATTTCATGAGCATTTGCATATGCATATAGAAAGGATCGCATCTTGCATCATTCCCATCTGCATGAAGCTGCAGGTTCCTGCCGTGAACTTGGCCTCTACAAGGAGTTGGGAAGATGGAGCAACATTGCGATCTCCGGCAAGCCAAACAGATAAGTTCGACCTCTTGTCCATTAGTGTTCTGTAAGCTATGACTGGTGCATGAGAAAACCTCGCCACTCTTTTGAGACTTAGGTGCTCCCATCCTTGACTCGGACGTTGCTTCGGTCAGGATGGTCATAGTTGCCTTTGGTAAAGGAAGTTAGCGGGCGGCTGGTACCTTTATTTTTGCCTGGTAGACTCAGTTCTTCAGCAAACAAGAGGGTATCGGCAGGGTAGCCTACCGCGAAAAACTCATTTATTTACACTAAGGAGGCATCCCACCTCTGCATGGACATATACATGCACGAGTTCCTCGCAAGGTTCATCTTTTTCATTAATATGCTGATAATACAAGTGCAAGCATTACAGAACACAAACATGGACTCGAGAGATTACATTATCTGAATTAAAATTTGGCAAGTGTCTACAAGTTCAAGATTGAAAAAAGATAAGTGCCCTGTAATCTCGTCTTTTCGTTTTCCCTCCTGCTAGGCACTATGGTGGAAGGAGGAAAAGACAAGAAAGGCACCCAAGCAGGAGCCCACCCCGGTCCGGTCGCGGTCCACTGGGTGCAATCTGACAAGATCGGGAGTGGCAAGGCTGCGAAGGAGGGGCACGGAGGGCAGAGCGGCGTCCCTCTGGTTGCCGCCTCCAGAACCAGCAAGAAACCCCGGCTTGAGCACCGATGGACTCATCCACCAAAGCTCAGCCGGAAGACTGCTGGAGGGGAGGCGAAGGCGCCAAGAGAACATCCCTCCCCGGCTATCACCCTAGGAGGTTGGTGATGATGGTGCCGGGGAGGGAGGAGAAGAACGGAAAGACGAGGCGGCAGGTCGCCGGTCGGAGGCAAAGGCATCCACGCCATCATACTCCGAGCTGACTCCCTCATACCCGCCTTCTCCGTCTTCCCTTGTTTTCTCCTCATCACCGTTGCTCAAGGGAAGCACCAGGTCCCCAGCTCGGTGGCTTCTCCGGAGAGACGCCGAGTGTCCAAGATGGCCAGGGGGCTCGAAGCGCACTGCTCCCCACCTTGGCGGGTAGGAAGGCACGCCTCTCGTTGACATCGGCCCCAAGACCTCCGGGAGGGGAAGTGTTGGGATTACCAACGATCCCCAGCCCCGCCTCCCGGACAAGCACCGAAGACGCCTTGGGCTTGATTGTCCGGCCCATAAGCAGCGGTAGCCCAGGACTGGGCACCACACCACCCAGCGGGCGACCACCCGTGGCAGAAGGGGCAAGCGATTCCCCACAACGGGGAAGCTTGGTATCCCCCGCACCACAAGCGGCACACCCACGGCGCCTTCTCCAAACAAGGACCAGGCTCACTCCCAGAGCACCGGCACCAACATTTGGCGACACCAGCTCCAAACAAGAGCCCGGGGGCTGGCCCCAGGCTCTTCCCTTTGACACAACCAACAAGAAGCAGAAAACAAAGGAGGGGGAGCACAAAGATGGATAGATCTGCCCTCTCTCCACCTCCCCATTTCATAGGCGGGCCGGGGAGGGGAGCCGCTCCCTCAAAGGGCGGCCACCGTCCTCCTCCACCAATTCAAGAAGGTCGGGCCCTTGCCTTGATGCTCTCCCACGCCACGCGCCTCCGTTACCTACCCCTCGTGATGCATGCAACATACGTGGCTAAGGATAAGGGCATGGTGGGAAGAGTGAATTGGCAGTTTCTACCCCGTGCGTTAAGTCATTCTCAGGCCATTACAAGGGTGGCCCCACCACTGTTGGCTTTACATGACGCGCATGGAAATCGAAAACTGACCCAAGCTCAAGATTAATGAAGAAGCAAAGAAGACCTCAAGAGGCCAGCCTCTTCAGCACCCCCGCCTATGCACTTATTAGGCCCTACCCCGATGACGCCCGGCAACGCATATGGGGCAGGCCCACGGGCTTCTGTCGGTGCAACAAACCCTGGGTCTGTTGCCCAGACTGTGCACATGCACAGGAGCGGGATTGATGCAACAACCCAAGTCAAAGTACAAGGAACCAAGAGCTTCGAAGGACCATCATGCAGATCAAGAGGACCAATATCAAGCTAGAGAAACAAGGTGCCACCAGGAGAAAAGCCTCCCTTGCTGGACAGATGAGCTCAGCAAGGACGGGATCACCCTCGGGAGAAAATGTTCAAGACGTCCCGGCAGAGCCTACCGGGACTCACGGAGGCAAAACCACTTCACCCAACCACTCCACCACGACCCACGTTGTCAATCAGTGCGGTGGCAAGCCACAAAGTGACTTAGTGGCAGCAATTTGCCACATGGCGACCTCTTTCTACAGGAAACGCCTACAGATGACACCCATCCTGTGACGTGTTAAGCGAGCAGGCGTGGAGTTGGTGAGACAGCCCGGCAAGGCTTGCCGGGCAACCAATGATGTGACGCTAAGAGGTGCATTTAATGCACCCTGTCAGCCTACAGAGTTAGGTATGATAGTACTGTTTGCTATCTTATCAGTGCATAATGACTACTTTGCCATTGTGGTAACCCCTTAATCTATAAAAGGAGGCCCATGGCAACCATTGAAAGGGTTAGAAGGTTGGACAACACACACACCCATATGCGCATAGCCCCTGCCGCCCCTACCGGGCAAGTGTACTACACCCCACCACCATTCTTCCACCATCAATCCACCAAAGCAGGAGTAGGGTTTTACGCCCCACGGTGGCCCGAACCTGGGTAAAATCGCTTGTGTGATTGTTGTCACGTTGTCCCACATTCTTCTACTCTTTGTGCAATGCGACATACCCCCTGCCGAACCAACAAGGGGCCCTTGGTCCCATAGGTGGTCGTGGTTTCCCACGACAATTACTTTCAACTACTTTATGAACATCAATGCTACCTTTGAAGAGAGTATATTTTCCTCGGTAACTTGTGTTATGGACATTTCAAGTAATCCCTCTGCTCTCATGCCTTTGAAGACATGTTCTAGTGTCTTTGTTCACTCATTTCTGTGCGCATATGTAGTCGTATATGTAGTAAAATATCGAAAATCGTCTTATATTTCTGAATGGAGGTAGTAATTAAATATTTGGTTACTGTTTGAATTAGAACCAGGTCCGCAGTGGATATGAATTTCTCAAAGTCAAGCCGTGTGAACTGGAAGACCTGAGGATGAGTTCTACTGCTAAACTATCCAGCTGTTGTGTCCTTGTCGCCACGTGTCCTGAACTAGTGTTTTCCTGTAGCATAGTTGTCAGGCGTGTTCTCGAGGCTGTACTTGACCATAACAATTTCCTGGTTGTGCCTTCGATTATGAAGGGTACGGTTCTTGTAAAGCTTCCCGACAAATCTGATGCGGACTATCTTCATCGTCATGTTGATGAGTGGAAAGACCACTCTGTTAGGTTCTCCAAGGTTGACGAGATGGTGATGGTGCTGGTAGACATGTCTCACGAAGTCCATGGCCTAGTCACTTATCTAGGGTTCATCCCGTAGGTCGGTGGCAAGAAATAGTCTGCAGAGTTTAATTAGTGCAACTTTGCTTGTCTGTAATAAGTACTATTGTTCAGTACTTGATTTGTGTGTGTGAAACCTGTATTGTTTAGTACTGCCGCTTTTGGTGTGTGGTGAGTCCTGAGAATAGTCTATGTTAATGTCTGTCCACTCAATTTAGTCTGTATATTTTGAAGACTCCAAATCATCTTTTTTGTGAGGACAGTTTATCGCACCCACCAGGATTTCCAGTCCCATGGATGTTCGGTCCATATGATTTGTCACGACCTTTGGACTGTCCTGCTTGTGGGAGTAAGCGGTGGCCCTGCATGCCACGCATAGTTGGACAATCAATCTTATGTCTAGAACTTGAACATAGTGATTTCCTGGTAAGGATTCACTCGTGTCACATCAAGTAAATCTTATTGATTTACTGTCTAAATTTTATTGATTTAATGTCATGTTTTCTTACTTTTGCTGCAATTTTACGATGCTGCTTTTGCCATGTGACATTCATCACAGAATAAACTGTTTGGTTTTCTCTACGATAGTTATTTTTGCAGGTTTCACTTCTTATGTCGTGTCAGTAACGAAAGCATTGTCCATCACTTGTATTACTGGACACAATTGGATCAGTCTGTTATCTCGGTATAATCTGAAGCCCTATGATGAACTGCGGTTTGGTTTAACAAAGACGCCACAATTAGTCCTTCTAGCGTTTCAAAGAAATGAAGAAAAAGACTTGATCACGGTCACGGGGCCTAGTCAAGTTAGAAAGCTGATCATAGCAGACCAGAAACGATCACTACTGTCTCGCACATCGGTACCACCTCGGCAATTGATCGAGCACCCGCACCTTCTCTGACGGCACTTGACCTAGCACTGATAGCGGCAGCAGCTCAGTCCGATCAACCTGAGGATTGGGCACCGACCGCATCAGCGGATCAGGCTGATCTACCGGAGGATCGAGCATCGACACCGGCACCATCTCCACAAGGAGCACCATCTCTGGTAGCAGCGGCGGCACTACCAGTCGCACTGGCATGAGCACCAGCAACGGCTCTGGTGCCTACCAACACTTGCACTTGCATCTGCTCCAAATTGCAGTGGTAATGAATCCAAAGAATTGCAAGACCAGATCGGGCTACGATTCAGACTGCATATACCGAAGTCCTTACAAAAACTGACATCTCCACCTTCTTGGTAAGCATTGGCCACCCAAAAGCTTCATTCTTTTTTCTTTCCATGTTGTATCACAAGATTCACTGTGTTGATCTAACTGTTTGTGTATGTCTTCTTGTTTGCAAACAGAGAATTCCTAGAGCAACGAGGGAGTCGTTCAACAATTCGGGCGACCGTGGCCAAGTTTCTCTTACCATGTGCAACCTTGGTGTGAATGAACCTGCTCAATATATCGTAAGTACAAAGGATGGTCGCATGATGATTGATGCTAAAGGACGGTCAAGGTTCAAATCTAAATCAAATCTTTGCAGTAGGGGATGATGTCAAAATCGAACTTTCTCAGCAAGGAGAGCTGGTCCAAATCAACTTTGAAATTCTTCAATAGTAGCACACAATTGCCGAACTGATCTATCCTCCGAGAGATTTTGATGTAATAATCTGAAGGAAATATGCCCTAGAGGCAATAATAAAGTTGTTATTTATATTTCCTTATATCATGATAAATGTTTATTATTCATGCTAGAATTGTATTAACCAAAACTTAGTACATGTGTGAATACATAGACAAGACAGACTATCCCTAGAATGCCTCTACTTGACTAGCTCGTTAATCAAAGATGGTTAAGTTTCCTGACCATAGACATGTGTTGTCATTTGATGAACGAGATCACATCATTAGAGAATGATGTGATGGACAAGACCCATCCGTTAGCTTAGCATAAATGATCGTTTAGTTTTATTTCCATTGCTTTCATCATGACTTATACATGTTCCTCTGACTATGAAATTATGCAACTCCCGAATACCGAAGGAACACCTTGTGTGCTATCAAACGTCACAACGTAACTGGGTGATTATAAAGATGCTCTACAGGTGTCTCCGATGGTGTTTGTTGAGTTGGCATAGATCGAGATTAGGATTTGTCACTCTGTGTATCGGAGAGGTATCTCTGGGCCCTCTCGGTAATGCTCATCACTATAAGCCTTGCAAGCAATGTGACTAATGAGTTAGTTGCGAGATGATGCATTACGGAGCGAGCAAAGAGACTTGCCGGTAATGATATTGAACTAGGTATGATGATACCGACGATCGAATCTCGGGCAAGTAACATACTGATGACAAAGGGAACAACGTATGTTGTTATGTGATGACCCACAAGTATATGGGATCTATCGTAGTCCTTTCGATAAGTAAGAGTGTCGAACCCAACGAGGAGCAGAAGGAAATGACAAGCAGTTTTCAGTAAGGTATTCTCTGCAAGCACTGAAATTATCGGTAACAGATAGTTTTGTGATAAGGTAGTTCGTAACGGGTAACAAGTAACAAAAGTAAACAAGGTGCAGCAAGGTGGCTCAATCCTTTTTGTAGCAAAGGAAAAGCCTGGAAAAACTCTTATATAAAGGAAAACGCTCCCGAGGACACATGGGAATTATCGTCAAGCTAGTTTTCATCATGCTCATATGATTTGCTTTCGTTACTTTGATAATTTGATATGTGGGTGGACCGGTGCTTGGGTACTGCCCTTCCTTGGACAAGCATCCCACTTATGATTAACCCCTCTTGCAAGCATCCGCAACTACAAAAGAAGTATTAATGTAAACCTAACCATAGCATGAAACATCTGGATCCAAATCAGCCCCTCTTAAGCAACGCATAAACTAGGGTTTAAGCTTCACAATCTAGCAACCCATCATCTACGACATTTCCCAATGCCTTCCCTAGGCCCAAACAATGGTGAAGTGTCATGTAGTCGACGTTCACATAACACCACTAGAGGAAAGACAACATACATGTCATCAAAATATCGAACGAATACAAGATTCACATGACTACTTATAGCAAGACTTCTCCCATGTCCTCGGGAACAAACGTAACTACTCACAGATCATATTCATGTTCATAATCAGAGGGGTATTAATATGCATAAAGGATCTAAACATATGATATTCCACCAAATAAACCAACTAGCATCAACTACAAGGAGTAATCAACACTACTAGCAACCCATAGGTACCAATCTGAGGTTTTGAGACAAAGATTGGATACAAGAGATGAACTAAGGTTTGAATGAGATGGTGTTGGTGAAGATGTTGATGGAGATTGACTCCTCCCGATGAGAGGATCAATGGTGATGACAATGGTGATGATTTCCCCCTCCCGGAGGGATGTTTCCCCGGCAGAACAGCTCCGCCGGAGCCCTAGATTGGTTCTGCCAAGGTTCCGCCTCGAGACGGCGGCGCTTCGTCCCAAAAGCTTCCTTCTAATTTTTCTAAGGCGAAAGACTTCATATAGCAAAATATGGGCACCGGGGCCTGCCAGGGGGCCCACGAGGCAGGGGGCACGCCCCCCACCCTCATGGATGGTGGGTGGCCCCTCTGGTGCTTTCTTCGCCCAATATTTTTTATATATTCCAAAACTAACTTTCTGGAGTTTTAGGACTTTTGGAGTTGTGCACAATAGGTCTCTAATATTTGCTCCTTTTCCAGCCCAGAATTCCAGCTGCCGGCATTCTCCCTCTTCATGTAAATCTTGTAAAATAAGACAGAAAAGGCATATGTATTGTGACATTATGTGTAGTAACAACCCATAATGCATTAAATATCGATATAAAAGCATGATGCAAAATGGACGCATCATTATGCGGTTTGATCGATAAAGATCTTCGTAGAATATGTAGGAGCCAATATGAGCATCCAGGTTCCGCTATTGGTTATTGACCGGAGAAGTGTCTCGGTCATGTCTACATAGTTCTCGAACCCATAGGGTCCGCAGGCTTAACGTTCGATGACGATTTGTATTATGAGTTTATGTGATTTGATGAACGAATGTTGTTCGGAGTCCCTGATGAGATCACGGACATGACGAGGAGTCTCGAAATGGTCGAGACATAAAGATTGATATATTGGACCATGTTATTCGGACACCGGAAGTGTTCCAGATAGTTTCGGATAAAACCGGAGTGTCGGAGGGGTTACCGGACCCCCCCCCCCCCCGGGAAGTAATGGGCCTTAGTGGGCCTTAGGGGAGAGAGAGGGCAGCAGCAAGGAGGTGCCCCCCTCCCCACAAGGGGAGTCCGAATAGGACTAGGGGAAGGGGGCGCGGCCCCTCTTTCCCTCTCCCTCTCCCTCTCCTTCCTTCTTCTCCTACTTGGACTAGGAAAGGGGAAGCCGATTCCTACTTGGAGTAGGACTCCCCCCTTTGGTCACGCCTCTAGGGGTCGGCCGGCCTCCTACTCCCTCCTTTATATACGGGGGAGGGGGCACCCCATAGACACACAAGTTGATCTTTCGCCGTGTGTGGTGCCCCCCTCCACAGCTTTCCACCTGCTCATATTGTTGTAGTGCTTAGGCGAAGCCCTGCATCGGTAACTTCATCATCATCATCACCACGCCGTCGTGCTGACGAAACTCTCCCTCGGCCTCAACTGGATCAAGAGTTCGAGGGACGTCACCGAGCTGAACGTGTGCAGATCGCGGAGGTGTCGTATGCTCGCACTTGGATCGATTGGATCGCGAAGATGTTCGACTACATCAATCATAAGCATTAAACGCCCGCTTTCGGTCTACAAGGGTAAGTGGACACACTCTTCCCGCCCGCTTCTATGCTTCTCCTAGATAGATCTTATGCGTGATCGTAGGCAAATTTTTGAAATACTACGTTTCCCCAACAAAGGGCATCCGAGCCAGGTCTATGCGTAGATGTTATATGCACGAGTAGAACACAAAGAGTTGTGGGCGATAATAGTCATACTGCTTATCGGCATGCCATACTTTGATTCGGCGGTATTGTTGGATGAAGCGGCCTAGACTGACATTACATGACCGCGTTCATGAGACTGGTTCCACCGTCGTGCTTTGCACACATGTGGCTAGTGGGTGTCTGTTTCTCCAAGTTTAGTTGAATCGAGTGTGACTATGCCCGGTCCTTGTTGAAGGTTAAAATAGCACACTTGACGAAAAATCATTGTGGTTTTTGATGTGTAGGTAAGAACGGTTCTTGCTAAGCCCGTAGCAGCCACGTAAAACTTGCAAAAACAAAGTAGAGGACGTTTAACTTGTTTTTGCAGGGCTTGTCGTGATGTGATATGGTCAAGACGTGATGATATATAATTTGTTGTATGAGATGATCATGTTTTGTAACAGTTATCGGCAACTGGCAGGAGCCATATGGTTATCGCTTTATTGTATGCAATGCAATCGCCATGTAATTGATTTACTTTATCACTAAGCGGTAGCAATAGTAGTGGTAGCAATAGTTGGCGAGATGACAATGATGCTTCGATGGAGATCAAGGTGTCAAGCCGATGACGATGGTGATCATGACGGTGCTTTGGAGATGGAGATCAAAGGCACAAGATGATGATGGCCATATCATATCACGATAATCGATTGCATGTGATGTTTATCCTTTATGCATCTTATTTTGCTTAGTACGGCGGTAGCATTATAAGATGATCTCTCACTAAATTTCAAGGTACAAGTGTTCTCCCCGAGTATGCACCATTATGACGATAAATCGTGCCAAGACACCACGTGATGATCGAGTGTGATAAGCTCTCGCTCACATACAACGGGTGCAAGCCAGTTTTGCACACGCAGAATACTCGGGTTAAACTTGACGAGCCTAGCATATGCGAGATATGGCCTCGAACACCGAGACCGAAAGGTCGAAAGCGTGAACCATATAGCGTATATGATCAACATAGTGATGTTCACCATTGAAAACTACTCCATCTCACGTGATGATCGGACATGGTTTAGTTGATATGGATCATGTGATCACTTAGATGATTAGAGGGATGTCTATCTAAGTGGGAGTTCTTAAGTAATATGATTAATTGAACTTAAATTATCATGAACTTAGTCTTGATAGTATTTGCATATCTATGTTGTAGATCAATTGCTCGTGTATAGCTTCCCTGTTTTATTTATGATATGTTCCTGGAGAAAACTAAGTAGAAAGTTGATAGTAGCAATGATGCGGACTAGGTCCATGATCTGAGGATTATCCTCATTGCTGCACAGAAGAATTATGTCCTTGATGCACCGCTAGGTGACAAAACTATTGCAGGAGTAGATGCAGACATTATGAACATTTGAAAAGTTCGGTATGATGACTACTTGATAGTTTATTGCACCATGCTTTACGGCTTAGAACCGAGACTTCAAAAATGTTTTGAAATGTCACGGAGCATATGAGATGTTCCAAGAGCTGAAATTGGTATTTCAGACTCATGCCCGAGTCGAGAGGTATGAGACCTCTGACAAGTACTTTGCCTACAAGATGGAGGAGAATGGCTCAACCAGTGAGCATGTGCACAGAATGTCTGAGTACTACAATCGCTTGAATTAAGTGGGAGTTAATCTTCCAAATAAGATAGTGATTGACAGAGTTCTCTAATCACTATCACCAAGTTACTGGAACTTCGTGATGAACTATAATATGCAAGGGATGATGAAAACGATTCCCCGAGCTCTTCGTGATGCTGAAATCGGCGAAGGTAGAAATCAAGAGAAGCATCAAGTGTTGATGGTTGACAAGCCCACTAGTTTCATGTAAAAGGGCAAGGGAAAGAAAGGTAACTTCGAGAAGAATGGCAAGCAAGTTGCCACTCCCATGAAGAAGCCCAAAGCTAGACCTAAGCCTGAGACTGAGTGCTTCTACTGCAAAGGGACTGGTCACTGGAAGAGGTACTGCCCCAAGTATTTGGCAGATAAGAAGGATGGCAAAGTGAACAAAAGTATATATGATATATATGTTGTTGATGTGTACTTTACTAGTGTTCATAGTAACCCCTGGGTATTTCATACTGGTTCAGTTGCTATGATTAGTAACTTGAAATAGGAGTTACAAAATGAACAAAGACTAGTTAAGGGTGAGGTGACGATATGTGTTGGAAATGATTACAAGGATGATAAGATCACCACCGTATACTCCCTCTACCTTCGGGATCAGTATTGGAACTAAATAAATGTTATTTGGTGTTTGTGTTGAGCATAAATATGATTGGATCATGTTTGTTGCGATACGGTTATTCATTTAAGTCAGAGAGTAATTGTTGTTCTGTTTACATGAATAAAACCTTCTATGGTCTTACATCCAATGTAAATGGTTTACTGAATCTCGATCATAGTGATACACATAATATTGATGCCAAAAGATATAAAGTTGATAATGATAGTGCAACTTATTTGTGGTAATCGCCGCTTAGGTCATATTGGTGTAAAGCGCATGAAGAAACTCCATGCTGATGGGCTTTTGGAATCACTTGATTATGAATCACTTGATGCTTGTGAACCATGCCTCATGGGCAAAATGACTAAGACTCCGTTCTCCGTAACAATGGAGCGAGCCACTGACTTATTGGAAATAATACATACTGATGTATGCGGACCGATGAGTGTTGAGGCTCGCGGCGGGTATCATTATTTTCTGACCTTCACAGATGATTTAAGTAGATATGGGTATATCTACTTAATGAAACACAAGTCTGAAACATTTGAAAAGTTCAAAGAAATTCAGAGTGAAGTTGAGAATCGTCGTAACAAGAAAATAAAGTTTATACGATCTAATCATGGAGGCAAATATTTGAGTTACGAAGTTTGGCCTTCATTAAAAACAATGTGGAATAGTTTCACAACTCATGCCACCGGAACACCACAACAGAATGGTATGTCCGAACGTCAGAATCAGATTTTATTAGATATGGTGCGATCTATGATGTCTCTTACCGATTTACCACTATCTTTTTGGGGTTATGCATTAGAGATAGTTGCATTCACGTTAAATAGGGCACTATCTAAATATGTTGAGATGACACCGTATGAACTGTGGTTTGGCAAGAAACCTAAGCTGCCGTTTCTTAAAGTTTGGGGTTGCGATGCTTATGTGAAAAAGGTTTAGCCTGGTAAGCTCAAACCCAAATCAGAGAAGTGCGTCTTCATAGGATACCGAAAAGAAACTGTTGGGTACACCTTCTATCACAGATCCGAAGGCAAGATCTTTGTTGCTAAGAGTGGATCCTTTCTAGAGAAGGAGTTTCTCTCGAAAGAAGTGAGTGGGAGGAAAGTAGAACTTGATGAGGTAATTGTACCTTCTCTCGAATTGGAAAGTAGCTCATCACTGAAATTAGTTCCAATGATGCTTACACCAATTAGTGAGGAAGTTAATGATGATGATCATGAAACTTCAGATCAAGTTACTATCGAACCTCGTAGGTCAACCAGAGTACGGTCCGCACCAGAGTGGTACCGTAATCCTGTTCTGGAAATCATGTTACTAGACCATGACGAGCCTACGAACTATGAGGAAGCGATGATGAGCCCAGATTCCACGAAATGGCTTGAGGCCATGAAATCTGAGATGGGATCCATGTATGAAGAACAAAGTGTGGACTCTGGTTGACTTGCCCGATGATCGGCAAGTCATTGAGAATAAATGGATCTTCAAGAGGAAGATGAACGCTGATAGTAGTGTTACTATCTACAAAAGCTCAAATTGTCGCAAAAAGTTTTCGACAAGTTCAAGGTGTTGACTACGATAAGATCTTCTCACTCGTAGTTTATGCTTAACTCTGTCCGAATCATGTTAGCAATTGCCACATTTTATGAAATCTCGCAAATGGATGTCAAAACTACATTCCTTAATGGATTTCTTAAAGAAGAGTTGTATATGATGCAACAAGAAGGTTTTGTCAATCCTAAAGGTGCTAACAAAGTGTGCAAGCTCCAGCGATCCATCTATGAACTAGTGCAAGCATCTCGGAGTTGGAATATACGCTTTGATAGTGTGATCAAAGTATATGGTTTTATACAAACTTTTGGAGAAGCCTGTATTTACAAGAACGTGAGTGGGAGCTCTGTAGCATTTTTGATATTATATGTGGATGACATATTATTGATCGGAAATGATACTGAATTTCTGAATAGCATAAAAGGATACTTGAATAAGAATTTTTCAATAAAAGACCTCAGTGAAGCTACTTACATATTGGGCATCAAGATCTATAAAGATAGATCAAGACACTTGATAAGACTTTCAATGAGTACATACCTTGATAATATTTTGAAGGAGTTCAAAATGGACGAGTCAAAGAAGGAGTTCTTGCCTGAGTTGTAAGGTGTAAAGTTGAGTAAGACTCAAAACACGACCACGACAGAAAATAGAAAGAGAATGAAAGTCATTCCCTATGCCTCAGCCATAGGTTCTATAAAGTATGCTATGTTGTGTACCAAACCTATTGTGTACCTTGCCATGAGTTTGGCAAGGAGGTACGATATTGATCTAGGAGTGGATCACTTGATAGCAGTCAAAATTATCCTTAGAAGATTAAGGAGATATTTATCGGTTATGGAGGTGATAAAGAGTTTGTCGTAAAGAGTTACGTCGATGCAAGCTTTGACACCGATCTGGATGACTCTGAGTCTCAATCTAGATACATATTTAAAGTGGGAGCAATTAGCTAGAGTAGCTCTGTGCAGAGCATTGTAGACATAGAAATTTGCAAAATACATAGAGATCTGAATGTGGCAGACCCGTTGACTAAACTTCTCTCGCAAGAAAAACATGATCACTCTTTGGGTGTTAATCACGTAGCGATGTGAACTAGATTATTGACTCTAGTAAACCCTTTGGGTATTAGTCACATGGAGATGTGAACTAATCACATAAAGATGTGAACTATTGGTGTTAAATCACATGACAATGTGAACTAGATTATTGACTCTAGTGCAAGTGGGAGACTCAAGGAAATATGCCCTAGAGACAATAATAAAGTTGTTATTTATATTTCCTTATATCATGATAAATGTTTCTTATTCATGCTAGAATTGTATTAACCGGAAACTTAGTACATGTGTGAATACATAGACAAAACAGAGTGTCCCTAGAATGCCTCTACTTGACTAGCTCGTTAATCAAAGATGGTTAAGTTTCCTGACCATAGACATGTGTTGTCATTTGATGAACGGTATCACATCATTAGAGAATGATGTGATGGACAAGACCCATCCGTTAGCTTAGCATAAATGATCGTTTAGTTTTATTGCTATTGCTTTCATCATGACTTATACATGTTCCTCTGACTATGAGATTATGCAACTCCCGAATACGGAGGAACACCTTGTGTGCTATCAAACGTCACAACGAATCGGGTGATTATAAAGATGCTCTACTGTGTGTCTCCGATGGTGTTTGTTGAGTTGGCATAGATCGAGATTAGGATTTGTCACTCCGTGTATCGGAGAGGTATCTCTGGGCCCTCTCGGTAATGCTCATCACTATAAGCCTTGCAAGCAATGTGACCAATGAGTTAGTTATGGATGATGCTTTACTGGAATGAGTAAAGAGACTTGCGATAACGAGATTGAACTAGGTATGATGATACCGACGATCGAATCTCGCAAGTAACATACCGATGACAAAGGGAACAACGTATGTTGTTATGCGGTTTAATGATAAAGATCTTCGTAGAATATGTAGGAGCCAATATGAGCATCTAGGTTCCGCTATTGGTTATTGACTAGATAAGTGTCTCGGTCATGTCTACATAGTTCTCGAACCCGTAGGGTCCGCACGCTTAACGTTCGATGACGATTTGTATTATGAGTTTGTGTGATTTCATGACCGAATGTTGTTCAGAGTCCTGGATGAGATCACGGACATGACGAGGAGTCTCGAAATGGTCGAGACAAAAAGATAGATATATTGGACCATGTTATTCGGACACCAGAAGTGTTCCGGATAGTTCCGGATAAAACCGGAGTGCCGGAGGGGTTACCGGAACCCCCCCCCCTCGGGGAAGTAATGGGCCTTAGTGGGCCTTAGGGGAGAGAGAGGGCAGCAGCCAGGAGGTGGCGCACGCCCCCCAAGGGGAGTCCAAATAGGACTAGGGGAAGGGGGCGCGGCCCCTCTTTCCCTCTCCTTCCTTCTTCTCCTACTTGGACTAGGAAAGGGGAAGCCGATTCCTACTTGGAGTAGGACTCCCCCCCTTGGGCGCGCCTCTAGGGGCCGGCCGGCCTCCTCCCTCCCTCCTTTATATACGGGGGAGGGGGGCACCCCATAGACACACAAGTTGATCTTTAGCCGTGTGTGGTGCCCCCCTCCACAGTTTTCCACCTCGGTCATATTGTCGTAGTGCTTAGGCGAAGCCCTGCGTCGGTAACTTCATCATCACCATCACCACGCTGTCATGCTGACAAAACTCTCCCCCGGCCTCAACTGGATCAAGAGTTCGAGGGACGTCACCGAGCTGAACGTGTGCAGATCAAGGAGGTGCCGTGCTTTCGGTACTTGGATCGGTTGGATGGCGAAGACGTTCGACTACATCAACCGCATTACTAAACGCTTCCTCTTTCGGTCTACGAGGGTACGTGGACACACTCTCCCCGCTCGTTGCTATGCTTCTCCTAGATAGATCTTGCGTGATCGTAGGCAATTTTTTGAAATACTACGTTCCCCAACATAATCTGGCATGGTGAAACAAGTGTCCTGTGTGTATAAGTAGTACGACAATATTGTTTATCACGTAGGATATCATTGATAGAATTGCAACTCTGATTGCTGGTTAGGAACTGTCGTCCGATTTCATTCTAACAACTGTCGTGCTTTATTCAATTTTCTGTATTTGCCTTGCAACAACATCTAAAACCAGCGTCGTACCGGTCGCTTGCAATATGAAAAGCGCTGAGGTAGAACACATGGCCCCCCAAACATGAAGGCCCACCGACCTGTGGCCCATAGTCCAGAACCGTGAGCCTGTCTGAGTATTATATTCTCAGCTGAACCCCCATATTATGTTATGTATATTCCCCTTGATTTTTCTTGTATATAAAGTTGTGATATAAAAGATTTTTACATTTCTTTACAGAGGGAGTATCTCTGTGTCAAAAATATATTTATGTGTAACTAGTTACTCTTGCCTTTCTACTTCCTTTCGCTGATATGTGGGGCATCTAGCAACAGGGTCCACGTGCCATGCACCAAATTAGAGTGCACAACTGCATGGTAGACTCACCCCGGTCGTAATGCCCAATGAGCCGTCAAATCACAAAAAAAACCCACCTTTCCAGGTTTAGCAGTAAGCTGGACGGACGAAGCAGCAATATTTCACTGGGCATGAATCCCCTTCTCCCTCGTATGCTTGTTTAGAGAAAAACCCCTCTCAGCGATTGCATAGGGGTTTATCATGGAGAACTAGGTACGAATTCTTCATCCATCCCCGACAAATCCAAGTCCTTGGTTACGGGTAATCCTAGGATTGCAGCCGCCGCCGTTGATGCATTTTTCTTCATACTGAATCTAGTGTGTTTCATTTGCAGTGCCCAAAGTGCGAGGACCCTACAGGTTTCTGCATCCTCGGCGAGACACCACACTTGTTCCTTCTCATCCTAACACAGGATTTTAAAACGCGCATAATATGTTCCTAGAATCCTCTTTTCTATCCGGGAGGGTGGAGTTTTTTGAACATGCTGTCGACTAATTTGGAAATTTGGATTGCTATATTTGGATAAAAGTACTAGTACCATGGTCAACACTGACGTGAAGGAGGAAATTATCTCTAGATTTGGATAGGGAATACATTGTGTTCTCATATTATTTTTCCTGCAATGCATTCCTTTCTCTGCCATAACACATGTACTCAAGATGGTCGGCCTTGCCATAACTGAATACACTAGTTTACTGGTCACATTGAAGACAAGCCATGGATATAAGTTTCGAGTTGGGTTCATGAACCAAGAAGATCGCTGCTTTTTATGGCGAAATTAGATTAACTTTCTCAAGTGTTACAGACTTAAAGTTGGCGCACGAATGTTGATGGAAATAGCAGAACCTGGTCTCATCTTCACCGTGATCTTCCAACCCGACGTCATTCCAATTGTTCATCCATGTTAGTTTTGTATCCGGTTCTTGCTTGTTGCCTCAATTACTTTTTAATCCACCTGTCTAACTAATCACAATTTAACTTAGAAGTAGCAATGAATCTCTCACAAAGATGCTACTTCTAACTAATGTTTCTTATAATTGGTGGCATGTGTAGGTTATTTCAAAGTTAAGCATGCTACTCGTTTGTTATTCTATAAGAACTCAACTGTTACTGATGGCACTAAAGTTGACTGGGACGATATCCACAAGTTCCTACACTTTAACGATCGTCTTGAGGTCCTTGTGGGGCATTTCAATGATGGAAGACCACGTGGGATATGTGTGTCACTGCTGCACACGTTGAACAAGTCCAACCGTGTCGAGAAACTTATGGTATGAGCTATTTTCTGTTATATATGTTGTTCATAAACTCTTGCTTATACATAGTTTTACAACTATGCTATTCTTGAACAGAAACTGTCCAGTTCTATTGTTCCTATACAGATGCCTCACCATGGTCGGGTCAGACTTGCGCTTGGTCACAACATGATGTTTATGTTGACCTACTCCATTCCCCTTGGAGGTGAAAAGATACTTATTCATGGGTGGTCTCAAATAATGAAGGCCCTTCCATCTTGGAGAATAGGACATAAGGTTATGTTCATGCTTTTCCATGGCTCTAAAGCGAATATCCTATTTATTGACCACATTGCGAGATGAAGCCGCTTTTAGAAGGTTGTGGATGCGCGGGGTGGCACCTGGGCCTTGTCCTCTGGCTTGGTGGCCTCACCCTTGGTTAACTGTAGGCAAAGTAGCATTGTTCGAGGCGTGCTTTGTACGATTGAACATGTATAAGTACTCATACTGCTTTCAGTTGTGGTTGTTAAGTGCCCCTGCTGGTTTCAGTTAAGGTTGTTAAGTACACCTGCTGCTTTTACAGTCTGTCGTGTTTCTTCAGTCCTATCTTCCTCCAGCCGCCAAAACCAAACCAATACCATGGGCCGCTCGCCTCCCACGGCCGGGTCATACTTAGTGCACGCATCGTCGCCCCACCGTCTCCTAAATCGTTAACGCCAACGTCCGAGGCCTCGTCGTCGTCCTCCGCACGCTTTGGTGAGCTCGCCGTGGCGCCGCCCTCTCGCGTTGTCAACATGGTCAACAAACAAGAGGAATCGGAAGAGGACTGTACGTGGAGAGGATGACAGTAGGGGCCCACCATGTCCATGGCTGTACGCAAGGAAGTTCCTCGTTTTTTGTTATATATACTCCATTGTTAGCGTATAGAAAAAGAAAATGCTTCCTCCTAGTGGTTTCTCGACATCCGGGACCCACGACATTGTCGGCCAGATATAGTCACTAGACAAGAGAACAACACAAGATCGGCTGACACCTGGGACGTAGTTGCTCGAGCAATATTTTTTTATTGTTGAGACGAAGCAGGGTTTGAACTGGGTTGTGGCCTGTCTAGCCCAGGCTTATATTTTACGTTCACCACATGACCAGCCCAGCTATTTCTTCTTTGTGAAAATGAGCGCAGTTTATTTTTTCTAAAGAATACCCAATCCAGGTCTACTTATTTTTCTACGTCCTGATGGGCTGCAACTCTTTCAAGATGGCTGCAAATCTTGAAAGTAATATGAAATGGGTTGTAAATATAAGAAACAGACGACAAATTGACAATTACTTTATAATTTCTAATTTTTGTTTTCACATTTTCAGATTCCAATTTCACTAGGCTTTAATTTAAATATATTTTCAAAGTACTTTAAATCTGGCTCAACATTTTGGTATTAAAAATAGTTTGGACCCCACAAAAATATGTGAAATTTCGTTTAAATTTTTAACCCTGGCTCTGGCCAACAAAAAAAGGACTGCAATAAATTGCATAAGAAGTTGCAATGAACTGTAAATTATTAAAAAATAGGGAATGGTCTGACTTATGGGCCTATTAAGTTGATCCGTATGCAATATTTTTTTACTTATTATATACGTCAACAAACGATACTAGCAGACGTAACCGTTGGATGTCAATCCAACGGCCGTCGTGCTTCTTCAATCTCTGATCTTCTTGCTCCACTCACCAAATCCAGCCACGGCCAAGGGACCGCTGCTTCCCGCCTTCCGTGGTCGGGTCAGCGCGCAGCCTCACCGCCTACTACTCCCACCGCCGCCGGACCATCCTCTACTCACCCACATCCCTCCGCCGCTATGGCTTCGCCGCCTCGGTCATTCCTTCCCGTCATTGTCATTCCATCGCTACCGGTGTTCTCGACGCAGGCGTGGTCAACGGTGTCAACAAACGACAACATCGGAAGAGGGATGTACATGGAGAGGCTGATAGTTGGGACCCACATGGTCCATGGCCGCATGCAACAAAGTACCTCCTTATTACGCTGAAAATAATGAATACTCCCAATGACAGCTGCGACCGACCAGCTATATCTTGGCACGGAAGGAAGTGCCTCCTTATTAAGCGAAAAATAACGAGTGCTCCCATGACAGCTGGGGCCCACCAGATTTGGAGGCTAACTTGTGGCCCTACTAAGTTGACACGTACGGAGGATTTGTCAACTTAGTCAACAAACGATTCTATCACCAGTGACCGTTGGATTGTTAACATCCAACGGTCGTCCTGCTTCTTCAACCTTTGATTTTCTTGCTCCAGCCGTCCAAACCACCGCAGATTTCGCCTCCCTGCGGGTGGCCAGGTGCCGCGGAGGCCTCACCGTCCCCTACTACTCCCACTGCTGGCCAGGCCATCCTTCTACTCACCCACATCTCCTGTTATTTTATGGCAACGGCAGCCTCACACCGCAGCCGAACCAGTCAACCCTCATACTACCCTCCGCATGTTCCTAGGCTCCACGTCGTTCCCTGCCTCACCGCCGTCCACCGCCTGGTGCTGTCCGTGCGACGTGGTCAACGTGGACAACGAACGACATCCATCAGAAGAGGACTGTACGAGGTGAGGCTGACAGATGGACCCACCAGCCACATCTTCGCACGCAAGGAAGTGCCTCCATATTACGCGCAAAAAAAGAATCCTCCCCCTGTCAACTTGGACCCACCACCTACATCTTAGCACGCAAGAAAGTGACTGCTTATCCTCCCTGACAGCCGGGACTCACCCGGTCGAAGCTACGTAGCGTTGTCATTCTGGTCGCAAACATGTGCGCATATACCGTCCATCAGTCTTTACGCCACGGCGAACCGTGGCCGAGTAAGGAGCGGTAGTTGTTCAGGCAGTCCCGTCTATATCGTGTACACGTACGTACGTATATACGGGCGGGTCTCGAACGCCTACTCGCGGATACGTACGGCCATGGCTCGTGTACATGGAGAGGCAGCGACGACGTCATGTTCATCGGCAGCCAACCGGCTGGGTCGGAACGGGGAAACTGCATCGTCGTGTTTATCGGGAGGCAACAAAATGCGTCGTGTTCATCGGGAGGCAACGAAATGTGTCGTGTTCATCGGGAGCCAACCGGCTTGGATGGAACAGCCAAAACGAGGACTGACGTACCACAGAACGGAGGAAACAACCTTGTGTTCGATCGCCTACGATCGAGACGGGATCCTGTTCAGCGGGAGGGGTGTGGCGTACTGCAAAATGAAGGAAACAGACTTCTCTACGACCTCCTACGGTCGAAACGGGGTCCTGTTGATCGGGGGGGGGGTGTGGCGTATCGCAAAACAGAGGAAACAGACTTCTCTTCAACCTCCTAAGGTCGAAACGGGGGTCCTGTTCATCGGGAGGGGTGTGGTGTACCACAAAATGGGACTCCACGGGCTACTTACTGTTCATCCACCGTCTACTGGCTCGCTCCAGCCTCCACGGGCTACTGTTCATCCACCGTTGACCTCCTCCAGCCTCCACCTGCGATTGTTCATCCACGACGTCTCCCTCCTGCCTCCACCAGCCACTGTTCATCCATCCTCTATCGCTCCTCCACCGGCTACTGTTCAACCAACCCTCTTCACGGGGTCTTGTTCAACCACCCCTCCACGGTTTACTGTTTATCCAAATTTCTTCACGGCCATCGCTCATCCAAATTTCTCCACGGGTCCTGTTCATCCACCCCCAACCGGCTCGATCGGGCTCCTGTTCATCCAGCGGCAATGGCCTCTAGCTACTACCACAGGGTCCTATTCATCCAATCCCCAACAACGCTCAATGTTCATCAAGAGGCAGCAGGTTCGATCGGCTTCAGTTAGCAGGAGTAGCGAAGGAATCGCTCGATCGGGTTCAGTTAACAGCCAGATCGATCGATCGCTTGAGTTCAGTAGATGATTTGTTGTGTCCTATTCCGACACTGAAACAGACACACTTTCTCGTCGGATTGATTTTTGTTTCCCGTCCTATATACTAACACGTACACTTCTTTTTTAGGCGATATATACAAACATGTTATAGTACATCGTTTTGGTATGTTCATGTGTTGAATCTTGTACATGTCAAGGGCTAAAACCTGTACATCCTATAATTGTAGTAACTTTTTTTAATGTTATGTAGATCTACATTTAAATCTCAATCGTCAATCTTTATGACTAACACAAAATCAACGGATATAAAAGGATGACGTATGTAGAGTTATGAAAGCCTCCTCCCTTTAATATCATGTATAAATAACACAATAATCAGTGCAACAGGGTAGTTTTTTGAGATCAAAACCAACTTTATGATAGGTTTTAAGAAAATTTCAAAAAATGACAGTTTTTCGAACCCTAGCCCGAGTTGTGGTAGTATTATGCTATTTACTCACAAATCTAAGTAAATCTAAATTTGCATGAACCGCAGTTGTGCTTCACATGTATAATTTTCATCAAATTCGCAGTATGCATGAACTTTTTTTTCCTGCTGTAACGTACATGCATGTATATTCTAATAAAATAAATTGAACCACAAAAACATCATATATTAAGATATAAAGGTAGTAATAATTTAAAAACTAATCAGTTTTATAAGTTGATTGGTATGCTGGGCTTTTATTTTGTCTCATCATATCTGGGTTATCCAGATGTTGAGGTGCGTCCAACATCCTAAAACCCTGGATGAAACCCTTAATTCGAAACGGGGCATCCCTGAAGTCCTAAACCCCCGTGAAGAAAAACCCAGATAACCCCGCGCAAACGAACCGAAAGCGATAAGGTTCTTCGGCGCGTCGCCACCCTCTCGTCTCCCTCCCTCCCTCCCGCCTGTTCTCCCCTTCCGCTCCTCCTAGTCCACAGCCCGTGCCCCACTCTCGAGCTCGCCTCGCCTCGCCTCCCCTCCTACGGCCTGGAGATGCTCGCGAGTCCCACCACGCTCCACCATCTCCTCCTCCCGGCGCCGCCGCATCTCGCCTTCGCTCTCCCGCACGCCGCGCCGCCGCTCCACGCGTGGCTTCCCCTCTCCCGCGTGGCGCCGCCGCGCGTCGCGGCACTCACGCATGGATCCTCGTGCCGAATGCGACGGAGGGGTAGGAGGGCTAAAGTTGTGGCTGCCGGAGGAGACGAGGCGAGCAGCTCCGGCCCGACCAAGTTCTCCGTGAAAATTCCCGTCGGCGACCGCCACGTGAGCCGCGAACCTACCCCCTTTCTGTACTTCCCGTTTGCGCGCGCAATGCTCTGTTAAGTGTCTGCGCATTGCAGTATTGGGATTTTGAACTCTGTCGCGCGACATTTTCACGCGGCTGTTTCAACGTGCACCTCTCCAATGTGAATTGTAGTGCACGCATTATGCGAACGTGGGTTCCTAAGTGCTAAGCGCGTATGTATACCTAATTAAACTATAAGTGCAGTTCCTAAGTTGTCCTTAAATGTTCAAAGCTAATACCTATGGTAATGGTACTATGTCGTTATGTGCTCACTGTTATTCGTCTGGGAGTTTTTACAGTTTGGTTATATGTTTTTGCTTCAGTTGTTTGACACAGCGTGAGAATGTCTTTTTAACTGGATTGGTTCTTTTTGCGCAAAATAATAATAATAACTGGATTGGTTCTTTTGGTCTCTCAGATATTAGTGGAAACAGGACACATTGGGAGGCAAGCCAGTGCTTCTGTAATGGTCACAGATGGCGAAACAGTAAGTGGTTGAAATTTAGTATCTACCTCACGTTCTTCTTCGCACACGCGAGTCACATATGAAATAATATAGCTGGTCTAAACACCGAAATTTTGAAATGCATGATATAGACTACTCAATCCATTGACTGGGCACCAATGATTTGATGTTGTGGTGGTAGAATGGGTTCTGATTTTCTCAGGAGTTCTAGGGGGAGCGTTTGACGATTCAGTTGTCCTATTATGACTATACGGCAATTTTTGTGTAATTGGCTAGATTTATATTTGTACTATGCCTTGTGTAGCTACCTGTCTCAAAGATCAATTATCGGTGGTAGACTAGTAGTTTTCATGTTCCGTAATGTACTCAATTCATGCCGTGGGCAGAACAGGAATCTGAACACCTTTGAACATTTTCCACACTTTAGGCTCCAATGAATTTGTTGCTGTTTGTAATTCTGTGCTTGAGCGTGCATTGCAACAAGATAAACCTGCCTTGTTCCTTATGTCATCGTCTCATTTTCATAATTTCGTCATGTCAGTTCCAGGGGACACCAAATTTTCCTATGCATACCACCATTTAAACGTACTCTTTTTTAACTAAGACAGATCTGATGATCATCGCTATTTTCCAGTAGCGTCAAAACTTTTGCATCCCTAACTAAAATCTCTAATTGCACTGCAGATCGTCTACTGTTCTGTTTGTATGGCTGATACTCCAAGCGATCCTTCTGATTTTTTCCCAATGTCGGTTCACTATCAGGAGCGCCTTTCAGCTGCTGGAAGAACTAGGTACAGAAACCCAAAGTAGTTCTTGCCGTTTGTGTCATCAACTATCACCTGTGTTTTGTGTATTTTCATTCACTCTACTCTTATTTTTTATCCAATGCAGTGGTGGTTTTTTTAAACGAGAAGGAAGGGCAAAAGACCACGAGGTTCACTATAAGAACTTTTGCTATATTGCGTTGTTTTACTTGTCGGTTCATTATAGTTTCTTTCTTGCTTTAATTGCAGGTTTTAGTATGTAGATTGATAGACAGGCCTCTACGCCCTACTATGCCCAAGGGGTTCTACTACGAAACTCAGATTCTATCCTGGGTAATCCAATGATTTTTTTGTGTACATACATAAATTATACCATCATTTTTGAGCTTGAGCACAATGTGTCATCAATTCCATCTATTACTTGTTTTTCATTTGCGTGCTTTATTATTCATATGATCAACAAATAAATTCTTCTTATTGCCCGGATTCTCAGGAGGATATCTCTCCTTTTCGTTTTGGATCCATCAATGTACCGATATTGCCCGGATCTCGTGTCACGTTACCATCTTTTCGTGGCCGTCGGTTTTTCCACAGATTATGGGATGATATTCCTGAGGATAAGCTTTTCCATATCCTGGATGGATGGCAGGCTGGTTATGATAATGACAGTGTTAAGCTTATGGTGGATCTCTCTAATATACCCTCAAAGGAATATATTTACGAACGGCTTAAGCACTGCTCTAATTGTGATAGGTTTGGTCACTCGCCATCAATCTGCACTGGGCTCTTTTGTCAAGCATGTGGTGATACATCTGGGACTTGCTCTTGTTCTTCACCGGTCTCCAGCCAGGATTTAAACCGAGCTGCTTCCACCTCGTCTCGTCATGAGCCATGCATATTGGGCCGGTCTGAATGTTCTATAACTTGCTCGATTTGCTCAGCAATTGGTCACCGGGCCGCGAAATGCCCTGGGCTGCTTCGTTGCTCCTTCTGTAAGTATCTTGGCCATAGGGCCCATAAGCCCAACCTGTGCCGCAGCCTTCCTAAACTGTGTTGGACACAAATGCGACTACACGTAACTAAATCGGCTGAGATCCTGTCCCAGAATATCTCGGCATCCTCTAAGGTGGATAACCCTGTGGTTGTTGGTATGCCCCGTGCTGACCGGGATCCACAGGCTTGTATGATTTGGGTAAAGAAACAGAAAATCCCTTTGGACGTGGCTCCTTCCCATTGCCTGTCGATACGCCTCCCTCTTCCACGGGCAGTCAATTCCACCGGCCAAAATCACCAATCGACCGCAGTAACACTTCCCTCGAGCACGCCACCTCTGCCATCGCCAAAAACCACCGTCTGGGCTGCGCCGCCGTCCACCTCCGCCCCAATCTGCTGTTCTTCGACACCTGCGATGGCCAACTTTCCGGTGCGCCCGTTCACCTTTGCTCCTGAGGGTTCGACCTCCGACAGAGGCCCTGCTCATCGCGTGCAACGCCATGTCATGGTGGTGGATGACCCTCTGCTCAACCATGATAGGTACGCCATTGTTTCTGTTCACCCTCCTGTCCCCGATCATCAGTAGGAGTTCTGGCTCGCAGAAGTTTGCCGCATCAGCACTATTGACCTTGAGTATGATCTGCTGGATGATTTTGTTTACCCGCTTGGTATTGGTTGCGTTGTGTTTGCGGATATGGAGAGCAGAGATGCTGCGATTAGGGAAGGGCCCCATGCTCTCACTGATGATTCACACTTTTCCTTAGTTCCGCATGATGAGAGCATCAATATGCGCATGCCTGCGTTTGAATATGAAGTCTGGATTATGTTTCTTGCTTTTCCCATGGACTATCAGACTGAACACTACATTCACAAGGCGGTCTCGAACTTTGGTAAGCTTTTGGTCTGGCCGCGTCCGGGGCAGAACAAGGCCCGTGTTCTTGTCAAATGCCATATCAAAGATGTTGCGGAAGTTCCTCATAGTCTATTGGTAACCCGAGTTGGTCTGCTGCCCGGTCTTGGACGCTCTTGGTCTGTTCCTGTCTATGTGCTGAACGGGAGAAACACCATCCCTGGCTTGTTGGGCACGGAGGAAGACTCGCCCCTCCTAAATGCCTCTCCGCATCCATATGAATTGCCATACTACACTCTCATGCAACAAGCCCGAATTGACGAGATGGCTGCTCAAGATGCTCTGAATGAAGCTGCTTGGAACGCTCCGGAGCCAGAGCAGGAGGAGCTACAGGAGAACGGATGGCGAGCCTGGCCAGTCATCCCCCCCTCCCTACTCTGGTTTCAGTTTCAGAACTTTCTTCCAGTATGATGGGCCATCCCTCATGGATGGAGTTGATCCTGAGCACAATATTCAAGATAATTTGTCTAATGTGTGGTCGTCTGAAGCTGAGATTGAGGCAGTTGAAGCTCTTGCTGACCGTTTTGTTCTTGGAAACCCTACTGCACGTCTGGCCTTTGTCAGAGCTGGAGGAGACTCTGTTAATCTGCTGATTGCTAAGGATCAGGAGTTCCTGGCTTGGATGGGTGGTATGCTTAAACGCATATACACACCAGCCCTTACGGATGCACAGAGGGGCAATGTGTTGTTCCCAGTCAATCCTTTCAGGGTCATCCAGGAACACTTGAACTCCATCTCTACTGCTTATCTGCTGAATGTCACGCCTGAACCTGATGTCATGGCCAGTATCTTCAGTGCTCGCTTTCAGTTGGGAGCCCATGTTGTTCCCCGTAACTTACTGCTAGATGGCCCGCTAGTTGTGGTAGACTCTGTTGATATGGATTGGGAGTGGGCCGACCGCTCCCCTGGGCTCAAGGCCATCTCTGCACAACTTGCTCCTGCACCTGTCTGTTCTGAGCCTGCTTCTGCAGCTCTGTTGGACCATGGGTCTGCTCTCCAGATGATTGCCTCGTCGTCTCTGTTTGCTACCAAAGCTTCAAGTAATGCCAGGGTTCCCCTCGACACTACTGCTGTCAGAAGAAGCACAAGATCCAACAAATATGATGGCTTCAAAGTCAATCAGATTACTGACAACAAGCAACCCAAGTCAAGAGTGAGAGCTCGTGTGGTGCCAGCAGTTCGTGCTGTTTCTTTGGCTGCTGCTCCTACATCAACTGCTGCCACTACTTGCCCTCCTTCCACATCTGTCGAGGAAATCCAGCAGGTGTGCGTTCGGTGTGGTATTGCTCTTGAAGATCTCTCTGCCGAGAAGCTGCTGGATGATCAGTCGTCGGCTCCAGACGGCGGCAACTGATCTCTGTCTTCGTCATGAATAAATCGTGGAATGTGTTGTCGTGGAACATCAGAGGCATAAACTCCGATGGTAAACTTTTGGCACTTAGGAATGCTATTGATACTAGCGGTTGTTCGGTGCTATGTATCCAAGAAACTAAGCGCGAGTCCTTCGACCTAGCTTTTATTAAAACGTTCTGCCCTAAGCGTTTCGATAAATTTGTCTTTGCGCCTTCATTAGGTGCCTCGGGTGGCCTGATAACTATTTGGAACAGCTCCTTATTTGTGGGCACGCCGTGGTTTGTTGAGTCCTTTGCTGTGGGGATTTCTTTTGTGTCAACACAATCGAATGAATCTTGGAAACTTGTCAATGTTTATGGTCCTTGTACTGGTCAGAGACGTCTGGATTTTAGCTCTTGGCTTTTTGATCTTCAGATACCTGATGATGAGAATTGGCTAATCCTCGGTGACTTCAACTTTATCCGTTCCCCGTCCAACCGAAACAAACCAGGTGGCGACGCTGCTGATATGCTTTTGTTCAATGAAATAATCCATGCACAATCTTTGATGGAACTTCCTGTCAAAGGCCGATCGTTCACATGGAGTAATATGCAGGATGACCCGTTGAGCAGTTTGACTGGTTCTTCTCTTCCTCTAATTGGACCACGTCGTACCCTAACACAATGGTATTACCTCTGGGCAAGCCTGTATCTGATCACACTCCTTGTGTTGTGGCCATTGAGTCCAAAATACCCAAGTCCAAACTTTTCCGTTTTGAAAACTACTGGGTCAAGGCGGGGCGACACCGTGGCGACCCCAACCCTAGCCGCCAGGTCCACCTCCACCACCACTGGCCACGCGACCGGTGGCGGCAATAAGGCCGGAAACCGGGCGGCGACCTCTCCCACTTCAATCCAAGCCCACCCCGCCTCGCCTCACCGTCCGGTGCTCCCTCCGCATCCACCACCGCCAGATCGAGGCGGCCTCAGATCGCCGGGCGGTGGCTGGCCGTCGGCCTCATGCGACGGCGGCGGCAAGGCCATGCTCTGCTCTCCGCCCGCGACATCTGCCTCCTCCCAAGATCCAAAATCCGCCTCCCACATCTTCCCGCCCGGGCCGCCAGTGCCCGCCGGCCGGCGCGTGCTGGCCCTCTGTCGGTGGCTGCTGCTCCACTCAGCTCATCGCCGTCGATGGGGGTGCTCCCGTGCTGCTCGTAGGATCGACCCCCCTCCCCCGGTCCCGTGCTCGCGCGGGCTGGGCGAGCATGTGCCCGCGTCTCGAGTGCTGCACGGTGGTGGGTGCGCGCGAATGCGCTGATCTCCGATCTGCCGTTTCTCATCGCGGATCTGCTCGTCTGGGCGTGCTCCTTTCTCAGGGCTGTCGGATTGAATCCTCTATGTCCGGTCAGTCGGAGTTTGGGTGTGGTGGTGGTGGAGGGTGTGAGGAGGCATGGAGAAATCCGTGCCGGCGGCCGCCGGCTGACAGCGGTGACGCCTGCGGGCGCCGCATCCCACCATGGTGGCGCTGTACTGCCTCCTCCTCCTCCTCGTTGGACTGGGGGATAGGGAGAAATCTCTGCCGGTTCGTCCGGCCACGACTGCGGCGGCGCTCTCACGCCGCTCTTCCATGTTGATGGCGCGGTCTGCATCCCCTTCATGTCCGTATGGTGTTTCCTTTGCCCTCTGTTTTGACCTCTGAGTTTTGCTTCAATTCTCTCATCGCCTCCCATCCACCCCGTACCACAATCGACTTCGCCTCTTCGCCGAGCCCTTCGCTGCCATTCATCCGCCCCTACCCATCGTCTGGTGTGTCGTCCATGTTGCTGTGCATGCTCAAGACCCTCCCATGGATGCAGTTGTGTTGCGGCGAGCTTCATGCTCTTGGTGTTGTCTCGGTTCATCTTTGCTCAACGACGATGCAAGATGCCTCCCCAACTTGCTAATCGTTCCGAATACACTGTGGCGGAGTTCCGGTCAAGGTTCGTGTCCGTGTGGCACTCGTTGATTGTGGATGCTCTGTGTTTGCGCCGTGGGCTTGGTACGCACGCCGGTGCGGTGCGTTAGGTTGCTTGCAAAGTCTTGGTATTGTGATCCCTCGATGGCACCCCACATCTACTTTGTCTCTTATGATGATGGTCCTTCGGTCTGCTAGCTAGGTCGTGACATGTCCTGGGTATGTTTTTTTCTCATCTTCAGAATCGTGTTACTTGTACGGTTTTCGGCCCGGTTTTCCTCATAAACAGGGTCAATTTGTTTAGGTTTTCGATCCGGTTTTCCTTATAAACTGGATCAGCCAAAGCTTAAGGGGTGACTCTTGGCTTTGGCAGCTTTTTTGAGCAATATATTCAGGTGGGAACCTCTCCCCCCCGGTGACCGTTCAAAAAAAAAAACTACTGGGTCAATCATACGGGTTTCCTAGATGTTGTTGCTGGTTCCTGGTCCAAATCACGCCATGCTCTTATTCTGCGGCCCTCATTTGTAAGAAGCTAAAAAATTTACGTTATGATCTTAAACGTTGGAGTCGGGGTATCTCAAAACTGAAGATCATGATTCAGAACAGTAACGAGGCCCTTCTTAGGCTGGATGATATTGAGGACAAGAGATTCCTTGTCACCCAAGAGAAGAATTTCAGGCGCATTCTCAAATTACATCTCAATACTTTGTTAAAATATCAGAATGAGTACTGGAGGAAAAGGTGCACTGTCAGATACTTCAGGTTTGCCGACGAAAACACTAAGCTCTTTCAGTCTCTTGCGACCGAGAGGTTTAGGCATAATTCTATTGCTAATCTGAGAGATGGGGATGCTACCGTTAGTGATCATATTGGCAAGGAAGGGATACTGTATAAAACATATAAGGATCGCCTGGGTTCTTCTAAACCCACCCGTATGCGCTTCAACCTTGCCCGGATCATCCGACGGGTTGATGGCTTGGAGGAGCTGTCGGCACCTTTCACAAGAGGTGAGATCGATGCTGTGATCAAAGAAATGCCAGCCGACAGAGCCCCTGGTCCGGATGGCTTCAACGGCTGTTTTCTTAAAAGTTGTTGGCCGATCATCAAAGAGGATTTCTACAAGATGTGTGAGGATTTTCATGAGGGAAACTTGGATATTTCCAGCATCAGCGAGGGGTATATCACCCTGATCCCGAAGATCTCATCCCCGCAGACTGCTAACGATTACAGGCCAATAACTCTGCTTAACTGTTGTCTCAAGATTATCACCAAAATTTTGGCTAATCGTCTGCAGAAAATTATTCTGAAAATCATCCATAGGAATCAATATGGCTTTCTTAAAGGGAGAACCATCCAGGACTGTCTGGCGTGGACATTTGAGTATATCCATCAATGCCAGGCATCCACTCGGCAAATTATGTTGCTCAAACTTGATTTTGCCAAAGCCTTTGATACAATTGAGCATGCACCAATGATGGAAATCATGCGACACATGGGCTTTGACGACAAGTGGCTAGGCTGGATGAAAACCATCTTTGGTTCAGGTGTTTCTTCCGTGCTCCTCAATGGAACTCCTGGCAGAAAGTTTTCATGTAAATGTGGGGTGAGGCAAGGCGATCCCCTATCGCCGCTGATCTTTGTACTCGCTGCCGATCTTCTGCAAGCGGCTGTTAATGATGCGTTCGCTCAAGGGCTGCTTGACCTGCCAATCCCAAATAATCGCCGTGGTGATTACCCAGTAGTTCAATACGCGGATGATACCATCTTGGTGATGCCAGCCTGCCTCGATCAAGCTGCCCGCATGAAAACCATCTTGGAGGATTATGCTACTTCGGTTGGACTGAAGATCAACTTCCATAAGTCTACATTGATCCCCATTAACATCGATCAGCGATATGCGATGGAACTGGCACAAGTTTTTGGTTGTACTGTTGGGAGTCTCCCGTTCACATATCTTGGCCTTCCTATGGGCACGACCAGACCCACGCTTCTGGAGCTCATGCCCCTTGTGCATGGTGTGGAAAGAAAGATGTCCACGGCTCTGTCTCTAATGTCATCTGGGGCCAAACTCACGTTGGTCAACTCGGCCGTGACGTCGATGTTGATCTATGCCATGTGCACAATCAAACTACACCCTAGAGTGATTGAGCATTTGGATAAACTGCGCAGGTACTGCCTCTGGGCCAAGAACTCTGAAGATGGTGTTAAAAATAACTCACTGGCTGCCTGGGAGTTAGTCTGCAGACCAAAAAACAAGGGTGGCCTCGGGATCATCGACATCAAAACGCAGAATATGGCCCTCCTCTTGAAGCATCTCTTCAAATTTTACAACCATGATGATGTCCCCTGGGTGACCATGATCTGGGATGCATATTACACTGACAAGGTTCCACACGCTATGGATCCGGTTGGCTCATTCTGGTGGCGTGATGTTCTGCAACTCAGTGACGTTTTTCGTGGGGTTACCACTGTCACTTTGGGAGATGGATCCTCCTCTCTATTTTGGAAAGATGCCTGGTTCGTTAGTGATCGCCAGGCCCCCCTCATGGAGCTCTTTCCCAGGGCCTTCTCGTTCTGTTTGAAAGAAGATGCATCTGTCGCTGAGGTGCTCACGGCCACAGACCCCAACATGCTCTTCCACCTGCCGTTGTCAGCCCAGGCCAGGGGAGAGGTTAGAGAGATCCAGCAGGGTTCGTTGCATATTGTCTTGGATAGAGATCACTATGACACCTGGGTGTGCACTCTCGGTGGAGCCTATTCCTCGAAGAAGTTTTATGATCACTGCTTCAGGGAGGTTGTTGCGGACAAAGCCTTTGTCTGGCTCTGGAAATCTAAAAGCCCAGTCAAGTTCAAAATGTTCGGGTGGCTGTTGCTGGTTGATTGCCTAAACACGAGAAACATGTTGAGACGTAGACACTATGTTGTGGCTAACAACAATTACACCTGCATGCTTTGTCAAAACCCTCCAGAGGAAACGGTTGAGCACCTTTTCTTTGCCTGTCCATTTAGCCAGCACTGTTGGGCCAAAGTTGGCATGCTTTGGCCAGTGATGGGAGACAGAATCTCCTTGATCCATGGAGGCAAAGATAGCTGGCGTCAGCCCTTGTTTATGGACATCTTCTTGATGGCAGCCTGGAGTTTGTGGAAGGAAAGGAATAATGTCTACTTCAGAGGGATCCAGCACTCATTTGACTCATGGCTTGCTAGGTTCAAGAATTTGCTGAGTCTCCTGCTGCATAATTGTAGAGAGGATCTCCACCCCTTCCTAAACACTTACTTACAAAGTTTGTAACCTCATTGTAACACTTGTCTATCTTTGTTTCTCTAGGGTTTGGCCGGGGGGCCACTAAAAACCCACCTGTAACACTGATGTAAATTGTTCTCCTGTGAGTAATACAAAAGTCAGTGGGAGCTTCTCCCACTGTCGTTAACCGTCAAAAAAAAAATTCTTCTTATTGCAGGTTTTCAGTTATGACGGTATCCATTCCCCAGATTGCGTGGCTGTGACAGCTGCTGGTATCGCCATGTAGGTTTAATGAAAATATTGGATTAATCAAGTATTCTGTGGATTTTGACCCAAAAAAGTATTTCAGCTGCTCTTATTTACCACCAAGCTATCTTTGCAGGGCACTCTCTGAAGTTCCAAATAAACAAACAATTGCTGGCGTAAGAATCGGTATGATCAATGATCAGTTTGTTGTTAACCCAACCACTGAACAAATGGAGGACTCGGAATTGGATTTGATGATGGCTGGGACCGATAGTGCTATATTGATGATAGAGGTTTGTGCTCAAGTTTTCTTTACAGTTGCACATATACTTTCCCCAGCCCATTTTGCTTAAAGAAAAGAATCTTGAAGAAAAGAATATTCACATATTGGTCCGGTGTTTGCCTATCAGTCTCTTAAGTCTTCTAGTTTTCTTGATAGTTAGTTGGGTATTAATTCTCCCGAGATGAGAAGTTGACATAGTTTTTATTACTGGTTTATAAGCATGTACATTACGAGATCTAAGCTTTACTAGTACGATGCCACGCTGCTATTTTTGTGACAACAGCTCGCTAGCAGTTATGTTAAATCTTGTTTGGTTTGCGCTAATTTTTCCCCTTACCCAGCATTTTCTTACTGAATCGGCGGCCCATGAATTGGCCAAATTTCAAATCTGGCAAGAAAATGAATAAGCAGGCCAAGGAGAGTGAACCTCTCTGGAATTTGGGCAGGAAACCACATGCATGCTAAATGTGGTTAACCAGACCAAATGTGGCATAATAGAAGCTTTATTACTTTTTTTTTCTTTTTCGAAAAGGGGGGATTCCCCGGCCTCTGCATCAGAACGATGCATACGGCCACATTTATAAATAAATAAAGTAGTTCAACAATGTCTTGCAAAGTACTGCAACAAAGGATGCTGGCTCACAAAGAGCTAGCAAGATAAAACAAGACCCAAAAGCCACAACCGGCTGGCATAAAAAAGAGATATAGGTAAACTAAGCGCCTATCCTATTACATGACCGCCATCCAAACCGGTTGAAGATATCCCGCGCTACCATCTCCCACCGGACAGATCCAGTAACCAAACGCGCCCTGGCCTCCGTCGGAGTGAGTAATGACCACGTACGGATTAGCGCAGTAGCCCGGAATAAAACCTGCAAAAAATGAATAGTTGTTGTTCTGTTAAAAGCCAAGTCATTTCTGCAGTTCCAAATTGCCCTTAACAACCGCACATGCTCCCACTCGAATTTGTCTAGCTGTTTCGGCCTCTATACCAACCAGCCACGTTCCAAAAAACGACCTGACCGAATTCGGAGGAGTAATGTTAAAGGCAATTGGCACCGAGCGCCACAACACCCTCGCCATCGGGCAATCAAAGAAATGATGCTTGATAGTTTCATCCCGATCACAGAAACTACACCTAGTAGATCCTGTCCAGTTGCGCTTAATCAAATTATCTTTCGTTAGAACGACTTGTTTATGCACAAACCACATAAACACTTTGATTTTCAGAGGAACCTTAACTTTCCAAACGTGTTTGGAACTAGGAATAACACTAGAGTTGATGACATCAATGTACATCGACTTGACTGTGAAAGAAGCTTTATTACTGCAATGAAAAAATGCGCACATGGTCTAACATCTATTCCTTGATCCTTTTCCGTGGTTCCGCTCACAATGATCTATGCTAGGGGCTAGGGACCTTTATATAGTGCAAATTCCAGTTTAATTCAAACTGTACAAAATTGCAGATAAGTGTCCAGATTTAATCTGTTTAAATGAAGACTCCAGATTAACTTAACCAAGCATGCTCATTAGTAGATATTTACATGATTTTTAACTTAACAGTAAATGAAGACTCCAGATTTACATGGGTAGCATACCATACCCTTATACTCCATCCGATCCAAATTAATCTGGATCCGAGGGAGTACTGTTTTTTATTATGCTTCTCTGCTCTTGATTCTAAAGATCTGTCAATTTAGGTGAACCATGCTGTCTTCTGTGATAGTTCAGTTATCTTGATCATTTCACCGTCCTAGTTATTATTTACTGTTAATACCATGTCTTGATTTCTGAGTTCTGACTAGTTCTTAGTAGGGATTCTGTGACTTTCTCACAGAGGAAAAGCTGCTTCAAGCTGTTGAAACAGGACAGGTTAGCTCATGACGTCTCGTTATGCTATTCTTTTGATATAGTTTTTTTGCTATCCACAGGGTAGTTTGACAAAATATGTGTCCATCTTATTGCAAGATGCACACTTAGCAGTTAATAGCATAGTTAATCAGCAACTACAAGAAATGAGCAAGTCATTGCTCAAATATTTGATTCCTTTTTTCTGTACAAATTCTTGATGTTAGCTTTTCAGATTAGGGGTCTGCGGTCCCTCTAATTTCTAGTTACCTTTTAAGGGCAAGGTGCTGTTATTTTACCTGTATAAGGTCAAGGACAGTGAACCCAAATTAGCGAAGACTTCCTCTACCGAGAGAACCAGGAGTTTATTCAACTGGAAACATTTTCTTAGAAGATCTGCTCTCCGCTAATTATTTTATATTACATATTTTTGCTCTAGACACACCGCTCAGCTGATATGATCACCGCATCTCTTTCGCCCATCTCTTACAATAAATACTAGTTCCCTCCAAAAATATATTAAACTTTTGCGTTTATTGTCTTCTCAGGCCTCATTTTGGTCATTTTATTTTTATTTTCCTTACTTTGTGATTCTAACCTAAGTAAAAATCAGGTGGCGATTCGAGAAATCTGCAAGGCAATCGATGTTCTTGTCCAGACTTGTGGGAAGAAGAAAATGGTTGAGGCTATCAATTTACCACCCGCTGAACTCTACAGGCATGTTGAAGTATGAACATACTGTAGCCCTTTATTAAATCAAATGTACAGTCTTTTTGACTTTGGTAGGTATATGCAACCTTTTCAAGTTCTTAATAATAGGTTTATAGTAGATGAAAACAGCAACCGTGTTACTTTTTTTTTATAGTTTTTTCTGGTGACTAGTGAGCAGTTGCTGACTTGCTGTGGGCCTGTGGCTAAAAATCTCAGATACTGATCCTTTTTTATCCTCTCTCCTGACATGTTTTATCATTTTCACTTAGTGGCACAATCGCTGCTCCTTGATATTAAACTGTCTGTATTGTTGTTGTCTCAGATTCTTCCTACAGGCTGTAAAATTGTCAGGTAGGCTGAGAGGTTTTTCATGGTGTTCAGATCTTACATATGTCCTCTTCAATTGTATAGTTTATTTCAGACTCACAAAAAAACTCATTTCAGGCTACGTGCGCATCTACTCTGGTCTTCTATTCGATGTTGAATTGTATCTACATATGCGTTCATGTGTTTTAGCTTCCCAAGGGTGCCAGTACTAAATTAGCTGTGCTGGATAGAAATGTTTGTTCTAGTAATATGTGAACACCAACAGTGTTAAATCCCAGTTAGAAAAAAATGATTGAAATACAACATGCTTTCTCCTCCCACGGCGGTATTTTGCCATTGTCGTTTAATCCGCTTTTCTTTCATAAAAAATTAAGCTAAGTGTATCATACTTCACGTCTTCTATGCACTCATTGCTGATTTCAACTGCTAATTGTTTTCAGGATATTTCTGGAGATGAGTTGGTGAAGGCATTGCAAATAAAAGAAAAAATTCCCCGTAGAAAAGCTCTTTCAGCATTGGAGGAGAAAGTAATAATGATACTTTCAGAGCAGGGTTATGTGTCCAAAGATGAGTTATCTGGACCCATTGAAAATTTAGCTGATATTGTCGAGGAGGAAGATGAGGACGAAGTTATAGAGGATGGTGAAGTGGATGAAGGTGACGTTCACATCAAGCCAGTGTCGAGAAAGCCCCACCGTCAGGTGATGATCATTATTTTGTTCTCATTGAATATGTCCTACAGCCTTTTTTTTCCCCTATATCATCTTATTGGAGTGAACTTGAAATTCTATTTGTTATTTTCCGTGGCACTGTTTTTAGCTTACCATCCATCTCATGCACAATTGATTATCTGTTGCTTTTACTGATCTACACTGTTTCTTCTGTGTAGTTATTCTCAGAAGTTGATGTCAAGTTAGTCTTCAAGGAAGTTTCATCCAAATATCTGCGAAGGCGGATTGTAGAGGTAAATGTTATTGCTAGGATGCTTCGTTATATCTATTACAGCATTTGTTGGGTAGGAAGTTTTCACTTGCATATTGGCTTCCTGTTTGCAACTTCGCAATGCTATAGCGGATTGTAATCTGGGAATTCAGTCATGGTGAATAATCAGATACAAAACATGATAATCTTCAAAGTCAAGGTGATGTTATGTCTAGGCACTCCCTCCGTACTTTTTTCTCTTCGCTTAACTCAAATCACGCATACCACGGAGCTCCACTTTTGGTTGAACTTGGACTCTTTTGCCCCTGCGGTGGGTGGCTAGCGAAGATCCGGAGATCTGAGAAGGTGAATACGCCTGACAGTTACTTTGCTCCTTCCTCCTTCCTCCTCTGCATGCGCTTCGGGTTCCTTGTTTTCCCCCTCCCTTTGCATGTGCTCGAGCTGGCACGCCATGGCGCACGATCTCCCGTAGCAAATGGCGGTGAATCAGTTTCATAAACCGGCGCCAAAAGATTCAAACGAAAATGAAGAAAATAACGTGCTCCTCTCCCGCTCCTTCGAAACTGAATTGGGTGCGGTTCTACTGCCCGAAATTTAGAATGGCGCCATTGAAGTAAAAAAACTGAGAAGCTCCCTATAAATCCAATGCTCCCCATCTCCTCAGTTAGCAATTCTCTTCTCGTTGTCTTGCACATCTCTCCTGCCTTCTTCATTTATGTCATGCGTCATCCATAGTTCATAGACTAGGGCGTTGCAGATCACATCCATGGTGACGACGGCATCAGCGGAACTCGCCATGCACACTGGTCGTGTGCAGCACGCTGACGCCTCAGGCGGAAACATAACAGGGGGCGCGAGCCATGTGGGAGTGAGGGTGCTCGGCCCGCCGGTCATGTGTAGCACGCCGGCGTTTGGTGAAGCGTATTAGTGTCGGGATCTGTAGCCGATTCCGGCAACAGCCTGAACCAAGACAGGCAGGATTCAAGAATCGGAAGCAAGAGCACCGTCGATCTTCGATCGCACGGTCACCAAGACCCACTTACCGCCCTCGTCCAAAGCGGGACTTCTCTGACCGCTGATCTTTAGATGGACGGTTGGAGTGAAAGTGAGCACCGTAGCTTCCGATCAACGCTACCTGTAGTGGAGCTGCACTGTCTTTTTGCTTTTTCACTTTCTGTAGCTATTTAACAGAGCCGATCCTTGTGTGGGAGGGCATCTACTTGTAATTGGGCTGTGCCCTAAGCCGCCGTGTTCCGGCTGGCACAAACCCTAGCTATTTTCCCCTGCAATTCCTCTGCAATCCATTCCAATTCGAACAACTTCCTGTGTTTTTCTGGTGGAGAATGCTTACAATCATCGACGATTCTAGCTAGGTCCTGTCAATTGGTATACAGAGCAAGGTTTAAATCCTCGGAGGCGGTTCTTAGCAGACTTCAGATCGGATCTGGAGAAAGCTTGGCGGCGGCGCGAAGCAGGGAGGAGACGGTGGCGGTAGACTATTCGGAAGCAGGTGATGGATAAGTCTGTGTACTAGGGTCTTTGTGGGGCTGCAGCACATGGTCCTTGTGGCAGTTAGGAGGATAAAGTCCTGGACCATCAAGGATTGGCTGTTAGGATAGAGTTCTGTTCTTGACCATCAAGGACTGTCAGTTAGCATCTTAGACTAGCATCTTAGACTAGCATCTTAGACTGGCATCTTAGTAGCATCTTAGCATATGCCTTGGCTGGCTAGCAGCCTATAAATATGTATCCCCAACCCCTCAGGTTGGCATGGCATTGTGTGAGAAATAAACCAACGAAAATTGTCCCAACTCTCCTAGTGTCATCCACAACTATCAATGCTCAGGCTGAAAGGTCTAACAGCAGGTACGGACCGGTTAGTGGTTTCTGAAGAATCCTTCTTCAGTGTCAAATCCCACCCAACCCTCCCTTCCAAAGGTTTCATCTCCGGCGATTTAACGACGCTCGTGGTAGCAGCGGCGCATTTGAGTTCGACGAGGTCAGGTTTCCGAACACCGAGTAAAATCCCTCCCTCCTCTCCCGGGAACAACTCCGATTCGGCACCCAACGCCGAATGATCAACCCTCCCCTGGACCCGATGGCGAAGGAGGACGAGTCGTTGGACACGGCGTCTCTGGAACTAGAATCCCTACAGCTGGATATCAAGACCCTGAGGCAAAACAGAGAAGACGATAAAAAGGAATTCTATGACTTCACTGAAACTGTCAACAAGAATTTTGCCAGCATTGACAGAAACTTCAAGAAGATACAGGCGAGTTTGCGCAAATTAACAGAAGAAGAGAAAACTGAGGAAGAGGAAGAAGATCCAAGTCCTCAATCTGGCCGTGGGAGTACTATACCTCCTGGCCGGCCCAAGCAGCTCTCTGGCTCAAATCAGACTGAACGACCAGGAACCACGGTCACTGGATCTGCTGTACTTACTGATAAGGCAACAGGAAAAGAACTGAACTTGGATGGAACACCTAAAGGGCCTTACAGACATCCAAATCATACAACAAACAAAGTGGAAATGGTCACTCCTCAGAGTAATGTTGGAGCAAACCAGGGAGCAATTCATGCTGTGGAAGAGATCCATGAAGAGGGACACCACCAGGAGACACAAAGAACACGGCCCTTGCACAATGATGTGCGAAGGAACATCTTAAGTGTCAAGCCTGCTAAACTTAACATCTCTGAATTTGAAGGAACTGATGCAGATTCTTGGATACAGAACATAGAACAGTTCTTTGAAGCTTCCAGAACACCTCTAGAACAAAGAACAGAGATTGCAGTTTCTTATCTAAAAGGAGAGGCTATTCAGTGGTGGAGGGGTACAGGATATCTGGTCACTAACATGCCCTGGCACAGATTCTGTTCCTACTTAACTGACAGATTTGCACTCACTTCTGTGTGTGAGAATGTGAAAGCTTTTCACAGTTTGACACAATCTGGCACGGTGGGACAGTACATTACTGCTTTTGAACAGAAAATGAACTTAATGAGAAGGGATAATCCAGCAATTCCTGATGATTATTATATGAACAGTTTCATTTCTGGGCTAAATCCTTATATACAGAGCCATCTTGAATGTCTGCAACCAACCACTATACAAAAAGCTATGTGGTTTGCTAGGAGAATGGAAAACTCTTGCCCTCCAACTACCAAAACCCACAACCCTTACTACAGGAAACAAGCAACAGTAGAAAACAACAAGCAGCCTGTCTATGCTTCCACTCCTGCAGCTACTGTCATACAACAGGCCAGAGAGAAAGGGATATGCTACAAATGCAGAGAACCTTGGTTTCCTGGTCACAAGCAAGTCTGTAAGATGTCTCAAAAGGCACAAATACAAGCTCTGCAAGAACTGAACAGTGATAAACCTGAGGTGATTTACATTGTTGATGCAGAGGAAGAAATGTCTGAAACTGAAGAAGAATTAGATGATAAACAACAACTCAAAATTTCCATGCATGCAGCTACTGGTTCACCTGAAGAGTCTACCAAGCACACATTTACTCTACAAGTTAAAATGGGACAAACAATGGGGCTAGCTCTGGTTGACAGTGGGAGCACCACCACTTTTATGTCACCACAGGCTGCTCAACAGGCTGGATGTACCATCACACCAGTAAAGAGAGTCCAAGTAACTGTGGCCAATGGAGGCAAATTAACCAGTGATTTCTCTTGCTTTCAAGCAAAATATTCCATACAAGGAGAGAGTTTTCAATCTGATTTCAGAATTCTGAACCTCACTGGATATGATATCATTCTTGGAGCAGATTGGATGTTCAAGCACAGCCCTGTTACCTTTGACTTGCCTAGAATGGAACTAACAATTAAGGCACAATCTGGACAGTTAAAGACATTTGTTGATGAAACTCTCCCAAACAGTCCCTGTACTCCTGAACTACAAGATATGGACCAGATCCTTGACAATATACTGACTGGAGCTTTGATGTGGATGCAACCAGTACAAATCCAGAATGAAGAGCTTCTCCCACAGAAACCAGCAGTAACTAAAGTATTAGAAAAGTTTCAGGATGTGTTCCAAACTCCCACTGGACTACCACCAAAAAGGGATTGTGATCATGCCATTAATTTGGAACCAGGAGCACCTGTGATCAATCAAAGGTGTTACAGGATGCCCCACCAGCAGAAAAATGCTCTTGAAGCAATCATCAAGGACTTAATTGCTCAAGGAATCATAAGATTGAGCACAAGCCCTTACTCCTCTCCCCTGCTATATTAGTCGTAAAGAAAGATTTAACTTGGAGGCTGTGTGTGGATTACGTAAAATTAAACTCACACACCATCAAGAACAAATATCCAATTCCTCTAATTGAAGATCTGTTGGATGAGCTCAATGGAGCAAAAATATTCACCAAAATAGACCTCAGAAGTGGATATCACCAAATCAGAATGAAAGAGGAAGATATTGCAAAAACTGCTTTCAGCACTCACATGGGTCTGTATGAGTTCTTGGTAATGCCTTTTGGAGTGACTAATGGCCCACCCTCATTCCACCAACTTATGCACTCGGTTCTGGGCCCTCTCCTCAGGCATTGTGTGCTTGTGTTCTTCGATGATATTTTAATCTTCAGCAAGTCATTCGAGGAACACCTGGAACATTTAGCTCTTGTTCTGTCTGCCTTGAGAAAACATAACCTCTATGCAAAACTCTCCAAATGCACGTTTGCCCAACCCAAGGTGGAATACCTAGGACATGTCATTACTGCTGAAGGTGTGTCCACTGACCCTGCAAAAGTAGAAGCAATAACTCCTGAGAACACCACTCACCTCAGAAATTTCTTGGGGCTCACTGGGTACTATCGAAGGTTCATCAGAAATTATGGGATTGTGTGCAAACCTCTCTATGAAGCTTTGAAGAAAGAGGGTTTCAAGTGGGAAACAGAACAACAAAATGCATTCCTACAGCTCAAAGGCCTCATGACCCAAGCTCCTGTACTAGCCATGCCTGATTTCTCTCAGCCATTTGTGCTCGAAGCTGATGCTTCTGGATATGGGATTGGTGCAGTCTTGATGCAAAAAGGACAGCCAATTGCATTTCTCAGCAAGGCCATTGGACCTAAAGCAGCAGGATGGTCTACTTACGACAAGGAAGCCTTGGCAATTATTGAAGCCATAAAAAAATGGAAACATTACTTCGCTTCCTCGTCGATCATTATCAGGACTGATCAGCAGAGCCTCAAATACATCCAAGAGCAGAAGCTCACTGAGGGTGTGCAATACAAGCTACTAATCAAGTTGCTGGGCTACAAATTCACTGTAGAATACAAAAAAGGAAAAGAGAACAAGGTAGCCGATGCACTTTCCAGAGTTAAACATTCTGTCCACTCCTTCTCCTCTGTGGCTATTCCTACATGGATTACTGATGTCGTAAACAGTTATAAAGATGATGCCAAGTGCTCTGAATTGCTGTCCCAATTAGCTGTGGCTCCTAGTGGGAAACCACCATACACTCTCACTAATGGGGTGTTGAGGTACAAGGGCAAAATCCTCATTGGAACAACCACATCGCTCAGAACATCCTTGATAACTTCATTTCATACTTCTGAATTGGGGGGTCACTCTGGAGAAAGAGCCACATATCATAGATTGAAGATCTTGTTCACCTGGCCAGGAATGAGAGCTGCTGTGAAAGCATTTGTGCAACAATGTCCTGTCTGCCAACTGAACAAAGCTCACCACTCTCCATATCCTGGTCTATTACAACCATTGCCAGTTCCTGATTTTGCTTGGACTCACATAAGCATGGATTTTGTGGAAGGACTACCTGTCTCAGAAGACAAGGATTTAGTGCTAGTGGTTGTGGACAGATTCACTAAATATGCACATTTCATAGCCCTTAAACATCCAATCAATGTCAAAGTGGTTGCTCAAGCTTTCACAGATAACATCTTCAAGTTGCATGGCCTGCCAACTGTTATTGTGACAGACCGAGACAGAATCTTCACGAGTCACTTGTGGCAGCACCTGTTCAGGAAGATGGGCATCAAATTACATCTCAGCACCTCCTATCATCCGCAAACCGATGGACAGACCGAGAGGGTAAACCAATGCTTGGAGAATTACCTAAGGTGCATGGCATTTGCACACCCAAAGAAATGGCACAAATGGCTCTCCATGGCAGAGTGGTGGTACAATACCAGTTTTCACACTGCCCTCAAAATGACACCGTTCCAAGCCCTTTATGGTAAACCTCCCCCATTGATTGCTGAATTAATGCTACCACCTCCAGAGGGAGATGATGCTCAAGCAGAGTTGGACAGAGAGACAATGGCCCAGCAAATCAAAGACAATCTGCTCAAGGCCCAACAGAGGATGAAGCACTATGCTGATAGAAAGAGATCTGACAAGAAATTAGAAGTGGGAGACATGGTCTATGTGAAACTTCAGCCGTATAGACACACTAGTTTGAGCATCCACAAATATCTCAAACTACACTCCAAGTACTATGGGCCTTTCAGAGTAATGGAAAAGATTGGTCAGGTGGCATATAAACTTTTACTTCCTGAGGGCTGCCAAATTCACAACACCTTCCACATCAGTCAGCTGAAAAAGCACATTGGACCTGATGCAGTGCCAAACCCCAAACTGCCTCTTTTGGACGAAGAAGGACACGTTCTGATCCAACCCGAGGCCCTGCTCCAAAGAAAGCTGATTCCAAGAGTCCAAGGAGACATCAGCATTCCTGTGGTTCAGTGGCTGATCAAATGGGTTAACCTACCGGTCGAAAATGCTACCTGGGAAGATGCTGCTTTCATTCAGAAGATTTTTCCTGCCTTTCAGCCTTGAGGGCAAGTCTGGTCTCACTAGGGGGGAATTGTCAGGACTGTAGCCGATTCCGGCAACAGCCTGAACCAGTACAGGGCAGGATTCAGTAACTGGAAGCAAGAGCACCGTCAATCTTCGATCGCACGGTCACCAAGACCCACTTACCGTTTCGTCCAGGCGGGACTTCTCTGACCGCTGATCTTTAGATGGACGGCTGGAGTGAAAGTGAGCACCGTAGCTTCCGATCAACGCTACCTGTAGTGGAGCTGCACTGTCTTTTTGCTTTTTCACTTTCTGTAGCTATTTAACAGAGCCAATCCTTGTGTGAGAGGGCATCTACTTGTAATTAGGCTGTGCCCTAAGCCGTGTGTTCGCTGGCACAAACCCTAGCTATTTTCCCCTGCAATTCCTCTGCAATCCATTCCAATTCGAACAACTTCCTGTGTTTTTCTGGTGGAGAATGCTTACAATCATCGACGATTCTAGCTAGGCCCTGTCAAATAGGCGGCCAGAGCATGCGGGAGTGGTGGTGCTCGGCCTACCGGCAGTGTGCAGGACCCCGGCGACCTGGGCGGAAGCGGTAGTGGTGCTGCTCTACCTGGGCCATCGGACTCCATTAATGGCGCTGGAGCAGCAGCAACCTGTAATGCCGGTCGTGGCTACGGTGCATGCGTCAATGTTGGAAATTGCGTAGGCATTGATGGCAGGTAGTTAATGCAGCGGTGTAGGGCTGGCTTTCTTGTAGTGCGGCATTTAGATCATTAAGACAATTCATAGTTTCATACGCCTTGAAAATGATTTCATGAATGTTGCATGATAGTCCAGGCAGAAGTACAAATATGACCATATTATAATCCCCTCCAGTTGACTTCCCTTAAGAAGAAAATGTTGAAAATACAGTTGTGCCTGGTAGGAGGCACAGTTGTTATGGAAAAGTGGGTTAGTTGCATGACAGTAGTAGAGACTGTCTATGTACAGAATAGGGCTGCTGCATCACACAGCACTAAGTGCAGCAATGCCTGTGGGGCATGGCCTCTATCCATTAATAGTTTGATTTAATAGTTGCAGGGTTTAGATTTTGGAATACATTACCTTGTAAGACTTTTACTAGGACCGATAGACTGAGAACTGAGAGCTAGCAAGTGGCTGGAGTTCAAGGTGCTGAATCCGCCCACTCGTGTTCAAGTCCGCTATGCGGACTCCGCTTGGGTACTATCTTAATTTGTGGAGAGGTGTCACTTCTATCTAACAGCAGACAGTTAAAGGAGGGACCCTTCCCCGTTTAGCCAACGTTTTTTAGGATCGATAGACTTTCTACTTAAACCTTTCTGTGGTATATGCTACTATTATTATTCATGTCTTTCCTGAATGTGTTCAAACTTCAGGGTGAAAAGCGAAGCGATGGACGGAGTGCCTGTGAGCTTCGCCCCATTAATTCTCAATGTGGAATACTCCCACGGGCACATGGTAGTGCACTGTTCACAAGGGGAGAAACACAGGTAAGGTAATACACTTAATTTGACAGTCTAATGCAACTGATATTCCTCACAACTTAACCTTTTGGTATCATTTTCTTCTTGCATATGATGCTTATTGTCTCACTAATCCTCAAATTAACCGGGCAACTCTCTTCTTATAATGCAATGGTGGAACTCCCGCCCCAGTTGTTGGTTTTGTTTTCATAATCGTGTCACTAATCCTATTTGATCCCTCCTGCTGCTTTAGGAATCTTGCATTTTTATTTTATTCACATAATGTGGTATATTTGTATGAACCACAAATTGATTTCTTATTGCAGTCAATACTTGTTGCCACTTTGTGTAGATCTAGTAGTTTTTGCGGAGTAATTTCAATTTGTGTAGCACTTTATTGCAATTTTGTGACGTATGAGTGTAGACATTTAGAGCATCTACAGCCGGACCTCTCAAACCCGCCTCATACGCCTGGGCGGGCCGCCCGGTCACTGTCCAGTCACGATTTTTTGATCCAGACGCCCCCCTCAAACGGCCCTCAAACGCCCGGGCTGACCGGCACCCCCCATATCCAGCCCAAATATGGGGCGGATATGGGGGCGCCCGGGTGTGCCCGCCACGTCGGACCTGGCCCACCCGACCCCACATAAAATCCTCCCCATCCGCTCGCCAGACCAAACCCTAGCCACTTCACTCCCCTCCCCTCCACTCCCCTCCGCCACCCAAGCTTGTCTCCGGCTCCTTCTGGTCGTCTCCGGCATGGCGGGCAGCGGATCCGAGTCCTTCACCTCCAGATCCGTCGACCTTAGCTCATCCCACGCGGCCCCGAGGAGGAGATGGCCGTTCGGCTCGCGCTCCGCCGCGCCCGGGAGGAGGGACGTGCACGGCTGCGCTCGGACTCCATCCGTCGGTAATCCATTGCGTCCGCCCAAATGGCGCATGGATCCAGCGCTAGGCCGGCCGTAGCTGCCTCGCCGGAGGCCGTGCGGTTCGTCTGGCGCCCGAACACGCTGGCGGACACGCAACCCCTCTGGTGGTGCGTCGATATTCGGGACGCACCATCGTCCCACGAGGCCATGGCACGGCGTGCCCGCCATGCAAGGCATCGGGCGCGGGAGGCGACGGCAGCCCTCGCGGCGGCGGACGTCGGCAAGGCGGAGTCGCATTCTTCGCCCCGTATGGCGCATCAGTTCGGGCGCCGCAACCGCATCGTGGTGGACGTCGGCGGCTCGTCCCCGGACGGATCCGTCATTGCTCTGACGTCCATCGACACCGTTCGGGTTCCGGTCTCCGACGAGGAAGAGTAGGGCATGGGAGACGACGGGGTCTTGAGTCCCGTGAGCCGGCTCATGTCCCATGCCCTATCCTACCTTGCCGGCGACCGGACCAACACTCCGAGGAGCGCAGCCGGCCGCCGGACATGGCCAGGGTGGAGCCGGAGCGGCGAGCGGAACCGGACGAAGCTCCGCTGAAAGATTGCTGCGTTGCATGTAATAATATGGACTTGACGTTTCTAATTTGAGGTATCCGGATGTGGAATGCGTTTTTTGAGGGGTGACCGGTCACTGTCCGCGGACGCGCCCGGGCGCGTCCGCGGGCGTATGAGGGGTCGGATTTGCCAAGTCCGGCTGTAGATGCTCTTACTCAGCATACTAATCACAATTTCGCAAGAACAAGAAATGTAGCTGCATGTGTCACCACTGTTTTCTCTTATAACGGACAGTTTCTGCTTGAGTTGAAGTAGTGTTAAACACAGTACCTCTAACTCCGTACTTGTTCAAAAAATCATAACAAAAAAACTGTACGTTCTTAACGTTTCTTATTTGATCATGCAGGCACTGGCTGTGGTCACTTTAGGTGACTATCAGATGGCACAAAGAATTGACACTCTTGTTGACACCGAGGAATCAAAGAGTTTCTATCTTCAGGTACGCGATATGAATGTTGGTTGATGACATATCATCTTGCTTGGCTAGTTCTTTTTTTGAATATTTTTGCTTGGCCAGTTTCACATATCCAGAGTTAAAAAATATTCATCTATTGTTTCTCATATAGTTCGACTGAATAGAAATTAGATTTGTAATGCTTTGCTGGGCTTTTAGATAGTTCCATTTATGAGGGCAATTGTTTTCAACTATTCCTTGTGAAATATATCCTGATCTGGTAAATGTAGATCTATTAACTATGAAAATGCTAAATGGAGGCCAAAGTTTGAAAAATTCAAAATTCAGACTTATACGTTTCAATTTTTTTTTGAAAAAATACACATACACCCAAAGACATAGTGTACATGTGTGTAAATTTTCATGATGAAATACGTTAAAATAAGAGCTACCAGAAAAAATCTGTGGCTTTTCAGTACACACACTGTTCATTCTCAAAGTCCATGATTTTAGTTTTTTTTGTGCAGCTTGCAGTTCAAGGTATTTCATCGTGAAATTTTACACGCATATACATTACATCCTTGTATAGGTGTTTTTTATCCGATTTTTGAAACTGAAAAGTTTGACTTTTGTAAATCTCGGCCTCCTAAACTCCCTAATATATTAACTACTCCCTCTGTCCCATATTAATTGTCGCTCAGAAGGTAAATAGTGACAATTAATGTAGTTGTATATTAGCCCTTTTGACATGTGTTGCTTACAGTAAAGAGTGTTGTCTTAAGCTACTAGCACTTAACAGAGCCCATTCGCAATATATTTGAAATAAGATTTAAGCTGTGAAGATACTGGTACCACTTTGTAGTTTAAGCAGTTATTTCTTGAACATTATATCACTCTCATAGGGCAGCCCGGTGCATGTAGATCCTGCTTGCGCAGGGTCACGGACTTGAACCCGTGACCTGATGGTCACACGGCAACAGCTGTACCACTGCGCCAAGGCTCCCCTTCATTATATTGCTCTCATAGTTTAACAAAAACACACTGGGTCTGTTCAACTAGAGAAAACCCGAGACCGGTGCCACTGCCATGTTCTTTCTGGTTCAGCTCATGATTCTTTCCTCTAAAAGCTAGTTAATTTTATTATTATTCGGGAAGACTCGCCGTAGTAAGAATTGAGTTTGGGGCGTCCCACCTATCTAACACAGTTCCCACTAGGTGCTTTGCAGTGATTTGCTTGTTTGGGCAGGCAATAAATATATTAAACTACCATGTTTTGAGCCGCTCTAGATTGCCGTATGCATCTGTTACATAACATGATATGAACTGATGAACAGATGCCTAAAAGTTTCACCGACTGGTCCAGTTATTGTGTGTTAATAAATATTAAACTACCATGTTTTGAGCCGCTCTAGGTTGCCGTATGCTTCTGTTACATAACATGATATGAGCTGACAAACAGATGCCTCAAAGTTTCACCGACTGGTCCAGTTATTGTGTGCTTCTGACTGCTGTATGCATGTGTTACTGTTAGGAGCTAGGGTTCTGCCCTGCCTAGGGCGTAGGCTGTAGGGGAAGGAGGGAGCTGGGCGAGGGCTGGAGCGCGGCGGCCGGCGGCGAGGCGCCGTCCTTGCGGCTGGGCGGCGGCGGCGCAAGAGGGAGGCGGCTAGGGTTTAGGGTTCCGGCTCCTCTGGGAGCCGGGCAATAGAATAGTCTTATTGCTTAATTCCAAAAAGAGTCTTACAACCTATATTTATAACCTAGATAACTTGCATAAGAATTAACCTAAGATAACTTGCATAAGAATTAACCTAAGATAACTTGTGGGCTAAGATTGCCCGGTGGGCCTCTACGGCCGTAACAGTTACATCCCATGATTACACTTCATAGCTAATTATTGTGTTACATACTGCAGTACACGTTCCCTCCATCATCTGTTGGTGAAGTTGGTCGAACCGGAGCACCTAATAGGAGAGAGATAGGTCATGGTATGCTTGCAGAAAGGGCGCTGGAACCGGTTTTACCTGCAGAGGTGGATTTTCCGTACACTATTCGTGTTGAGAGTACTATCACTGAAAGTAACGGCTCATCCAGGTAATGATCATTTCATGCTTTTGTTCCATCGTAGTTTGCAAGTCTTTCGATGGGGAAGCTTGTACAGAGTTGACACTTGACCTTGCACTACTACGTTCTTGTTGTGTTACTATTACTATCGTATGTAGTTACTTACGCCTCCTTATTGGAGTTGTTATAATATAGATTCTGCCACTCGTGGTTATCATCCTTGTGAGCAGGCTGCAGGATAGCCTGATTTTACTCAATGTTTCTCACGACAGTCTTAACAGCTGAGCAATAGTTTTCTCTCATGCAGTACAGCCTGCGCTGTATTATTTTTATTCTTAAATTGGTAATATATTTCTGTTATCTACCACCAGCATGGCTTCTGTCTGTGGAGGTTGTTTAGCACTTCAAGATGCTGGTGTTCCAATAAAGTTCCCTGTAGCTGGAATAGCAATGGGCTTAGTTCTTGACACTCAGGAATTCGGTGGAGACGGCACACCACTTATTCTTTCTGATATTACTGGATCTGAAGATGCCTCTGGTGACATGGATTTGAAGGTGTAACTTCTATACCACCCCGAGTTGGGTTTTCCCCATATAAATGCAGTAGCAGGCTTAATGGTTGATTCTGTTTGAATTATTTAATTTGTTTACCAGTCAACCCCTCTTTCAGGTTGCTGGTAATGAACATGGTATATCTGCTTTCCAAATGGACATCAAGGTTGTAAACACTAACGACTAGATGAACCAACATTTGTTTTGTGGCTATGCTATTAGGTTGCATATTATTCGCTCTGAAGTTATCTCTGTGCATGTTATGCTGTGGCAGGTAGTGGGGATAACTCTACCTGTAATGGAACAAGCACTTCTACAAGCTAGAGATGGTAGAAAGCACATTCTAAGTAAGTCTGTATAGCCTGTGTTTAACCTTAAATCTTGCTTTATTATCTGTGGATACCATGCTGGAAAAATCCAGTTTCATGTTACTTGTAACAGATAACTGCAAACTTACGATACATTGTAAGTAAGCTGCAAGATGTAACATAAACAGAAAGAAAGAAGATGTAATTATATCAGCTCACCGAAATTCTACTGTGAGCATTTTAAACCCTGAATAAGAAGTTTCCTGTCTGCAATGTGTACAAAAATCATATTCTACTTAGAGCATCTCCAATAGACGGTCCATATGTAAAAGTAACTTTTGGATCTTCTGAGGCAAAAAACAGCTCTCCAACAGATGGTCCATATGCAAAAAAATTTACATCTCCGCCTCCCGGAGATGTAAAATACAACACCTCGCGGTGCAAATTTACATCTCGGGAGGCAAGAGATGTAAAAACCGCGGCCGTGCGCCAACACCCAACCGCCCTTCAGTTCATTTCCCCCCTTCTTCCTCCCGCCCGCCACAGCTCCCCACTCGGCCGCCGCCTTGCTACAGCTTCCCGATGCCGCCCCGACCCTAGCCCCGCCGCCGATTCCACTACCGCTTGTCAGTCTGGCCGGATCGGGCTGTCGCCGCACTGCATCACCCGCCGCTGCTGCCCGTCCGCCTCGCTCGGCCCGCCTCCGCCCGCCCGCCCGTCCGCCTGCCCGCCCGTCGCCTCGCCCGCCTGCCTCGCTCGGCCTGCCCGCTCGCCAGCGCCAAGACCGCGCCGCCGCTTCTGGCCTCAGCCGCCACACGCCGTCACCCCGACCTCTCTCCACCCGCCGCTGCCCCGACTCGCTCCAGCCGCCGCCGCCACCCGATGGCGCCGAAGAAGACGCCGAAGGGCAAGTCGGGTTTCTTCGGCGTGAGGGCGAAGCCCTCCGGGAACTTCAGAGTGGAGTTCTCCGACACCGGGCGGCGTTAGTGGCTCGACACGTATCCCACCGCCGACGAGGCCGCGTGATACGGGGCTAACCCGGTGTAGGCCGATCTTTCACGATTGGAGTGGATTCCCTCGAAGAACACGATGAACACGGGGAAGAACGGAGAGAAATCACAAGGGGAAACACTCAAGAACAAGTCCAATCACACATCCACTAGACAATCAAACACACAAGATCCACAAGGTACATGAACAACAAAGGGAAAGATACAAGGTAAAGTTCATCTCCATGAGGAGGTCTTGAAGGGGTCCACCCGTGAGGGGGTCTTGAATCCAAGATGGATCTTCTCCGTAGAGGCGCGCGGTCTCTCTCATGGAGTAGATCCGTATGGATGAGCAAAGCTCTATCTCAAATGAGCTAATCCTTTGCTGACCCTAATTCAGAGCTAGGGGACGAGTACTTATAGTCCAAGGGGTAAGTTGGGAGTTACACGGGTCATTGACCCTTTTACTGCGCGCAGACAGAGCGGTAGTACCGGTCTTGGGGGCGGTTGTACCGCTGGGAGCTCAGGTGCTGCTTCCTGGAGGTGTTCGCGGAAGGGATTAGCGGTAGTACCGGTAGTTGGGGCGGTTGTACCGGTCTTTTGGCAGTTACCGGTATAAACCGGGGCGATACCGGCCTTGTACCGTTTGATTACAGAAGGTTGACCGGTAGTTGGGCGGTTGTACCGGTGGACCGGTAGTTGGCCGGTAGTACCTCTATCTCTCGTGACCGGGAAAATCCTTGTCCATGCTCTTGGTGTCCATCTTGCACCATTCCTTCTCCTTGTTGGTTCCTTGGTACCTAAGCACACAAAGTGTCTTCCTTTGAGGTAGTAGCCATGTCTCAAGTTGGTCAAAGGGGAGTTCAACAAGGAGAGAGTTAACCTTATGTCCGAAGAGTCGTACTGGATGCCCTCGGATGACGAGTAGTTCTGCTAGTTTAAATTTATGTCATCTATGTTTGAACTATGTTTGAATTTGATGTTTGAACTACTCCCTCCATTCCCTTATACAAGGCCACTATCAAAAATACATTTTGCATCAATACAAGGCCACCAACACTAATCGAGACAAAAATTAATGATGTTTCCTCGTACTAGCAAATTTTTAATACTTGCATGCATGTAGTCATAATGACACTCAGCCACTTCCTTCCCATTCATTCGTTGCATGCTTGTGGTGTATTAATGATCCCGGTTAACGAAAAGAAAAGTTGACTTGCAAAGGAGTCATTAAATTTTATCTTGGTACCTGTAATATGAGTTTGTGGCCTTGTATAAGGGAATGGAGGGAGTATATTGAGATGAAGTAGTAGTTGGTCGTTTTCAGAATTTTACATCTTCATTTTGGACCATCTGTTGGAGTTGAGCCTTTTACGGAGATGTAAAAAGCACTTTTCGGTGATGTAAGTTTTTACATCACCGGTTTGGAGCACCAAAATATACATCATCGATTGGAGATGCTCTTATAATATGTATTAATTCTGGAAGAAGAATCATGCGTATCTATTTTGAATGCATCATCTTAGGTGACATCATTTGTGAATGCAGCTAAAATGTGGGAGGGTTATCCCAAAAACTTCTAATAGCAAGTCACACAACATGATTATGGTTAACAAACTCTTCATTCTTAGATTATTAAGAATAGTAACAATTTACTCCAGTCTATTCCACTGAATTCTATTATGGTCAAAAGGCCATTTGTATTTCCATTTGCAAATCAATTTCAGGTAATATCTGATGTTACATTTCATTGTCTTCCTCAGATGAAATGTTAAAATGTTCGCCTCCGCCAAGTAAAGCACTGTCTCCCCATGCTCCTGTTATTCATGTTATGAAGGTTGGTACATTGTTTGTGAAGCATGATGATCTTTTATATTTCCTTGCAATTATAGTGTTCTAAACTTGTCTGCAACTGTTCTTCTTCAAGGTTAAACCTAACAAGGTGAATTTGATAATTGGTTCTGGCGGAAGGACAATAAAAAGCATACTCGAGGAGACTGGAGTATATGCCATTGATGCTCGAGATGATGGCACGGTAAGGAGAACTTGGTGATAGCATGTTAACTTTTCAAAGTACTACCTGACATTCTTTTGGCAGGTAAAAATTACTGCAAGGGACATGGAAAGCTTAGAGAAGTCGAAAAATATAATAACTAATCTTACCATGGTTCCAAAAGTTGGAGAAATTTTCAGGTGTCAATTGCTTTATTCCCTTGGTTTTATGTGCATATAGTTTCTTCATATTATGTTATGCTTCCTGCAGATTCAACCAAGCACTCGCTTTTAAATTGAAACATTTTCTGGGTTTTAGCTAATGAAAACTCTTCTTGGAAACTCAATTGCCAGGAACTGTGAGATCAAAACAATTGCTCCCTATGGAGCTTTTGTTGAAATTGCACCAGGGCGTGAGGTGAGTAGATACTAAAATTTGCTTTATTAATCCCAATGTTAACATATTTATTGCATGTTCACAATGCAGAATAATTTTACTTCTCATTGACAAATCCGCGTGGCCTCATTGGGCTTCTAAGGAGCTAATTAGTTTACATGCACAAAGTCATTTCCAGTTGTTGTTCTTTATCTTGTGCCATAACTCGTATTCTTAACTCAATGTGCAGGGTTTATGTCATATCAGCGAGTTAAGTTCAAGTTGGTTGGCCAAGGCTGAGGATGTGAGGAAATATATCACATGTTTTACTTTGTGTTTGATTCCTTCTCGTGTTTAAGTTATCCAATTCTTTATTCCTTTTCAGGCTTATAAAGTTGGTGATCGCATTGATGTCAAGCTTATTGAGGTTTGTAAATCTCTTTAAAGTGTAAACTCAACATCAATGCAATGTAAAACCGTGAAAATCGCGCCTTTGGTGTATGCTAGTACATATAGATGGGTGACGAATGGTAGCCAAAGAGCCTATTGCTGGAATTTTCAACCAGTGCATGATTTCAGCTGGTTCAAATATTATCTACTCCCTCCGTTCACTATTATAAGATGTTTTGGATATTTCAGTATGGACTATATATGGACTGAAATGAGTGAACAAACACACTAAAACGTGTATACATACATTCGAATCAGAAAAGTTAGAACATCTTATAATAGTGAATGGAGGGTGTAGGTATTATGGAGCATAGATCAGTGTCATTGTTGCTAATTGTAGGCTGTATATGTTAATTGGTGGCACTATAATTTGCATAATTAGTGTCCTATTTTTTCCAGCGTCGCAGCTAATAGTATTTATTAAGATAGTAATTGCTGCAGGTCTTTAGAATGCTTAGGCTACTATTCCTAATCTTACGGCTATAAATGCCATTAGGTTAAGTTTCTGGTTACATGATATGATTGAAGGTGAATGTCGTCAGTAGTTTTGACCATCTCTGTTTTCTGAATGCCTATTTTCTTGACTGTCTGAACCAGATAAATGACAAGGGTCAACTTCGACTAAGTTGCAAAGCGTTGCTTCCTGATGCAAACCAAGAACCTGGCAGCATCAAGCAGCAAACGAGCAGTTCAGTGAAAGAAAAGGTAGTATACAAAGATGATATCATTAAGATGACAACTAGAAGGTCCAGACGTAAGAAAGAAGTTGAGCCGTCTGCAGCTGAAAATGCCACACCAAAGACCCTTGAAAACAGCACAGCTGACAGTCCTTAAGCATTTGGACTCACAAAGACAGTGAAAGAAACAGGGTGACACAAGCAACATGCCGCTTCATCACACTAATTGCCTGAGAAGACTAGGATTGCAACTACAATATCCACTGACTGCATTACTGGAACTACATGACATGGCTTGCAGCCCAGATTGCCCACTTGCCCCCTTGAGATTGGACCCCTACAGAAGATCTGTTCAAATCTTTGTGCTCGATCATGTTCCAAATGGAGTAGATGCGAAATCTCACCTGGTTTATGTTGCTGCTTTAGCATGCAACTATTTTGGTTGTGTTCCCATAGGCACATCCTGCATTTTGTCTAGTGCAGCAAGGAGTGCCTACTATGGCTATGCTACATTGCTTTAACATGGCCTAGCTATACCCGTGCATTGCCGCTGAACAACAAGCAAATGTGCATCATTGTTTTATTTCGTCAGATAAATGGAGAGCAACGTGTGTTTTGTTTTCACCGTGTAGCTATAAACATGAGCCTACTTCTTTCGCTTCCCCTCTATCAACCGCCATGAGAATATCACGTGGAAACCAAGTTCCAATGAAAATTTTGTGAAAACCATGTTTGAATTTTTAAAATATTCTACTCTCTCTGCTGAAATAAGTCTCTCAAACTTTGGTACAACTTTGTACTAAATTTAGTATAAAGTTGGAACACTACAAAGTTGGGACATTTATTTTAGGATGGATGGAGTGTAGAAAGACAGTATATTGAGAGGGTGATGCCATGTGAATTTCCAGGTTTAATCACAAAACCATTTACGAGCTATGATTTTCTTTACAATGAATAGTGACCTGATAGATACTATTTTCAATCCCCCTGTTGGATCATGTTATATTATAGGTGTGTTGGTTCAGTATTTTTTTCAGATTTTTTGAGAACTTTTACACCGTTGAAAATCTTAACTTGTTCTGTGGTAAGCTATTGTAAAAAATCCCCCCTCTCTATCTCTCCTCATATGGGCTATTCTGTTTCGTGTAACAGAATATTCTGTTACACGAAACAGAATAGACCCTACTTAACTGTCTGTTTTAGGTGGTTGTACTGATGATTTTCATCACGTCGAACTGATCGTCTTTTCGTCGGAATAGTGTGTGTAATATATCGTTGGAAAGCTCTTGACATCTACATTACAAATGTATAGGAATGTTTTGCAAAATCATCATGGTTTAAGAGCAGTTTTGAAAAAAACATTTTTTTTTCAAAACCGAAAACGCGAATCGTATTTTGGACTTAATTTTCAAATGGTTTGTCGGAATTGAGCAAATAAGATGGCGTTGGAAAGTTGGTGAAAATTCGCTTCTTCCATATATCTAACATTTTTTTCAAATTCTATACGATTTAAAAGTAATCTGAAAAACAGTGAAATTTTGGACGAAACGTATTTTCGCATTTTTTTGCAAACGGTTTATTGGATTGACACAAATGATACGGCGTTGGAAAGCTATGGAAAATGCTCAACCTTTTTGTATAGAAATGTTTTTCTAATTCCTTACGGTTTAAACTCGATTTCGAATACAGTCAAATTTGATTTCAAACGTGATTTTTTTAAAACTTTGTCGAAATGGGGCAAATAATATACTGTTAGTAAGATATCGAAAATGCGAAACTTACTCATGTTTAATGCTTTCCCAAATTCGCAACCGTTGAAGAGTAATTTGAAATACGGTGAGACCCATCATGCTGTTTTCTCGTCAGAAAAAACAGAGTACTTGTACTGATTTTTTGTGTCTGTTTGTACTGATGTGTTATTCACATAGTAATTTTGAATACGGTGAAGCCTGTCGTATTCTTTTTTCCGTTCAGGAAACAAAGTCCGAATGGATTTGTATTAAGCACGTTTTCACATATTAAACTTTTATTTTATTTTTTGGGTAAGGTTTTCCTCTTAAAGTTTCAATGGTTTACGGTAGCATTGCCCGTGTACTTATATAGTTTATATCGTCAAACTGAATGATATTTTATTCAACAAGAAAATGTTTTGTTTATTTCTTTTTTTAACTCAACATTTTTTTACAACGATGTTATGAACTTCTCTCTTTTCCGACTTGTACTTTTACCATTTGAATTTCCATGGTTTTTTTTGCTTGAACTTTTTTTTTGAGCATCAATACAAACACAAGCGCTCATATACACGCTCATACACTCATCCCTATGAATGCGCACACGCACACCCTACCTCTATGAGCACCTCCGAGAGACTGAGCCGGCATATCATCTTGAGATTTACGAAGTCACCAGAGCGCCTGCGTCGACGGGAACGTCTCCTCCCACTGAAAGCGCATTGCCGGAAATCCTGAAATAAATCCAGGAATAATGCGAGCACCAGGATTTGAACCCTGGTGGGTTGGGGATACCACTGTCCACCTAACCAACTCAACCACAGGTTGATTCGCTTTTTTGCTTGAACCTTTACAATTTGAATTTCTGCCATTTCTTTTATTCCGAACGGACCACCGTTTTTAACTCGTACTGATCAATATTTTTAATTCAAACATTTTTTTTCTTTTATCATCTGACAGAAATTGTTTCCACACATATAATACATGTACATAAATCATATTAACTATAGCACCAACCTCAGCACAAAAATCATCGGCCTATTCTTGTACAGAACTTTTCAAGCACCCACATGAACACATAGCACCAACCTCAGCACAAAAATCATATTATCCATGAGCCGACTTGCATGTACTTATATGTCAAGCATCATCAGGCACATTCAGGAGGTTGCATGTTCAGTTCATGTCCAGTCTACATATGATGAACTTTACTACTGCTTGAGGTGGCCGTCCATGCACAACTAATTTGGGAACCCCTGTAGCCGAGTGTTCTCCCTCGATCACCACCATGGCTAATTCTCGGGTCAGTGGTTGGTCTAAAAAAATGAAGAGGTCAGTGCCTCCATAGAAGTAACAAGATGCAAGCTTAATTCTTAGGTCACAAGTTTTTAAATGCTAGCACTGCTACCAGCATTTGTAAATACTAGTGAACTTGAACTTATGGTCTCCCGAGATATGAACTGATTGTGTTACAAGCACACACTCAAAATCCAACGAGATGCTGTAAGTACATGTAAAAAGAAAATCAAGTTCATGTATATTAGTTGGGAGAAGTTCAAAAAGAAACTTTTAAAAAGTTTGTACTGTTTTTGCTATAACGACTATAGTCATCTTTGCCAACAATGTATATTACATGGTTAAAATAAGTTTTTTGAACTGAACTAAAATAATAAATTGTACTAAACTAAAATGAGAAAACGGAAATGAGCGTGTTACTGAAAACATTAACTGACCGAACTGTAGTTTAGTGGAGGAATTCACACGAGCTGGTTGTCATGGAAGATCATTCCTTGTGGACATCCTATCAAAACAGATGTAGTGTCACTTGATGCAAAAAACAAATTCTCATAGTCCTTTGGAGGTATTATAAACTTCTCCGAACTTATAACAATTGATCGCATGAACTAAGTGCGAAAGCAAGTGCGACCCTTTTCTGCAATTTGTGTGAAAAAAATCACTAGATGAATAAGAACAGAGCATCAAGAAGATTCATTAGATTCATACCAAAAATATCGGATCAGGGGGCGGAGCAAGGGGTGGCTGCCGGTGATCTCTTCTATTTAAAATACAGTCTGAACTTACTACCCATTGTTATGAACTCTCTCTGAACAACACACCATGAACTTTTGAGTTTTTAAATGCATAATTTGGTTTTTTTCCTACTCTTTCTCTAGGACTTCCAGAACCAAACAATTTGAACCCCATGGAGGTTACTAAACAGAATGTCTTGAACTTTCTTGAGGACAACACATGAACTTGTGTTATAATAATAAAACCGAATGGTTTTCTTTTACCTCTTCTTTTTAACACACTTTTCGCAAACCAAATTTAATTTCTGAACATTCCCGATGACAATATACGACTTCAATATTTTGACAATTTGAACTTAAAAACAGATAGAACCATATAGAGTTTTTCTGAAGGAAGCACAGCTTCAAATCAAATATTTTTCCTAATGATTCTTAATTCTGGAGCAAATATATACCATGGTTTAACAATGCTTATTATTGTTTAATTTTTTGTTTTTTCAAGACGCAGTCGTCTTTCAGAATTAACCAATAAAATTGTTCAGAACAAGTTCTAATCTTTTGTTTTTGCATGACACAATCTTCTTTCAGAACTATTAATACAAGCAGCATAGAAACTGATCATTACTAAATATGCAGAAAGAGAGTAAATGTTTGAATTTCTATTCATAAATATTCATCAGCATTTACGATGATTTGAACATTTAGGAGCTTGTTCTGACCTGCGGTTCTCACCGTCGGGGAGCTGCCCACTCGTGTGACCTGACGTCCACTCGTGCAAGTGGAACTGACACACACGCCATCAAGGACCCGCCCACTCGTGCAAGATCGAACTGAACCAGTTCGTGATGCCGAAGCCGAGTTGAACTTGCATGATGTTCAAATAAGAGCATGACTTCTGTACTTACGTAACAATACTATGTGAACATGTTTGATGGAAGACCTTTTAATTTTTTATTATCAGTACTTGTCGAGATTGAATAACTGAACCACCAGACTTGGGCGTCAGAACCAAAATTCAGAAAAAGCAGCAACTCAATAAGGATTATACTAGCTTTGACATTCTGACAATAGTGAGGGCTCAAATGCAACTCATGTACAATAGCTGAAAAAACATCTTTTTTTCTTTCCCAAATGCTTTCAATTCCTGAAACATCAAAACAACATGAATTAATCCTTCTTCCTTAGCTCACCTTGCCATGCAGCAGCAACAACAAAAACTAGCAGCTAACAAATTCCAGGGATGTGTCCAGCCGGCCGACATAGAAGCAAAGGAGCTACGCTCTCTTGAGGGACTTCAGATCCCTGGGGAATTCCTTGAGCAACTAACCAAGTTCAACTAAGTTCGTCTGCAACAGCCTCACAAGTTCAGCATCATCTATGGCACACACCTGCTATCCTGCTCCATGTCTGCTTTCTTGATTGATTGTTGCAGTGCAAATGCTAGATAGCAGGCCCAAGAACTCTACACCAATTAGTAGCACCATGCCCATGATCAAGCAGTGCAAGTGTAGCAGCAGCCATCAAGCACAAATGGCATCCGATTTAGAAAAGATAGCATAACCTGTGGTAGATAGCTGGATGGAGTTGAGGTTGATCGAGATGCAGATGAGCTGGATGGAGAAAGTCAAGCCGGATCCAGGGCGGAGCACAGGGTGGCCTGCACGCAGCTCCTTGAGCGACCGATCGTGGAGCAAGTAGTTGGACTGCCGAATTGGACGGCGTGTTGTGGCCACCAGATGCAGTGATGCGATGTGACGAACTGACGGTCCGCTGCGAGGTGGGGGAAGTTCACCAAGACGGCGGTAGGGAAGGCTGGTCGCGGCAATTGGCGGCGCTGGGATGGCCCTCGCCGGCGGGGGTTGGAAGCAGGAGGACCGCCGGCGGCGCGTGGAACCAGGGAGGCCGCCAGCTGCTCATGGGAGCAGGGGGCGGCGGCGGCGGGTGGAAGCAGACGGGGCAGCGCATGGTGAAGGGAGGCGTCCGTCACGGGGGAAGGAGGAGGTCGACTCAGGATGGAGAGAGGCCGCCGGCGCTAGGGAGGGAGGCGGCCGGAGCAGGAGAAGGAGGCTTCTGGCGCGGTGGAGCGGAGGTGTACTACGGGCTGCGGGGCGGGGCGCGGCGACGGGTTGCGGGGTGGCATGCACTGGTTCGGTTTGGTTTTTTTGTTTCTGATCGAAGCGCGCTGATAGTAACAGAATAGTCCAGCCCCCTCTTTATATATAGGATGGGTATATTCTAATAACACCCTTTATACCCTTTATGACCTTATTTTTGATACTTCCTCCATTCCTTTATACAAGGTAACAAACTCATATTACAGGTACAAAGATAAAATTTATTGACTTCTTTGCAAGTCAACTTTTCTTTTCGTTAACCGGGATCATTAATACACCACAAGCATGCAACGAATGAATGAGAAGGAAGTGGCTGAGTGTCATTATGACTACATGCATGTAAGTATTAAAAAGTTGCTAGTACAAGAAAACATCATTAATTTTCGCCTCGATTACTGTTGGTGGCCTTGTATTGATGCAAATATATTTTTGATAGTGGCCTTGTATAAGAGAATGGAGGGAGTAACGTTTTTCCTTATTCTGCTAACACCACACGCCCACCCCGAACAGACAAAAACCAAAAAGAGCCACCCCACTCACCCACTCACCGCTCACAAACCACCCACCCCCGGCGGCCAAGCCAGTCACCCACCCATCCTCTCCTCGATCCCCACCACCCTTCCCGATTCCCACCCACCCTACGCCGCGGCCTCCTACCACGCCGCCCGCCACCTCCCACCACGCTGCCCACCGCGCCAGCCACCGGACGGACACCACCTCCCACCATGTGCCACAAGACACCACCATGCAACGTCTTGGCACCGATCTGCCACAGCCTCCCAAACCATCACAGCGCCACGCCACGCCGCCATGAGCACCATGGGCGTCAACCACCTCTGCCCTCCGCCGCCTTCTGACCTCCTTCTCCTCTGCGGTGGCCGGATCCACAACCCCCCCGGCCCCGGTGACCTCCTGCTGCGCCAGAAGCATACACTGTACTAGTACCATTATTGTTCGACTTCCCGAAGAGGCGAACAACCAAGCGCAAAGTTTACTACTAGTACTACTAATAGAGGTATGTACTACTAGGAACAGGATGGTGGAGCGTATGCACTCTTATTTTACTTTAGTCTGTGATAAAGCAATCTTCAACACATTTGGTTCTCTTCGAGGGTTCTCGCATGTGATAATGAAAGTTGATTGCATGAAACACTCGCCATAATTCTCGCTTAATTATGGCTCCTATCCTGTTACAAATATGAGCGCTCGGTAATATTTTCTCTTTTTTTGTTATTCAACATGTAAACAGATCAGCAAACCTCGCGGCGTGTCTTTGTGCTAACCGTGCTTACTGCACTTTGAATGTGACCGAGAGCTGGCTTGATGAAACACCTCGCTTCCTTCTTCTTTTTTTGCAGGGTACCTCGCTTCCTAGTGACCAGTCTCTTGGCTGATAGTCCTAAAAATGCTTATATATGAATAAAGCTCTCTCATTTACCCGTAAAAAAGATTAAGCCATATTAACCGAAAAGGAGGGAGTATGGACTAGCACTACTTTTTGGTGTGTCCTGTCAACTCGCAAAACGAGTAGAAGCTTGCAGGACAAGGTGAAGCTCGCTTACGCCCTCTCCTCTACCTCAAGCTTGGTGGCTCGCAGGATGAGGAGAAGCTTTTGACTAATGCAACCTACCCTCGCCGAGGCGGTGGACGTGCAACAGTTCATTCGGTGTCAGATTGCCAGAGGCATACACTGTAGTACCATCATTGTTCGACTGCACGAAGAGGCGAAGAGCCAAGCGCAAGGTTTAGTAGTAGTACTACTACTAGTATACAAGTACTAGCAACTGCATGGTGGAGCGTCTGCACTCTTACTTTATTTTAATCTCTGGTAAAGTACACATTTATTCGGGAGAAGTGCGGAAGACGGCAACCCAATAGTACTATTAAAAAACATTGAACATGTAACGATGATATCGACCAACCATGCTCGAATATATCTTTGCCTCCGTGCGAGCCCATCTATGTGTTCTCGCTCCTCGTCTCTCTCAAGGAACGGCGGGTTGGCCATTTTGCCGTCAATTGAGATCGGTTTGCTCACACTCCGGTCCCACATGTCAGTGATTATGCCAAGAGGAAGTGCGTTGACTACTGGCCATACGTGTACTTGGTTTTGCACCTTCATACTACTCCTCCCTCCGTCATAGTTTATAGGGCATGCTTCATTCTCATGCATTTCTCTCCATGCATTACCACCACCAGAGAGACTTTAGACGCGTTTGGTTTAATGCTCAATTAATTAGGGCGTGGTAACCACAATCAAGTCCACAATTTTCTCTCGATGTACTAGGTGTGTACGCAGAGTGGAGTAAGTGCATGCATGTGTGCACTCGGGGTGGAAGCACTAGATACATGTGGGTACGCATTATTTCCTCTAGTAATAGACGCCGTGCTATAACTATCAATGCTATTTTTCAGGCCGACAGCTAGTCGCCTTGGTCCCAGAGATTGTTGAAGCGCGTTCTATAAACAATGACGGAGGGAGTAGTATGAGCGGATTCAAAGAAGAGCGTATTGATGGTTGCTTCTTCCGAGCAACTTACAGTGGGAAAGGCGGGGCTTATGATTTGACTGCTCATTACTCACTATTAGTGCGGCGCAACGACTGGGCTGAGTCTCCCATGCGGTTGTGCACTACTCTCTCCGTTCTTAAGTATTTGTCTTTCTACAGATTTCGACGAGTGACTACATACAAAGCAAAATGAGTGAATCTACACTCTAAAATATGTCCATTTGAAATTTCTAAAAAGACAAATATTTAGGAATGGAGGGAGTATAATTTTGTGCATGGCACATGGACCCGGATGCTGAAGAGGCTTCTGGCAATGCTATCAAGCTTCCAACATTTGTTTACATAATTGACGTACTATGCAAATAATTTGCCAGCGACATGAAATTGTACAATGCTCTAAGCTTTCAACTTTTGTTTCGTGTGTCTTGCCATCCATGCTCTTTCAAAAAAATAAGAGACTAACTTCCTTGCTAATGCATCTCAATGATTAGCAGATCAGAGCTAATATTTACATCACAACCGAAGACAAAGTTGTGAGAATGTATTAAATTAAAATTGATCCATGCTTTCATTGGCAACAACTTCCCCCCAGCTCTGTCTAAATCAATAAGGCACGTTGGAAAAAAGTAGCTGTCTGGAGCATGCAACATTCCGATCATTTTGTGCAGTTCCACTAAAATAGAGCTGAGCGTCCCTGTCCCAAAGATATTAAGTGTGAGGATTGTTGATGAAACAATAAACACACAAATAGAAGCCGGTCACCTTTGCAGTCTCTCTTAAGACTAACTAGTTTGAGAAGATTAAGCAAATAGTTAGAGAAGATTAGGCTCAGAGTTGGATGAGGAGGATAGATCAAAACCAATCTCCCTTTGTGCAGTCGCGCTGAAATGTAGAGATATTGCCCGTGTGACATTTTAGTACAACTGCACAAAACACTCTTAAGGAAAAAGAGATTTGTGCAGTTCACCAAAAGGTCACAATAGCAATGAGGTGAAATGGATAGCCCTGCTTGCAAAAAAGAGGTAGAAAGGAAACAATTACTGGCCAATAACAGTTGATGACACATACAATGATAAAAAGAAGCATATTCCTTGTCCTAAGGGAAGATAACAACACAGTTGTGTTTGTCTAAGACGGTGTGAGGACGAGATTGCAATATGGAAAGTACGCCGGACGAGCTACGTTTTGGGCAAAGAACTATGGAAGTCCACATGCAAGATTTTCCACATGCAGCGACGTGGGAAGATAGGCAGTGGAGCAAGGCCGGAGGGGATACCCGGGGGTCGTTGGGATGTAATTAGGAGAACATCGGCGGGCGGGATCTTCCCATACTGCGGCAGCGAGCAAGTGGCGTAGGCCCTACCACGTCAGAGCTTGGTCAGAGAGAACAACGGTTACCGCAAATCGGGACGTGCTGCCTCCACGCCGTTGAACGGAGAAACGATGCACATCCTCCCTTTCCGCCGGCGGAAGGGATGCGGCCGAATCAATGACCAACGGTGAGAGAGAGAGAGAGGCCACCACCGCCTTGTGTGAGATACTCTAAAGAGAGACAAACCCTGGCAGGCAAGCTCCATTGTATATAGTGGAGTGGACTACCTTTTTCTCCATAAAAATCGTTTTATATTCTGTGTACGTTCCATTGAGCGATATAACTTTATTTAAAAATAATGCGCCAACACATCAAGTCGAACTTTGTTTCATGCACATGTGGTACACGACCTCCGTAGGTAAACAACCGCTACACGCGCTCAATTAGCACGTGGGCTGCCATTTCATACAGAAATGAACTCCACCGTGTACCCGCGCGGGTGTGGCTGGACACGAAGCGTGAGTACGTGCACCTATTCTCTTCGTGTACGTACACCACCTACGTGGGGTTGTGTGAGAGAGATACAAACATAGAGAGATATAGTGTGTGGGTTCGTGAGTGCTTCTTTTCGGTGGGGGGCGTGAGAATAGACAGGGAATATGTGTCGATGATATTTGAATCAAAAAATATAACATATGCAATGTGTGTGAAATAGAGGCCTAGATATATCATATATATAGAGGGGGTGATCCACGAGAAGAGAGTGGAGGTATCATCGGCGTGAGGTATCCATAGAATTGAAGAGAGGGATGATGCGTGTGTGTGTGTGTGCGTGCGATCGATAAAGAGTGCCATCGAATTTGTGTGTGTCCACGTCAAAGATATAGGGTGGCTGGCCTACTGGAACGTGAGAGGGGATAGGTGCAGTTTGTCTCTATGGCATGGATACCTACCTACAACGCTCGACTATCGGTGTGTGTGTGGGGGGGTGGGGGTGGGGGGAGGCCTAACTATAGAGGTATAATGGCTGGTATATGTGGGGAGGAGGAGAGAGACCTACCTTATGTATTGAGGGAGATCGATCGGCATCCATGCATATGTGTAGGAGAGGAATAAGGTTGGGAGAGAGACAAAGCTAGAGTGTCGGAGGGGTTGGTGGTGGAGTTGCTTCTAACAAATGGTGGGAGAGGCTTGCTAGACAAACGGAGGGCACGCGTGCAATATCAATAAGAAAGGGGATGCCTACCTGTCTATGCACGTGCGTGTCAGAGAAGGGTCAGGAGGCATGCACGAATGATGAGGGGGTGATATGGCTGTGGTAAGCAGACGTAACTACATAGGAAGATCAATCGTCCTTTGTCGGAGAAAGGAGAGACATAACTTGTGAGGTACATCGATCGATGGGTGGGGAAAAATAGTTAAAGTCGACCTAGGTATATGTAGGGAGATCGATCGGTATACATGCATGTATGTGTTAGAAGCAAATAAGGCACGGAGAGAAGGATAGAGAGAAAGGGATGCAGCTAGGAGGTGGTGCGAGGGGCATACTATATTGAGGGGGGAGGAGTGTGCGAGTATGAGATCGATGAAAAGAGGGGCGGGAGTGAGGCATGGATGGTGAGAAGATAAGAGGGAAAGCTTGTGTTTGTGGTAGGCACAACTGGCTAGAGAGGTATATCGATCGGTGTGTGCCGTAAAGAAGGAGTTGGGGGGCCTACACACACCGTGGGTGAACGACCTAAAGTGAAAAGACGAATTTGCGCGATGGAGCTAGAGAATGGTGAGGGAGGGTGAGAGGGAGGCGGGCGTGTGCATGCACGAGGGAAAGTTAGCGCTAGCTACAAAGATAAGAGGATTGTGTGGGTGTGAAAGATGAATAGAGATCATAATTCATTATAAAAAGTGAATTCGGATATTTGAAGAATTTATCATAGTGTTTTAAATAGACGAATGCGTGAATATATAACGGTGATATGCATGGTGTGGTTATGAACATGTTATTGATGTAGGGTGGAACCCTAGAGGGCCGATCTTTCACGAAAGGAGCGGATCCCGTGATGAACACGAAGAAAACGAGGGGAAATCACGAGGGGAAACACAAGAGAAACACTCAAACCAACAAGAATAAGTCACACATGCTAGATCCTCGAAACACAAAGAGATACACGATCTGAATCCAACAAAGGACGATACATAGGGTAACCGGTTCTTCTCCGTGAGGAGGTCTTGAAGGTCTTCCCGTAAGGGGTCTTGAATCCAAGTGGATCTTCTCCAAAGAGGTGACAGTCTCTCTCGGAGGAGCAGATCAGGATGGATGAGCGAGGCTCTATCTCACACATGAGCTATCACAACGCTAACCCTAGAAACATGGAGGAGGAGTATATATAGTCTAGGTGGGCGAAGGGGTACATGGGCCTCGGGCCCTTGCACTGTGCGCAGACAGGGGATGCCAGATGTCCGGGCGTCGGGCCGGATGTCCAGGCCTTCACGAGGTGCCGGATGTCCGAGCTGGCGCCGGATGTCCGGGCGGTCAGGGTTAGCCTTGACGCTCTCTGGATAGGCGGAGTCCGGATGTCCGGGTGATGGGCCGGATGTACGGGGGCTCGGGACGGGCCGTATGTCCGGGCTGGGGGTCCGGATGTCCGGGTTGGCGGGGCCGGCCTCTGCTCTCTAGATAGAGGGTGCCGGATTTGCGGGCTTCGGGCCAGATTTCTGGGCTGGGCCGGATGTCTGGGGCCTGTAGGTGCTTGGCGGCTGGGCGGCTGTTGTGGACGATGCTCGAGGGGCCGGATGTCCGGGGTCATGGCCGGATGTCCGGGGCCTGGAAGCCGTTCTTGACTCCTTCCATTGGTTCTCTTCATCCATGAACTTGGAGACTTGTCCGTCTTCACGTGCATCTTAGGGAGGGCCCTCTTGGTACCTAATTATGCACAACATTCCGGACTTAGGTAGTAGCCATGTCTCGAGTGGATCATTGTGACGCCCGGATAGTTACGCTACAGTAATCCTCCACTAATGATGCCACATCACCTCGATTACTGTGGTTAATCTCGCATTAGTTCGAAACCGATTTGAATTCAATTTAAAATCAGGCAAACAACAAAAGTTTTCAAAATCAAAACTAAAATGTTCGGTTGTGTCAAATAAATCGTAAGTAGTTATGGTGGAGAAACCAAACCTTGATAAAATGTTTAAAAGCGCTAAAACAATTAAAAGCAGAGTGAAAACAATTAAACAAATGCCTATTGAATTTATAAAATGCTAAAACTATTTTATTATGTGTTAATAATTAATCTCACAGTAGTTTGTTGATAAATACAAATTTAGGCACTAGTGGTAATTTTATAAAACTAAAAATAAATGAAACTACAAATAATAAAAGGAAAAGAAAATATAAAAGCAGAAAACAAAACTAAGAAAGAACAAAAAAAGGCAATAGAAGAGACACCCCCCCGCTGAACCATGGCCCAACAGGCCATCAGTTAACCAGCCCGGCTCACCGGTGCCTACAGACTTCGGGCGACCAACCCTAAGCGCCACCCCACTACCCCCATCGCTCCCCACTCCCCACTCACTCCCCACGTTCCTCCTTCCCCCGATCCAGATTTGGATCGGGGATGAACCCCGACGACCGCTTCCGGCGCTCTGGACCCCGCCGCCGCTCGACGCCCTCACCGGACCGCCACCTCGCCGGTGCAGCACCTCCCGGCCTCCTCCCCCTCCTTGGATCTGGATTGGGAAAACCCCGATCCGTCGCCCGTCAGCCGCGATGACCTCGCCGACCCGCGCCCGGAGAACGCCGCCTCACCGGAGCCCCTCCCCCGCCGGCCTGCTTCCCCGCCGCACGTCGTCCCCGACATCCACCCCGAGCCCCGCTGCCCAGACCCGACTTCCTCCCCTGGGAGCCGCGCCCCACCTCTCCTTCCTTCCTCCGTTCTGCTCCAGCCAAGGCCAGACTTGCCCCTACACCGCGGTCGCCGCGTCCGGCCCGTGTCAGCGCCTGGGCATCCATGCCCGTGCCCGCGCCCTCCCTAAGCGCGCCTCCTCGACCGGCTCCTCCGGCCGAATCCCGACGAGCCCTGCGCTCGGCCACGGCCACGGACGCAAGCCGTGCGCCCGCCAGCCGCCCTCCGTCGTCGCCCAGCCCGGTCGCACTTGTTGCCGCCCGGGCCTCCTCTCGGCGCCCTCCTCCGTGACCGCCTTGCCACGGCCCGCCCGCCGTGGCCTCGCCCACGCCATCTACGGCGCCTCGACGCCAGGCCATCGCTTCTCCGCCTCCTGCGGTTCGTCACCGGGTCGGCGCCTACAACGCCCGCACCTGCACTCCAAGACTCCGCTAGGCCCCCTGCCACTCACTAGGGGGCCCCGCAAAGCAGTTTAAAGGAAAAAAGAAAAGAAAAGGAATTAGAAAAAAATATTAAAAAATATATAATAAATAAATAATCAATAATAAAATTAATTAATTAATTAATTAATTAACTAAAATAATTAACTTAATTAATCATGTTTAGTTTAACTAATTAAGATTAATTAACCTAATAAATAATTACCCTAATTAACTACTGTTAATTAGTTAAACAATCCCTAACAGGTGGGACCCACCTGTCAGGTTGACCAAGTCAACTCTGTTGACTACTGATGTCAGCATGACATCATGCTGATGTCATTAATCTGTTTTTCGAATTATTTAAATAATTAATTAAATTCCAGTAATTAATAAAATCTTTAGAAAATCATATCTTTTAATCCGTAACTCGGATTAAAATATTTTCAACATGAAAGTTGCTCAGAACGACGAGACGAATCCGGATACACAGTCCGTTCATCCACCACACACCCCTAACCTATCGAACTCGCAACTTCCTCCTCCGGCTCCTCTGCACGAAAACGCGAAACACCGGGGATACTTTCCCGGTTGTTTCCCCCCTTCACCGGTATCACCTCATACCGCGTTAGGGCACGCCTAGCATCACGCTTTGCTTTGTCATGCATCGTCATGCATCGGGTTGCTTAAATATTCATTGTTACTTCCCCTCTTCTTCCGCTATACACCGAGACCGACGCTGCTGCGGCCCAGTTCGACTACGGAGTTGACGACCCCTCTCTCTTGCCAGAGCAACCAGGCAAGCCCCCCCCCCCCTTGATCACCAGATATCGCCTATTCTACTCTATACTGCTTGCATTAGAGTAGTGTAGCATGTTACTGCTTTCCGTTATACCTATCCTGATGCATAGCCTGTCCTTGTTACTACTGTTGTTACCTGTCCCTGCAATCCTATATGCTTAGTATAGGATGCTAGTATTTTCATCTATGGCCCTACATTCTTGTCCGTCCATTGCTATATTATCGGGCCGTGATCACTCGGGAGGTGATCACGGTATATACTATATACTTTATACATGATACATGTGGAGACTAAAGTCGGTCGGCCGGTGGAGCACCATGAGTGGATCTTTGTATGAGCGACAGGGCATGTTGAGACCGCCTAGGAGAGAGGTGGGCCTGGCCCTGTTCGGCGTTCGCTGATACTTAACACGCTTAACAAGATCTTGGTATTTGATCTGAGTCTGGCTACGGGCCTATACGCACTAACCAACTACGTGGGAGAGATATGGGCACTCGGCGTCATGGTATCAAAAAGCACTTCGTGGACGCCAATGATCGAAGCGGCGCGCCCGGATTGGAACGTAAGCCTACTCTTGTATTAAGGGGCTAGTTTTTCTTTGGCCGCCCTACTTAGCGTGCAGGTGTGCATTGGGCGATGGGCCTGCACTTATGCGCTTAGGTTTAGACCGGCGTCGGGCCTCTCTCTGCGCCTAGGTGGGGCTGCGACGTGTTGATCTTCCATGGCGGGCATGACCCGTAAAAGTGTGTCCTACCAAATGGGATCAAGCGTGTTGGGTTATGTGGTGCACCCTGCAGTGAAGTTAATCTATTCGAATAGCCGTGATCTTCGATGTGGACGACTTGGAGTTGTACCTTGACCTTATGACAACTAGAACCGGATGCTTAATAAAACACACTCTTCCAAGTGCCAGATACAACCGGTGGTCGCTCTCTCTCAGGGATACGAGGAGGGGATCGCCGGGTAGGATTATTGCTATGTGATGTTACTTGGAGGACTTCAACCAACCCTCTTCTACATGTTGCAAGACGGAGGCTGCCAGAAGCGTAGTCTTCGATAAGACTAGCTATCCCCCTCTTATTCTGGCATTCTGCAGCTCACCCACCGATATGGCCTTTTACACATATATCCATGCATATGTAGTGTAGCTCCTTGCTTGCAGTACTTTGGATGAGTACTCACGGTTGCCTTGTTCCCCCCTTTCCCCTTTCTCTACCCGATTGTCGCAACTGCACGATGGAGCCCAGGAGCGACGCCACCGTCGATGATTTACTACTACACCGAGGTGCCTACTACTACGCAGCAGCCGACGGCGACCACTGTGAGTAGTTAGGAGGATCCTGCGGGAGGCCCGCGCCTCTTCGATCTCAGATCCCGGTTTGTGCTAGCCATCTTATGGCAACTTGTTTAACTTATGTCTGTACTCAGATATTGTTGCTTCCACGACTCGTCTATGATCGAGCACTTGTATTCGAGCCCCGAGGCCCTGGCTTGTATTATGATGCTTGTATGACTTATTTTATTTGTAGAGTTGTGTTGTGATATCTTCCGTGAGTCCACTCGATCTTGATCGTACACATTTGCGTGCATGATTAGTGTACGATTGAATCGGGGCGTCTGAGATTGTATCGAGCCATTGCTGTAGGAATCCCCCTTTCCAACTCCTTGGCCGAAGTTGAGTCTAGACATTGGAAAACTTTTACTAACATGGCTGTGCGGCCCATGGGCCCACGTCGCCATTGGGTGGTACTCCCTCCGTCCGGGAATACTTGTCGGAGAAATGGATGTATCTAGACATATTTTAGTTCTAGATACATTCATTTTTATCCATTTCTCGAACAAGTATTTTCGGACGGAGGGAGTATTAGGATCTTTTACTCCTCGATCTTTACTCTGGGATTCTGAACTCTCTTCTATTCGGGTTAAACGATTTTTACTAAAATCTAACTTTAGGTTCTCGAAAATATTTTCAACCGGAGAGGCCCTTCAGTCCGGATGGTCACCGACTGCACCAGAAGATTTCGGAGATACTCTTTGATATTCTCTCAAGACTTTGTGCCCATCACTTTTGCTATTCCCGACCACCGATAAATCCTTATGGATAACTACTTACACTTGCCATTCTTACGATCATCCCCCATTGATCTTGTTATTACAAGATACCCGAAGTTTTCTCTATTGTTCCGAGAATACTTCATGCCTACTGCCTAGCGCTTCTTTGCCACATGAATACCCCTTCAAATAAATCCTCGCACTTGTCGGTATCCGCTCATCCCCAGTTGTTCATGAGTTTCACAAAAGTCTTCAAAATACTATTCGATCTTCCGAAAATCCTCTGGAGCCTTTGGCTCTTGAAATTCTTGCTTGCTCGCATTATGGTTAATCCCATAAGTCTCGTAGTATTATTGACATTCCTTGTCATTATCATTTTGGGTCTATTGACTCAATATGTTTGCGAATACACGCAATCATCATTGATCCTTATAAATTACCTTTCCTACCGAGCTGCCATTCTTTTAACTAGAATTGGTTCTCGACCAATCCAATTGTCGCTGATTGTACCCTAAGTCTATTCAGCTTATCTATTCTTGATCAGAGCATTTGCTCCTGATCCCTTGAATTGAAAATCATAATTACTTTGCTAATTAAGCGTTGAACTATTCAGCTGTTCTATAAACCGATGCATTTGCAATCTTTCTTCCTCTGATAGGGCATCGATACTCATATCAGCCCCATTGTGGATCGCCATATCCACTGTTGGATTATTACCCGACAGTGTCCTTCATAATTAATCACTTTGTGAGTTCTTTCTCCGATACATAATGCCTTTGGTAAATTGTATCCTTTCCTTTTGTCAACCATGCTCTGCTTTCGAGCTAGTGATATTTACTCTTGAAGCTTATTGTATATGTTCGTAAGAAGCCCCGATGGGATTGAACCAACGCCTTTCCTCATCGGTGTGAACCCGAAAGATTTCACCAGTCATACTTATCTGGTATTGCACCAGGAAAACTTTCAACAACTAATGTCATCCTCGAAATACGAGAGGTGAATGGAAGATTATGCATTGAGGAAGTGGGAGTCGACCTTGAACTTTGTGTTCATGCCCATGGACGCGATGTATATCCTATCATGGAAGCTTCTTGTAATAATAACTATTTCCTTGATAGCTAACATATGGTATCTGTGAATTGATCCCTTGCAATCGTGGTTCCGACCATGATTGTTCTTCTTTGATTCCATTTCTCGGACAAGTTAAAACAATTGTCTTCTATGGATCAATACACCAGTCCAACCTTTACTTTGATCTTCTGTCGAGTATTACCCCCCTGGTATCTCGAGATTATCATGGAACTGCATAACTTTTTATGAATTCATCAAGTACTACCTTCCCACCAATTCCAATCCCCCCTCAACTTCTGAGTTATTAAACACTCAAAGACACCGATAACTAAACCAAGTCCGCTCTACGGTTCAACAACTCTTCAGTAAGCTTCTATAAGTACGAGTTTGTACCCGATCACGCCATTCCTAGCCTGTTTGGCTATATCATTGTCGTGACGATTCTAATTGTGCTACCTGGTCCTTATTCTCGGAGCACCAATTTGCGAAGATAGCTAAGCTTACGTCGATTTTCCTCGTCATACCCTTTCACCTTAAACAACAAGCTTGAGTTCGAGTTTGTGTCGTAACTGTGGTTCCAATATCCTCTTGCTTCATCATTCCTTTGACTTGATGTCGTCACGATTGATTACATCTGCATGAAATCTCTCGACAATTGTGTCGTGATCATCATCAACCTTATGAGCTCTTCCAGAATTCAATTGAATTCATGATGGGTAATACCATCCTTGCCCTCGATGATTCCTGTTCTCATCGACCACTTTATTGCCTTCCGCTCAACACAACTTGTTCGTGTTTTGTGTAAACCTTGAGATCCCTGCTACCCAGCAGTTGATCTTCCTTACCTGGAAGTATTACCATCTCTTTTTGTCAAGAATGTGGTGAGAATTTCACCACCTCTTAAGAATTCTTGATATCATAATACTTCTTGCCATCTTCGTTCATTCCTTGGTCCCCGTATTGTTTTCAACCGGATTACCGACAATTGAGCTATGACGTGTGAATTCAAAACTTCTAGCAACCCTATTGCTTTGAAGTGAATGGGCGATAGTTCATACTAAGTCTTTCGATAATTGAATCACCATTCTAACATTGGCCGTGCAACCCAACCCATATTTCGGGTGCACCGTTCAACCAATGTTTAATTATGTATGTTTTCCTCGAGCATGTCCCATTATATCATTTGATCTAACAAATGTCATCTTCTTGTTCACATTATCGTGGAAATCCATCCGTTTGGAATTCTCGATGAATTGTCGCTGAGCCCATCAGCCACCTTCTCATCCCCTCCTTGGTTTAATGATGAACTATTGCTTCAGAAACCCGCTCCCATAGTTCATTTCTTAAGAATCTTGCAATGTCATTTCGTCGATTTGTGTTGCACCTTTTCCTCTCGGACCCCCTGAGTCTGAGGTATCATGACACCAATTGGATATGAATCTCGGTCAGATATGATGGTTGGGACAACTTTCCAAGAGTTATGATGTTGATCCTTTGATGACCCGTAATATGATGTCATGCCTAGCACCCCCCCTGGCTGGAGGATCTATCATTACAATTTTTTTGCAAGGATAACCATTCTTCCTGGAGGAAATTGTAAGGCTTATTTTATAAGTTGCTCCTGATGGATCATTTGTGTATCCAAAGCTGGCCCTTGATTGAAACACTATATCATTGCTACCTTGAAGCATGACTATGATACTCGCTCTTCAACAAGAACATTAGGGCGCGATGCTAAATGTTTCTTGGTCAGTTATCCAAACACCGTTGTATGGGTAACATCTTGATTAATCCTTGCCTCTTATCCGAATGGTTGGGTACTTGCTCTCCTACCTCGTATGCCATGTTCGCTTGTACATGGGAAGGATATACTCCTAATAATCGTGTGTAATCACTATTTTCCTTTCCATTGATCTGTTTAATCGATAGTCATATTTTCCTTTCCATTGGTTGGATTAACGTTGCTTGTGATTTATATGATCTAAGCGGTAATAAGTCATCGATTTTGTAAACACCTCGGTGTACAATTCTGTCAGTAAGACCCTGTTACTATTGTTGACGACATTCCGGTAGCCACCAATGGACGAGAACCTTGCCTATTGGCCCGCCTCGTTCAACGAGCAGGAAAATGATTCTCTTCGTCCCCCGCCCTTGGTTCCGACGTTGTTACCGACATAACCGGCGAGGATATTCTCTGCATGCCTTGCTATCATAACCGTGCAAGATGCCACCGCTCTTTCAACGTTTAACCCACATGGTGGGCCCATAACCCACAGTTCCACAGGATCAAAACCTGACTCTCCTGTACACCCTGTTGTCAAAGTTATTCCTCGTGCTTGACTTTGTATGTAATTCACGGGCCACCTGCCTGTTGATCTATTCTGGTATAAGACGCAATACTTATTCTCGATTGCTTTGAACCGTTTTCACGCCCTGTAACAGGCATCGAACGATTGTCTATCCGCTTGAAACTTCTTATTGTACCGTCTTACTTTGCTCTCGATGTGTTTCATTTGTTCAACTCGAGAGATAGTCATGTGTTCATTCATGGGATAACCCCAGATGATTATCCCTTATAGCATCCTATTGTTATCAACCTGCCCCTTACCTATTCGTAAGTACGATGGAGTTCCCGAAGAAAGGATGCCGACTTCCTCATGATTACCTGAAGCAGTGAAATGAAGACATCAATGTATTGGACCGGCCTCTTCGAGAAGAGCAAGCCAGGATGAGAAGAACCGCTAGATTCGTTACCAAACTTTCCCCCTTACACCCCTCTTAAATCTCGACGAGATTTCTTGTAATCAGAGGAGAATTGTGGCCTTTGGATAGTTACGCTACAAGAATCCTCCACTAATGATGCCACATCACCTCGATTACTTTGGTTAATCTCGCATTAGTTCAAACCGATTTGAATTCAATTTAAAATCGTGCAAACAACAAAAGTTTTCAAAAATCAAAACTAAAATGTTACAGTTGTGTCAAATAAATCGTAAGTAGTTATGGTGGAGAAACCAAACCTTGATAAAATGTTTAAAGGTGCTAAAACAGTTAAAACAAGAGTGAAAACAATTAAACAAATGCCTATTGAATTTATAAAATGCTAAAACTATTTTTATTATGTGTTAATAATTAATCTCACAAGAGCTTGTTAATAAATACAAATTTAGACACTAGTGGTAATTTTATAAAACTAAAATAAATGAAACTACAAATAATAAAAGGAAAAGAAAATATAAAAGCAGAAAACAAAACTAAGAAAGAACAAAAAAAGGCAATAGAAGAGACACCCCCCCGCTGAACCATGGCCCAACAGGCCATCAGGCCAACCAGCCGCCCACTGGTGCCTACAAAGACTTCGGGCGACCAACCCTAAAGGCCACCCCACTCCCCCATCGCTCCCCACTCCCCCACTCACTCCCCACGTTCCTCCCCTCCCCGATCCATATTTGGATCGGGATGAACCCCGACGACCGCTTCCGCGCCTGACCCCGCCGCTCGACGCCCTCACTGGACCGCCACCTGGCAGCACCTCCCGGCCTCCTCCTCCTCGGGATCTGGATCGGGAAAACCCCCGATCCGTCGCCGCCTGTCACGATGACCTCGCCGCCCGCCGAGAACGCCTCACCGAGCCCCCGCCCCGCTTTCGCTTCACAGACGTCGTCCCGGCATCCACCCGAGCCCCGCTGCCTGACCCTACTTCCTCCCCGTGAGCGCCCTCTCCTCTCGTTCCTCTGTCCGTTCCGGCCAGCGCCGGACTTGCCCTACACATGATGCGCCACGTCCGGCCCGTGTCACCCTGGGGCATCCATGCTCAGCGCCCGCGCCTCTTCTCTCCTCCCTAGCGCCTCCTCAACTCCTCCTCTGGCGGATCATGAGCCCAGCGCTCGGCCACGGCCACCGGCGCAATCCGTCGCCCGCCAGACGCCTCCCGCCAAGCCGCTCGGCCAAGACTTGTTGCCGCCTGGGCCTCCTCGGCGCCCTCCTCCGTGACCGTCTGCCACGCCTTCGCCCGCCGTGGCCTCGCCATCTACATCTCTGCTGACGCCGTCTTTGCATCGCCCTCGCTCCTGCGGTTGTCGCCTGTCGGGCGCCTACAACGCCCGCACTGCACCCAAGACTCCGCTAGGCCCCACATGACCCTATAATTAATAAATATTAAAAAATATAATAAATAAATAAATAATAATTAATTAATAATAAAATATAATAAATAAATATTAAAAAAATATTAGTTACCCTAATTAGAAGAAAAGGAAAAAAAGAAAAGAAAAGGAATTAGAAAAAAAATTAAAAAAATATATAATAAATAAATAATTAATAATAAAATTAATTAATCAATTAATTAATTAACTAAAATAATTAACTTAATTAATCATGTTTAGTTTAACTAATTAAGATTAATTAACCTAATAAATAGTTACCCTAATTAACTACTGTTAATTAGTTAAACAATCCCTAACAGGTGGGACCCACCTGTCAGGTTGACCAAGTCAACTCTGTTGACTACTGATGTCAGCATGACATCATGCTGATGTCATTAATCTGTTTTTCGAATTAAAATAATTAATTAAATTCCAGTAATTAATAAAATCTTTAGAAAATCATATCTTTTAATCCGTAACTCGGATTAAAATATTTTCAACATGAAAGTTGCTCAGAACGACGAGACGAATCCGGATACGCAGTCCGTTCGTCCGCCACACACCCCTAACCTATCGAACTCGCAACTTCCCCATCCGGCTCCTCTGCACGAAAACGCGAAACACCGGGGATACTTTCCCGGTTGTTTCCCCCCTTCACCGGTATCACCTCATACCGCGTTAGGGCACGCCTAGCATCACGCTTTGCTTTGTCATGCATCGTCATGCATCTGTTTGCTTAAATATTCATTGTTTCTTCCCCTCTTCTTCCGCTAGACACCGAGACCGACGCCGTTGTCTTTGCCCGATTCGACTGAGTTGGCGACCCCTCTCTCTTGCCAGAGCAACCGTGCAAGCCCCCCTTGATCACCAGATATCGCCTATTCTACTCTATACCGCTTGCATTAGAGTAGTGTAGCATGTTACTACTTTTCGTTATACCTATCCCGATGCATAGCTTTGTCCTTGTTACTATCATTGTTATCTTTACCTGCAATCCTATATGCTTAGTATAGGATGCTAGTATTTTCATCTGTGGCCCTACATTCTTGTCCGTCCGCTGTGCTATACTATCGGGCCGTGATCACTTGGGAGGTGATCACGGGTATATACTATATACTTTATACATGATACATGTGGAGACTAAAGTCGGGTCGGGTGGAGCACCCATGAGTGGATCTTTGTGGCGGAGCGGCAGGCAGGTTGAGACCGCCTAGGAGAGAGGTGGGCCTGCCCTGCTCGGGCGTTCGCGGATACTTAACACGCTTAATGAGATCTTGGTATTTGATGCCGGTGCAGCTACGGGCCTATACGCACTAACCAACTACGTGGGAGAGATATGGGCACTCGGCGTCCGGTATCACCAAGCGATTCGTGGCCTTGCCCGAGCGGCGCGCCCGGATTGGAACGTAAGCCCGCTCTTGTATTAAGGGGCTAGTTACGCTTTCGGCCGCCCTACGCAACATGCGGTGTGCATTGGGCGATGGGCCCCTGAACCCTAACTGGCGCTTAGGTTTAGACCGCGTGATGGCCTCTCTGTTGCGCCTAGGTGGGGCTGCGGCGTGTTGATCTTCCATGACGGGCATGACCCGAGAAAAGTGTGTCCGCCAAATGGGATCAAGCGTGTTGGGTTATGTGGTGCACCCTGCAGGAAGTTAATCTATTCGAATAGCCGTGATCTTCGTAACAGGACGACTTGGAGTTGTATCTTGACCTTATGACAACTAGAACCGGATACTTAATAAAACACACCTTCCAAGTGCCAGATACAACCGGTGGTCGCTCTCTCTCAGGGATACGAGGAGGGGATCGCCGGGTAGGATTATTGCTATGTGATGTTACTTGGAGGACTTCAACCTACCCTCTTCTACATGTTGCAAGACGGAGGCTGCCAGAAGCGTAGTCTTCGATAAGACTAGCTATCCCCTCTTATTCTGGCTTTCTGCAGTTCAGTCCACTGATATGGCCTTTTACACATATATCCATGCATATGTAGTGTAGGTCCTTGCTTGCGAGTACTTTGGATGAGTACTCACGGTTGCCTTGTCCCCCCCCCCCCTTTTCCCCTTTCTCTACCCGATTGCTGCAACTGCACGATGGAGCCCAGAGCGACGCCACCGTCGATGATTTACTACTACACCGGAGGTGCCTACTACTACGCAGCCTCAACGATTTACCTACTGTGAGTAGTTAGGAGGATCCTGTGCAGAGGCCTGCGCCTCTTTCGATCTCAGATCCCGCTTGTGCTAGCCATCTTATGGCAACTTGTTTAACTTATGTCATACTCGAGATATTGTTGCTTCACGACTCGCCTATGATCGAGCACTTGTATTCGAGCCCCGAGGCCCTGGCTTGTATTATGATGCTTGTATGACTTATTTTATTTGTAGAGTTGTGTTGTGATATCTTCCCGTGAGTCCCTGATCTTGATCGTACACATTTGCGTGCATGATTAGTGTACGATTGAATCGGGGGCGTCACAATCATATGTGATATCAATAAGGAAAGAAGTCACCTCGGTCTCTAGAGCTCTAGCTCTAGCTCGTGTCATAGGTCCGCTTGGCACTTGGTGAGACGATTGTAGGTCCATGGGGATGACCATAGGATGCTCCGCATCAGTTATACTACATATAAATTATAATTTGTGATAATGTGTGGCTTTTGCAGCTCGGGCTAAATACTTGTCATAATGTAGGGCGCGGGGCACTATATTTGTGTGATAAACACGGTGTACGTATGGAACATGGTTTAGATTATGAATATCTAGTTAGTACATCAAATGTACTATTTTTTGGAATCAACATCAAGTGTATTCAAAAAATTGAATTCGAGTTCATATAGTACACATAGTTCATATCTATCTCTATAGTAATCATGTGGTGTGTTGTTAAGGTAATACACGAATGATGGTTTAAGTTGGCAACAATCATGATTGTAGATTCTTATTCAAGTAGAGAAACGAATTCAAATTTAGTTTGAACTGCAGCGGTAGTATAGACTATATCTGGCCATGGGCCGGGCCGGGCCGGGCTTGGGCCGGTCCTGCAAAAGCTCACGGCAGAAAACTGAGGCCCAGGCCCTCCCAGGCCCTATCACTGGGCCTACTTTTCAAGCCCAAGCCTGGCCCATCTAGTAAAAAGCCCTAAAAGCCCTTAGGGCTTAGGGCCGTGGGCCGGGCCTCTTCCTTAAAATGCTAATATGCCAAGCCCAAGCCCATCCAGGCCCTACTGGTGGGCTCAAAAGTCAGGCCCAAGCCCGGCCCATGGGCAAGCCCATCGGGCCTAGGCCCTGGATTTTAGGGCCGGGCCTGGGTGGGCCGACAGGGCCAGGCCTGAGATGGCCAGGACTAGTATAGACATTTGGAATGCACTAAAATGTTGGTATGAGTAGGTTACATGCATTATACAGCCAACGAAAAAAATTAATTGGACACAACATGGATTCATAGCTTTGAATATCATTTGTATAGTAAAACGGGACAAGGCTCTCTCTTTGTGTGGTGTGAATAGTTATAATTTTTTTGTTTTTTTCGTTGAGGGAAGTGCGAATTGTTTGGTATGTACAAATACAATATTACACGTTAGGCTTGTCCCTAAAATTCAACCCGCCCCTTGTTATATCTCGAAAATTCAGATATCGTGCTCCCAAAATTCATGCCTTCACAACCCACGCCTTGCTATCTCGAAATTACAACACACGTGAAAACTCCCTCCAGCTGCCAAATCCAACACGCGAAATCCCCCTTCTAACCCTGAGCCGAAAGAGCCGCTAGTTCAAATCGATGTGGGTACTTTTGTAACACACCCTACATTTTGGACAAGCGCGTCCCTAAGTCATGGTTCCCCCTCCCATCGCCTCCTTTTCGCCATTCAAAATCTCAGGCCGCCATAACTTCTCAGCTCCAGCCGCGAAACCCCACCCTCCTCCGTTTGGCACCTCACCGCTGCCCAGCCGGAGCCTCTTCCTCGACGATGTCGTCCACCGCAACAGCTCGACGTCCCTCATCCACCTCCCCGGATGAGGATCCGTCGTCCATCTCGTCATCCTGCCGGTTAAGCTGCCCCTTCCTCCACCTCCAAGGAGCTGCTCCGACGATCGCCTCATCTATCGCGGCTACTCCATCCCCACAACGCCGCCTTAACCTGCTCCACTGGAACCGCAACATCCTCACCGACTCCTCAGACGAAGCCGAGGCCTACTCGGCGCCACCAAAGAGGTTGTACACTCATCACATCGCACCTTCTCCTTAACTCGACCTCCTGGCGCCGACGGTGCTCCATCCCGCACCCCCATGGCGCGGCTACCTCGAAGCCGGCGCCACGGGCGACATCTCCATGGTAGCTCTCCCCCAGTGCGAGGCCCCTTGGGCGGCGTCCATACCAGCCGGATCTGCTGCTGCTGCTCCGGCTCTCGCTCCTTCGCTCGTCGCCATCGCTGCTCGGCTCTCGCCGCTTCGCAGTCTTGCTACTCTGCTTGATTTAGCTACACTTCAGTCAATTTTTAGGGGGTGGGGGGGGGGGAGGGCTCGTCGTAGTTAAGGAAGAACCAGCCACATCGGGGAGGAGGGCTCGCTAGAGAGGTACCCCACTATCTATCTTAGGGTTCAGGATGGGGGCGGTGGTTGCCGGTGGTGGTGGTGGTGGTGGGGGGGGGGTGGTGGGGTAGTGGCGTGGGGACCGCCGGAGAAAAAGCTCCGCTGGGGGCTAGAGGGTGAGGGCTGGCGGCGTGGCGGACCGGCGATGGGGAGTGGTTTCAGGGTGGGCGGGGCGGCGAGGCGGCGGGTGTCGGCGGTTCGACCAGTGGTGGCTGGCGGCTCAGGGGGTGGAGGTTGAAGATGAACTGCAGACCGTCCCAAAACTACATGTGAAGTGCCTCTCTGCTACCATTGCGTTCAGTTTTGACAGTAACATTCAGATTCCAAAGTAAATTTCAGTTACGACAGTTAAGTTTAGAGTCAACAGTTTTTACCTCATCTGTTGTAGTCAGGTGTTTTTTGATGATGTAAATTTTACATCTATCACTTTTTGGTAATGTAGTTTACATCATCTACTGGAGATGCTATTAGAATCCCACTTGAGATTAACGATGTATGTCTTGTACTGCTTCAGCCTTGATGTCTTACGGCTCGCCGGAGCTGCACCAACGACGGAACCATCCATCACAACAGAGCAGTGCCCTGGACGCCGTCTACAGATTCCTCAGATCTTCCTCCACACCTCCGACTGCCACCTCTTCCTCAACTTCTTCAGCGGCCAACCCAATGATGTCGAGGTCGACATGGCTACGGCAAAGAGGTTGTGCACTTGTCGCATCACTTATTACTCTACATTCAGGTTGACCCATTAGGGCTATTTTGGTTCAAAGGAAAAACTGAAGGAAAAACATAGCAATAGGAAATTTTCCTATGGCGCTATACTATTCAATTATTCATGCATTTTGTTGAAAGGAATGGAGCAAAACATCCACCTGGACCTAATTTTCAAAATCCTATGCATGAAAACAAGACCATGTGCATTAGTGGTAGAATAACATTCTAACTGTACACTCTTTCATATGGTTTCACTTTAATTTGGCCATGTTTCTTTGCATTCCTCCGCTCTTCCAATTCCTCTGAACCAAACACCCAAGTTGACAGAAATCATGTGTTTACAAATGCTTGTTTCCCACGTGCATTCCTATCCTATACCGGTGTTTTTCCTATCCCTGCATTTTTAGAATCCTGCAAGCCAAAGGAGCCCTTACAGAATTACTTGATTCTGGTAGGTGTCGAAGAAAACTTTGTGTCGTTTGTCCTGCTCCTGCCGCGACGTCGTCCACCTCACCTGAGCTGCTCCATCGACAGAAGCATCCACCAAACCAGACATCGCGACTCCTGACCGTCTTTTGCCTCCTCAGATTTCCTTCCCTGCCGCTGGCACCCACCGCAACGGCGTCACCATCATCGATTCAACAGATGAACCTGAGGAGTACACGAGTCCACAAGAGAGGCCACACTCTTTTGTTTCTACTTATGTCACGCATTGCTTAATATTACCTGCTACTTTATCTTCCTGTTCGCCTCTTAGACTCCAAGTCAGGTCCAAATTAATGTTCAACCTTGAGTTTTAAAAATTAGTTCTGGGGCACATATCGAGGCAGCAATGAATAGTATCTCTGTCTAATATCTGGTTCACCTAGGGTATGCCTATGTTGTTCATCTTGGGTGGGAAACAAATAGTAAAGCAATCATCATCTGCCTTTTTATTAAATTAAAATATTCACCAGCCTGCTATCATTATTTTTAGATCCATCCACTGGTTGTTACCATCAGTCTAGATTTCTGCATGCTCTCCTTACATAATCTCACTATATTTTTTTTGTATGCATGTCGATATTGTACACAGTCATGCTGAACATGTAGAGGAAAAGAGAACAGTTTTATGCTGGCGTCAATACAATGTCATGCGACATCGCTCCATGGTGGGTTCAATGGCAAACCCTCCCCTCTCAGATTGTATTCGAGAGGAAGATATCTGTTCGAGGCGAATTCTGCACACGGTGACCACTCCTATTTACCCCCAAGGTGTTTGCTCTAACTTGACATGATGATGTTAGTCATATCATGCATATGTTGCCTTGCAGTGCCTACTTTCGACATCATATATGTCATCTGCTTAGTTTAGACATGTTCTGTAATGCCACATGTTTAGTTTCTATATCATATATGGGAATTATGCAGTCTCATCTCTTTTAGCCAACCATTATATATGTGAAATATGCAATGCCATCTTGTTTAACCAGGCATCATATATTTGAATAATATCTTGCCCATCCTTTTCTTCATTACATTTCCATTTGTCGACAATGTTTGTACATTAAATTGGTCTTCCTGTGAATCAGCCATTTGAGTGGGTGAGGGAAAAATCTGGAGTGAAAACAAGGCCTTTAGAGCAGACAGTGCTACCTGTCGAAGCAGATCTCTTGCTGGGCCCAGATAGCTCCTCAGAGATGGATTCAGAGACAGATGATCAGTCCTATTCCCCCACCGAGGTGTATGTTCTAACTTGGCACAGTTATACTGCTCATATCATGCATATGGTGTCTTGCATTGCATAGTTTAGACATCATATACACAATATTCAACACCATGTTCTTGGTTCAGACATCATATATGCGAATGCCCTCTGCTTAGCATATAAATCACATATGTCAATTAAATCATGCGATCCTGATTACTTAGATAACATGTATGTGAATTATGTCATGCGAACCTGTTTACTAAAGACATCATATAATTATCTCATGCCATCCTGCTTAGTTAGTAATCATATCTTTGAATTATGTCATGCTATGCTATCCAGTTTAGATAGACATCATATGGGAAATTATGTCAAACAATATACATGTCAACTATTTCATGCATCTTTTTCCAAACTATCTATTGCATCTGTCTCTCATACAATGTACATTCAACTATGTTTCCTGTTTATCAGCCATTTGAATTGGAGAGGGTGATGGCAGTATCTAGCGGAGTAAAAACACGGTCTTCAAATAAAACACTGCTACCTCTTGGTGGAGATAGCACCCCGGTTGTACATGCATGAGGACCAGCCCTACCACACATAACCCAGGCTCTCGCAGATTGTACCCCTATTGCGATGGACAGTGAACCAGCTTCACCCAATCTAACCCCAATCCCAGCAGATAGTAACCCAGTTCCTGTTGACACAACACCGTCTCCACCATAGAGCTCCCAAACAAGAGCAGTTAGTAAGGCAACTCCAGTGCCCAAAGCGCTAGTACTACCACGGCGAACCCCAACTCCACCAGTTAGTACACCTATTCCTGTGGAGGAACCACAACCATCCATTCGTAGTTTAGCATCTATCGCTTTTGATGTTGTTAAATCCTATATGCGTATCTTCCCATCATGGAAATATTATCTTTGAAGATGAAGGAAAATGCCGATTCTAGTGTTTGTCCAGAGTTATGTGTAAGTAATGTTATTCATGGCAATTACTTTGCTTTGTCCCATACATTCTACCTCCATGATGGTTATAATACAACAAATTTTCCCATTTTTCTCTATAGAGAAGGACCGATTTGGAAACTTCGGGATGAGGTAACATGTGCTAATACCTCTGCTATCTTCAAGAATGCTTGGTGGCGATGTCGGAATTACTCAAGAAAAGCGTACTTCACTGGCAAATAACTCATCAAATTCCTTTATGTTCTCCTGAGACACATTTACTGGACGATGACTGGGAACGCCTTGTTCTGTACTAGTCCCAAACCAAGAATGTGGTAAGGTCTATGAGCTCATTTTTTATTTTTAAGTACTACTCCCTCCGTGCCATAATACATGCCTTCCATTTGTCAAAATATAAATGTATCTAGACATGTTTTAGTATATAGGTACATTCATTTTTGGACAAATGGAAGTCAAGTATTTTGGAACGGAGCGAGTATATGCTTGCGTCTTACTGTACTCTGTTCATGTAGAACAAGTGCTTAAACCTGAAGAACAACTGTTCTCATTTAAGATTCCATTGCTATCGTGCATACTGCTTTGCTCTTGTACCACTGTATTTACTCATACAAACTTATTTTTAAACTGAAGGATCCAATCGAAACTCTAATGGCACAACAAGTATGTTTACACATGTTTCTTTAACAGGTTTGCTCTTATAAAAAACTCTGTTGATTTCAATTTCAATTGTGTATACAGTTGACTTCTCATATCATGCACATTACTAGCATCACAATAGATCCAATAGTGTTGTTATACATGTAGACCCGTGGTACCCATCCGGAATCTTGTTGTGCCGTGTAGTTTCCCACGCTTTGTATTCTTTCAGTGCTTCTTTCTCTTGACGGATATGATTTGAGCCGTGTCTCTATTTTGATTTGGCAAGACATTGCAGTGACCATAGGACATATATATGTGTTTGTTTGATGCTTTTATAATGTACTACTTGGTAGTAGAAGACTTGGTAGTTTAATCTTGTCCACCTTACTAATGAACTGGTTCACCAAAATGAGTTTCATATACTAGTATACACTAGTACGCGTCGGTGCTATACAAACGATTTTAAACCCCTTTCCGCGACGACATTTGGAACCGTCGCCTAGTGAGTGACGGCGATAGGGGGTCCTTCCCACACGACCCAGAAATTGTCGGGGATATGCCCTCCTGGCACACACGCTCGGCAAAATGAGGTCGTGTGTGACCGACGAGCGCTCAAATAGGGAAATACATACAGTAGATCTAAAAAACACAATTGTACATGCGAATTTTTTTCCGGTTGGAAGTACATCCTACACAGTCAGTCCCCGCTAATGTTTCCGTTTGTATGTACATCCCACACAGTCGCTCCAAGGAAAGCGTTTCCGTTCACAGGTGCATCACACACAATTTTTCCCGTTAAATCGTTTGTGATAGCGTTGCCATTGCACATGATATTAACAATTTTATCGTTTGTGTTATTGAATGCATCACACACGGTGCGTAGAAGAAACTGTGTGGCAAAGCCTGTCCATCACACACAGTTTTTATGTGGTAAACGTTTGCGCAAGGTGGCCTAACGCAAACAGTTTTCAAGAGGATGTCGTGTGTGAAGTGGAGATTGATCGCACATGTAGTGGATCATATAAACGTTTCTGATCTCCACATCTATCACAGACGTTTCACTTTCGCAAACCGTGTGCAGTGTAATCCCTAATTTAAAAATCACATGTTTTGAATTTGAAAGTAGGCAATCACTTATTTCATATCCAACCATGTTTATTACAAATATAGGTTCAACCACGAATGCATAATTTGATGCACATGTACATATACTGAAGAACTACAGAAGCACCAAGTAAAGAATGATGAACCACAGTTGAACAAAAGACTGTAAAGAAAGAGGCTAAAGATATTCTGGTTGCTGGAGAAGGTGATGCGGAATGCCCATATTGTGCCCCCCTCCATGCGTAATGCGTGCACGACTCTAGGCCAACCCCTTGTGATGGCTGCCTGTCCATCCTTCGCTGTCTTCATTACGACTTCTCGATGCTCATTGTAGTCTGGATGAAATACTTTAACCTTCATTGCATGTCCACCAATCATGTACTTTGCGAGGTAATCTTGAGTGAACTGCTTCGGAAACCACTGGGAACGAAAAAGATTCAGACATTGTTGTCTAACAACTCATTACGGGCAGCAAAAGAGAAGGCTGCAGAGCTTGTAGTTACCATCCTACAGCTCACTGTTGTGTTGGATAGATCATAAACAAATAATTTGCTTGCCACTATTCGTATCTTTTTGCTAATAATCCTTATCAGTTTCCTCACTTGATGCTTGTTAATGAATATCTCATTGCCCCATATGCAAAAAGGGTTGATGCGTGGATCCTTGCCAAGGGCATACGTACCTACAAGCAACAAGTCAATATTGGAAGCTAACAAGTGTCCAGGCCTGGATCTATATGCACTACATTATGGAACGACGGGGGGAGTACAAGCCGAGGGATGAAGCTAACCTCGACGGAAAATGGTGGCCACCCCCGTTGTTGTCCTGCATAAGTAGTGGAAAGGCATGATAAGTGCAACAACCTTAACGTCAAACAAATATAGCAAAGGTAAACAACATCATCTCCAAATGATAGCTTGAATGTGTTGATTTCAGCATGCTGTTAAAGCAGATATAAAATGGAAGGCAATGTTACCGACAGCAAGCTTAACAGCCATCAAATAATGAAATTCAAACAGGTATTGTTGAAAATGAATAGAACGTAGGTAATGCTTAAACATCACACTGGATAAATGTGTAAAACTGAAATAAAGGGCATGTGTTAACTACGCCAGGAATAACGGGAACCAAATATATCCATTCAAACTGGTATTGATGTAGTCGAGCGGCACAGTTCTGACTTGCACATAATGAACAACACATTGTGAATGACTGAAATAAACAAGGAATAAATGACTAGTATAAAAACCAAATATAGCCATTGAAAACTGGACAAAGTCTCACTGCAACCAACCTAACAAGCAAATACAGCTAAATAGGGCATATGCTTGAAAACTGGACAAATGCTCACTGCAACCAACCTAACAAGCAGATAAAGATAAACAAGGCATCTGCTTGATAACTAGACAAATGCTAAAAAAAAGCAACATAACAACCAAATATAGATAAACAAGGCATCTGCTTGATAACTGGACAAATGCTAAAAAAAGCAACCTAACAACCAAATACAGATAAACAAGGCATCTGCTTGATAACTGGACGAATGCTCACTTCAACCAAACTAAGAACCAAATACATATAAACAAGGCATCTGCTCGATAGATGAAAAAATGCTCACTCCAACCACCTAACAACCAAATATAGATAAACAAGGCATCTACTCACTATAAACAACCAAATATAGCCATTCCTGAAACTGTGGTTGTTGGGGATATAACTATTTGTGTAAACCGCCCAGGAGGGGCCAGGTTACGCCAAGAGGATTCACCAGATGAATCCCAAATATCAGGCTTGAAGATGGCGGTTCAATAAAGGGCCTAAAGCTTACAGGCGACTTAAAGCCCATAGTAGTAAACTGCCATAATGGCATAACTTGTATTGTAAGGCAAGGTTAACTAGTCACCGAGCCGGACATTGTTTATGAGCCGTAGGGACTCAGAGGTCAGCAGGCGTCAACCCGTGTATATAAGGGGACGACCCACCGGCGGCTTAGGGCAGGTAACATCACATTGAGAGCCGGGCATAGCAGATTTGCTCCCTGGTGATCGAAACCCCAACAATTCCATCACAACTAGACGTAGGCTTTTACCTTCATCGTAAGGGGCCGAACTAGTATAAACTCCCGTGTCCTTTGTCCCGCTTTAACCCCTTCAAGCTTCCTAGTTGCGATGGCTCCACGACTAAGTCCTTTCACGAGGACATCTGCCGTGACAATTCCACGACAGTTGGTGCCCACCGTTGGGCCAGCGCACGGTGGATTTGAATTCTTGAAGGGCAACTTCGAAGGGCTCAAGGGATACGCTGTGGGCCGAATGACCAAGAGTCGTCGCGGCAAGATCTACATCGACGATGAAGGCTGGGGCCCCAACGCTGGCTCAATTGAGTACGGGTACCGGGTCCCCTTCGGCGGAATCCACGTCTTCATTGGTCGGATTGGTGAGCCGGGCCCTGAGTTGGACAACTGCACCGACATCATCGAGACGGCTCAGCGTGCGAGACCCGCCCAAGCTCAACCTGCCATGAAGCGTGCCTTCGTGGGTTGCGTCCATGGAGGAGGACTTTCTGAAGGATCCGCAGACGGCGGTGAGACGACTGTCTATTCTGACGGTGAATCATCAACTAGCGAGACGGATTCGTTGTACCAATTGCAAGATGGCAGGCTTGGGGGCTGTTCCGATGGCAGCAGTATTCCGGACCCCTTTGAGCCGCCAAGCAGAGTAGGGATCTTCATGGCTGGCACTCAACCCGGCCAAAACTCTACAGCTGTGGCAACAATAACGTCCGGTCGAGAGTGGCGGGCAGAGGCCTTGTGCGCCCGGCTCGGTCTTGATTGATCTCATGGACAAATTGACGGTCCTGTTAACCGCCACAGTTATTCCTGCGAGTCAAGATGAGCACGATGCAGAGGTGGCACAGGTACGTGAGGAGATAGCCCGAGCCAAGGAGGCCCTAGCGGCTGAGGACACCAGATTGGCCGCAGAGCATGCGGCTTTGGATGCACATGCCCAACAGCTCCAGTCAGAGGCTTTCCAGCTTAGGATGAGCCTGAACGCATCTAACAAGGTGATGAGGAGGAGACACCAGAAAACTCAATCCCGTTTGCCTCCGGTTTATGATCCTTGGAACCTCTTCTCCACTCCCGGAGCCGGCCCTATTAACCCGCCAGAGGCAAATCAATTCGTAACATCCAGAGTAGGGGCACCGGCTCAGCCTCGGGTGATGGCACCTCCTCATGTGAATATGGCCCCGCCCCGTTACGCACCAACACCATCGGGTCACTTTTCTAACCCCATGGAGAACCTGATCGCAACATCGGCATGTTTGGCGGCTCTTTCGATGGACGGCGATGATCCGACATCGGTGGAGACGCGAAGGATCAGAGAACTCGTCCAGACGGCTCTGGCTCAGCAGGAGGCTTATTCCTATAGTCGAGACAGGATTCATTCGACTCCTCGCCCAAGCCGGAGCCCAAGTTACAGCAGACATATGGATTCAGAGGCCTTGTCAAGCAACGCCCAGTGCCATAACCAGCCCGGCTGTTATAACTCGGTGCAGGACAGGATACGTCAAGAGGACGAGCGGGCGACTCAACTGGCGGTTCATCAAGCCTTCCCGGATTATCCGATGACTTCTGTTGAGGCAGGAGTGGCCACCAGAACCGGTGGTGTTCCTTGTTTGGTGCCGTCTTTGCGTAATGTGCGTCTGCCCAAGGACTTCAAGGGACCCCGAAAGGTGCCAAATTATACGGCCCACTTACAGCCCGGGGCGTGGATCGAAAGTTATGAGATGGCCATGGAGTTTTTGGAGGTCAGTGACGCGGCAATGGCTAAGTACTTCACCATCACTACAAAAAAAATACACTTCCGTGATGATACGTGTTTATCACAGTAGGTCGCGTTTTTTGTCATGCATGTACATCCACGACAAATTTATGACAGAATCAAGATAGTCATACCTGTGCTGTCGTAGAAGTGTTCCATGACATTACCAAAATTATCATCACACAAGTGTCCACTTCCATGACGATAAATTGCGCGTCATAGAAGTGCTTTCGTCAAGGGTGACCGACACGTGGCATCCACCATAACGGAACACCGTTAAGCTATCAGGTCGGGTTTTGGATCCGATAACCCGTTAACAGCCCCGACCAATGGGGATTTTCCACGTGTAAAATCATCATTGGCTGGAGGAAACACGTGTCGGCTCACCATTGGGACAGATGTCATCCACTGCTGGATGTATAGGCGCCTATGATACATCGACACATGGCACGGCCCAACAGAGGCCCATTCCTATGAAAAGGCGGCCCGCTTGACTTGGTCAAAAGGTGGTGGGTCGCCCATGTAAAGCCTCATAATGTACTGCTCAAGCATATAGCCCATTTACAGCCCACTAACCCAAGGCCCATTACGCCCTATCCGAATTAGGCCCAGTAGCGTCATCTGGGCCACCCAATATGATTCCAGCGCGTTTTCACTTCTGGCCCATGTATGGCCCATGACGTCTTTCGGCCCATATGAGGCCCTATGTAACTCTTGGCCTATTAACGGCCCGTTACTATCATTTTCAGCATTCGTTTACTTACGGCCCGTTACTGTCATTTTCTGCTTATGGGCCAAATTCAGCCCGTGGTTACAGTCGGCCCGTTTGTGGTCCGTTAACACGTTGGGCCGTTTTCATAGCGTCATGAAATACGGCCTATTAATGATGGCCCATTATGGTCGGCCCATGTATGGACGATTCCAACTCTAGCCCGTTTATGGCCATAATGCGGCCTGTTATTGGCCCATGTTTGGCCAATCGACCATACGGCCCGTATAAGGCCCATTGATGATACAGCCCGTAGAAGGCCCATTGTTTCTACGGCCCGTGGAAGGCCCAATGTTTCTACGGCCCGTAGAAGGCCTCTATCGCTTCTGACGCCCGTAGAAGGCCCATCGCTTTCTCTGACCCGTAGGAGGCCCACCGTCACTACAATAAATATTAGCCCATGGTTATTGTGGCCTAGTTTTAAAAATAGGTTATTGCAGCCACTAGCAAACCGCGGAAAAAGAACTGCATCGACTACAAGCAAACAAATAAACAAGACAACAAGGAAATAAATAAGCAAGCAACTTATTCTAGGCTATCACGGCTATTACACATATTACATCCACTGGGCATCAAAGTTCACCACCAGTGCAAATATAGGGAACACAACAACATATAAACGCCGCAGCAAAACAAGTCCAGAACTGAAACCACTTCAGAAGAGTTCAAGAAACAATATCCTGGGTACCCATAATGTTGGCAAGATGCTTAGCAAGCTTATTAACTTTCTCTTGTTTGGCGCTTAAATCCTCCAGTATCATTGTTGCACAAGAAAGTACGCATCTGAATTCTGCAGGGACTTCCTCAGTCCTTCGGCTTCTTGCCGTAGCACAGCTGACTGATGCCTTTCAGCTTGTAGCTGAGACTGAAGAAGCCGAAGTGATTCAGGCAGCGAGTTCGAAGAGCTTGTGCCAGCTGCATCGCCAAGAACTCGAACACTACATCAACACGGAATTTGTGGGGTTTTTCTCCTTTGTCTACAAGATCGCTTTTTATCACCTTTCTTGGAGACCAACAGGGTTGTCTCACTATCTTGAACCTTATCTGCATTACTATCTCTACCATTGCATAGTGTGGTGCTCTTCTCCAATATTCTATTCGCATACTACAAGAGAAACAAGCAGACACATCACAGTTTAGCTTGTAGTATACCAAACTCATTTTGGTAAACCGGTTCAAGAGTAAGGTGGACAGGATAACAACATGAAACAAACATATATCTATGTACTATGGTCCTTTGTATTGTCCATATCATTCTAGTTTATGTTCCCTAACCAAGATAGAGACACAGTTCAACTCATATATTTTTAAGACACAACATCATAGACGAGAATATAAATGTGAGAAACTACACAAGATTGGCGGCACTTGTAATGTGCATCACATGAGAACATAACTGTTTATACAACTTAAACTGAAATCAACATAGAGCAAGAAGTTAGAACAACAATCCAGCTTAAAGAAATAGGTTTAAAACATACCATTGCGCCATTGGAGTTTCAGTTGGATCCTTCAAATTCGAAAGTAGTTGGTATGAGTAAATACAAAGATGCAACAACAAAGGAGTATGGACCATAGCTACGGAATCGACACGAGAACAGGTTGCTCTTCTCGCTTTAAACGTGGAGTTTGGGTTAGCTGTGGTGGTCTTCGTGCTTTGGGCACCGCAGTAGCTTTACAAACCGCTTGTGTGGGGGTACTGTGGTGGGCATGGTGCTTTGTCAACTATAAGTGGGTTACTATCCATTGGGGTTGCGATTAGATGGGTTGTAGCTGGTTCTCCGCCTAACGGTGTAAGTGTGCAATCTGGAAGAGTCTCGATTATGTGTGGTGGGGCTAGTTTGTGGGCCAAGACAACCATGGTTCTATCTGCATCGACGGGTAGCACTGTCTTTTGTGAAGAACAGGTTTTTGCTCCCTTGGATACTGCCATCACCCCCTCCAATTCAAATGGCTGATAAACAAGAAAAGAAATTGAAAGTACAGACATTGTATGATAGACAGATGTGGTAATTCACATATATGTTGTCTAACTAAACAGGACAACATGACACAATTTCACATATATGATGCCTAACTAAACATGATAGCATGACACCATTTCAGATATATGATGGATAACTTAACAGGATAGAATGGCATAATTCAACATACGATGAGTACCTAAACATGATGACATGACAAAACTATATGATGTCTTTCTAAAATAGGTTGGGATGAAATAATTCACATACATGTTGTCTAAGTATACATGATGACATGATATAATTGACATAATTGATTCATATACTAAGCAGCTGGCACTCGCATGTATGATCTCTAAACTAAGCGAGATAGAATTCAATATTGTGCATATGATGTCTAAACTAAGCAATGCAAGACACCATATGCATCATATGAGAAATATAAACATTGCAACTTAGAGCATACACCGCAGGTGGGATATAGGACTGGTCATCTGTCTCTCAATCCTCCTCTGAGGAGCTCCTCAGAACCATCGAGATATATGCTTCAACAAGTACCATTGCACCTTTGAAGACCTTGTTTTCACTCCAGATTTTTCCATAAGCTGCTCAAATGGCTGATACACATGAAGAGTAGTTCAATATACACAGATTGTCGACAAATGGAATACGTAATGAAAAAAAGATGGCATGAGATAATTCACACATATGATGCCGGCTCCATGGCGGTGCATAATTCACATATATGATAACTTCATTTGAAAAACATGGCATTGCATAATTCACATATCGATATAGAAAGAAAACATGAGGCATTCACACAAAGCATGTCTAATCTAAGCGGATGGCATGGCAATGCAAGACACCATATGCATGATATGAGCAATATAACCCAGCCAAGTTAGAGCATGCACCTCGGGGATACGACCGTCATCTCTCTCTGAATCCTCCTCACGAGGAGCTATCTGTAACCGAAGCAAGAAATCTGCATCGACGGTGTAGCACCGACCGCTTTCGAAGACCTTGTTTTCACTCCAGATTTTCCCATGACCGACTCAAATGGCTGATGCATAGGAAGAGTAGATGAATGTATAAACATTGTTGACAAATGGAATACATTATGGAAAAAATACGGCACGATACAATTCACATATACGATGACTGGTTAAACAGGATGGCATTGCATGATTCACGTATATGATGCCTGGCTAAAGAAGATGGCATTGCATAATTCCCATATAATCCCTCCGTTCCTAAATATTTGTCTTTTTAGAGATTTCAAATGGACTACCACATACGAATGTATATAGACATATTTTAGAGTGTAGATTCACTCATTTTGTTCCGTATGTAGTCACTTGTTGAAATCTCTAAAAAGACAAATATTTAGGAATGGTGGGAGTATGATATAGAAACCAAGCAGTGGCATTCACACAAAGCAAATCTAAACTAAGCCGAGGACATATAAGATGTATAATGTAAGCAATGCAAGGCGCCATATGCATGATATGACCAACATCAAGATGCCAGGTTAGAGCAAACACCTCGTGTGGTAAGCAATGACATGGTCGGCTCCTTCGAATCCCCATCCGAGCAGCTTATCTTCCTCTGGAATACAATCTGGAAATGTAGGAGGGGGGCACTTCGCCCACCATGGAGCAGCGTCTGCATGACATTATATTCGCCGCATAGCGGTCTTCTCTTTTTCTCTACATGTTCAAGACGATTGTGTACAATATCCGACATGCATAATAAAAAATAGTTAGATTTTGTAAGGCCTAAGGGTGCATGCAAAAATCAAGACAGATGGTAGCAAACGAGTGGATGGATCCAAAACTAATGATAGCAGGTAGATTATAGCTTCAGTTTAAAAAGATAGACAATGGATCATCTATTGTTTGTTGCCCACCCAACATGAACCACATAGAAGACCCCATATGAACCAGATAGTAGATAGATACTATTCGTTGCTGGCTTGATATGAGACCCATGGGCAATTCAAAACTCAAGATTGAACGATAAAGTAGCAGGTAATGATAACCGATGTATAACGTAAGCAAACACGAAAGACTGCGACCTCTCTTCCGGAACTATCTAGTCCTCGTGTTCATCTGCTCGATCGATGATGGTAATGCAGTTAGGCGTGGTTGCCATAACGGGGAAGATGATCTCGAGGCGGCGAAAGAAAGTATGCTGGGGGATCTCTGCTGCGGTGAGCAACGCTTCTGTCGATGGTGGACCTCAGGTGGGGTGGATGACGGCACGGCAGGAGCAGGACATAACACACAGAGTTTTCTTTGACGCCAATCTGAAAATGAAGTAAATCTGTTAGGGCTCCTTAGAATTGGAGGATTCTATAAACGCAGGGACAGGAAAAACACATGAATAGGATAGGAATGCACGTGCAAAACAGAGCATTTGCAAACATAGGATTTCAGTCAACTGTGTGTTTGGCTCACATGAATTGGAAGAACAGAGGAATGGAGAAACAAAGTGATGCGACGAGTGTAAAACCTCTTTGGCATAGCCTTGTGGACCTCAGCATCATTGGGTTGGACATGGAGGATGGTGATGATGCTGGTGTGACTGTCGGAGGCGGGGAAGAAGATCCGAGGCCTCTGGAAACGCGGAGTACTGCTCCGCTGTGATGGACGGTTCCGTTGTTGGAGCAGCTCCGCTAAGGTGTACATCGACGAGGCTAAAGCATGACAAGACAAAAAACTTTAATCTGAAGTGGGACCCTAATATCATCTGCAATAGATGATGTAAAATACATCACCAAAAAGTGCTAGATGTAAACGCATCAGCCAGCATACGGCCGCTCCGACAGATCTTTGTCAGAGGTACTGTTCACTCTGAACTTAATCAAGAAAATGAACTTCACGGTCGAAACTGAATATTACCGTCAAACTGATTGAACTAGTAATGAGCATTGCAATAGATGTTTAGGGCGTTCGAGCACTAGTAGCAGAGAAGCAATGATCTAAATCAGCAAACGCTCGAGCAGGGAACACACTAGCAGAGAGCAAGTCGTGCAGTAGCACCGCGAGCGAGTGCTAAATCAGCAACTCCTGTAGCTGCCGGAGGTCGTGCAACAACAGCAGGAGCGCAAGCGAGAGCAAGAGCAGAACAGCAGCACGAACGAAAGCAGGAGCAGTGCAGCAGCGAGACCGACAACAAGAACAGAGCCGCAGCGCAACCGAGAGCCGGAGCAGCTGCAGCTAGTGCCGTTGTGGAAGTCGCCACCGAGGAAGCAATGACATGGGGAAGAGACGTCGTGGATGATGTGGCCGACGACGGCGCCGTCGATGGAGACACCATGTCTGCTCGGTATCGAGCACCGGCAACCCCGTGAGATTGAATAAAAGATAAAATGCAGCGGTGAGTGCAGAATCTCCTTGGTGGCGCCGAGTTGGCCTCGGCTTCGTCGGAGGAATTGGTGAGTGTGCTGCGGTTCCGGTGAGGCAGGTCAAGACGGTGCTTTGGGGATTGAGGTGGCGTGATAGACGAGGCGAACGTTGGGGCAGCTCCTTGGAGGTGGAGGACGGGGTGGCTGATCCGGCGGGACGACGAGATCGACAACAGATCCTTATCCGGTGCGGTGGATGAGGGACAGCGAGCTGTTGTGGTGGACGACGTAGTCGGGGAAGAGTCTCCGGCTGGGCGGCGATCGGGAGGCCGACAGAGGAGCGTGGGGTTTCGCGGGTTTTGGCGGACTCGGTGTACGAATGGGGTGGGGGGGGGGGCGAAGGTGGAGGGGGGAGCCAAGATTAGGGACGCGCTTGTCCGAAATGTAGGGTAAGCTACCAGCGTACCCCCACCGGTTTTGACACCGTGACGTGGAGCTTCATTTCCGGTGAGGGGTAGAAGGATTTCGGCGTGCAGGGCTGCGGAGCGATTTCGGATGAGGAGGGAGTTCTCTCATGGCCCAAATTTCGGGATAACAAGGTGCGGCGCGGGTTGAAGAAGCGGGAGTTTCAAAGCAGGTGAGACAAAAGATACTCGAGCTTGAAAATTTCGGGATAACAAGATGCGGATTCCTTGTTTGGCAGGACAAACTTAACGTGTAAAAAAAATCATACAAGACACAAGAGAGTCATGTCCCCCTTTACTATATTGCTATAGATGCCATTGAAAAATCTACAAGAAAAATGTAAAAAAAATCTGGAGAACAAGATTACCCTGCACAGTACCAAATCGATTCGCACTTCCCTCAACAACAACAAAAAACAAATCAATTCCCACCAAAGAAAGAGCAATGTCCCTTTTTATATGATTAGAGATGCCATGATCTCGAATTTCAATTTTTGAATCCACGTTATGTTGAATTCGAATATATCATTAGGTGACCTTGCGGTTTATAATTGCTTACTCTGGTTACCATCAGATCAAAATGGCAGTTAAGGACCAGGAGAAGACGGCCTTCATCACTCCGTTTGGAGCCTTCTGCTACGTATCAATGCCGTTTGGGCTCAAGAGCGCCCAGGCAACTTATCAGCGATGTGTACATAACTGTCTCCATAATCAGATTGGGTGCAATGTTCACGCTTATGTGGATGATATAGTGGTTAAATCCAAAGAGAAGGAAACCTTGATAGATGATCTGAAAGAAACCTTTGACAATCTCCGGGTTTACAAGATGATGCTTAACCTGGCCAAATGTGTGTTTGGCGTGCCAGCAGACAAGCTTTTGGGTTTTCTGGTCTCTAACAGAGGCATTGAAGCTAATCCGGAGAAGATCAAGGCGATTACTTCTTTGGTTAAACCGGCGTGCATCAATGATGTTCAATGACTGGCGGGTCGTATTGCTGCTTTAAGTCGGTTTATAAGCCGGTTAGGCGAGAAGGCCATACCGCTGTATCAAATGATGAAGAAAACGAACAATTTTATGCGGAGTAATGTCTTTGACATCGCCTTTTGAAGTTTAAAGAGACAGTTATCTGAGCCGCCGGTTCTTGCGGCTCCCATTGATAAAGAGCCGCTGCTGTTATACGGCCGCTAACTCACGTGCTGTCAGTGTTGCAATTGTGGTGGAGCGCAAGGAGGCTGGCAAGGAACATCCGGTTCAACGGCCGGTTTACTACATCAGTGAGGTGCTCATTGAGTCTAAGCAAAGATATCCACATTGGCAGAAGCTTGTTTATGGGGTGTTCATGGTGAGCCGGAAGCTTAAGCAATACTTCCAGGGTCACCCCATCACTGTGGTAAGCTCTGCTCCCTTGGGAGATATCATCCAGAATAGAGAGGCCACAGGACGAGTCGCCAAGTGGGCCATTGAGCTTGGCCCTCATGGTTTGAAGTATGTGCCACGCACTGCTATTAAATCTCAAGCACTGGTGGACTTCATCAATGATTGGACAGAGCTGCAGACACCTGAGGAGAAGCCGGATAACACATATTGGACTATTCACTTTGATGGGTCCAGGCAGTTGGAAGGCTCGGGGGCTGGAGTCGTTTTAGCTTCCCCTCGAGGTGACAAATTTTGTTATGTGCTTCGGCTCATGTTTCCTTGTACTAACAATGCAGCTGCGTATGAGGCTTTGCTCCATGGTCTGCGGATGGCCAAGGAGATGAATTTAAGCCGGGTAAGGTGCTTGGGCGACTCAGATCTGGTGGCTCAACAGGTGTCAGGCAAGTGGGACTCTAAGGATCCCCTCATGGCGGCTTATCACCGAGAAGTTGATGCTGTAGATGGGCACTTCAAGGGTTATCAAGTGGAGCACATTGATCGAAGGAAAAATGAGGTGACTGATGCTTTAAGCCGGCTGAGATCTCAGTGTAAGCCGGTACCGCCTAACACCTTTTTGGATGTTTTGCATAATCCTTCGGTCAAGTTACCCACAGAGGAAGACTTAGCTATTCCAGACCCAGAAGCGCAGCTGGTGGCGGCTCTTCACGTCATCCCGGATTGGACAGTCCCATATTTGGCTTACATGACCCGGGAAGAGTTGCCTGAGGATGAGACCTTGGCGAGACAAATCATCCGGCGGTCTAAATCCATGACAATTGTTCATGGTGAGTTGCATCATCGCAGTGTCACTAGGGTGTTTCAACGTTGTGTGTCACCTGCGGAAGGTCAGGAAATACTTCGTGAGATCCATGAGGGGGATTGCGGTCATCATGCCAGCTCAAAATCTCTTGTGGCCAAGGCTTTCCGTCATGGTTTTTATTGGCTAACGGCTCATGCTGATGCGGAGGATCTGGTCAGTAAATGTGATGGTTGTCAAAAATTCTCACGGCGAGCTCATGCGCCGGCTCAAGAATTAAGGATAATTCCAATTACTTGGCCATTTGCAGTCTGGGGGCTTGATATGGTTGGACCTTTCAAAAGGTCCAAGGATAAAAAGACACACCTCCTGGTGGCGGTTGATAAGTTCACAAAGTGGGTTGAGGCAGAGCCGGTCAGTAAGTGCGATGCAGCCACGGCGGTTCAGTTCATGAAAAAGGTGATCTTTCGTTTTGGTTTTCCAGACAGCATCATCACTGACAATGGTACTAACCTCTCCAAAGGAGCTATGGAAGAGTTCTGTCAACGAGAACATATCCGGCTTGATGTTTCGGCGGTAGCTCATCCTCAATCTAATGGTCAAGCTGAAAGAGCCAATCAGGAGATCTTGAAAGGTATAAAACCCCAGCTCATGGTCCCTTTACAGCGGACGCCGGGTTGTTGGGTGGAGGAATTACCCTCTGTGATTTGGAGCATTAACACTACACCTAACAGATCTACGGGTTATACACCTTTCTTCATGGTTTACGGAGCAGAGGCGTTCCTGCCAGGTGACATCCGTCATGACTCGCCCCGAGTGGCGGCTTACGTTGAAGCTGATAATGAACAAGCTCGTCAGGATGCGCTTGATTTATTGGATGAGAAGCGAGATTCGGCAATTGCCCGCTCGGCGATTTACCAACAGGACTGCGCCATATCACACGGCCCCGGGTTAGATCCGTAACCTTTCAGAAGGTGACTTGGTGCTCCGGCTCATCCGTGATCAATCCGATATGCACAAGCTATCCCCTTGGGAAGGACCCTTTGTGGTCAGCAAGAACCTGAACAATGGGTCATATTACCTCATCGATGTTCGAGAGCACAAAGACTCACGTAAGTCGGAGGAGGAGACCCGCCGGCCGTGGAATATCGCTCATCTTCGGCCTTACTACACTTGAGCTACCGGCTCTTAGGATGTACATATTTTGACGATGTATATATTATGAAAAGCAATAAAGCAGAACCTCTGTCCTTTTCATCCTCAAAAGTTTATATGTCTTCCTTATTTGTTGTTGAAACAACCAACAGGGAGCAGATCATATTTGAATCCGGCTTTCCTTTTGGTATGGCTTATGATCATATCTGAATCTAGCCATGATCACTTGGGGGCTTCCTGTTCAAACATAGGTCGTATTCGAACCAAAGAGAACATAGCTGTCGATACCCTCTTGATCGGCATACTGCCAAGCTCACTAGGGGGCTTCTTGATCGTATCCGAATCATAGCTCAACCCCTTTGAGTCTGGCGTGGATCATATTTGAATCAGCGTCATTAAACAACTTTCAAGGTCACTTGGGGGCTTCCTGTTCAAACATAGGTCATATTCGAACCAAAGAGAGCATAGCTGTTGATACCCTCTTGATCGGCATCGCCAAAGCCACTGGGGGCTATATGATCGTATCCGAATCTTAGCTTAACCCCTTTGGAGCGGTTTACTGATCGTATTCGAATCAGAAGCCTTTGAAATTTATTTATTCCTCATAATACTTTGCAGTCACAATTATTTGACTATTTTGAGATCCTTTTTGAAAGTGTTTATGGGGTGGTTTTTAATCCACCGGCTTAACCTTGATCAACACAGGTGTTAGCACCTAGCACACATTATATGTGCCGGGTTTTTCAAGATTGAGCTCTTACCCTCATTTATTCGGGTCATATAAACCGGTAGTGTAATCAAAGGATCCCAGGTATGCTGTTACGATTATGTCTTAAGGATATAACTGAGAACCAGCTTTTATGATTTTTTGATTCGTACTCCGGGTTATCTATAAATTATATGACCCTCTATGCGGTAAGCCGCCAAGGGACTTGTGTTTGTTCTATATGAAGGGCAATGAAAGCAACTCTTTAAGCATAAGGAAAGCAGAAGATCAGTATAAAACGGAGGAATATAACGATGGCGGCTTAAAAAAGTGTTGAGCGCCTCAAACGTGCGCGATGGCACGACAAAATCAAGTGTTTTTTCTACCCTATTACATGACTCCCTGAGTCTGGATAATGAAGCATTGTTTTTCACAAGGCAAATATAAGACGCCCGACGGATTACTCGTTTTGTTGGCCTGAAGCTTCCGGGTCATCCCTTTCCGCTCCTCCGTCTGTTGCCCTGTCCTGGAAGGTTGATGATGACCAGTCAATGCCATTCAAAGCTTCAAATTCAGCTTCATCATCAATTAACCCGGTCGGATCGACTTCAAGGGCAAAGGTATGCTTATGAATTGGAGGGATCAGGCTGACTGCTTCATAATGAGGAGTTGGGATTTCTGATTCTGGTTGTCATAACCCGGCTGGTACTTGGTAGGTCTGTGTCATTCCCAATCAGAGTGGCCACAGGGCGTATCTCCTTCACACAGGCGGCGAAATTTTTCTGGTCAAATGGGGTGCCGTCCTCCTTCAGGCTTGGATACCCAAGGGCGATGTCGGCCGGGTCCAGCTCTGGTAGCCACGCCTTGGCCCAGCTTAATGCGGCTATGGCTCCGGCTCTTGCGGAAGCACGTCTTAACTCTTGGACCCATTGAGGTAGCACGGCAAGCCACCTTAGCACATCCGCCAGGAGATTGGGAACCTCGTTCGACAAAGCCACAACAGCTAAAGCATGTTGTGACCCGGTGTAGAGTTGTTCCACCAGTGTATAAACCGCCTTCAACTTTATCAACATGTTCTGGTTCAGATTAGAGCTCCTGGGGCCTGCATTAAATAAACATCCGGTGAGTCAGTGACAATTGAAATACTTGTTGAAAAAAAGATTTACAATATCTAACACTTGCAGAGTCACTTACCAAAGATTGCTGAGACCATCTGAGATATATGGCGTTTTAGGCCGGATAACTCGGCAGTTGTTTCTGCAAGAGCTGTCTCCGCTTTCTCTGCCCGGTTGATCAAGGAGACTTTTTCATCAACCCAAGCCTTCTTCTCTGCTTCAAATCTCTTTTTCAATTTTTCTTGTTCGGATACACTAAACTCAAATTTTGATTTAGCCTTTTGGGTTTCAGCTTCTTGAACTTCCATGCGATTCTTCAGATCAGACATCTCCGACTCAAATTGACTCATGGCGGCCTGTATCAATTTCGGGTTACAGTTAGAATCATCATGATGCAACATCAAGTCCCAAGCACCTTGCAAGCAAAGATACTTGGCACTTGGGGGCTAATGTATGTTGAAGCGCTCTGTTTACAACGGCGGCTCATGGAATTAAGTCCCAAGCACCTTGCAAGCAAAGATACTTGGCACTTGGGGGCTAATGTATGTTGAAGTGCTCTGTTTACAGCGGCGGCTCATGGAATTAAGTCCCAAGCACTTTGCAAGCAAATGTACTTGGCACTTGGGGGCTAATGCATATTGCTATTCAAGTATTTAATTACGACCTGGTAAGGACCGGCTCAAACATTATTTCTAAGCCGGCTTTCGGGTGTTACAAGATAAGCCGGGGTTCTGGTAAACATTACTAAGCCGATATTAAGTCTACAACATATTTCATCATAAGCAGTAGACTTGGGGGCTGGTATACTAAGGATAAATAAGGAATACCAACAAGAGTTATACCTCAGATTTTTGTTGTATCTATTTTACCATGTCAACTTCCAGGTCACGGCTGCTGTGCACTTGACTTATATAACCAGAGACAATTTCCCCAATACTCAGATGAGTATAGTCAGTAACATCCAGCTTGGCCTTACAACATTCCAGAAGTTCCTCCTTGGCAGAGCACTTGGCCAGCACAGTGGGTCTTCCCGGTTCAACAAAGCAGTTTTAATAATCTCGACGTCCGGGTCATCCGCCTTGGCCGGGCTAGGGATCTCCGGGTTATCAGAGCCGTCAAGGGCTTGCTCGGCAGGTGGACCAGAAGAAGGTGCTGGAATGTCGTGGGTTGGTTCAGGCGGTGGCTCATGTGCGGAGGTGACAGGAGCAGCCGTTCCGAGCTCCGGTTCAGACACGGCCGGTTCTTTGGCTGGCTTATTTTTCTTCACCCTTTTGCTGGGCTTCACTTGTACGTTGTGTGCAAATCAGAAGGGTTAGTACAAAAACTTGAGTAAGATAAGCATAAAATAGACAGGTTATCATTACCCTGGAGCAGTTTTGAAAGCCGGCATATTAGACTGCATTGATTCTCCAGAGGAAGGTGAAGTTTCCTGATAGTTTGAGTCAGATGAATTGAGTGGTTGACGAAGGAAACCCGCCAAAGAGCAAAAAGAAGGTAACTCGGAGATGACCTCAGTCCGGCGCTTCCTTGTTACATCGGGTAAGCCGGAGGAGAGCTCCGCGTCTTTGCTGGTCCGGGTCTGCCTCCGGCTCTCATGAATCTGCCACTTCAAAAGAAATTGAGGATCTTGGTAAGCTAAAGGATGTGAAAATCTTATTTTCCGGGTTACTCTTCGGACTTTCTGTCTCGGCAAGGGCTCGGAGTCAGAGGAAATTATAGTTACCTCTTCAATCGCCACATGACTCGCTCCAGTATCCTCCTGCTGATAATCAGTGTCAATAAGATGGTTAAAAAAGGAGCCTAAAGAGTCAAGAGCTACCTCTGACTCGGAGGTATCTTCCAAATGAAGCAGATCTGAAGCGCTAGTTTTGTTCCCTTTTTTTTCGAGCGGCGGCTTTCCTGGCGGCTTTCTTGGCCTTTATGGCTTGTTTTGTAGCCTCGTGATCATACTTGACTTTCCAAAAGTCGCCGTCAGCCTGTAAATTACAACAAGGGTTTTTGAGTACAGGTGAAATTATTCAAACTGAAAGTGAAATTCTCAAGGTAACGGCTTACTGCTGGAGCCGGGTTAGCCTTGCAGAAAGGACTTAAGCCCACTTTCCTGCAGTCTGCCAAGCTCTCATTCAGAAGAGATTTGGTTGTTTCATCAACAACATCCTCAGGTAAGTTGTCAGGACTGTGCCGTAGAGGGTCAGTATTTTGGCCTGTGTAATCGCACATCAAGCCAGGGCGGCGGCTCAAAGGAATAACCCGCCAGGCAACCCAGAGTCGGACCAGATCGATGCCGTTTAGGCCATTCCCCAAAAGAGCCTTGACCTTGCTCATGGTAGGGGCGAGTGTTAGGCGTTCAGCTGAAGACAACTTGTCTGGCAGGGGGTGAAAGCCGAGCAGAGGGTTCTCATCAGCCGACGAAGTATCTTGACAGTAGAACCATGTCTGGTTCGAATCTTTAGGATGACTCGGCGGTTCAGCATATGGGAAGAGACAGTCCCTCCGACGCTGGATTGAGATCCCACCAAGTACCAAGCTGGGTCCATTGGCGCGTTCATTCTGACGGTTCAAATAAAATAACTCCCTAAAGAGCAGCAAGCTGGGTTCTTCTCCAAGGTATACTTCGCAGAATACTTGAAAGTTGCAGATATTTGACACGGAATTAGGCCAGATGTCTTGAGGTCGCAGATCAAAAAAGTGCAAAACGTCTCTGAAGAACTTTGAGCCGGGTGGAGAAAAGCCCCGGTTCATATGATCAGTGAAGACAATAACTTCGCCTTCCTTGGGTTGAGGTTTCTCCTCTGCCGGGTCAGGAGCGCGATAGAACATAACCTCCTTCTTCGGCAGATAACCGTCTTTACATATTCCTTAAAAGTGTTGTCTGTGACGATGGATTTAACCCAGTTGCATGTAACAGGTGCATTAGGAGCCTTGGGCGGCATTTTGATGTCAGAAGCCTATGACAAAGCAAAGTTTCCGGTTCAAATTTGAGCCGGCAAAAATATTTCAATTCATATTTCAGATGGCGGCTTATGAAGGGGCCTAATGGCGTATGGCTAATTGTGTCAGATTATTTAAGCCGCGATGGATAAGCCCGCGGTAAGAGTCGCCATGGTTAAACAGATTTTTGCCATTTTTGATATTTGGATCGCACAAACAAGTTTTGCAACTGGCAGATATTATTTTGGATCAAACAGGTGTACAGAAAAGAAAATTATTCTAGACCTAGAAACTAGTATAGATGAGTTCATAAGTTCTAACGAAGCCTCTGTACAAAGGAAAGGGATCTATTTGCATTTGAAATGGGTGCGAAACAGCTACCGCATCAGTTTTATATTACCTTAAGATAAAAAACAAAAAGGGCTGTGGTGGTTAAATCTATGAAGGGTTCATGACGAACAATGAAGAACACCGAGGAACTCGAGAATCCTAATGTGGATCTGAGGTACAGGGAGGAAGAAACTTACAGATGCAGACTTGCTGCGGGGGTTCGTCGCGGTTCTCTGGACGATTCAGGTCGATGCAACGGCCAAGGTCGACGAAGATGCGGTGCTCTGCTGCGGTGGCGGCGGCGGAACTCGAGCAACAGAGGAGTAGCGAGAGGAAGAAGACGACAGAAGGGGGAGAATGGAAAAGACCTAGGGGTCGTGCATATTTATAAGGAAGGACTGACTGAGAGAGCACGAGAAACAAGGAGGCCAGGCGTGGTTATCCAGCTACTCCGACGCCTCGATTCTCGGAATGGTTATTAAGATAAGGATCCGTTGAGATATGACAGAATAAAATATGAATTTAAATGGAAGATGACGTCACGGCGGCTTATCATGAATCCAGAAGATGACGTCATGACGGGTCATAACCTTTGCACGGACAGAAGACAGAAGGCTCTTCCTTAAAGTATTGATGATTGACATGAACCGGTTCAAATCAATCTGGGGCCTAATGTTGGGGATATAACTATTTGTGTAAACCGCCCAGGAGGGGCCGGGTTACGCCAAGAGGATTCACCAGATGAAGCCCAAATATCAGGCTTGAAGATGGCGGTTCAATAAAGGGCCTAAAGCTTACAGGCGACTTAAAGCCCATAGTAGTAAACCGCCATAATGGCATAACTTGTATTGTAAGGCAAGGTTAACTAGTCACCGAGCCGGACATTGTTTATGAGCCGGCCGGGACTCTGTAGGCCGCAGGGCGTCAACCCGTGTATATAAGGGGACGACCCGCCAGCGGCTTAGGGCAGGTAACATCACTTCGAGAGCCGGGCATAGCAGATTTGCTCCCTGGTGATCGAAAACCCAGCAATTCCATCACAACTAGACGTAGGCTTTTACCTTCATCGTAAGGGGCCGAACTAGTATAAACTCCCGTGTCCTTTGTCCCGCTTTAACCCCTTCAAGCTTCCTAGTTGCGATGGCTCCACGACTAAGTCCTTTCATGAGGACATCTGCCGTGACAATTCCATGACAGAGGTGGACGATTCATACTTAAACATCACATAGCCCTATTGAACAATACATTTTTGCATAATTGAAATAATTAAACACGACACAGTTAAAGCACCACACGACAAATGCTACTACAACAAAGGGTACGGGTTGGCAAGCTAGAAAAGGTAAGATTTGTTGATAGAATGTTGCCTCACATAGCCACATTTCATGGACGGGATCCTTCCAGTTGGAAGAGCACAGACCCATGGTGTGCTCTCTGATGTCACAGATGGGCTGTTTCACCTTGGAAGAACCTTCGTGGGTGCCCTCCTCGTGGTCGTGGTCGATGAGATCTGGCTTGGCAATTGAGGATCCCAAGCCGCCGCCGTAGAACGTGTTAGCTTGATGGCATATAAAGCTCACAAATCCTTGACCGCTTGGCGGAGGAGATCAGCTGCAGGGCAGTTGAAGATATCGACCGCGGTTGAACCAGAGGGGTTGGGGATGGACCACTTAACCTGTGACATGGCCCGTGTGAAGCCGTCGCTGTGGACGAGCTTGATGTCGTAGCCAGCTTTACCGAGATACAGTAATACGCTAGCCCGCTGACATGAAGCCTTCGGCATGGCAATGTAGTCAACGTCTTCGTCGGCTTCTGCGGCGACGTGTTGCTCCGGGATCGATAGGTCGGGGCGAATGGCGACCACCTCGCCAACGTCCGCCGGAGAGGCCATGATAAACCTCTTCTTGGCCGAACGCTCGTCGGGCTCCCCGGGATACGTGGTCGAGCTTAGGCTGCGACATTCTGGAGCAGGGGATGTGGATCTAGCGGGGAGGGACACCGCAGGCCTCATCTAAAAACTCAGGGGAGTCGGGCGACGGTATGGGAATTGCTGGGTAACCTGAACTTTATTATCTAAGCTAGGAGGAACGGGCAGACTAGCAGGGGTTGGCGGCGGCGCCGGCGGCCGCGAGCTAGGGTTCGAGGGGGGGGGGCGGGGGGGGGGTGGGGGACTGTGGGGGGGGGGGGGAGGGGCGGGTGGGGGACTGTGGAGGGGGGGGGGGTTGGTGTTTTATGATACACCATGGCTACTGAAAATTTTAGTAATGGTGGGTGGAGATGGTGGTGGACGAGGGAGGATGACAGTTCAAATGCCTCGACTACTGCAATTTTACTATAAGGTCTGTGCTAGAGGAGTGTTGGCGACGGTTGAAGTATGACGGCTACTAAAATTTGGGTAAAGGAATTGATGCGGGGCGGGAGTGCCCAAGATCGCGCACGGTCCAATAACAATATGTGTGTATGATAATAAGGAAAAGTGGCGCGGAATCGTCGATTTTTGCAACGCTCAAGGCGGTTAGTTTGTTTTTATATTTCTAGCTAGCTGGCCTATCGCACACGGTTCGTCCTAATTTCCTAATAAACTTACCCGCCTTTTTCTTGCACATGTGGTGGTTTTACAGTGCACTTGCATCGCACACGGTTAAGCCAGTACCTCCACCCTTCGCTCGCGCTTGCGCGGTCGTGGTGATTTTACAGCGCACTTGCATCGCACACGGTTGAGCCAGTACCTCCACCTTTGCTCGCGCTTGTGTAGGCGTGGTGATTCACAGCGTACTTGTATCGCACACGGATAAGATATTATACCCGTGTCTATTAAGCGTCATCAGAGTCTTTGCATCAAAAAATAACGTTAGAGAGGGTCAGAAGACAGCCACACCAGCATGTGGCCCAAATATATATGAGTGAAAAGGGTGGTCTGTGATGTTCAAAATTCCAATGCACAACTTTGACTACGCAGGCCCACGGTTGGGCGCGTCGTCGAAGATCGATGAGAGGGGCTAGAAGTCAAGAACCACCTGGAAGTGGCCAAATATATGTAGGAATATTGGGGATGTTTAAAACTTTAAATACACGATGCATAACTTTGGTGGCACCTGCCTCGCAAACCCGAAAGCACCCTTGGATATATATATATATATATATATATATATATATATATAATGACATAATGTCGTACCTAGCTAGGATGCTTGGCCCACCACCTCCCACTTCGTGTCAGCGGGGCGGATGCATGTAATGATCGATACTTTTGTCATACATGCATGTCTCCATGACCTACCATAAGACTGACCAATGAATCTATCATTTGGTCAAACGATAGTTGTTGTTGTCGATAAACCGCTTGGGCCAATAGATTGAACCATCATAAAAATCGCACGAGAGGGACCACAAAACCAGCACCTCTTGCATGCGGCCCAAAATGATGTATGTTGGGAAGGGGTGATGTGTGTTTTCAATATAGAATAATGTACAATTTAGATGTGGTGCCTACCTCTCGATACAGACAACAACCATGAAGGCAAGGTAGTTAAGGATGAGATACATAGGGTTTGATGTAGGTCGAACCCAGCAATCCGAGCATGTGGGAGGGAATCCCGACAACGCATGAGCTCGAGCTTTGTTTGAGCGACATGTGACGGTGACCGGCCCTAACACGAACTAGGAGGAATCCATTCATGGCCAACACATACCCCTCATTATCGGTCAAAGGGATGATATATATATATATATATATATATATATATATATATATATATATATATACACACACACACACACACACACACTCGGGGAGCCCACAGATATGCGTGTCGTCACAAAAAACCGCACAAGGGAGACATGGTCGATCAGAAGACCCCGTATACACTGCATGCGGCCCGAAAATATGTATGGGTACGGTGGTGTGTGATGTGTTTAAATCCCAAATGCACAACTTCGATGGGCAACCAACTACATTACAAACCGAACACCGTACCCGACTCCAAGCCTGGTTCAATACGTACGATGTCAGTTTCCTAACTTCGAGGCAACGGCAGGGGGGGGGGTCGTCCCATGCATGCGCTCAAACTATTTGCTCTAGCATGGGACACACACACACACACACACACACACACACACACACATATATATATATATATCTATACATCTATACACCTATATAGTGTGCGAATAACTTTGAAAGTTGGTCGTTGGATGAAGCCAATCCGACGGTACAGATATGGCAAATCCGAACACTACTGGCCATTGGATATCATCTACATTCCACCAGATTCTGCCACATGTACAATCTAGAAGACTCCATGGTTGAACTTAAGAATAATGTACAAACCTCAAAACACAAGCACTTCTCCTTTGTTCTCTAGAATCTTCCATATCTTAGTTGCCCAAACATTTTTTTTCTAAATGAATTGTCATTTTTTGTTTAGACCTTTACAATGCACAATTCCATGAATCTTAAAATAGACTTTTTTATAAAATTAATTGATTTTGGATGAGATGAACTATAAGAATTAAACGAACATCTACATCATGCATATATGACTCAAAGCTTACATGCTATAGTGTGGTATTTATTCATAATTTGGTTAACAAATCTCATGCATGCAATCCATGTGTACCTTACTAGTATCAATAGGAAACCATCATGGTCAAACCCTTCTCGTTGTTGGGTCAAAGGGATAGATTGTGTGGGGCCCCCTAATTGTTGGTAAATGATAGTATATATACCTCGGGGAGCGCACAGATATGTGCTGCGTCTATAAGCCGCACAAGGGAGACATGCTCGTGAAGAACACCCTGCCCCCTATACCTTGCATGCAACCTAAAAAAGGTTTATATAATCACCATGACAGGTCAAGTCAATCATTCTTTAATTTTTTAGAGGAAAAATAACCCATGAAAACATAGTCGGTTTATATAATCGCCATGACAGGTCAAGTCAATCATTCTTTAATTTTTTAGAGCAAAAAATAACCCGTAAAAACATGGTCTACAAATTAGAAAAACAAGGATCCCAAGGTTTACATAGTTGCCATGATAGGTCACTATAGAGATATAATATATCTCTATAATGACCGTGTCATGGCATTTAAATGAAGCTTGAGATATGCAACTTCCCACCGGGTCACCCATCCTTGGACTACACTAGCCCGAGCACGCTTAACTTCTGCGTTCTATTCGACTAGGCTAGCCTTCAATGAGCGCTGACACTGGTAGCGGGAAAACGATGGGAGAAGAGGCGGGAAACCGATGAGAGGAGTGGCGAGAAATGGTAGCCTGTTTTGAAAACCTAGTAGAGAAGGAAGGGTGAGCTAGGAAGACGCATGCGCACAGTGCTTACCCATGTACCGCATGTGCTGTCGAAAGGGCGCTGGGTTGCCGTTTGATCTGAGAGCATCCAACGGTGCACACGTACGATCCATGGGGTTTGGGTTCTGGCCAATCAGAACACACGACTTAGATTGTGCGCGCAACAGGGTGGAGAATATCATACGGAAACCAACATTTGGTGGTAACCGGTGAAAACCACGAGAAAAAGTTGTTTTGAAGTTTAAAAAAAATTAAAAAAATGCAGGATGTTAAGAGGATGATGTTTTATTGCCACAAAAAATTTCAAGTTGAAACACATTACGAGATGTGAGCTATGAAAAAGACAAAATCAGCGTTGAATAGTGCCGAATAGTAATGTCACTACTCAGGGCTGAATTTGTATTTTTCGTAGCTCACATCTCGTAATATTTTTCAACTTGAAATTTTGTGTCGCAATAAAACATGACCTTCTTAACATCCCACATTTTTTTCCAGATTTTTATGAAGCTTCAAAATATGGTTTCCATGAAGTTTTCATTGAATATCGGCTTTCGTGAGTGAACCGTGTGCTATTTGGAAACATTTCGTGAGAAGAATCTCGGTTTTTAAATCCCCGTAAATCCAAAACTAAGCCGAAAATCGTGAAACCTGGCATGGTGTCACAACATGGCACTTATATGTCGAGGAATTTTTTCGTCTATTGTGGCGCAAGTTTTATTACAAGCCTCTTACAAACCGGAGCTTCTCTCAAAGAAGCCTCGTGGTTCTGATAGGGAAACGTGTCCCCCTTGTGGGCGAAACATAATCACTGCCTCTTTTTGCCTTGTATTTTCTTCTACGGGCAACATGGAACGACAGGATATCCATGCTGAAATTTAAACTTATTCAAGGTTCGTTTGGCCTTGTTATACACTAACTGAGTTTCCTAGGCATTTAATGTCCATAATTCAAATCTGAACTACAAATACATGCTCCAGTTCACCAAAATGGCTACAAAAATTATACATCTGTGCTTGGGTGCATGTTTAGGTCCCATGCCAGGAATGGGAACAAATTATAACCGTACCGGTGTCCTGGCTTGTCCTCAAACATTTCGAATCTCGGTTTTTAAGTCCCCATAAATCCAAAACTAACCAGAAAGTCATGAAAGGTGGCATGGTGTCATGTCATGGCACATATATGTCATGGTAAAAGCATTGCCAATTTGGGCCAAGCTTTATTACAAACCTCTTACAAACCGGAGCCTGTTGCAAGAACCCTCGTGGTTTTGATAGGGAAACGTGTCCCCTTGTGGGCCAAAAGATAATCACTCCCTCTTCTAGCCTCGTATTTTCTTCTACAAGCGACATGGAACAATGGGAGATTCGCGTTGAACTTTGAAATTATTCAGGGTTCGTTTGACCTTTTTTATTCATTAATTGAGTTTTCTAGGCATTTAATGTCCATAATTCATATCCGAACTACAAATACATGCTCTAGTGCACGAGAATGGATAGAAAAAACGTACATGTTTCCTTGGGGTGCATGTTTAGGTCCCATGGAACGAATGGGAACGAATTCAACCATCTCGCTGTCCTGGCTTGGCCATAAACATTGCGAATCTCGGTTTTTAAATCTCCGTAAATCCAAAACTCACCAGGAAATCATGAAACTTGGCATGGTGTCACTACATGGTACATATAATTGTCCAATTTGGGCGAAGCTATATTACAAGCCTCTTACAAACCGGAGCTTGTCGCAACCCTCATGGTTCCTAGAGGGAAACATGCCCCTCTTGTGGGGCTTAATTCTTGCCTTGAACTTTTTTTCTCTGAGCAACATAGAATAACAGAGGCGTCGGGCTGAAATTTGAAACTGCTCAGGTTCGTTTGGCCATTGTATACATATATTACTAATTACTAAGTTTTCTACGCATTTAATGTAGTCCATAATTCAAATTTGAACTACAAGCACATGCTCCAGTGAAGCAAAATGGGTGGGAAATCGTACATGTGTTATTGGGTGCATGTTTAGGTCTCATTTAAGGAATGGGAATGAATTACAAACTTGTCGTCGTCCTAAAACATTGAGAGTCTCAGTTTTTAAATCCCAGTAAATGAAAACTCACCCGAAAAACATGAAACTTGGCATGGTTTCATGACATCGGACATATATGCCGTGGTAAAAAAATCGTCCAGTTTGAGAAGAGGCGCTCACATTAGTAGCCAACGAAGTTGTTTTTGAAACAAAAGGCAGACACGTTAATATCGCAAATGGTTGTATTATATTAACCGTGTCGAAATTTAACCATGCTCGATGGCGTGCGTGCAGCTGTTTGATTAGACAGGATGAGCGCGAGAAGTCCGCTGTGCAGGCTCGACGGGACGCGTGCGAGCAGTCCGCCGCGCAGGCTCGACGAGATGCGTGCATCCTGTCTACCTCACAGTCGCAGGCTCGACGAGACACATGCGAGCAGAAGATCGCCCATGCTCATCGAGAAGTGAGCTGTTTGACCTCCATGCACCAGCCGCCGGCCGCCTCGCTGACAACTTCTCCATTAGGCCATGTTCGGTTAATCCCCTCACCACATGGATTAAACGGGATCGGGGAGGTTTTAGGGGAATTTTGACTTGCAGGGGATTGAATCCCTTTCAAACCTCTCCATTCCCTGCCTAACCGAACGAGGCCTTAATGGGTTAAGTAAAGCACCTGGACGGAGGGTGTTTGCTTGTGATCCCATGGCAGCATTTGCTCTGTTCGTGCTTTCAACTCGTATTCCGCCCTAATTTAAATTGACACATAGGGCAACAGATAATACGACCACAAATAAAATGAAAATGGATAATACGATGACAAATTTACAACGGCGCGGATAATAATTGTCTTACATATTCCAGATAATTTAAAATGCCACATGCGGTAAAGCCCGGAAGACACAGGGGCAAGAGAAGAAGGAAATTGTAGACAACGATCTAGGTCGCTACTTTCTCTACTCGTCGATAGATCGCCGAGCGACGACATCCTCCAGCTCTTTCAATTCCTCACGACTTTGCTTGAAAGAAGCCGCGAATTCCTCCACATCCTACTCGCGCTCGATCCGGAGCTTCCTCAAGTCACCCATCAGTTCCTCGATGACCGATGTCAGCATCATCCCTGAGGCACTGCTCTGCTCATGTAGCATCTTCCAGTCGGCGGCCTCCTCCTCCTTCTTGGCGAGCGCCTTGAGGAGCTTCGCATTGTCACCCATGAGTTGCTCGACGAGGCCAGTTGCCTTGTCAACCGAGCCATCACTGATCTTGAGCAGCTTCATTAAGCCGTCGACCAGCTCCTGCTGTGTAATGACGCCAGCGAGAATGTCATCATCACCAGCGATGGACTTCAGGAACACCGACTCGTCGCGATGGCCGACGCCGTGAATGCGCTTGTGAGAGCCCTCACATGCCCGTGAGAGCTCGTTCGAGGGCTCCGTGGTGCATCGGGACATCCCTGCTGCGGCTGTGGCTTCACAACGGGACCTCTCTAGTGCTTCCGCGGCCTTGGTCTTTGTTGCTGATAGAGGCAAAGGTGTCCCATCTTTCGATGAGATGGTGGCTATCGTTTTGGAGGAAGTCGACTTTGACGATCCGACTACGAACGTGCGAGGACGTCGCGCCTTAGCAATCGCTAAACCAACTCCGAGTGGTTATTGACCACGCCGGAGCATGATCAACCTGACCATGAAGGTCTATTTCCTGCAGGCAAACGAAGAACAAGCAAGAAACTAAAATTGCAATCTGGATATTGCGAATATAAGAGGAAAGCTTTATTGATCAAGGTGGGGTTCTGTGACGCCTTGGTCAGGTCGTTGAACACAAACGAAGTACGTGAAGTTGCAGCTATGGCGAACTTTTAATCTAAACAAAACCCAAGGTCTAAACGGTGCCCTAAGGGCTGTATATATGGAGGAAGTGAGGGGGAATTTCGTGGCCCTTGGGGAAGGGGTCCGAAACCAACCCTATCTCTTGTTTCCCCACACATACAGACTCTAAAAACATCCTATACTTATGTATTTCGAAATTACATGGGCCTGGTCCAAAAATAAGGTGACGCAGCACCTAGAATAGCCTCTGGACAAAATTTATGAAGTGGCATCTTGTATATTTCGTCCAAGGCTTCATTCACTCCTTATGGTGGCTTCAAAGTCCTGAAATCGTCACTTGTAACTCCGTTCTTGTTCCCGTTGCCATTGCCATCAACTCCATGCTTGTTCTTGCTCCAATGTTCATCCTTATCCAAGCTAGGCCTTCATTTGTAAGCAAAACAAATGTATCCAATTTAGGCAACATCATATTCTCATGAACATTAGAATCATTACCAAGAAACGAAAGTACCTGGAAATTTAATTGGCGTCTTGAGCTCTAGTAATTGGTCCAGTATATGTAACAGTAGGGGCTGTGGGTGTAACAATGGTATTGATGTCCTCATCATCCTCCCCTTCTTGAAATGAAGTCGTCCTCGACGGAAGCTCATCTTGTTCACCCAAATAAGGCTTCAAATCTGCAATGTTAAAAGTGGGACTAACCCCAAAATCTGCAGGTAGCTCAAGTTTATATGCATTATCATTTATTTTCTCTAACACATTAAAAGGACCATCGGCACGTGGTATTAGCTTTGATTTGCGCAAATTAGGAAATCTATCCTTACGCAAATGTAACCAAACAAGATCTCCAGGTGCAAACACAACATGTTTTCTACCCTTATCTCCAGCAAGTTTATATTTAGCATTCATATGCTCAATGTTTTCCTTAGTTAACTCATGCATTTTTAAAATCAATTTAGCATGTTGTTTAGCATCAAAATTAACCTTCTCTGAAGATGGAAGAGGCAACAAATCAATGGGTGCACGAGGTAGGAAACCATACACAATTTCATAAGGGCACATCTTAGTAGTAGAATGCAACGAACGATTATAAGCAAATTCAATTTGAGGCAAGCATTCTTCCCACATTTTCTTATTATTCTTCAAAACATCCCTAAGCATAGTAGACAATGTTCTATTGACTACTTCAGTTTGACCATCCGTTTGGGGGTGACAAGTAGTACTAAAAAGCAGTTTAGTCCCCAACTTAGCCCATAAACATCTCCAAAAGTGGCTAAGAAATTTAGTAATATGATCTGAAACAATAGTATTTGGCACACCATGCAAGCGAATATTTCACGAAAGAACAAATCAACAACATTAACGACATCATCGCTTTTATGACATGGTATAAAGTGTGCCATTTTTGAGAATCTATCCACGACAACAAATATGCTATCCCTCCCCTTCTTAGTTCGAGGTAAACCTAAAACAAAGTCCATAGATATATGCTCCCAAGGAACACTAGGCACAGTAAAGGCATATATAAACCATGAGGATTGAGTCGTGACTTAGCTTTTTGACATGTAGTGCAATGAGCAACAAAACGCTCAACATCAAGTCTCATCTTTGGCCAAAAGAAATGAGTAGCAAGTACGTCCTCCTTCTTCTACACTACAAAGTGTACCATTAATACTCCTCCATCCTACTCCAGCAACAACAAAAGACGAACAGATCTAGCAGGAATGCATAGCTTGTTAGCACGGAACACAAAACCATCATTAATAACGAACTTGTTCCATGTTCTTCCTTCTTTACAATTCTGCATTACATCTTTAAATTCAGCATCATGCACATATTGATCATTGATGGTCTCCAAACCAAATATTTTGAAGTTAAGTTGTGAAAGCATAGTATAGCGACGAGACAAAGCATCAGCAATAACATTTTCTTTACCCTTCTTGTGTTTAATGACATAAGGGAAAGTCTCAATGAATTCAACCCGTTTAGCATGTCTACGATTCAGTTTAGCTTGACTTTTAATATGTTTCAAAGATTCATGATCGTAATGTATAACAAATTCTTTGGGCCATAAATAATGTTGCCATGTCTCTAAAGTCCAAACAAGAGCATATAATTCTTTATCATAAGTAGAATAGTTCAGACTAGGCCCACTCAATTTTTTCGTAAAAGTATGCAACAGGTTTGCCATGTTGTAATAACACACCTCCTAATCCAATTCCACTAGCATCACATTCAAGCTCAAAAGTCTTATTAAAGTTAGGAAGTTGGAGTAAAGGAGCATGTGTCAACTTATCTTTCAATACCGTGAAGGCTTCTTCCCTGCGGTACCCCAAACAAAAGGCACATCCTTCTTTGTAAGCTCATTGAGAGGTGCAGCAATGGTGCTAAAATCTCTCACAAAACGCCTATAGAAACCAGCGAGTCCAAGAAAACTCCTCACTTGTGTGACCGGTTTGGGCTATGGCAAACTCTCAATAGCTTCAGTCTTGGCTTTATCAACTTCAATTCCCTGTGGAGTAACAACATAGCCAAGAAAAGATACTTGGTCGGTGCAAAAGGTGCACTTCCCAAGGTTACCAAACAAACGTGCATCACGTAGAGCATTAAAAACAGCACGTAAATGTTCCAAATGTTCTTCCAAAGATTTTCTATAAATCAGTATATCATCAAAATATACTACCACAAATCGTCCAATGAAAGCACGTAAAACTTCGTTCATTAGTCTCATGAAAGTACTAGGTGCATGAGTTAACCCAAAAGGCATGACTAACCACTCATATAAACCAAACTTAGTTTTAAATGCTGTTTTCCATTCATCTCCCAATTTCATACGAATTTGATGGTATCCACTACGCAAATCAACTTTGGAGAATATTGTAGAGCCACTCAATTCATCAAGCATATCATCTAGCCTAGGAATAGGATGACGATAACGAATAGTAATATTATTAATGCCTCTACAATCAACACACATACGCGACGTACCATCCTTTTTAGGCACTAGTATAATAGGAACAACACAAGGACTAAGAGATTCGCGTATATAACCTTTGTCGAGCAGCTCCTGTACTTGACGCATAATCTCCTTCGTCTCCTCCGGATTGGTACGGTATGGTGCACGGTTGGGTAGCGATGCACCGAATTAAGTCAATTTGATGCTCAATCCCTCGAATAGGTGGTAATCCGGTGGCACGCCTTGTGGGAAGTCGCCGCTAACTCCTGCAAAATGTTAGTGACGGCAGGGGGCAAAGAGGAAGGCACGTCCTCGAATGAAAATAATGCCTCTTTGCACACAAAAGCATAGCAAACAGATTTGCTAGAATCTAGCTCATCAATATCAGATTTGGTGGCAAGTAAACATGCACTTTTTAATTTAATTTGAGAAGCAACACTAGATGGTTTATTATTAGGCTTCATTTGTTGCTCAAATTCTTTTGCCACAATCTGATTTTCACTCTTATTTTTATTTTGCTTTATTAGCTCTATTAATATCATCTTTCAAAATGGAATCAGGAGTCATAGGAAGCAAAGTAATATTTTTATCCTTATGAACAAGAGTATACTGATTGTTTCTACCATGGTGTACATAATTTTTATCAAATTGCCATGGTCTACCAAGTAATAAGGAACATGCTTGCATAGGTACCACATCACAATCAACATAATCAGCATATGTAGAGATACTAAAATGCACACGAACAGTACGTGTTACCTTAACCTTGCCGCTGTTGTCGAACCATTGGATGTCGTAAGGATGTGGATGTGGTCTTGTGGTGAGAGATAGCTTCTCCACCATCTCCATGCTAGCCAAGTTGTTGCAGCTCCCTCCATCTATGATGACGCGAATAGAACGTTCCTTCACAACTCCCTTTGTATGGAACAAATTATGCCTCTGATTTTGCTCACTTGTGTAACCTGCACACTCAAAACACGTTGAGCAACTAAACATTCATACCGCCAAAGATCTTCAGCAGCCATGTATTGTGTCTCATGATCAGAATCATCTCCACCGTGTTCTTCATGTGTAATAAGAGCCAAAGTCTCGTCATCATAGTCACTAGCGGACTCATACCCACCATCCTCAGTAACAATCATCACACGCTTAGATGGGCATTCTCTCGCATAATGACCTCCACCCTTACAACGTCGACAAATAATATCATGTGTTTGCCCTGTTGATGCCATGGATGAAGAAGAGCTCTTTGCAGGCCCAGAAGGTGTGCTCTTGGCAGATAGTGGTGATTGTGCCTGCTTTATTGTATCACGGTTGGAGGTGGCAGCCGACGGAGGTGCCGGTGTAGCAGGACGTGTGGAAGTAGATGATGCACGTGGTGTCCATGATGAAGGTCGATCTGTAGAAAAGTTAGTCCGCGCCAATGCCTGTCGATCCTGCACTTCACGTTCAACTTTACAAGCAAGATGGAATAATCGAGTGATATTATTATAATCCTTGTAGTCTAGAATGGTCTGAATCTCTCTATTTAATCCACCCAGAAAACGTGCAAGCATAGCTTTATTCTCCTCAACAATACCACGTCTAATCAAGCCAGTTTGTAATTCCTGATAATATTCTTCTACCGAATTTTTTCCTTGTCTTAAGCGCTGCAATTTTTGAAGTAATTCACGTTGATAATATGGTGGAACCCAACGAGTACACATAGCAGTTTTCAAAGCAGCCCAAGTAGCTGGAACAGGATATAATCGACAATGTTCGCACCACCAAACACATGCAAAGCTAGTGAAAGCACAAGCAATGACGAGAACACCTCTCTACTCAGTATATTTTAAACATGTAAATCTTTGTTCAGTTTCTAAATCCCAAGTATGATATATATCAGGAACATTTCTACACTCTAATGGTGGAATATTCAATTTTAGTTTAGGGAGATGGTCATGATCTCGCACTGAGGGGAGCCCTAACATGGCCATTATTTGCATGTGGACGACACGGTGGTTGTGGTGCTGGTGGTTGCACGTAGTTTTGATTTTCATCAACCTCATCCTCGTAATCTCCCATAATCATCCTCCTCCGCATCGCCAGCAGGAGCCACGTATATCAACAAAGAAGACCAACAGGTTGGCCAAGCGCAAGAGGAACATGGCTCGCTCGGCGGAGGGCTGTTTCGCGACGTGGAGGTAGTCGTTGTTGTTGTTTGTTGTAGAGGTGCGTTAGGTGCAACCGGTGGTGGTGGTGGAAAACGCGAAAGCAATTCAGCAAACTTGTTATCGAGCTTTGTTTCAAACGTCTTCTCCATGCCATCTATCTTCTCCATGGCCTCTTCAAATCTGTTTAGCACATCTTCACCTGTCCACTCATCATTTCTTTGAAACTTATCATGAAGCTCCTTGTTTGTCAAGTTCTCCCGGTCAGTCTAAATGGCTTGTGATCGTGGCATGGTTAGCAGCAATAGAAACACACAAGAATATGATCCTACAGACTACTAACAAGTGGTGGTGGTGGCGGGTGTCACAAATCCGTCAAGCAAATCTCAAATTCTTACCAGTTCTTACCCAGCAGCAGGCGGTGATCGGCAACCGTTGTAGTCAAAACTCTCAAAAGCTTGGATAGAGCGATTGCCACGGAAAGTCAATCGCACGACGTAGATGTATGTGGAGCTGGGAAGGCTTATAGTATGGTAGCAAAAAGGGTCAGCAATAATCAATTCAGAGATGCAAAGTTGAATAAACGCTCAACGACGGTACTGTGCTGGTCCTAGGCTAGACCGTGCTAGAGACGCGAGCCTAGAACACTAACAAAATCACGGCGCTGCACGGAAACAGGGGAAAAACACACTCTGGATTTTTTTTTTGCTCTGTTTTTTTTCCGCTCTTTTTTTTGGAAATCAGGGCAGCGACGACGGAAAAGTGCGACAAAAAATCACTATGATGGCGAGTGTCTCAAAAGACTCAGAACAACCTAAAAATAGGATAGGGAAAAAATATTTTCGGTCGCCGAAATTTTGGCCTAAAACTGCCGGGGTCTCGGACTGCTTTTTTCGAGGCCTACTCAGGCAAGGAAACACGAAACGGAATTTAGATGGGTCTCGAAAACAAACCTAATATGAAAAGAACTCGGATTGGTAGTGGATATATGGTGGTAGGATATGGCAGCGGTGGTGGTATATGGTAGCGGTGGTGGTATATGCATACAGATCGGTGGTGGTATATGGATACGGATCGGTGGTGGTATATGGATACAGATCGGTGGTGGTATATGGATACGGATTCAGAGCGGTGGTGGATAAGCAATGGTGGTAGATGGCAAGGCGATGATGATGGTGCGGTGGGGCGTGACAACTTATGACCAGAACTCGAAACTCTAAAAGACTAGACTCTAAGACCAGCAACTTGACACGACGATGCAACCGCAAATTCAACAAAGCAAAAACCCTAAAAAGATTATGCAAAGGCTCAGATTGGTTCAGATGTGATGATCTAACCCTAAATTTTTTTGTGGCTTTTTCGTGGACTGTAGGTATGAAGAACAGACTCGATCTAATCTACAAAAAACTGTAAAATCTCACCGAGCAACCTGGAAATCTGATACCACTTGATAGAGGCAAAGGTGTCCCGTCTTTCGATGAGATGGTGGCTATCATTTTGGAGGAAGTCGACTTTGACGATCCGACTACGAACGTGCGAGGACGTCGCGCCTTAGCAATCGCTAAACCAACTCCGAGAGGTTATCAATTGACCACGCCGGAAAGCACGATCAACTCCGACCACGAAGGTCTATTTCCTGCAGGCAAACGAAGAACAAGCAAGAAACTAAGATTGCAATCTGGATTTGCGAATATAAGAGGAAAGCTTTATTGATCAAGGTGGGGTTCTGTGACGCCTTGGTCTGGTCGTTGAACACAAATGAAGTACGCGAAGTTGCAGCTATGGCAAACTTTTAATCTAAACAAAACCCAAGGTCTAAACGGTGCCCTAAGGGCTGTATATATGGAGGAAGAGAGGGGGAATTTCGTGGCCCTTGGGGAAGGGGTCCGAAACCAACCCTATCTCTTGTTTCCCCACACATACGGACTCTAAAAACAGCCTATACTTATGTATTTCGAAATTACATGGGCCTGGCCCAAAAATAAGGTGACACAACACCTAGAATAGCCTCTGGACGAAATTTATGAAGTGGCATCTTGTATATTTCGTCCAAGGCTTCATTCACTCCTTATGGTGGCTTCAAAGTCCTGAAATCGTCACTTGTAACTCCGTTCTTGTTCCCGTTGCGCATGCCATCAACTCCATGCTTGTTCTTGCTCCAATGTTCATCCTTATCCAAGCTAGGCCCTTCATTTGTAAGCAAAACAAATGTATCCAATTTAGGCAGCATCATATTCTCATGAACATTAGAATCATTACCAAGAAACGGAAGTACCTGGTAATTTAATTGGCGTGCGCGAGCTCTAGTAATTGGTCCAGTATATGTAACAGTAGGGGCTGTGGGTGTAACAATGATATTGATGTCCTAATCAGTTGCCTGGCTATATGTCCACCCTAAACTCCTTCTACCGGTCATGGCAGAACGACTTGACAGGAAAGACCAGTTTTGTCGGTGATGAGGAGAGGAACTGTGAAGTCATTTTCGAGTGGGTAGTTTTTATAGCCCGTTGCTAAGTGTGAACACATATTAGTTTGATAGGTGTGAACAGAATTGCAATTACTTATTGCATTGTAATCTGCAATGTGACGAGAAACAAGGTCAAAATTTATTGATGGCAGGAGGTTGACCACGTGGTTGCTCGCCGTTGAGTCGGCTGTTTGCCACGTATCACACACATCTTGTTAAGTTGAACTGCTTACATTGTGTTCGCTAATTGAAAACAGTTCGTCCGAAAGTGAACCGTATGCCCTATATCACACACACCTTAATCGGCTAACCGCTTTCATTGCACTCCCTAATAGCAAACAGTTCATCGAGCGAACTATATGCCGTATATCGCATACACATTGATCCGCTGCCCGTTTACATTGTTCTCGCCTCATCGCATAAACAGTTCGAACGGGTCAACCGTGTGCCCTGGATCGCACACGCAACTAAAATCTGAACCGTGTTTGATGTATCATTCATCGCAAATGGTTTGCACCTTTTTTGACGGTTTTTTACATCCCCGTTTGTGATTAATGCATCGCACACAATTTCGTCAAAGGCTGATCATAGTGTCGCGTTAGCATCATCCTGCAGTAGTGACATGCTAAACCTGTTATGTGTCTGCTTGTTTCTTCTTTTAGAATGCTGACAGAATGATGGGGAAGAGCGCCTTATTAAGCAATGGTAAAGGAAGTAATGCATATAAGGTTCAGGATAGTGAGACATCCTTGTTGGTCTCCAACAAAGCTGATAAAGAAGCTAAGGAAAACTATCTTGAAGACAGAGAGACAACCCCAAAGTCCTGTCTTGGTTTAGTGTTCGAGTTACTGGCCACTACCGCTGGCACAAGCTATTCAAACTCACTGTGTGAATCAGTTCGGTTTCTTGAGTCTCAACTACAAGCTGAAAGACATCGACCAGTTGTGATGCGACAAGAAGCGGAAGGACTGCGGAAGTCCCTGGAGCATTCAGATGCGTAGTTTCTGGTGCAACAACAAGCGTTGGAGGATTTTAGCGCCAAACAGGACAAAGCTAATAAGCTTGCTAAGCTTATTGCCAGCATGGTGGATACCTAGGATAACGTTTCTTGAGCTCTTCTGAAGTTGTTTCAGCTATGGACTTGTTTTGCTGTCGCATTTATTTGCACTGGTGGCCAATTTAGACAGTCAGTGTATGTGATATGCTGCTTTGTTCCCTATATATGCACTGGTGGCGAACTTTGATGCCCAGTAGATGTAATATGTGTAATAGCCGTAATAGCCTAGCGTTGGTTGCTTACTTATTTACTTCCTTATTGTCTTATTTAGTTGTTTGCTTGTAGTCACTGAAGTTCTTTTTCCGCGTTTTTCTAGTGGCCACAATAACCTATTTTTGGTAACTAGGCCACAATAACCATGGCAACACACGATCTATTGTAACCATGGGCCTCCTATAGGCCGTAGGATCCATAGCCTTCTACGGGCCGTAGGATCCATGCGCCTTTTACGGGTCGTATGATCCATGGGCCCTCTATGGGCCGTAGGATCAATGGGCCTTCTACGGGCCGTATAATCATTTCGCCAAACATGGGCCGTACTATTCATGGACCATAACAGGCCGTTAATAGGCCGTATTGATAATGCTATGAAAACAGCCCAACGGGTTAACGTGCCACAAATGGGCCGATTGTAACCACGGGCTGAATTTGGCCCACAAACGGAACAGGCCAGTATCGGACCGTAACTAACGAATTCTAGAAATGAGCCCAAGAATAAATGTGCCCTTAGAAGGCCGAAAGTTAACACTGGCTGGAAATGGCCGACGGAATAATGGGTCGTTAATGGGTATAAAGCGATACACTGTTCATTATGGGCCAGTTTCATCTCGGGCCTTTAATGGGCCCAGAGTTACAAAGGGCCTCCTATGGGCCGAAAGACGTCATGGGCCATACATGGGCTGGAAGTTACAACGGGCTGGAATCATATTGGACGGCCCATGCGAACATGCCATTAACAGGCTTTCCATGGGCCGGCCCGCTACCTTTTGACCAAGTCAAACGGGCCGGCCTTTTACTGGAAAGGGCCTCTGTTGGGCCATGCTACGTGTCGACGAATCATAGGCACCTTCTGTCCAATGAGTGGATGACATCTGTACCAACGGTGAGATGACACGTGGTTCCTCTGGCCATTGAGAATTTTACACGTGGAAAATCCCCATTGGTCTAGGCTGTTAACGGGTTATCGATCCAAACCAGAACCCGATAGCTTAACGGCGACCCGTTATGATGGATGCCACGTGTCGGTCACCCTTGACGAAAGCACTTCTGTGACGCATGATTTATCATCATGGAAGTGGACACTTCTGTGATGATAATTTTGGTAATGTCATGTAACACTTCTACGACAGCACAGGTATGCCTATCTTGATTCTAGCACAAAATCGTCATGGATGCACAGGTATGACTATCTTGATTCTACTGTGACAAACACGTATCATCACGGAAGTGTATTTTTTTGTAGTGATGAAACTGAAACTGTTGTGGCACATCTTACTAAGTTGAATGATATAGCCACCCTATTTGCTCATGATGAGAAAATTTGCTACTATTATATTCTCAAGTTATTTCCATTCTCATTGAAGGGTGATGCTAAGATATGGTACAATACTCTTGCTTCTGGTTGTGTGCGTAGTCCCCAGGATATGATTTACTACTTCTATGAAAATATTTTCCTGCTCATAAGAAACAAGCTGCCTCACAGGAAATATTTAACTTTGTGCAAATTGAAGAAGAGAGTCTCCCACAAGATTGGGGGAGGCTTCTCAAAGTGCTGAATGCTTTGCCTGATCATCCTCTTACGAAAAAATGAAATACTTGATATCTTCTATAATGGACTAACTGATGCTTCTAGGGACTTCCTAGATAGTTGTGCTGGTTGTGTTTTCACGGAACGAACTATTGAACAAGCTGAGGAATTATCGAATAACATATTGAAAAAGTATGATTATTGGACTCTTCCCGAACCACCGCCTAAACCCACTCCAAAGAAGAGGGGTATCTTATATCTCAGTCCTGAAGATATGCAAGAGGCAAAGAAATGTATGAAGGAAAATGGTATTACAACTGAAGATGTCAAAAATTTACCTCCTATTGAAGAAATACATGGACTTGACACACCACCACCAGAGGTGGCAGAGGTAAATTCTTTAATCAAATTTGATGAAAGTGACATCCCTTACAATCACTACCGCACGATGCTGCTAATGCGACACTATGATCAGAGACCCTTTGATGAAACTGTGTGCAATGCATTAATCACAAACTGTGATGTAAAAAACCGTCAAAAAAGATGCAAAACATTTGCGATGGCGGAGACATCAAACACGGTTCATATTTTAGTTGTGTGTGTGATGTTGGGCTCACGGATGATCCATACGAATTGTCTACGATGAGACAGAACAACAGAAATGGGCGGCCATACCAAGGTGTGCGATATACGGCATACAGTTCGCTCAGATGAATTGTTTGCTATTACGGAGTGCAACAGAAACGGTTAGCCAGATTAAGGTGTGTGTGATATACGACATACGATTCACTCGGATGAACTATTTTCGAGGGAACAGAACAGAAACGGTTCAACTTAACAAGATGTGTGTGATATGCGGCATATAGTTCATGTAGATGAACTATTTGCGATGAGCCAAAAGAACACAAACGAATCGTGTAAACAAGATGTGTGTGATACGCAGCAAACAGCCCACTCGGATGAACTGTTTGCAATGAGAAATTACAACACAGACGGTTACTACAGTTAATCCGCGTTCGATTCTGTGTGTACAAAAAACTTTGAAGTTTGCAAACTAGTTGCTTGCGGTGGCTAGGAGTATCGCACATGATGCGTCTACGAGTACTCGTGTGCGATGATTAGTAAGTTACACATAGGTTTCCTTATGTTAACACGTGTGTGAATTTGCAATATGGACAATTAATATGCAAATGCCTTCTAGACATCGGTGCTGACCCCCACGTCCAAAACATGGGCGTCCTCTACTCTACCGCTCTACCAGGCACACACTTAAACTCAATGAACTGTGTACGATACAAATACTTTCCATGAAAATGTAAGAACTTGGCTAACAACATTTGAGTAACATATATATAGTGGTTACACTATTCGACAAAAGGAGGATCTTCGTAACACGGTTTTGACAACCATATGGTCCATATCTACATACTTAACGTAGTAACAACTATCACATTTTAAGAGGCTGAGGGCCAACAACCATATGGTCCATATCTACATACTTAACATAGTAACAGCTAGCACATTTTAAGAGGCTAAGGGCCAACAACCACAACTATCCGCTAGAAGCAGCTTGATCACGGCGACTCGACATCTCGTCAATGAAAAGGAAGAGCCCTCCCGTGCCTTGGTAGAGCATGAGTAGAACAGTGTCTCCAATTTTCCAATATGGATGCATTGCCACGACAAGCGAGAAGTTGTTAATTTGAATGCTTTCATTTCTGTGGGAAATGCAGTACCTTGCAATCACTTTGGCGTTATTAGCAAGCACAAGTGTAACTCGACCACGCCGGGAAATCAATCCAGGAACAGCTATAGCTGGCAATTTCTGTTGAAATGTAGAAAAAAACCAATTGTAACATATCATTGAAGATATTTTTTATGAGCATCAACATAAAAATAAGACTTTGTACCAGCGTTTTGTGCACACAATTGGTCTTGTTCAATGTGTGCACCATAGGTATAATTAATCTCATACAAAATCCAGCATTCATACGCTGTGCTATCTCTATCAGATTATCAACAAAGTTTATGATATGCTTCAAGTCCTTCCAGTGAAATTTGGTACGCTTAGTAACATACAGATCGTTCACTATGCATCCAACATATCCTGCTTAAAAGGTGGAAAGGTATTATTTATTCAGAACATGGCAGAAGAATATATAGTGCGCATAAATTGGTAAATAGAATTTGTTACTGCCTAGGAATGGAGACAGAAAATGAAATCACAATTGGTTGCTTAAATAGTGATCAATTAGTCAGAACAAATACCCCGATTTTGCTAAGTAATATGCCAGCATGGAGAAAGTTGAAAGGACACTAACCTCGATCAGACTTTGATCGGCTGATGACGTTGTAGAAGTAAATATCCATGTTAATTAGACAAGGATGTGGTGCATGCACTAGAATTTTATTGCCAGCTTTCAGTTCATAACAGTTAGACATTTTTCTCCAAAGGTCCGCATCAAAATAGGAGTTACCATCTTTATCAAGTTTTACGCTAACTGTCATTGTAAATCCATGCTGCGATGTCAATATGACATCCATGGAGTCATCAACAAAGTAGAGCTCAATATTTCCTTCTACTCCCGTTCTTGCAAAGCAAGGGATGTACTGCTTGAAATGAAAATTAAGATCGTAAGATATATTGAAATAACAGAGCAAGATGCAAATATGGGAGTAACTGATAGAACAAATCAATATATAGATCAAAGAAAAGTACAAAAATATATAACTAAAAAATATGTAATACAACAAAGATTTGATGCAAATATGAGAGTAACTAAATGAACAATACATCATAAATTTGCCTAATATAGGGGGGAAATCGGCTTCGACATCTAGGCTGCACGTGGCACCATACCTTTTATCCAAATGTAGCGACACACGGTATATGTTCACAAATTTAGGCCATGCCGACCGTGGTAGGGTGAGATTGAACATACCGAGGCTCCCTGAAGTCATCCGGAATGGTGAGATAGAACTTCATTTCCGACTGGGTGCGACCACACTTGCTCGATTTGTGCTCGCACAATGGACACATGAATGAAAACCCTCGAATTAGCAAGAAAAAAAATGAATCCACGGCGATTTCCGCCGGTTGATTAATAGTGACAGACGGATTGCGATAAGAGATGAGTGAATATTTTTCTAAATTGATTACTTCTCCATGAGAAAAATCCCCGGCCCAATCCTGCAGGAAACCCCAATCGACCAGAGTCTAGAATGTCGGTGTGGATAGGCGGCGGAAAGCGGTACGGGCGAAATCCCATGCCGTTTGGAGCACGACCTCCGCCCACCGATGACAGCCGTCGAGCTTAGGGTGGCCACCGCGATAGAAGTTGATGAGATGCAGAGTTGCGGAGGAGTCCGCGGCGAGTGGGTGGGGACGAAGTGGGCGAGGGTTTTATTTTTCCTTTTGCATGTGTGGGTGAACACACACGGTTCGTAGAGGCGACAGAGATGAATCGTGTGTGATAGTAAATCACCGAGATTGAAGGGGAATCAAATTTATTTTGTCCTTTGTCCATGAGTTTTTTTCTACGATGAACATAAATCCTACAAATCACCATGTTCGAATTTGGCACTTCTCCGGGTTCATTTACAATGTTTAGGGGATTATGTGCATTTTCTGGGCATTAATGCACGTAATTCAAATTCAAACAATTGGTACATGAAAAGGTGCACGAGAACGGTCTGGAAAACCATGATCCTACTATTTAGTAAATTCTCATGCCTTTTACATGGAATGGGCAGAGATTTCACGGAAATGTGTGGCAATAGCCAACCACAAACATGTCGTTTATTGTTTTTTCAACTGTAGAAAAATGAAATACATGCTTGAAAAACATGACGGCTCACATGGTGTCATGGTATGGCCTCACCATGCCCTGGTAAAAATTTGAGAAGGTTTGGCTTATGTCGTCATGCACACCATTCATAAATAAAACCATCACCGAGGGATTTTCATGGTTTCGAGGGGGAAATCACCAAGATTGAAGGGGCCGAGAATCCAAATTTCCTTCCTAGTTTTTCATTCAGTTTTTCTACAATCAACATACCCCCTCGAATGCAACGTGTTCAAATTGGCATTTTTCTGGGCTCATTTACCATATTTAGGGGATTATGTGCATTTTCTAGGCATTAATCCCCATAATTCAAATTCGGACAATCGGTGCATGAATAGGTGCACAAGAACAGTCTGGAAAATCATACTCATGGTAGTTAGTAAATTATCATGCCTTTTACAAGGAATGGCCATAGATTTCAAGGGAATGAGTGGCAATAGTCAACCACAAACACGTCATTTACTGGGTTATCAACCATAGAAAAATGAAATATGTGCTTGAAAAACATGACGCCTGGCATGGTGCCATGGTATGGCCTCACCGTGCCCTGGTAAAAAGGTGAGAAGGTTTGGTTTATGTCGTCATGCACACCCTTCCTAAATCGAACTATCACCGAGGAAGTTCCATGCTTTCAAGAGGGAAATTACCAAGATTGAAGGGGAATCCAAATTTCCGTCCTAGTTTTTCATTCAGTTTTTTTTCGAACAATCAATATACCCCCTCCAATGCAACATGTTCAAATTTGACATTTTTCCGGGCTCATTTACTGCATTTAGGGGATTATGTGCATTTTCTAGGCATTAATGCACATAATTTAAATTCAAACAATCGGTGCATGAAAAGGTGCACAAGAACGGTCTGGAAAACCATGCTCGTGCTATTTAGTAAATTATCATGCCTTTTACAAGGAATGGGCAGAGATTTCAAGGAAATGTGTGGCAGTATTCAACCACAAATGCGTCATTTACTAGGTTAAGAACTATACAAAAATGAAATACATGCCTGGAAAACATGATGCCTCGCGTGGTGCCATGGTATGACCTCACTGTGCCCTGGTAAAAATTTAAGAATGTTTGCCTTATGTCGTCATGCACGCCTTTGAAAGTGCGTTATATCGACTAGAGGGGGGGTGAATAGGCGATTTTTATGAATTCTTCACTGAGGAATTTGCTGGTGAGGAAATTCCTTAGCGAAGAACTACTTGCAGCGGAATAAGTACTCAGAAGTAAGCATAAGAGAATGCGTGCATGGTCATCATGATGAAATGAAGACAATCAAAGAGTACAGTAAGCGTAAACACATGATAGCACAAGATGAAGACAAACAGACCAAGAATTGAACTGAGGAAATTGAGAAAGTCTTCAACAAAGTCTTCAAACACGATATGAACGAACACTCAACACAAGAATGAGGAAATGAAAGAGTTGAGGAAATAGAACCAGTTAGGTTGGTGAATACAATGATTTGGTAGACCAGTTCCAACTGCTGTCTCGGTTATGCGTCTGGTTGGAGCGGCCGAGTATTTAAACTCGAGGACACACAGTCCGGACACCCGATCGGCGAAAGCACGCAGCTCGGGACACCAAGTCCTCATCAGATTCTCCTTGAACTAAGGTCACATGCACCTCGTCCAATCATTCGTGGTAAGTCTTGAGCGACTTCCAAACCTTCACAGACTTGGTCACTCGGCGATCCACAATTCCTCTTGGATGCTCTAGACCATGACGCCTAACCGTCTGGAAGAAGCACAGTCTTCAAAGGTAACAAGCGTAGGATCCACGCATGATCAATCTCTTCAGTGATGCTCAATCACTTTGGGTTTGTAGGGGTTTGGTTTTTGGGTTTTTCCTCACTCGATGATTTTTGCTCAAAGTCCTCGGAGGATGGGTTGCTCTCAAATGACAAGTGTCAAGTTCTCTTGGAGCAGCCAACCAGCTAGTGGTTGTAGGGGGCGGCTATTTATTGCCTAGGGAGCAGCCCGACATGATAAGACATAAATGCCCTTCAATGATATGACCGTTAGGTGGATAAGATATTTTGGGACAGTAGCCAAGAAGACAAAGAATCTGGTCGGAAATTTGACTCTCAAATTCCTCGGGGCTATCATGTTCCTCATCAGGTAGGCAATCCGCATTGGCGAATTCCTAACTCCTCGGTCAGAACAAATTCCTCGGTGACGGAAGAACTTCGACCACATCCTTTGAAGAAATTGACTGAATCAGTATGAGATTTCCAAAGGCTTCACTCGAAGGATTGGTAGGTGTAGGATTTTGAGTTGAGCATCAAATGGAAATTTTTCCTTAGTATTTCCTCGACCCCTTTAACAAAGACGGTGTTTCCTATGACTCAAGAAAGAGAAAAGCGAAACTACGAAAACAAAAGTCTTCACGCTTCATGTTCCTCAAATGAATACCAAGTCTTCAAGGTCACACCAATTACTTCACTTTCAAAGTCTTGAAAGTCTTCGAATATCAAAGTCTTCAAATCGAAGAACTTCATTTTAGGGGTCGACTTTCCCTGTAAATATCAAACTCCTCATAGACTTATAGACCTGTGTACACTCATAAACACATTAGTCCCTTAACCTATAAGTCTTCAATACACCAAAATCACTAAGGGGCACTAGATGCACTTACAATCTCCCCCTTTTTGGTGATTGAAGACAATATAGGTTAGGTTTTCAACGGGGATAAACATATGAAGTGTAAATACTGATATTGAGGAATTTGATTGCAAGATATAGAAGAACTCCCCCTAAAGATGTGCATAGTGAGGAATTTGCTTTTGAGGCAATACACAGTTGAAGAGTTGAATCATGGAGATCTCCCCCTATATCTTGTAATTCATACACGCATTTGACATATAATATGAAGAATTTGAAATGCATGATGAAATATGGTGACTGATGTAATTCAGCATGCGTGTATTAACATATAACGAAGAAAAAGCATGCAGAGGAACACATCAAAAGTATCAGAGCACCATCGGGTTTAAGATTACAACTCGATCCAATAAAGTTTCAGAAGAACGAGAGTTGTAACTTAGCAAAAAAAAACGCGAGTTTTAACGAGTTGTATGGGCATTAAAAATAGACCCGCTTGAAGACTAACTCAAATTTCTCCCCCTTTGTCATCGAATGACCAAAAGGATCGAAACTGAGGACTAACGCCCCTGAAGAATTTCAAGTTGATGAAGGAGCGCCAAATTGTCGGGTCGGTTGTCGTAGTAGGGCTGCCGCAGTTGTCGCCCAAGTCTTCATTTTCATTAGTGTCGCTGCGATGAAGAATAGGAGCTGGCTACCAAGGAAGGTACCTTGACCTTCTTGAATTTCTTCTGGAGGTACAGACCTACCAAATTCTTCCTTGAGACCCATTGTCTTCGCTTCTTCTCATTGTAGACATTAGAAAGAACAGCCCAAAAGTGCGGTTGAAGGTTTCATGGAGGTAGTATTGGTTTTTCTTCACTGCATTGTGTGTTGAGGTCATGTTGTGAAGAATTGAACCAAACAGACGCTTGACCCATTTATGATTGCGATCAACCTTCTGATGAAGACTGAGGAGTAACTCACGATCACCATCACCACAGGTGTTGTGGCTTGAGGATTTTGCTTGGCTGAGGTATTGGCGGCAGAGTCATGTGTGGCAGAGTCATCATTGGTTGAATAGGATGCAGCTTTGCAAAATTGACCATCCAATGGACGAATGCCTTCATCTATCACAACAGTTGCCTTTCCTTTGTCATCAGCTGAGGAAAATGTCCGTTTGAGGACTTCAATTGGAGGCAAGTAGCTGCAGTGGTTCGTAGTATCAGCCTTGTAATTGAGTGAAGACCTTGTCCCGATGAACCTCATAATCCATGGTGCATAAGGCTTCATTTCAAAAGGTGACATAGCGATGTTTGCCAGAGTCCTGATGAAGAAATCGTGGAAGTTGACCGGAACGCCATGAATGATATTGAAAAGCATATTCTTCATGATGCCAACGACTTCTTCATCATTTGAGTCATGGCCTTTGATAGGACTCATTGTCTTCGTCAGAATGCGATAGACAGTCCGAGGCACATACAGTAATTCCTTGACGAAGAATTTGGTTTGAGGTGCCTGTCCTGGCTTCAAAGGCTTCATCAGCACTTGCATGTAATGATTTGAAAGCTCAGGTTCGTTGTAGATGCAACGGGCACCATCAAGGGGAGGACTGAGAGGAAGGACACGAAGCAATTCAGTTGCTGGTGCCTCGTAGTGAGTATTTTCAGACATCCAGTCCAACACCCATGAGTTCACATCTTCAGCGTCTCCGGTGATGTGCAGCGTCGCATAGAATTGAAGAATGAGTTCTTCATTTCAATCACAGATGTCAGTGCATAAATTCAGCAATCCTACATCGTGAAGAACACTAAGGACTGGCTCGAAGCCTGGCAGAGATTCCATGTCCACATGAGGAATATGTGCATGATCGAAGACTTTGTCTTTGTTGAATAGCACAGAGGAATAGAAGTTGGCTTGACTAGCAGTCCGTAAACGCCTCTTCCTTATGCGAGCAGAGTCATATGGGTTGTAGTCATGAAGAATACATGCTCAGCCAAGAAATCTTCAGCCTTGAACTTTTGCTTTGTTGAGAATGGATTCTTTGGCTTTGGCAGTGGAGTGTCAGTGAGTTGCATCACGACCTCAGGAATCGCAATCTCAGGTTCTTCAGGCTGAGGAATTTCTGTTCCTCTTCATGTGCAATCTGAGGATCAGCAGCAGCAGGTTCATTAGCGCTAGTGGCTGGAATTTCTTCATGCATGGATGAGTTGGGATGAGTTTCTTCAGAGCCCATTTGAACTGTTGGAGCAGGGGACTGAGGAATCTGTTGGATTGGGGTGAAGAGTGGAGAATTGGGATGCTGACTTTCCCAAAAGTCATCGTTCATCACTGGCGTTGTGCTCCCAATATCCACATCTTCGTCTTCAATTTCCTCAACACCAGCCTCTTCAGCTGTGAACTGAGGCATAGGCGAGGAAATGATTGGTGTTGAAGGGATTGCATCCACTTCAATTTCTTCATCAATCTGCCTCGATGAAGCAGCAGAATGATTTTCTTCATCGTATCCGCTTGGGATCTCATACTCTTCACCAAAAGGAACAAGGTCCTTTGATGGAATGGAGGAAATTGGAACAACATCGATTGGATTTTCAAAAGAGCTTGTCATAGGCTTCATTTTCTTGGGTCAAGAATTTGAAGCAGCTGATGCTTTCCTTTTCTTCACTGCAGTTCGCTCTGCAGCCTTGGTCTTCTTCACATCAGATGCAGATGGAAGGATTGGAGTTGGTGTAGGCGCGGGAGGAGCTGAGGAATCTGGTTGAATTTCCTCAGGCGCAACTGATGCAGTTGCCCTGACTTCTTTAGTTTCTTCAGGCGCACCATTAGTGGAAGCCCTGACAATTTCTTCAGCGGCTGGAATGGAGTCATCAGCCCTGGAATTAGCATTGTCTTCAAAGAAGTTGAAAATCATCGCCGTGTCAGGCATGTTCTTCAAATAGGCCGAAAGCAGAGGCTCCACCGAGGAATTTCTTGTTGCGTTGGGGCTGCAACATTTGTGAACTTCTTCGTCAGTTGACGAATCTGACTTTGGCTCCTTGCCAATCAGCATAATAAGCATCAAAGTTTTTGTTGAGGGCTTGGATTTCACCGATCTTGAGGAGTTCCTCGGTTGTCATTCGACAACATTTTTCTTCAGCTTCTCTTTTTCTCAGATCATGATTTCTTGATCTCTCTGGCCTTATCATATTTCCATTTCTTCTCTTGGATGAAATGAGTCAGCATGTGACTTTGGCCAGGTGTCAGATGAAAATCAGGCATAGGTGTCTCTGGATCCTTGTGCTAGAGATCAATGTACTCGAGGATCGCCCTTGATCCAAAAAGCGAAAGGGCATTGTGTGTGCCTTTGGCTCTAGCGGCCCTTTCTTGTCGGTCTCGATGATTTCTCGCAAGTTCATCATCATCAGCTTCATCATCTTCAGTGGCACTTGGAAGGCGACTGCTTTCTTCTTCGGACTTGGCCGAGGACCTCATCCACTGTTGCCTTAGTCTTCAGAGTGGGGCCAGATGAAGAATTTGGTGCGGCTGAGGAACTTGCTGAGACACCAGAGGCAATAGAGAGGCATGCAGTCCTTTGGCACGAGGCCAGATGCACAGGTGCTGAGGACTTTGTCGGAACTCACGAGGACTTTTTAGGAGCCGAGGATTTGGGAGGAGCAAGAGCGTGATGAGGAATGTGCCGTGAGGGCATTCTTTGAGTAAATTGGCCGTGAGGGCACAAATGGTGAAGCACTTGGCTTGTGTGTGGGCTTCTTTGCCATAGATTTTCTTGGCTTGACAATGCCTTAGTGGCAGCAGAGCAGAGTCCTCATTAAATTTCCTCACTTTGCCTCCTTGGCTTGTCTCGCCAATTTGGCTTGGCGCTTGGCCCATTCTTCAGAAAGTCCTCACCACGCTTGATGTCGGTGGGGTCACTTCTTGGCCAGTGCCAATGGAGCTCTTGGGCATGGAGGATTCAGTCTAATTTCTTCATGTACTTTGGAGTAACATATCTGTACTCCTCCATTCCCTTGCCCATCTCCTTTCAATCCTCTGAATGCGCACCTTGCGCTGATTTTTGTTTTCCTTGCCAAACTTGGCTTCATCAGTGTGCAATAGTCAGATATGTCCTCGTGTATCTCGAAGCGATCATGACCTCGTGCCTCTTTCCTCCTTTCTCGTGGCTTCTTTCCTTCGCCATATTCTTCACCGAGGAATTTGAACAATCGAATTCTTTGAATAAGTATGCAACTTTTCTTCGAGGAACGCTGCAAATGAGTTAAGTTGATGAGAACCTAGTGATTCAAAGCAATGGACATGAGTACCGTGAATGAGCAGTATAGTTCCGAGGAATTTGGAGAGGTCATATGTGTTCTCAGAAGGTTTTTCAAAAAGAACTAGTTTGAGGAATTTGACGAGATGAGCCTTGAAGAATTTCACTAAGCGATCTTTGTCTTAGGTTCCAGAGTTGTATAGATCGAGGATCCACACAATTGAGAAATCTTGAAGAAAAATTATTGCTTAGAGAAACGAATCAAGAGCATATTTCGTTTGAGGTGTTCATATGTGTGAAGATTTGAAGAATAAACACCTTTGAAGATTTTCAGGAAGGTTTGAGAATCAAAGCGAGTAATAAAAGTAACTTTTAATTACCCGAACTGAAGAACACGATGAACTGAGAAGTGTAGATTAGAAGTTCGTCAGTTCAGATCTCCCACGCCCTAACTCGACGGAGGAAGATAGCTACGGCGGCGGCGGAGTGAAGATTTCCGCGGTCGGCGCGTGAGGAAGGGGAGAGGGGTATATATAGCCACGGTGAAAAACCGTTCGCCCGAAGATTTTGGACGAACGTGCCCTGACCCTTCTCATTCGCTTGACAAGTGTCACCCACGTACTGAAAAGTGGAGATTGTGTTAGATCGTGGGTGAATAGATAAGTTTATCGTGGGATGCGGAACGGTTTGAGCGGCAAAGCCAAATTTTTTGATAAGATAAGTTAAAAGTTCCGTTCGCAATTTCTTCACCGACAAGGACACAAAGGAAGATTTTGAACGAGTTTCAAATAGAACGCACATGAAGAATTTGTGAATAGCTTGGGTTGAGTATAGCATAGAGGGGAAGGGTCCGATCACATTCACTTAGCGTAAAAAGCAACTTGAAGAATTAGCCATAAGTGAATGTCAGAGAGGACATAAACCCATATATATATATATATATATATATATATATATATATATATATATATATATATATATATATATATATATATATATATATATAGTCAACGAAGAAAGACAACGGAAACAGTGAAGATTTTGCAAAGTTGAAGAATTTGAAAAACTGAAGAATTTCAACACTAAGGAAAAACTCAAATTGAAGATTTTCAACTTTGGTGGTGGCGTGACCCACCGTATAAGAATGATGATTTCATACACCGCTGCATAATTGTCGAGGGTTCTAAGAATCAAATTCTTCATTAATTTATTCACACTTAGAGTGTTATTCTTCATTGATTTAAGAAAAACTTCTCTTCATGTGTTGCACATCTAAGTCATCAATTTTGCATAAGTGTCAGGATGTGTGTCCTTTTCAAAGAACATTAGAAGATTCTAAGATATTTAGCTCACACCGCAACTTGCTAAATCTCTTCTCATCCAAGGGCATTGTGAAGATATTGGCTAGCTGTTCTTCAGTCTTCACATGCTCGATGGAGATGTCGCCCTTCAACACATGATCATGAAGAAAATGACGACGAATCTGAATGTGCTTTGTCTTCGAGTGCTGAACTAGGTTGTGAGCAATCTTGATGGCACTCTCATTGTCACAGTAGAGAGGCACATTCTTCACGTTGATGCCGTAGTCCTTGAGAGTTTGCTTCATCCACAACAATTGAGCACAACAAGAGCCGGCAGAATGTACTCAGCTTCCGCAGTGAGATGCGGTGATACGCAGTTCTGCTTCTTCGAGGACCAACAGCCAAAGATTGTCCGAGGAAATGACAAGTACCAGATGTTGACTTGCGGTCCACACGATCACCAAAGATAGTCGAGTCGTAATATCCAAAGTGAGATCAAAAGTAGAGCCCTTGGGGTACCATAATCCCAAAGTGTTGGTGTGTGAGCTAGATATCGAAGAATATGCTTCACGGCCTTATGGTGTGATTCCTTCTTGTAGCTTGAAATCAGGCACACATGCAAACACTAAGCATTATATCCTGCCTAGATGCACATAAGTACAATAAAGAACCAAACATGGAGCGGTATACCTTGTGATCAAGTCAATACCATTTTCATCAAGGCATAGATGGCCATTTGTGGGCATAGGAATTTTGACGCCTTTGCAATCTTGCATGCCGAATTTCTTCAGAACATCTTTGAGGTATTTCTCCTGAGATATGAATATGCCATTGTGTTGTTGACGAATTTGAAGACCTAAGAAGAATTTCAACTCTCCCATCATAGACATTTGATATTCGGGTGTGAAGCCATTCTTCACGAAGAATTCCTTCAATGTATCATACCACGCCCATGGGGCCTGTTTGAGGCCATAGAGGGCCTTGTTGAGTCTGAAGACTTTGTCGGGATTCTTTGGATCTTCAAAACCTGGGGGTTGAGCAAAATATACTTCTTCCTCAAGCTTACCATTGAGGAATGCACTTTTCACATCCATTTGATATAAAGTGATATTATGATGGTTAGCATAAGCAATTAATATGCGAATAGCCTCAAGTCTAGCAAATGGTGCAAAAGTTTCATTGAAATCAATTCCTTCGACCTGTCTGTAGCCTTGAGCTACAAGTCGTGCCTTATTTCTCACCACAAGGCCATTTTCATCTTGCTTGTTGCGGTAGATCCACTTTGTGCCAATGATATTATGCTTGCGAGGATCTGGACGTTTGACCGGTTCCCTGCACATTGTTGAGCTCGAATCGATATAATTCTTCTTGCATGGCTGAATCCACTCGGGCTCCGTAAATGCTTCATCTACCTTAGTGGGCTCTGTGATAGAGACAAAAGCATATTGCCCACAAAAGTTAGATAAATGTGGAGCTTTTGAGCGTGTGAGAGGACCTGGTGCTTCAATGTCATCGATGATCTTGTCAACTTGCACTTCTTTTGCAACGCGAGGATGAGCTGGTTGTCGTCGAGAAATTTGATCAGCATTTTCTTCAAAGACCATTTTCTTCAAAGATTATCTTCAGGTGCATCACCGACGCGTTCTTCACGCTCGGAATGAATTCTTCAAACAGATTCTTCAAGAGGGAATGACATCCTCAGTCGCCTTGAACTTGATAGATTCCTCAGGTGCTGGTTCATCTATCACAGAAGGTAGGTGCTCTCTTTGCGAGCCATTAGTTTCATCGAACGTCACATCTACAGTTTCAAAAATCTTGTAAAGAACATTGTTGAAGACTCTGTAGGTGTGCAAGTCCTTTCCATAACCAAGCATAAAACCTTCATGTGCTTTCGGTGCAAATTTAGCATTGTGATGAGGATCTCTAATCCAGCATTTAGCAATCAAGACTTTGAAATAACTCACGGTGGGTTTCTTGTCGTTGAGGAGTTCATAGGAAGTCTTCTTGAAGAATTTGTGAAGATATACTCTGTTGATGATGTGGCACGCGGTATCAATTGCATCAATCCAAAAACGACGGCGCTTTGTATTCATCGAGCATAGTGCGAGCCATCTCAACAAGAGTTCTGTTCTTGCGCCCACGACGCCATTTTGCCGGAGGAGTATAGGGAGCAGATAACTCATGAGTAATACCAAGTTCATCAAGATAGTCATCAAGCCCGGAATTCTTGAACTCAGTTCCATTGTCACTCCTGATGTGCCTGATCTTCACACCAAAGTTGGTTGAAGCCCTCGAGGAAAATCGTTTGAAGACTTCCTGCACTTCATGTTTGTAAGTAACACTGTGTACCCATGTGTAACGAGAGTAATCATCAACAATAACAAAGCCATGTAGAAATGCATCATTAGTGACTGCTGAGTAATGATTAGGACCAAAGAGGTCCATGTGAAGCAATTCGATTGGACGAGTAGTGGTCAGGATAGTCTTCGCTGGATGCTTGGCCTTGGTCATTTTTCCAGCTTCACAGGCTCCACACAAGTGATCCTTGAGGAATTTGACATTCTCAATGCCAATGACATGCTTCTTCTTCACAAGCGTGTAAATTCCTCATGCTGCGTGACTAAGTCGCCGATGCCATAGCCAGCCTTCTCAAGCTTTTGCAAGTAGACACACGGCTGGTTGTGGTCCTCAGAGAGAAATCAACAATATACAAGTCTCCTCTCCTAAAGCCTTCAAGACTTTGGAATTGTCAGCTTCCATGATCACAACACAACGATATTTGCCAAAGACAACAACCATATCAAGATCACAAAGCATTGAGACTGACATGAGGTTGTATCCTAAGGACTCAACAAGCATGACTTTGTCCATGTGTATGTCCTTAGAGATCGCAACCTTACCAAGACCCAATACCTGACTTTTGCCTTTGTCAGCAAACATGATATGCTTCAGATGTGACGGTGATAAGGGAGCATCCATCAATAGATTCTTGTCACCAGTCATGTGATTTGTACATCCACTATCGAGGACCCACTCATTGGCTTTGGGTTGATCATCCTGCAGATGAATTAGTGAAGAATATGATATCAATTTCATCAGGCAGTATAACAGATAAGCAGTATGAGGATGTGTGAAATGAAAGTTCATTTCTTCATGATTAGCCTCAAGGCCCTTTCGTGCAATGTTGTCGTGTCCCCAAAGAAATTCATCTCGACGTTAAGGCACGCCCGAGACCTGACCCTCGAAGAGATTAGTTCTTTTCTTCACCACCCACATCTGAAGGGGTGGCAAAGAGTTCATCACTCATGAGCTCCATATGAGAATGGTGGCATAGAAGCCAATCCATTTCGTTTCACATAAGAGGGGTTAGGGTAAGCATATGAATAAGCGTAGAAATTCTTCGAGGACTTATGAACATATTGGTTTGAAGAATAATGCACATATTCATAGCCCTTAGCTCTACCTCAAAAAATGTAGTTGTTAGCACGATGATAATCATATGAGGACTTTGATCCATGTGAGGAATTTGGTCCGTATGAGGACTTGGATCCATATGAAGAATTTGGTCCATATGAAGAGTTTGATCCGGGGTTCCTATTCTTCACAGGTGGTGTCATGAGGACATTCACCTGAAGACTTTCAAGGCACTTCTTGGGAACCCAAATTTTCTTCATAGGGGAACCGTTCCTCAGCTTAGTGCCAACATATCTAGCAAATACTTCACCATTCAGATTTTTGAACAGTTTATAGTTGGAGTCAAATGACTCATCGGAAGAATGAGGAGATTCACATGTAAAGCCAGATAAGTTAGATGGATCAATCGAGGTCCCTTTGCAAAGAACCCATGAGGTTTTGGGGTACCGCCAAAGCTTCCAATATGTTCCATCAACATTGAGTTTCCTCTCAAAGGCAATACCCTCTTTCCTAGGATTCCTGTTGAGGATCTGCTTTTTAAGCACATCACAAAGAGTCTGATGCCCTTTGAGGCTTTTGTACATGCCTGTCATGTACAATTCCTTCAAATTTCATCGTCAAGTGATACTAGCAATGTCCTCGGATGAGGAATTAGTGATAGCAGAGGGAGGTGAATAATTTGTAACAATAGAAGCATTTGAACATTCTGGTGAAGAATTAGCAGATTCACGTTCAATGCACTTTAAGCATGGAGGAACAAATTCTTCCTGAGAAGCGCTGATTTGTTGAGCAAGTAATGAATCGCGCTCCTTCTGAAGATCTTCATAACTCACTCTTAGCTTCTCAAGATCTTGCTTTCTTTGAAGAAATTCATAAGAAAGTTTCTCATGATCAGATAAGAGAGTGTTATGATGACCTTGAAGGCTGTCAAACCTAGACTGAAGTCTCTGAAGATTCTTCACCCAACATATCATCACTTTTATCTAGCATGTTTTGAACCTTTTCAAAAGCCCTTTGTTGTTTTACATCAATCTTAACAAGTTTTGAGTAGCTGGGCTTGAGATCTTCATCAGATTCATTTTCACTAGATTCAGAGGAGGTATATTTGAGTACCTTGGCACCCTTTGCCATGAAGCAATAAGTGGGAGCGTAGTCATCACTATCTTCATCAGCTTCACAGGAGGTCATTTTCTTGAGTAGAAGATGGACTTGTCGACGAAAGCGGTAGCGAGAGCCAGACTTGCCACACTGCACTGGATTCTTCTGATGCCTCCTCTTCCTCATGTTCCTCAGATTCAGCTTCAGAGTCCATTTCCTTGCCAATGAATGCCCGAGCCTTCTTGGAGCTGCTCTTCTTGTGAGAAGAAGACTTTGATGATTTTGATGATGAAGATTTCGACGATTTCTTCTTCTTCTTAGCGTCTTCAGAACTGTAATCCTTGTATTTCTTCTTCTTTAATTCCTTTTCCCACTGAGGACAATCTTGAATGTAGTGACCAGGTTTCTTGCATTTGTGGCATAGTCTTCTCTTATAGTCACTGGATGAGGAATCACCGCTCCTTGAGGATTTTCCAAAGCGACCACGCCTTGAGAATCGCTGGAATTTCTTCACGAAAGCAAATAGCTCCTGGCTCAATTCTTCAGATCTCCAAGGCACAATCAGATTCGCATACACAGCCTTGGCCTTCGTGGCACGTGATTTTCCATAGCTAGAACCATAGAGATCTCTCTTTTGACAAATTTGGAACTCATGCGTATTTAGCCTCTCGAGGATATCACCGGATCAAGTGACTTGTAGTCAAGACGCTCTTGTATCATCGGTGCGGAGTATCAAATGAGGAATCAAGCGATCTCAACAATTTCTTCACCACCTCATGGTCGGTGATGTCAAGGGCACCAAGCGCTTGAAGCTCATTTGAGATGTCGATGAGGCAATCGATGGTTTGTTGAACATTTTCATTGTCGAGTCTTTTGAAGCGGTTGAAGAGATTCCAAGAACATCAACTCGAGTCACGCTGAGTTGAGACTCCTTCATTTACTTTGGACAGCCTATCCTAGATAAGCTTATCAGTTTCCAAAGCACTCACTCTTCCATACTGTCCTTTACTCAGATGGCCACATATGATATTCTTCGCTTGAGAACCGAGTTGCTTGAATCTCTTCACATCGGCAACTTTCAATGAGGGTGAGACAGAGGGAACACCATTTTCCACAACATACCAGAGATCGTTGTCAATTCCCTCAAGATGCATCCGCATCTTGTTCTTCCAGTAGGGGTAGTCCGTCCCATCAAAGGTAGGACACCCAGCCGAGACCTTGATCATCCCTGCGGTCGACATAACTAAAACTCCAGGTGGTTAAACCAAAATCACACAGAACAAGGGAGTACCTTGCTCTGATACCAATTGAAAGTGCGTTATATCGACTAGAGGGGGGGGGGTGAATAGGCGATTTTTTGAATTCTTCAACTGTGAAATTTGTCGGTGAGGAAATTCCTTAGCGAAGAACTACTTGCAGCGAATAAGTACTCGTAAGTAAGCATAAGAGAATGCGGCATGGTCATCATGATGAAATGAAGACAATCAAAGAGTACGTAAAGCGTAAACACATGATAGCACAAGATGAAGACAAACAGATCAAGAATTGAACTGAGGAAATTGAGAAAGTCTTCACCAAAGTCTTCAAACACATATATGAACGAACACTCAACACAAGAATGAGGAAATGAAAGAGTTGAGGAAATAGAACCAGTTAGGTTGGTGAATACAATGATTTGGTAGACCAGTTCCAACCGCTGTCTCACCAGACGTCTGTTGGAGCGGCCGAGTATTTAAACTCGAGGACACACAGCCCCGGACACCCAAATCGGCCGAGCACGCAGCTCAGACACCAAGTCCTCACAGTATTCTCCTTGAACTAAGGTCACATGCATCTCGTCCAATCACTCGTGGTAAGTCTTCAGCGACTTCCAAACCTTCACGCACTTGGTCAATCGGCGATCCACAATTCCTCTTGGATGCTCTTGACCATGACGCCTAATCGTCTGGAAGAAGCACAGTCTTCAAAGGTAACAAGCGTCGGATCCACGCAGGATCAATCTCTTCAGTGATGCTCAATCACTTTGAGTTTGTAGGGGTTTGGTTTTTGGGTTTTTCCTCACTCGATGATTTTCGCTCAAAGTCCTCGAAGGATTGGTTGCTCTCAAATGACAAGTGTCAAGTTCTCTCAGAGCAGCCAACCAGCTAGTGGTTGTAGGGGGTGGCTATTTATAGCCTAGGGAGCAGCCCGACATGATAAGACATAAATGCCCTTCAATGATATGACCGTTAGGTGGATAAGATATTTTGGGACACCTGGCCAAGAAGACAAGAACGGTCGGAAATTTGACTCTCAAATTCCTCGGGGCTATCATGTTCCTCATGTGTAGGCAATCCGCCTGGCGAATTCCTAACTCCTCGCCGTAACAAATTCCTCTGTGGCCGTAAGAACTTCGTCTCATCCTTTGAAGAAATTGACGGAATCAGTATGAGATTTCCAAAGGCTTCACTCAAGGGATTGGTAGGTGTAGGATTTTGAGTTGAGCATCAAATGGAAAAATTTTCTTAGTATTTTCTCGACCCCTTTAACAAAGACGGTGTTTCCTATGACTCAAGAAAGAGAAAACGAAACTACGAAAACAAAAGTCTTCACGCTTCATGTTCCTCAAATGAATACCAAGTCTTCAAGGTCACACCAATTTCTTCACTTTCAAAGTCTTTAGAAAGTCTTCAGAATATCAAAGTCTTCAGTCGAAGAACTTCATTTTTAGAGGTCGACTTTATCTGTAAATATCAAACTCCTCATAGACTTATAGACCTGTGTACACTCATAAACACATTAGTCCCTTAACCTATAAGTCTTCAATACAACAAAATCACTAAGGGGCACTAGATGCACTTACAACCTTTCATAAATCGAACAATCATCGAGGAAGTTTCATGGTTTCGAGGGGGAAAACACCAAGATTGAAGGGGGATCCAAATTTCCTTTGTCATTTCTCCATGAGTTTTTTCTACGATGAACATACACCCTGCAAATCACCATATTCAAATTTGGCACTTTTCTGGGTTCATTTACCATATTTAGGGGATTATGTGCATTTTCTAGGCATTAATGCACATAATTCAATTTCAAACAATCGATGCATTAAAGGGTGCACAAGAACGGCCTGGAAAACCATGGTCGTGCTATTTAGTAAATTCTCATGCCTTTTACAAGAAATAGGCAGATATTTCGATGAAATGTGTGCAAATAGTCAACCTCAAACATTTGTTTATTGGGTTTTCAACTATAAAAAATGAAATAAATGCTTGAAAAACATGACGCCTCGCATGGTGCCATGGTATGGCCTCACCACGCCCTGGTAAAAAATCGAGAAGTTTTGGCTTATGTCATCATGCACGCCCTTCATAAATCGAACCATCACCGAGGAAGTTCCATGCTTTCGAGAGGGAAATCACCAAGATTAAGGGGAATCCAAATTTTCTTCATTTTTTGCCCTAGAGATTTTTTCTACGACGAATATACACCCTTCAAATCACTGTGTTCAAATTTGGCATTTTTCTGGGCTCATTTACCATATTTAGGGGATTACGTACATTTTCTAGGCATTTAGTGCATATAAATCTAATCCAGCTACAGCTGCACGGGTGTGATTTGAGGGACGTGGATTGCCGTTCGATCGTGGTGCATCCTACGGTGCACACGCATGATCCGCGTGGCTGGGGTCCCAGCCAATCATAACACACAATTGGCCCAGTGCACACTGTTTCCGGAGGCGACGAAGATGAACCGTGTGCGATAATGAACGAGCAAAATTGTAAAGCCAAATTTCCTTCATCGTTTGTCGCTGAGCTCTTAAAAACACCGCACTATATGGCTGCCCGGCAACTCCGCCCCAGAGCTCTCTCAAAGCGTCGTTCATGGCACCGTGGCGCACAGTAACTGGTTAGGAAGCGATGGCATCCCACCGTGCCATGTTCCTCGCAGCCCGCAACTGCACACATGGTAAGGAAGCGATGTCATCTCATTGCGCCGAGTTCATCGCCGCCGGCGGACACACAGTTACATGGGCGGGCTTTGAGGCTGCCATGGCCAAATGGGTTGTGGATCTAGAGGCAGCCAAAGCCGCACAGAAGGAGCAGAAAAGGCAGAAAGCAGTCAAGAAAAGAGAGTCCCGCCACCGCAAGAAGGAAGAGGCCACACGTCGTGTTGAGGAGAGCTTATCGAAGATCGAAGCATGGTGGGCTGCCGCCTACAAGGTTGGGATGGAGAACACTGGCATCTGTCCAGCATGCCCCGATGGCAGCATGTGAGAAGTAGTTAGTGCGTGTGTCGCCCGCAAGTTTGTATAATTAATTACGAGCATCTACCAGTACTACATACATAGTTTTAGAGCAAATTACCAGTAGTACTTTAAGTTGGTACTATCTATTATTAACGTACAATGTTGGTAAGCGCATCCTTTGAGGGTTTTGAACGTTGATTAGCATGTGTTCATTGAAGTTTTGTAGCCGCACCCCAGCCCTAAATACTCCTAAAACGTCCGCCCGCGGCCATCGGAGGAGACTAGAGCTGGCCGTAGCTGGTTTTTAGTCCCACCTCGCCGCCCGAATTGGCCGCGCACCGGCTTAAATTGCCGCGTCGGCGGATGGCAGCAAGCTTATCTCTTGTTTGCATAGGATCAAATCTGGCTATGCGAGCGAGGCATGTTGACACTTGGTTGCATTTCATAAACCGATGGTTGCTCATCAGGTGTCACCTTGCCTCGTTGATGTACTCTGAATAGTCCTGATACAATGAAAGAGATTTTTGAAATTAGGTGCGGTTGGAGATACTGATAGATATAAGAATTATTAGAAGATCACAAAATACACGGTTTCTATGGCATACCCGTGTGCGTTTTTTTGCGTTAATGATCCATAAGGCAGTCACCTGTGCGATGTTTCCTAATAAACCAGGTGTACCACTGACCAAAAAAATCAACTACACGTGTACATTTTTTTGGAGATGGGATCTGCCAATTATCTCTTTTCTCGCAACGAGTATTTTACGCGCTTCGTTCGTGTTGTGTGTTTCCCCCGCCCAATTTTCAAGTTTCGTAGTGAATTTTTCATTAGGCACGCGATTTCAGAATTTATTCCTCCCACCACATCCCCACCCATCAAATTTCCTCAGTATCTCCCCCTCCCCCTCCCCCTATCGGCAGCTCAAACCACTTCCGCCGCAACCACAGCTTCAACAAGATCTACGTTCTGCCCGAGCATCATCAATCCAGTCAGGCAACCCACCGATCTCTATCACAGCCCCGGCCTGATTGCTTAAATGGCGCCTGCGAAACATCCTCATGTCTCCAAATCCACACCGCCCCTACCTCTAGAGCATCGCCGCATAAGCCCAACCACATATCACGTGGAGGTCGAGGAGCTAATGGCGGTCGATGGCGTGATGGCCGTTGTGCGTGTTGACCCGGAGGAACGCCTCGCCTCCGCCACCGCCGACTTGGTGCAGGCTCTGGCCCAGATGAAGTGACCCATCGACTACCCCCCCAGGACTTACCAGGTATGATCTGACCAGCTCAATCTTACCAATACTGTCGGGGATATACCCCGCGATATGACCCGGCCGGAGATATGACCCGGCTGGGACTTGATGTTTCATTGGTGACCTGGCAGACTATAAGCCGTCGAGAACAGTTAAGCATTGTAACCCGGCAGACACAGTCATGTAACCCGACAGACACAGTCATGTAACCCGGCAGACACAGTCATGTAACCCAGCAGACATAGTCATGTAACCCGGTAGACACAGTCATATAAGCCGGATAGTTAAGCCGGCAGATGTTAAGCCAAACGGTAAGCCAGATGGTAAGCCAGATGGTAAGCCAGATCGTAAGTCAGATTGTAAGCCAGATTGTAAGAAGCCCAAGACGTTAAGAAGCCCATGGTGAGAAGCCCATGGTAAGACGTCAAAATAGGTTAAGTCTTAAGTCCGAGTTGGACTCTACATGTAACCCGCCCCTTCAGTTTATATAAGGAGGGGCGGGGCACCCCAAGAGGGGAGGTGGAATAATTGCTAGGTTAAACATAACTAGGAGAGCCGGCTTACAGCGATCCTCTCATGAGTATAATGAGACCTAGCCACAAACACCATGTAGGGTTCTTACCGGATGATGTTTCCCGGGGCCCGAAGCTGTCTAAACCCTTGTCTTGTGTTGCGTCTCTCGATTTCGCTCAACCCCTCTCAAGCTACAACATAGATGCATTGGCCTCACGACTAAGTCCTCACACTAGGATATCTGCCATGACAATTCCACGACAGTTGGCGCCCACCGTGGGGCCTGCACACGGTGGTGATGAGTTCTTGAAGGGATCTCTCCTAGGGTTCAAGAAGCTCGCGATTTCGTTGGATGAGGAAAAGCCGGCAAGTTCATTGTTTTGTGATCTGGAACATGGTTAACTTTGGAGCCATGGTATACAAGATTAAGATCCAAGAAATTAGGGTTGTATCTTGTGCACCACCACAAGTCGTCAGATCAATTTTGTAAACCGCCGCAAGCCGCTGTCTCAAGGCCTGCAAGAATTTCTGCTATAAGTTTCGAGGCTTACAGTAGCCGTGTCCGACTGCTATTGTTTCTGAGGTATAATGGATCAAGTTTTGAGCCGGCCGGCCATGGCGCACTGGAAAACACGGGCTTCCTAGTAATATTTTATGTGCTCTTGGACAGCCGGCCGACGGCAATTGCTGCAGGACTTATCCAAATGTAACTGCATGCAATAGTGCCAAAATCTCAAACTGTGTCAGGATCAATCGCATGGTGTGCTAATACTACAGTACGAGCGAGAGAAAGAGAGCCAGGATTTCTGTGGACATACGGAACGAGGATACAATCATTACAGAAAAGGAAATATGAGTATATACAGAAAGAGATTACGCCCGGAAGCAAGAACCTGATTGGTCAAACCTTTGATTGGTCAAACCTGTTTGATGGAAATAAACTACTACAACCGAAAGAAGGACGGGTACTCGGATTCTGACATCTCCACAGTCTCCGCCTCTGCTGCAGCTGCGGCTGCACCTCGACCTGCTCAGTTCGCCTTGCCGTCGACCCGCCGATGAGTCCTTATGACTCGCCCTCCACTACCGGGTGACCCGCCTGGTTGCCGTGCCCTGGCCTGAGCTGCTCGCTCCGCCTTGCCGTGAGCTCCCTCACCTGCGCCCTCTGCCGGCTCCGCCGGACTCGGCCTCGTCACGCGATGATCTTACCATGAGTCGGTGCCATCAGTTGAGCCGGCCTTGCTTCCGTTAGCCGCTGACCCGCCAGCTTCACCTTTGCATACTTCCGCCGCTATTGAGACCACGACATCGAGACGCGATCAGCCCGCCAACGCTTCCATGAGCGATGGGTTCCAATCAGCAGCACCGCGACCCGAAAGTGAATTATCCTTGATTCGGACTCCTCCGTTGACCCGCCCTGTTGATCACCGGGCCTCGCGTTAAGCCGACAATTCAATTCCACCATGATTGTGGTCAGCTACTATTAAAGCCTGCTACCGCCTCTATCTTCATTGTCGTGCTCTGGCTCACGTCGCCCGCGCCACTTCACCGGGAAACTGAATCTTCAACCACAGCCGTGTGGAACCGCCGTCTGACCAGTCTGTGCCTCGCATAGCCAGTGTAGTTCCGCTGCTGCTGTGGTCGTGCCTGCCGCTTATTCTGACGAAACTGACACTGTACCTGGCTAACTGAAGGGATGTGCAGTTGGATTTAGTGTTCAAACGGTGTTCAGTGTTCAGTATGTGCCCTCGCAGCAGAGTTTAATCAACATCAAACAACGCCGTGCAGCCGTGCCAAGGGTTGCCATCATCACCGCCAAAACCCGACGTCGCGGCCTCATCTTGCTGGGTGTGCGTCCGCCACCGCGGCCCCTCCTAGCTGGCTGCGCAGTCGCTGATCCTCGCCGCCGAACCCCTGCGCCGTCGTGGCCGTGGCATCAATGGTCTACTGCGGGCCGCTTCGATTTCCGACGAGCCGCTTTGCCTCAAGTCGCCATCGCTGGGTGACTCTACCTCCCCGGCTCACCGTTTGACTCACCTCCGCCTCTGCCGCAAGCCGCTCGTCGCAACAGCCGCGTCAGGCTAGCCTCGGCCTGCGCCTCGCCCGCAAGTCTGCTCACGAGCCACCACCGCCGGCGTGTCACCTCACCCGCGGTTGCGCCATACTTGAAGTCGCCCTGGACCTGCCTCGCTGCAGAGCCGCTTCGGCCCTGAGTCGTCTCCGCCACATGCGCCGACCCGCTCTCCGCTTCCGCCGCCGTCTCACTGCTGCCTTGAGTCGCTATGCCGACCGGCTTCGAGCGGCCACTTCCATGGTTGACCCGCCGTGTCTCGTTCTGACCCGGAGGTTCGCCTCTGTCATTGTGTTTGCTCCGCCTTGACACCTCTAAGCCGCCGATATTGCAGGTCAAGTCTCGGGAGTACTACAAGCTCGTTCTCAGCTAAGTCGCCGTGGTCGGCCTCCATTGCCGACCTGCCACGTCGAGCCCTCTGAACGCTGTCATCCGTGCACATTGGGTCATGGCTGCATCTCCATGCCGGGTCTGGCCATGTTCGAGACGCCCCGGGCTGCCTCGTTCGCCAATCGGCCTTGAGCCGACGCGGTTAAGCCGGTTGTGTCCCCGCCTTCATCGATCCGCCAGGCGCCTTGCCATCACCCGTATAAAGAGGCCCCTGGTTCTCTCCCGCCAGCAGTGTCGTTGTCGTACTGCGCGTCGCCTTCTTCTCTAACCAAGTCGTGCGCCAGCCTAACCTCTTCCCACGACCGTGAGCCGTCAGCACTTGTTGATTTCCGTGCCCGGCCAGACTCGTGTTCTCGCTCTCATCGCTGGCTCTCTTCCACTCCCGCGGCTGCATGCCCGCGTCACAATGAGTCGCCATCGTGCGCCGGCCGGATCTCGCTTCTGAACCGCTGTGTTTCGCGCTACTTTGAGTCGCCCTCGCGCGGACTCGCCCTGGCTTCGGTACTCATCATCGTCACGGCTGTGTTAACCCGCCTCGGCCTCGTCCCTGCCTTCAAATTGTCCGCCGTGAGTCGCCAAGTGGTTCCTGAACCGCTGCTTACATCTTCCTCTGCAGCAGTGTTTTGATAGAGCCTGACGTGCCGAGCCACTCCACCATCGAGGTTTCAAGCTACTATGAGCCGCCACCGGTGCTCTGACCCGCCGTGTCGAGCCACCGTCTCTGCTTCGTCTCACGTCGAGTTTCCGTGGCGTGTGGCTGCCGGGTTAGTACGCCCCCTTCCCCTGCAAGACTGGCGCTGGCTCCTTGCACCGCCCACATTCCGTTGCGGCCAGCTCTCTGAGCTTCCAACCCACCGTTGTTTCGGACGCACTTGCCGGCCTGCCGGAACGCCCTTCCTGCAGCTTCTGAATCGCTAAATTGCCTCTGTTGCAGCACTTCTAAGTTAGCAGTTACCTATCACAGTCTCAGCTACCGCCGTGAGTCGCTGCCGTGGTTTTGTCCGGCCGGGCTGCCTCATCTTTGATTTGCACGGCCACGGTCTTGACCCGGCCCCGCCTCTCGGTACCTCCAAGTCGCCCCCGCCGGGTCGCGTTGCTCCTGCTTTGCGGGTTCAGGAGAAAATGCCAACCCCAAGTACGGACTCACCAGCAGCCCAGTTTGACCAACCCACTATGTTTGATGGCCTTGACCCCAATGTCACTAAAGATACTTTGAAAACAAGTGTTGGCTGCTGCCAAAAAGAGGAGGATTTTGGAAAAAAAAAGAATGACCTGGAGGGTCCGTGTTGAGCTACTTTGATCAGCACGTTATGAGGATAATCTGTCGTCTAGACGAATCAGGTGAAATCCATCCGGTCAATTTTTATTGATACATTTTATTTTCTTCAAGAACAATTACTCTCGTTTGTGCAATTTCTTATGCAGAACAATTCTCCATAACAAAAGAGACCATCAAGCTATGGTCCTTGCCTACACCAGACGGGTCAATGGACAGGGTCAATTGTAACCCACCAAGGTTCAACATATTCCAGCAATCCACTGGTCATTTCATGATCAAGCATGGAGAGTCTCAAGCCAACTCCTCGAGTAGTCTTCAAACTCGGGGGCTATGATGACATGACTTAGTAAAACCTTGTGAAATTCAATTCCCCGGATTATTGGAGGGAAGATAACTCGGTTCCGGAGGCTACCGCCATATTGGTGAAAATTTAAAGGACGTCAGAAATTGCCGGCTCAAAATAAAGATTCTGGTTTGAAATCCGGTTTAAGAGAGATCTCTCTCCTACAAAGCACTAAAAGCTCTTAATGTCCGGTTTAAAAACCGGTTCAAGGGAAATTTATCTACCACAAAGCTTTGAAGCTCTCGAACCCGGTTCAAAATCCGGCTCAAGGTAAATTTGTCTCTCACAAAGCTTTGAAGCTCTTAATACCCGGGTTAAGAATTTCCGGTTCAAAAGAATCCACCTCTCGCAAGTTCAAGCTTTCAGGAAAAATTAAAGGTTGCCAAAAAGAATTTGCTGCTATGATGCAAACATGGGTATCCTGCCTTATGGGCTTATCTTGGTCACTTGGGGGCTTCCTGATCGTATTCGAATCATAGCTGTGAATATCCCTCTTGATCGGCGCAATGCCAAAACTTATGGTCACTAGGGGGCTTCCTGTTCAAACAAAGGTCGTATTCGAACCAAAGAGAACATAGCTGTCGGTACCCTCTTGATCGGCACAATGCCAAACCCACTAGGGGGCTTCTTGATCGCATCCGAATCATAGCTCAACCCCTTTGGGTCCGACGTGGATCGTATTCAAATCAGCGTCGTTAAACAACTCTCAAGGTAATTTGGGGCTTCCTGTTCAAACATAGGTCGTATTCGAACCAAAGAGAACATAGCTGTCCGTACCCTCTTGATCGGCAACGCCAAAGCCACTGGGGGCTACATGATCGTATTCGAATCCTAGCTTAACCCCTTTGGAACGGTTTACTGATCTTATTCGAATCAGAAGCCTCGATTTTTCTTTCTATTTGGCTTAAGTTTTTTGAAAACAATCTTTGATTTTATCTTGAGAATTTCTCGTTCAGATCTAAGTATAAGTGTGGTTTAAATTTAACCCGGCTTGGTTTTGGACAATAAGTCGCCAACATATGACAAACATCATACATTTGGAAGTGAGTGGCTTCTAAGGATTGGGTTATCACCCTTACTGCACATGTATCCTAAACCGGCAGTACGATTCAATATCACAGGATCCGGTTTCCCAAACCGGATTATATTATTCAATTCTTTAATAGCTACATGGCTGGATTTTTATTATGGTTATCAATACCAGTATTATGATGGAGGTCTTCAAAGTCGCTTCAGCGCAATGGCTATTATTTTATCAATGGGCATGATTTCTTTTACAATGGAGGAAATAGTCCCGAGTCGCTGCAGGCTTATGACCCGGCACTTCGGGGCTACATTATTCAAGTTGAGATTACATAAAATATGCAAATCTCATGTCACTGCGAGCATGCACCCTGACACTTGGGGGCTAATGTAAAGTCATTTTTTGATCAACTTATTGAAGACCCAACTCATCCCATTGTAATGAGCCGGCCCTTGGGGGCTACCAATTGCTTCTGTCAAAAATTCAAGGTACACAAGCCTCATGTTATTATATAGAACGGTCCACTGCTCAGTTAGTAAAGCACTAGGCTCTTAACCTTGTGGACGTGGGTTCAAGCCCCATGATGGGGGTTACATCATAAGGTGTTCTTTTCAAAGAAGTATATATAAAGTCCCAGCTCAATATCATCTTACTGAGCCGACCCTTGGGGGCTACACGTTGCTGTTTAAATCTACATGATCATATTTACAAAGTCTCTGCTCATTATTGCATAATGACCCGGCCCTTGGGGGCTACATTGGTTGAAGTTTTTATGAGTATAAGGCAATTACAAGTCCCAGGTTGCTGCAAGCATGACAACCCAACACTTGGGGGCTACAAGTGATATGAATATAATGGAGTTCTACATCTTCAAGCTGGCTGAAAATCAGATGAGTATTTCATGTCCAATGTTTTCTATTATGAAGCTGGTCTATTGACTCAGATTTTCTAGAAGAAGGAAATACCAAGGAATTAAGGATGATCAGGTGCCGGCTTACAAGAGCTTTTTAACCCGAAGCATAATTTTTCAAAATTGTTCTTGTGTTTGTTTTACAGGATTAGTTTAACATGGATGAATCCAAATTAAACTGGCGGCTAATGTCGGGGATATACCCCGCGGTATGACCCGGCTGGAGATATGACCCGGCTAGGACTTGATGTTTCATTGGTGACCCGGCAGACTATAAGCCGGCGGGAACATTTAAGCATTGTAACCCGGCAGGCACAGTCATATAACCCGGCAGACACAGTCATATAACCCGATAGACATAGTCATGTAACCCGGCAGACACAGTCATGTAACCCGGCAGACACAGTCATGTAACCCGGCAGACATAGTCATATAAGCCGGACAGTTAAGCCGGCAGATGTTAAGCCAGACGGTAAGCCAGATGGTAAGCCAGATCGTAAATCAGATTGTAAGCCAGATTGTAAGAAGCCCAAGACGTTAAGAAGCCCATGGTGAGAAGTCCATGATAAGAAGTCAAAATAGGTTAAGTCTTAAGTCCAAGTTGGACTCTACATGTAACCCGCCCCTTCAGCTTATATAAGGAGGGGCGGGGAACCCCAAGAGGGGAGGTGGAATAATTGATAGGTTAAACATAACTAGGAGAGCCGGCTTACGACGACTCCTCTCATGAGTATAATGAGACCTAGCCACAAACAACATGTAGGGTTCTTACCGGATGATGTTTCCCGGGGCCCGAAGCTATCTAAACCCTTGTCTTGTGTTGCGTCTCTCGATTCCGCTCAACCCCTCTCAAGCTACCACATAGATGCATTGGCCTCATGACTAAGTCCTCACACTAGGACATCTGCCGTGACAATTCCACGACAAATACCACTTGCAATGGCTATGTTTTGTACAGTTGATGTATTAAGCATGTTCGTGCTTTGTTTATTTCAGTACTGCACACTGTGTGATGTTCAAGTATTAACTGTCCAGCTCAATTTCACCAATACCAGCAACAAACTTACAATACATGACTCAGGATATCACTGGAGATGCTGCCCATTTGTCTATTTTTGGTGGATGCTAACCCTGTTGTACTTAACGTGCCTGTCCATGTACTTACGCATGGTCATAAAGGCCGATGCTATTGTCTGCCGTCGAGGTTAGCTGCATCCCATGTCTTATAGTATTTCATCATTTGTGCAATTGCAGTTTAACTTCTAACATTTACTGGTTGCCTGTAGGTACACATGTCAGTGGCACTGATCAATGTTTCGACCCGGAGGAACAACTCGCCTCCACCGCCGCTGACTTTGGGTAGGCTCTAGCCAAGATGAAGTGCCCTAGCAACTACCTCTCAGGACTTACCAAGTATGAACTCACCAGTTCAATCTTACCAATACCAGTTGCAATTAATGGCTATGTTTTGTACGGTTGATGTATTAAGCATGTTGTAGTAAACATGCCTAACACATTTTAGCTATTTCCCTACCTTTTTATAGACAACTGGGCCATTCTCTGCTCTGGCAGCTCCTGCCTTGTGATGTTTAACTCTGCCAATTGCATTTTTATTAGTACTGGTTTCAATGGCTATTAAGCCTGTTGTAATTAACATTTTTATCCATTTTTAAACAGTTGTATTTCAATGGCTAAAAACTTAGAAAACATGACTTAGGATGCTGTTAAGCCTGTTGCAATTAACATTTGTATCCATTTTTAATCTGTCCCTTTGCTACCGTGCTACTCTCCGCAATGAAGATATACTAGATATGCTGCCCATTTGCTATTTTTGGTGGATGCTAACCCTGTCGTACTTAACATGCCTTTCCATGTACTTACGCAGGGCCATAACGAGCGATGCTGTTGTTTGCCATCGAGGTTAGCTGCATCCCATGTATTACAGTATTTTACATCATTTGTGCAATTGCAATTTGGCTTCTAACATTTACTTGCTTCTTGTAGGTACACATGTCGGCGACACTGATCCATGCTTCGACCCGGAGGAAGAGCTCGCCTCCACGGTCGATGACTTTGGGCGGGCTCTGGCCAAGATGAAGTGCCCGAGCAACTACCTCTCAGGACTTACCAAGTATGAACTCACCAGTTCAATCTTACCAATACCAGTTGCGATTAATGGCTATGTTTTGTACGGTCGATGTATTAAGCATGTTGTGGTAAACATGCCTAACACGTTCTCTGCTCTGGCAGCACCTGCCTTGTGATGTTCAACTCTGCCAATTGCATTTTTATCAGTACTAGTTTCAATGGCTATTAAGCCTGTTGCAATTAACAGTTGTATCCATTTTTAAACAATTGTACTTCAATGGCCACAGACTTAGAAAACATGACTTAGGATGCTGTTAAGCCCGTTGCAATAACAGTTGTATCCATTTTTTAATCCGCCCCTTTGCTACCATGCTACTCTTTCGCAATGAAGATATCACTACAGATGCTGCCGTTTTATTACCATTTGCTATTTTTGGTGGATGTTAACCCTATTGTAGTTAACACTGGCTTTCAATGTACTTACACGGGGCTACAATGGGCGATGCTTTTGTTTGCCATCGAGGTTAGCTGCATCCCATGTCTTATACACCATCTATTCCTAAATATAAGTATTTTTAGAGATTCCAATATAGACTACATACGGAGCAAAATGAGTGAATCTAGATTCTAATCTAAACTATATCTATAATTCTATATACATCCGTATATAGTTCATATTGAAATCTCTAAAAATACTTGTACTTAGGAACGTAGGTAGTTGTATTTTACATCATTTGTGCAATCTCAGTTTAGCTTCTGACATTTACTGGTTGCTTGTAGGTACACATATGAGCGGTACTAATCCACGCTTCGATCCCTTTTGCATATGGGGCAATGAGGTATTTATGAACAAGCGTCAAGTGAGAAGCTAAGAAAGATTGTTAGGCGAAAGAAATGGGTGATGGGAATTAATCTCTTTATTTACACTTTGTCCAAGACAACAGTGAACTTTAGGATGGTAAGTAATGTGTTGCCTTTTCCCCCTATGCACAACAAGTTATTCTATTAGACCTCAGTATCTAATTTTTCTCTCTTTTCGGTGGTTTCCGAAGCTACTTACTGATGATTACCTGGCAAACTACATGACCGGACTGGAGGCAACTAAGGTTAAATTATATAATTCATGCTACTATGATAATGCTCTAGAAGTCTTCCTAAAGGCGGTGAAGGATGGGCAGGCGATCGACACAAGGGTTGGACAAAAGTTGTTCATGCCTATGGCATGCAGGAAGGGACATTATGGGCATTCCGCTTCTTCAACACCATCGGCAGTCACAATGATTTACACTTGTCTCTTCACCTTTACCGCCTCTAAATATCGTGGTTCATCGTTGTCGGGGATATACCCCACGGTATGACCCAGCCGGAGTTATAACCCGAGTGGGACTGGGTAAACCGGCAGGTGTTAAGTCAGATGATAACCCGGCAGGTGTTAAGTCAGATGATAACCCGACATGTTTTAAGTCAGATGATAACCCGGCAGGTGTTAAGTCAGATGATAACCCGGTAGGTGTTAAGTCAGATGATAACCCGACAGGTGTTAAGTCAGATCATAACCCGACAGACAATCATAACCCGGCAGACAATCATAACCCGACAGACAATCATAACCCAGCAGACCATCATAACCCGGCAGACAGTCATAACCCGACAGACAGTCATAACCCAACAGACAGAGTCGCCTGGGGTTAATAAGCCCGAGACGTTATGAAGCCCAAGATGTTAAGAAGCCCATGAAGAGAAGTCAAAATAGTTTAAGTCTTAATCCGAGTTGGACTCTACATGTAACCCGCCCCTTCAACTTATATAAGGAGGGGCAGGGCACCCCAAGAGGGGGGAGAAAATCTTAAGGGCTAGACATAACTAGGAGAGCCGATTTACGGCGACTCCCTGGTGATGATAATGAGACCTAGCCACAAACAACATGTAGGGTTATTACCGGATGATGTTTCCCGGGGCCCAAAGCTGTCTAAAACCCTTGTCTTGTGTTGCGTCTCTCGATTCCGATCAACCCCTTCAAGCTACCGCATAGATGCGTTGGCCTCACGACTAAGTCCTCTCACTAGGACATCTGCCGTGACAAATCCACGACAGTTGGCGCCCACCGTGGGGCGTGCACACGGTGGTGTTGAGTTCTTGGAGGGATCTTTTCAGGATCGAGAAATTTGTAATTTTTCTGATGAAGAAGAGCCGGCATGGAACAATCACGCAGGGTAACTTGGGTTCGCATAAACCGCGAAGCGGAGCCGTTAATGTTCATCGTGTTAAGATCAGATTCATGATTAAGCTTCAGAGCAGTCAGCTTTTTCCTTCTTGGATTACGAGACTTATAGGCTGGGACGGCAATCCGGCGCTGTCAGCTGCTGCGTCTCATCGAAACCAACTACGACCCAGACGAGGAGTCAAAACCCGCTGGGTTGACCCGCCGCGTCCCTCTGCTTTGGGCCGCCCTGACGGTTTCCGTGTTTGTGACCCGGAAAAGACGCCACGACCCGTGGCTGGACTGGACTCCGCCTTTTGTCTGAGTCACTGATGCGCCTCATCTCCCGTCCGAGTCGTCATCGCCAAGTGACCCGCCTCGCGCTTCGTCTGCATGCACCGTGCGCCCGACTGGTTCTTTGTCAAATCTGAGACAGCTAGTTATATTTGGCTCTTGGTCCGGTTTAAAAAAACGGTGTAACAGTGACCCGGAAGGGGGTTATCCAAACACCACGACCTGGAGAAGGAGTCGGGCATGCTTCTGCTTCTTGCTAGCTTCGCTAGCCCCTTCAGGTTGATGTTCTCCGCTTCCACCGGCAGCGAACTGGCAAGCCGTTGAGTCGCCATCTCCAAGCAGGAAGGCCGCCGTGATCCCCGGCTGCCTCAAAATCGCCACCGTCGATGTACCGGGCCAACCCACCATCTGTCGCAAGATGCAAACCGCCCAAAACGCCGCTGATGCGGTGACCCGCCTTACCATGGGATTCGACTCGCCTCTGCCGCCCGCCGGTTTTCACATTCGCCGGAGCTTTGAATCGCCCATCACGTGCTAAACCGCCGGGCTCCATCGCCTCGAAATCGCCCGCTACTGTGGCCTCAAGCTGCCCTTGCTCGCCTTGACAGAAAGCTACTTCCGCCTTCGCGCCGCCCTTGCTGGAGCGGCCTCGAACCACCGCTGCTCTAATCCGCCGTGCCTGCTGGCGCCCGTGCCTGCTGAGTCGCTGCGCTTCAGCCCCCAACCCGCTGGTGCCTCTCCAACCCGCCGCCGGTCGAATAGCCGCGCCGGTCCCGCCTCTGAACCGCCACCATTGACTCCGCCTCCTCACGAGCCGCCTTTCGCGGTCGCTACTTCCGCCTCCTTCTGGGTCACCTCCGCCCAAGACTGGCGCCGGTTCCGCCCTGCGCGGCCGTCCACTCCTCCGGCGCCTCCTGACTCGACCCGCCCTGACCTCGCGCTGCCGAGCAGGTGTTGAACCGCTGCTTCCGCCCCAGTGACCCGCCGATGTGGCCTTGAACTATTTTCGCTCGCCTCGGCAACAAGCTACCTCCGCCGCGGCAGTGTTCCACTGTCTGACGCGCGCGCTGCTCCGACCACAAGCCGGCCCTGAGTCACCGTCGGTGCAGGCTGCCACTCCAACCCGCCGCGGCAGCGGGCACACCTCGTTGACCCGCCGGAGTGCCCTCGATGTGGCCAGTTCATCTCCGCGCCCGAGACGCCGCTCAAGCAACCAACACAAGCCGGCCCTCCCCCGCCGGATCTCCTCCGCCTCCGCATTCAGACTTGTCGCGCGCATCCCGTGCTTTTCTTGCTGCCGCCCATCACGCTAGTGTGGCCTCGCCGTCGCTAATGCCCGCGGCTCGGTGTCAAAGTTGCTATCGCTGACTTGCCAAGTCACCGCGGCCCCTCTGCTGCATCTCAGGTCGCGCTGCGGGTCATCCCCGCCAAGTTGCTGAACCGCCGCCGGGTCAAGCCCCTACTTCAAGCCGTCTTCTTTCTTGTCGGATTGGGGGCCCGCCTTGGTCTGGCTTCTCCGTGAAATCTTACCGCCTCCACCACCATGAGCCGCCGCGGGTGAGCCGCCTTCAGCCACAGCAGCACTAGCCCATGCTGCCTCATCTACAGCGGAAAGAGTGCTGCACTCCGAGCTGGCCGGTTCCTCCTCGCCGGCTTCGCCGACGAGCCGCTCCGTGTGTGACAGAACCTCCGGATCGCCCCAGTGTAGGTTGAGCCACCAAGTGTCAGCCGCCAGCCATCTCCTCAACCGCCACACCCGTAGCCGGTTGACCCGCCACCACATCCGGTCTTTGCCTCGCGCGCCTCTAGCTCGTCGGGCCGCCCGAGTTGCTGTTCTGGCCCGCTCATTGCTTCACCTCGGCGTCAAGACCCCGCCTCCGGCTGCGCCCCTACGCGTTTCCCTGTCAACTGCTAACTAAAGAAAAGGGAATTGGGAGCCAGTTGGAGGGCTACAAAAAAAAGTGGATCGGTCAACACAACTCGAAAGATCTGTTCAGAGTCATCCAGCTTCGGTTCTGCTGTGTCTAGTCAGCCGCCGCCTTGCCTCAAACGGAGAGAGTGGCTTAAAAATGGTGCTATATATGGATCACCCGTCATTTAAACGAACCAGGTGCTGTCCTTTCTATGTATTTTATTAGTACATATTAAATTGTGGGAGAACAATTACTCTGGTCTATGGTATTTTTTCAGGACCATTATTCTTTACGAAGGTGACGCAAAGGGGGATGTGCTGAACATTATTTTTTGCACTAGCACTTGTTCCGTGCCGTGATGCTCGATGGATACATACCTTCACCATGGTGATGATCAACTCCGCGGTGGATAATTTCTGGCCTAACATATCAGGTGAAATTCATCCAGTATATTTTTATTATATATTGCTTTCTTTAAAAGAGCAATTACTTCAGCGTGCAAAATTATCTAATGCAGGACCCTAAACCGGCATATTGGTGCAAATTTAAAGGCCGTCAGAAAATTTCTGGCTTAAAAAGAAGGATTCCGCTTTAAAATCTAGCTTAAGGGAAAGCTGTCTCCCATAAAGCTTTGAAGCTCTCAATATCCGGTTTAAGAATTTCTGGTTCAAAAGAATAATCTCTTGCAAGTTCGAGTTCTTAGGAAAAATTAAAGGGACCAAAGAGAGTCTGTTGCAAAAGCATAGCTCAAACATAGGTGCCCCTTGAGCACATCTCACAAAATCACTTGGGGGCTTCCTGCTCATCGAGCATAGCTGTGAATATCCCTCTTGATCGGCTCAACAACACACTCGTAAGTATGTCACTTGGGGGCTTCCTGTTCAAACATAGGCGTATTCGACCAAAGAGAACATAGTGTTACTACCGTTTAACCAGGTTTGTTCAAACATAGGCGTATTCGACCGAAGAGAACAAACTCTAACCGGGTTATCCTGCCTGTATGCCAGATGCTTCTCCATCAGGTAATCCTGATTGACCCACCGAACTCTTAACAGTCAATCTTTTAAAAGACCCTGAACTAGTAAAGGTTAAAATGCCGGTTTGTCATGAGAGGGCACGACTTACAGATAGCAAGGAGAAGCTCAGGCTGATAAAGCCGCCTTCCTTGAAACTTGGGTAAGTCGTCCTATGATGCATGATGCTACTCTAACCCCGCGTACTCCTGATAAGTCTATCTTTAAATAAGAACTGAACTTATCCGGGTTAAAATGTCGATTGGATCAATGAGGGCCGGCTCACAGAAAGCGCGTACCTTCCAGTGGCTAATGCTAGTTTCATTGAAGAAGAAAATTTTGGCTTGGCGGCCTATGAAAGCTTCGAATTTTTTCTCTTGATTTTCTTTAAAAGTCTTTTTGCGTTTTCTCTTATGACATCGTCATACACGGTTGCAAACCAATCAGGCTTATAATGCCTTATGAGTCATATATGACATTATCCGGTGTTTATTAACCCGGCCTAGCTTTTGACTCTAAGTCGCCAGTATATGATAATAGCCCAACTTGGCTGGATTTTCATGATGATATTGAATGATTGAGGTTTTCATACGAAATTATATTATTCAAATCTTTAATAGCCAACATGGCTGGATTTTTATTATGGTTATCAGTAACCAGTATTATGATTAAGGTTTTCAAAAGTTGCTTTAGTGCAATGGATATTATCGATGGATATGATTTATTCTACAATGGAAGGAATAGTCCCGAGTCGCTGCAGGCTTACGACCTGGCACTTGGGGGCTACCTTATTCAAGTTGAGATTACATAAAATATGCAAGTCTCATGTCGCTGCAAGCATGCACCATGACACTTGGGGGCTAATGCAAAGTCATTTTTACTAGCCTTATTAAAGACCCGACTCATCACATCATAATGAGCCGGCCCTTGGGGGCTACCAATTGCTCCTGTCAACAATTCAAGGTACACAAGTTAAATCCATTATATTGAAGGGTCCATTGCTCAGTTGATAAAGCACTAAGTTCTTAACCTTGTGGATGTGGTTTCAAGCCCTACGATGGAGGCTACATTATAAGATGTTATTTTCATTGAAGTATATATCAAGTCCTAGCTTAGTATTACCTTAATGACCCGACCCTTGGGGGCTACACATCACTGCTCAAATCTACATGATTATATTTACAAAGTCCCTGTTCATTTATGTATACTGACCCGGCCCTTGGGGGCTACACTGGTTGAAGTTTTTATGAGCATGAGGCAATTTCAAGTCCCAGGTTGCTGCAAGCATGACAATCCGGCACTTGGGGGCTACATATATGGAGTATTCAGTGTATGACTCGTGACTGAGATAAACAAATCATATGTCTTCAAGGCTGTGACATTTATATTGAAGCAAGTCTTAAGCTGTTGCTACGCTACCTTCTTAAGACTTGGGGGCTACAAGTGATAGGCATATAAGACGTATATTTTCAAGCTTGATGTTGACTACAATTATGACCTGGTGCCATCAATATTTATAAACCGACAATTTTGGCTATGATAAACCGGCAAGTTCTACATCCTTAAGCCGGCTGAAGATCAGATGAGGATTTCAAGGACCAATATTTTAGTTAAGCATTGGGAGCTGAATCACATGAATTATTCTTCACAATATTTCTCTGTGACAAACCAAATGTCAGCAAGTTGATTATGAAGCTGGTCTATTGACCCGGATTTTCTAGAAGGAAATGACAAGGATGCTCAAGATCAGTTTAACATGGATAAATCCAAATTAAACTGGGGGGCTAATGTCAGGGATATAACCCACGGGATGACCCGGCCGGAGTTATAACCCGGCTGGTCCTTGCTAAACCGGCAGGTGTTAAGTCAGATGATAACCCAGCAGGTGTTAATTTAGATGATAACCCTGCAGGTGTTAAGTCAGATGATAACCCGACAGGTGTTAAGTCAGATGATAACCCGCCAGGTGTTAAGTCAGATGATAACCTAACAGGTGTTAAGTCAGATGATAACCCGGTAGGTGTTCAGTGAGAACATGACCCGGCAGACAATCATAACCCGACAGACAATCATAACCCGGTAGACAACCATAACCCGACAGACCATCATAACCCGGCAGACAGTCATAACCTAGCAGACAGAGTCACGTGGGGTTAATAAGCCCGAGAGTTATGAAGCCCAAGATGTTAAGAAGCCCATGAAGAGAAGTCAAAATAGTTTAAGTCTTAATCCGAGTTGGACTCTACATGTAACCCGCCCCTTCAACTTATATAAGGAGGGGCAGGGCACCCCAAGAGGGGGGAGACAATCTTAAGGGCTAGACATAACTAGAAGAGCCAGTTTACGGTGACTCCATGGTGATGATAATGAGACCTAGCCACAAACATCATGTAGGGTTATTACCGGATGATGTTTCCCGGGGCCCGAAGCTGTCTAGAACCCTTGTATTGTGTTGTGTCTCTCGATTTCGATCAACACCTTCAAGCTACCTCATAGATGCGTTGGCCTCACGACTAAGTCCTCACACTAGGACATCTGCCGTAACAAATCCATGACAATCATAGTTAATTACTATCTAATCCTGTAATTACTGAACATATTGTACTGAAAATTTTATTTATGGATTCGTTGTTGAACCATTGTGCTGAGAATTTGAATTCCACGTTTCACATTTCAAAATTTCCAATTCAAATAATAATTACAGGGAAAAATAAAATTATACAGGAGCAAATAAAATAATGTGCACACGGTTAGAAAGAAAACAACGTGTGCAATGGAAAATAGAGAACGTACGGTTCTTTGACGTGAAACGTTTGCGATGCCCGATGGATGCACACAGGATTTTGTCTCATGTGCGTGTGTGATTCATGGTAGTACGGCAAACATTTCAAACCAGTGTGCGTGTGTGATAGGAATATCAATCGCACACAGTTATGAAAATGGACATGTTGGCGTTAGTAGAGGCACAACACACATTTTACATTCTTGAGCTGTGTGCGATAACGTACCTATCGCAAACATATCGGTGGATTAAATATCGATGTCCACCTTTTTCACACAACTATAGCGGCGTAGTCATTTGGGATGTCTCCCGGATCAGAAACGTAATGACGAGATGTAACGTGTGGGACTGGAGCGGCTTCTCATATGTTTATTCTATGGCGATCGTCAGTAGCCACTCGCCTATCCCCGACAGGTTTTGGGTCATGTGGGAAGGACCCCCCTATCGCAGTCACTCACTTGGAGACGGTTCCAAATGCCGTCGCGGAAAGGGGTTAAAAACCATTTGTATAGTACCTTACGGTACCAGTGAATAAACATCCTAGTCAATGCCTTTATGAGTTTGATAACTACATTAGAAAAAAAGATCACTTTAATGCAAATGTTATGAAACAATTGAAATACAATTATGATATGATTGCTCGCTTGAGTAACTTGTTATTTAGAATCACTAATGATGTTAGAGGTGTAGGAAAACATGCCTCTATGGTTCATACCCAGCTAGAACAAGTTGCTAAATCACAAAAAGAAGTGCTTGATGAATTGAACAATAATATAAATGATCATGCTGTTAGAGTAATGACTAGAGGAGGTAGAATGACTCAGGAACCACTTTATCTTGAGGGGCATCCTAAAAGAATTCAACAAGACTCTGGAAGAATTAACACCGATGCACCTAATCCTTCTAAAAATAAAAATTAAAAGAAAAATGATAGGACTTTGCATACCTCTAGTCAACCTGAAATAGAAAAACCTCCCGAAGCTAATAATGATGTTTCTATTTTTGATGCTGAAACTCAATCTGGTAATGAACATTCATCTACTGATAACGAAAAAGATAATGACGATGTTCATGAGGACACTAAACTAGACTAAGATAAAGAACCAGATAAGAATGTTGAAATAAAACCAGCTATGCTTGCTAATTATTCTTTTAAGGATGGAGTACCTAAAAAACTTGGAGATCCGGGAATACCAACTATACCTTGCTCCATCAAAAGAAACTATGTGAAAACTGCTTTGTGTGATTTAGGAGCTGGTGTTAGTGTTATTCCTTTCTCCTTATATAACAGACTAGATTTAAATAAACTCACTCCTACTGAAATATCTTTGCCAATGGCTGACAAATTAACAGCCATACCTATCGTTATTTGTGAGGATGTGCCCGCTGTTGTTGCAAATGTTATTATCTTAACACACTTTGTTATACTTGAGATGCCCGAGGACGACAACATGTCGATTATTCTTGGTAAACCCTTTTTGAATACTGCAGGGGCTGTTATTGATTGCAATAAAAGCAAGATCACTTTTCATATCAATGGTAATGAGCATACGGTGCACTTTCCAAAGAAACAATTCCAAGTGAATGGTATTCATGTTATTGAAAAATCTTCGACACGCACTATTGGAAGTTTTCAACTACCTTTACCTACTGCCAAAAACAAATATGATATACTTATTGTTAGGGACATGCATATCCCATTGAGGTAACTTAGTGTTTTAAGAAAGTTTTTCGGTTTCATGCTAATCGAAGGTGGTTGTTAATAACACTTGATCAACCTTATTAATGGATAATTTTGAGAGGTATGAAGTTGATGAATTTAGTAGGCACTACCTTCTGTCCTTACCTTTTGTTCTCTGATTTTCTTAGTTAAGAAAATAAAATGCCACGTTTATCCTGTTTTCTGGATTTTCTATGCAATAAAAAATGACCCAAAAATAAAAGTTCTCAGAATGTCCTCAAAATTTAATACGATTTTTTCTGAATATTTCTGAATTTTTAGTGCAAATAACTTCAGAGGGGGGGGGGGGTGCACCATGTGGGCACAACCCACCTGGGCGCGCCAGCTGGCGGTGTCCTGGACTAGGGGGTACTCACCACGTCGTCTCCCGATCAGTTAGATTGGGCCGAGGACCCCATGGCCGCATACTCATGGGCCAGTTCGGACAACCCCTGCTGCATACAAGGAAGACTCCACAAGACTTGGCGCCCAAGACAAGGACTCTCCTAAACCCTAGGCCTCCGGTGTCTTATATAAATCGAGGCTAGGCTAGTCAATAGACAATCTCATGTTCATTACTACAATCTCGTGGTAGATACATGTACTCTATACTACACCCATATGAAAACAATCAAAAGCAGCATGTAGGGTATTATCTCATCAAGAGAGCCCGAAGTTGGGTAAAACCCCGTGTCCATGTTACCATCGCTCCAAGATGCTTAGCTTAGGACCTCTACTACAAGATACGCCAGATATTAAACCGACATTGGTGCTTTCATTGAGAGCCTGCTGGGTGATCGTCACGGGTCGATGGGATGATCAGGTGATATCTTTCTAATCATACCTGTTTTGTACAAGTTAGTTTTTGTGAGAATTATCATTGGTTTGGAAGCTTCATCCGCAGATTAGGTTGAGATCAAGGTCTGTAAAATCTGCGACCAACGATGCGCCCCTATGCGGCATCTGATGCTCTACTGCAGTCTCCTGGTCAATAGATGGCAGCATTTAACATTGTCAAATTGGTCTCTGACCTCGGACACAGTGCTCGATTGTAGAGCCGAAGACAAATCCACTACGGACAATGATCGTCGAGGGAGATTGCTTCCCTTATTCTCTTTCCTTTTTCCTTATTAAATTTAGCAGCTAGGCGGCTGTCGGTCAATCACTAGTAGTTTATTTTGGCTAAAGTTTGCTTGGATTAAAGTACTAACACGGTTACGTACTAGCTTTGCATCCGAGCTCCATGGAGATAAGCCGCCGCCACGGTCACTAGCTCGAAGTCCCAAGACAAGTCTTGTGGCGGCTATGTACTATGACTCACCTAAAAGTGAACCCCCTCCACGTGAGGAGATGAGCTAAGTACTACTCCTTGTTAATTATTTGCAAAAGGGCAAGCGTAGACTAGTACGTCTAGGACTTGCTACTACAGTTTTTTGATTAAAGTTTTAAAGTTGTCTACGACTATCCAGATTAGATTGATTTTCATGGATTCTTTATGTGGGTTGTTACAAGCGGTTGCACTGCAGATTTTTTGTTCTTCCTCGGACTGCTTTGTTTGACACGCACAGGCAACCAGCGTATGACTACTTCGCTTAAAACTGACGCGTCTATGGATGTGAAACCGATGGATCATCAGTATCATGCGCATGGTCTACTTTGTCGCAAGCTGACCTACTCCATGCACCCAGTCCGGATACTCCGCAGCTCGACCGCTACAGACAGCCTCATGGTCACAACCCAGTTGGACCTTCTCCCTCGAACTGGCCTGTACACCATCATCAGTTTTGTAGTGCCATCAGTTCGTCCGTTTGCTGTCCGTTTACTACGGTCTTCTATGGTCATCACCACCGGTAAACATGTTTTATTTTTCCAAATTATTCATTTAGCATTATTATACACAGAATATTTTCTATTGTTGTGTACTGCATTATTTTGGCAGAGAAATTCCGCCGACGTCTATACCTGGCGTCGGTCTGGCCAGCCTCTCGCTTTCGACTGGGCAGATCGACCTTCGTCAGCATCGCCGTGCCACGACGCCATCGCGCCGTAAGCTAGCCTCAGTGCTTAGGCCATATTTACCAAACTTATTCACTTTGCACAAATTAATTATGCATTTTTTTCTCAATTATTATTACTTGCTTGCACTATTCTATGTGTGCAGGTAATCAACTTCGACTGCATCACGCGGTCAACTCTGTGGGCCAACGTCGTCATTCACGCTGCATCGATCAAGTTATGCATCGCCTCGGTGGCCCCTCAGAAGTCAAGATGTCCGCGGCCGTTCTATCGAGATGACCTCGGTGTTCAGGACATAATTTCTTAATTATCTACTTTACTTAAGTTAATTAAGTAGAGGATATTTTTTATATAGAAAAACATATATATTATCATCTCTGGCCTTGCACTATTTTATCTGTACAAGCAATTGACTTACACCGCGCATTACCTGGCGCGACGACCCCCATCGAGGCTGAAGAGAGTTCGGTTCGGCGCAACCACATGGTTATCGACTTCGACTGCTTCACACGGTCACTTCAGCAAGCCGGCGTCGTCGTCCCAACCAGAATAAATTGGCTCTCGTGATCACCTTGTTGGTTGAATTGCCATACCAACATGTTCGGTTGCCTCTGGAACTTCAACATCGCTGAGAGAGCTCTACCTCATCGAGTGTCGGCGCAAGGGCCATATTTATTTTACTCACTTTGCATAAATTATTAATTATGCAACGATTTATTATTATTATTATTATCTTCGGCTTGCACTATTTTCTGTGCACAGGTAAATGATTCGGGTCGGGCAGCGCTGCCACTCCAGTATACCGACGTGCTGACATGAGGTTTCCGTCGTCGCCTTACCGACCTACCGCGTCACCTCGGCTGGACCGGGGGCTTTGCCATCTCTTCATCAAACCTACTCCGGGGATTCCGGCATCATAAGCCGACCAGCTTCGTTAGCTCGGCTAGACCGGGGGCTGCTCCTCAACACGTCAACCGCGCTATGTCGCCATTTCGTCAAGCCGAGCTCTTTTCTCGGACAGTTCAGAACCGGCTTGGGGGCTGGGACCTCGGCCAAGCCGAGGACTATGTCTTTGTCCCACCATAAGTCCGGACAGCATCATCAACACCGAGCACATTAACCAGCTAAGTCGCTTTCATGCTAAAAAACTTTCGGTTTTAAATTTTGTTCGATTCGACCAACCATTATACCTTTTTGGCAAAAAGTGGCTTGTGAAAAAACTTCATTGTCGAAACTTTGTTTGTGACACACAAATTCAAATACCCCGTTTACTTGGGGGCTTCCTTTATGAAGCTTTTCCTCTTGCATATGATTATACTTGTACGACTTCGTTCCTTGTTCGTGTATTACGCCACAATATGCACCATATTGACTTAAGCGATTTGCAAGCTGGGTTGCCTCGCTCCTGTGTTTACCCCTACGTTCCCGATTGTTCGGCTAGGGAGTAAAGGGAGCACCTCTCTGTGATTGTCACGATCGGGTCATCCGAGCCGGACCTCGAGTGGGTGAAGCGAAAGCTAGTGCTCTTATTGTTTTCAATTATGGTTGGAACACAATGGAACTCATGAGTACAGAAAATCTATTGCATAAGTCTCATAGTAACAATGAGCACCGAAGAAAGGTACCGGTGGGGGTACTATTTTCTTCGAAGATGCTTCTTACACTTCGTCAAGAATATAGCATAAGTTCCCCGAGCACGCTTTTGTCTGTTACAGCCTTTTGGCCCTGATTGCCTGGTTATCGGAAACACCGTCGATATTCTCGGCATTGGAGTACATAACACTTTTCGGCCCTTGACCGAAGAGGGAGAAGCCGACGGTCGGTTAAGACGCGTATAAAGTTCGGCTGAACACAGATATGATATAAGTACTTTGGTACATACAATCATTATACGTAAAATTCTTTTACCCAAGTCACTTAGGGGCTCTTAAATTTGCATGAGCTGTTTTACAATAAATTTTTCTTCTCAGTCGCTGCAAAGTCTTTTTCTATCACTCCTTTTTCGACGCGAGTGTGTGGTCAATAGCCGGGGAGCCTAATTTCTCTCTCAAAGCAACTCGAGTTTTAGTTCGCTGAACTGGCCTAACGAGAAACACCCCGCCTTCGGGATAGGGAGGTTAAAGCCGAAGGCTGGCCCGCTTGACGTATTGAGATAGGACGCGTCATGTTAAAGCATGACAAAAGCACTTTTTTTCTTTACTCTAAGACCAATTTTTTGGATTGGCACCAAACACTTGATCTAGTCTGGACGTCAAGTTTTTCCTGAGGTTTTTTGGTTTTCCAAGCCTATGGCACTTTTAGACAATTCATGTGTTTCCAGCATAAGTCTCGCAGTGCAACGCCGGACACCTTTAGAGATTCGGCAAAAACATTCTCGGATATTGCTATATATGCATTGGTTTCGAATTGTGTCTTCGGTCAATAGTTGGGTTGCCCGGCTCCTGTGCTTGCCGCCTACGTTCCGCTTTGTTCGTCTAGGTGTGCAAAAGGAGAACCACTGCGATCGTGCTTCCAGTTCGCATGGTTAAGCACCTCAGTGGAGAAAGCTGAAAACTGACTGTCACAATAAGCGTAAACTGGTCAGCGATCCGATGACTGTGTTAAATGACGGGCTGTTCATAACATTGGCCGAAGTGTTTACGGCTTGACGTAGGCTGTCGCTGAACACTAACCGGAGGCTAGTAATTGGCCTCCCAACTTTAAGCTCCTATGACTAAGTGAAAGTTATAAAGCCCGCATATCTGATTGCCTCGTTTCTGCTAACACAACCGCCTTCGGGCACCGAGACGTTGGCTAAGGGTTATCTTGTTATTGCGGAAACACCCTGTGTAGTATCTACAAAGGGGTAGAAGCCGACGATGGGCCACTTTCAACTGATAAACGGTCGCAACAGAGTCAAAATAAACATAGAATTTGGGAACTTTCCCCGAACTAACTCCTCAATATTTTTCTCCTGCATTGATCGGAGGTGAGGTTTCATGATCATGGTTGGCATGACAACCCAAAGAAAGAAACCGATAGCGGGACTATTTTCTTTGGAAGACGTTTCTCACATTAAACAGTAATACGACATATCTCTCTACGTACCTTTGTTTATAAAACCATATGGCCAGATTGCCTTGTTTGTCGTAAATCTTTGCCCTTGTAAAGGCTTTATAAAGTAGGACAAACACTCCTCGGCTACTGGCCAAGGAGGTGGAAGCCGATGGTCGGTCAACAAAGTTTTGTACAATGCGGATCCGAGCATTGATGATGTAAAGTACTTGGATACATAGAATCATTACACATAATTTGTGATTTTACTTTGGATATCGATCCTTAATTCGGCCACCCGTGCCCACATTAAGGCTCGGGGGCTACTGGGCTTCGTGCTTATTATTTACAAATATTGAAAGGATACATCGATCCTCGATCTCGGTGTTGCCACCCGACCCGGTGTCTCGGGGCTACCGCATTGGCAATCCAACGCCGAAAATTTAAAGTGCAATATAGTGTTCGAGGAGATTATTATCCTCAGGTTGGTCGGCCGCACCCAACCTGAGTCTCGAGGACTTTGCACACCGCGTTTCTATTCCTAAGTATGCTGCCGAGCTGGGAATTGATCCTCATGCTGATTTTATGAATCGACCTGAGTCTCAGGGGCTACTAAGGTTAGCGGTTTGATTTTTTCCTTCAGGTGCATCCCGGATATTAGGCCAACACGCACCTTGAGGGCTACTGGCTATACATCTCAGTAGAGATTATATTGCACAATTCGAGATTAAATTCATAAAAATCAGCCCATGGACGAGGTGGTGTACTACCTCATATACAGTCTGGCATTGGTGCTCGACTACAATAGACACCCCAGAAGCAGTCCAGCATAAAGCTCGGACGCCAGTGGTTGGCTCTGTAGTGGGCAATTCTTGCATTAAGCTTGGCTAAACTCCTTCGACCTTTTTGAGCCAGGTGATCTATGACACCTCGGATATAGTCCGGCGTTGGAGCTCGGATACTTTCCAGCATTGGAGTTTGGATTCAGTCCGGCGTTGGAGCTCAGATACAGTCCGGCGTTGGTGCTCGGCTGCAAAAGATACCTCAAATGCAGTCCAGCGTTGGAGCTCGGATGAAAGAGGACACCGCCGCACGGGGACAACTTCAAACCCGAGGTGGGCGTGAAAATAACAAGGCATTGATAAAGGCCGGAAACTTAAAGGGGCTCCTCGGATACCCAACGTGTAAACTCTTCGGATGCACTTTGGCGATCCTCAAGATCGGAGATGGGAAGATTTGTTGAACCAGTTTTCAAGACTGGTGACTGAAGATGAAGAACAGTTCGGAAGAATCGAGGAGCGTCCCCAACTTGAAGACCTCTTCAGGGGGCTACTTGCGGTATCCTGGACTAGGGGGTACTCACCACATCGTCTCCCGATCAGTTAGATTGGGCCGAGGACCCCATGGCCGCATACTCATGGGCTAGTTCAGACAACCCCTCCCGCATACAAGGAAGACTCCACATGACTTGGCGCCCAAGACAAGGACTCTCCTAAACCCTAGGCCTCCGGTGTCTTATATAAACCGAGGCCAGGCTAGTCAATAGACAATCTCATGTTCATTACTACAATCTCCTGGTAGATACATGTACTCTGTACTACACCCATATGAAAACAATCAAAAGCAGCATGTAGGGGTATTATCTCATCAAGAGAGCCCGAAGCTGGGTAAAATCCCGTGTCCATGTTACCATCGCTCCAAGACGCCTAGCTTAGGACCCCTACTACGAGATACGCCGTATATTGAACCGACACCAGCAGCCCCAGGCGCGCCTTGGTTGTGGTCCCCATGTGGCCCCCTCACTTATCTCTTTAGCCCATTTCATCTCCTACCTCCAGAAAAATCACCATTGCTCTCTCTCTCTCTCTCAAACCCGCGGATTTTGATCTCTGTGCTCGAAGCTCCGTTTCTGAAACTGTTTTGGGGAATTGCTACTTGGTATGTGACTCCTCCATTGGTCCAATTAATTTTTTCTTTAGTGGTTTATATGTTGAATAATTAGCTACTCTTGGTGCCGCTGTAGATGAGCTTGCATGTTGAATTCTTAGAGTTCTAAGTAGTTTGAATGCTCAATATAGCCTCTATGCATGCTCATGAGTAGTTGCTATCAATCTTGTGAAGTTCTGTTGAAAAAATTTTGTGGACTAAATTTTTTAGCATTTTATTTATAGGAATAAGATGAGTTTCTTTAGGAATTTTGCCTCCAAGAAAAGTGCCAAGGGAGTCATTGGGGAATCATCGGACAACGACCTCCAAACTCAGAGAAGGGCGATGTGCGACCGTGCGAATGGCCGCATAACCCCTCCATGGATGGAGCCGAAATCCATCAAGAGTTCGCACAATTTGCTGCTAATGCTGGTCTCGCCGACTTCATCGTAGCTGAGTGTGAACAATACCATCTCCTTACAAATTCCTTTGTGCAAAATTTTCATTTTCTGAGTAGGAATAACCCCCCTGAGGTGCAGTTTAATTTATATGCTGAAACCCGCCAGATACCACTTACTGATTTTTTTCTGATATATGCTTGATCCCTTCTGACAGATAAATAAGAGAGCCTAGGCCAGCAAAGTTTGATGACTTTTATCATACTCTGTCAGTGGGAGATGAGAGAGGAGTATCATGTGTTACCTGCCACTAGCTTGCCATTTCCTTCTGTGCATTATTTTGATTTATTTATCGTGAAGCGCTTAATGGATAGAGAGAAAGTCGGTGCACTCACTGCCCCCGACTTTGCTATTTTACAATGTGCACTATAAATCGATAACACCTTTAGCCTAGGGGCTATCGTTGCATGTCGCTTGCACCTTAATAAAACCAAGGGCAAAATTCATGGCGGTATTTATGCTACTCGTTTAGCGAGTCATTTTAAGTTTAGACTGCCAACATGATTATTGTTTATCCAAAGTTTATTTAGATCACCAGGCGATGATGGATCACCAGTTCACTGATATCGATAACTCTGTTATTAATATTCCTTATAACCTAGTTTTCAGCATGGATTCTCGTCATATTATTCTGTTGCATGCACCTGCTTTGTTTGGTTCTATTGCCAGGGGTGGATACAGGATCATGCATGAGGAAATTATTGCCTACGGAACACCGAGGCAGAGGCAGAGGAGGAGCCTCAGGAGTGGGACACTCAGGTGCCCGCTCCACAACACTTCAACGTGGGACCATATGGCTACTAAGAGTGGTGATTTCCAAGCTTGGCCAAAATCCTAAGCTTGGGGGAGTACGTATTTCCACCAACATTACATTCATGTCCACACATTTCATTCTAGTTGTCGGTGTTCACACTTTTTCATTTGTATTATCCATACTAGATTTTTTCTTGCTTTCTTCTTGTGTGTGAAAAACTTTGAGGAAAACCCGACAATATTTCCTACTTCCTTTCGGTTTTTCTTTCTAGTTTAATTAGTGTAGAATTAAAAAGAATACCCAAAATGATTTCTCGATTCTTCTTTTACTTGTTGGGAGATTTCCCGTGTAAATAGTTTTTCTTGTTTTTGTTTTTCTTAAATTTGCTTTCTTTGAGAAAAAACTAAAAACTCCAAAAATATTTCAGTGTGTTTCTCTGAAATTCTTTTCTGTTTGTTAAGTCATACTAAGGAGAAGACCATGATGGAAATCTTGAGTGGTCTCATATGCATGATTGTTGATCTAACAAAGAGCCCAAATTGCTTCGTCTTCTCCTTTTGAATAAATGTTTGCAGATTCCAGCTTAGTCCACGTCACTCTTGCACTATTGTTATTTTCATATCATTCGGTCGTGTAAGTGAAAGGCAATAAGGACGATATTTGATGAACTGGTTGTGGCAAAGAGAAACGGGTATGACTCAACTTGTTCTGGTTTTGTAAATATGTTTAACCTAGTATCCTTGATTCATCATATTATGACCAAACATGTTTGCAATGACAATTAGAGATTATAGTTTCCCATGCCATGCTTAAGTAGCTAGGAGTGGATAATGATTTATCTTGGATGTCAACATTGCGTTAAAATGATTGTGATATAGTATGATGATATGGTATCCTCCTCTGAATGTTTCAAGTGGCTTGACTTTGCACATGTTCATGCATGTAGTTGAATCAAAACCAACATAGCCGCTATGATATTTATGTTCATGGTGTTCATATCCTACTCATGCTAGTATCCAATGTTCATTATGCATAATGCATGTTCATGATTGTTTTCACTCTCTTGCTATCCACTTCCCAACCTATTTGCTAGCCTTCGCCTGTACTGAGCGGGAATACTGCTTGTGCATCAAAATCTTAAAACCCAAGTTATTCTAGACGAGTCCACCATATCTACCTATATGCGGTATTACCCTTCCGTTCCAAGTAAATTTGCATGTGCCACCTCTAAAAAAACATCAAATAAACATCTATTTTTTTGTTCCTGGATTGTTCATAGAGCGAGAGGGGGTAGTCGGTATCTTCCATGCTAAGCGGGTTATTCTCATGATGAGTGTTTATTCATTTGTCCTTACACGAGAGGGACAACAATAGGGATTCCTAGCTAGCCCTGAAATAAAAAAATGCAAATAATTAAACAAAACTCCCGCAGGATTGTTGTTGGTATGGACGGTAACCGTGGATTTGGCTAGCCATGGAGTGTATTTGTTGGTGGAGTGGGGAGTAAACCTTTACTTTATTGCTTGGGAACCGCCACTAATGTGTTTAGTATGGAAGATATTGATAACTTTCGGGCGTGACATAAACAAGAAGGGTGCATTTCCCAAAATTTCATTTACACCTGTTTTAAAATCTGAGCTCTAGCACCACTGCAATCCCTGCTTCCCTCTGTGAAGGCACTATCTATTTAATTTTATGTTGAGTCATCGCCTTCTCAAATAAGCGCCAGATTCTGAGAGCACTATTGTCATCCTCATGCATTGTGTATAGTTAATGTTGGATGCATCATGACTGGATCTTTTCTACCATGAATTACAATGTTTAGTCGCTGTGAACTTTGGAGGTGCTCTATATTTATGTTTTGCGGTCTCAGAAAGGGCTAGCGAGATAACACTGTTGTCATATTATATCATGATTGTTTTGGCAAAGTGTTGAAATTTTAGATATCTCATTATTGTTCGCTAGTTGATTATGCCATTGATATGAGTTAATATAATTTCTAAGAGTTATTGCTGACATGGTTAGTCATGATCTTTGCTAAAAACCTGGGTGCTACTTAAGCTTATTTATGTAAACAAGAACAAAAGAGTTCGTAAAAGTTTTTCTTTTTCACTTTTAGTTTGTCAACTGAATTACTTGAGGACAAGCAAGGGTTTAAGCTTGGGGGAGTTGGTACGCTTCCGTCGTATCCACTTTTCCTAATGCTTTTGCTCTTGTTTGGACTCTAATTTGCATGATTTGAATGAAACTAACCCGGACTGACGCTGTTTTTAGCAGAACTACCATGGTGTTGTTTTTGTGCAGAAATAAAAGTTCTTGGAATGGAATGAAACTTCTTGGAGAATTATTTTAGAATATATAAAAATACTGGAGCCAAGAACCACCAGAGGAGGGCCCTGGGTGAGCACAACCCACCAGGGGGCGCCCCCCTCCAGGCACGCCCAGGTGGGTTGTGCCCACCTGGTGGCCCCGCAGACCCTGACTCCGACTCCTTAAATACCTAAATTTGTAGAAAAAAATCAGGGAGGAAGAATTATCTCGTTTCACGATACGAAGCCGCCGCCACCTCCTGTTCTTCATCGGGAGGCCAGATCTGAAGCCCGTTCAGGGCTCCGGAGAGGGGATCTTCGATCTTCGTCATCACCAACCCTCCTCCATCGCCAATTCCATAATTCTCCCCACCAAGAGTGAGTAATTCCTTCGTAGGCTCGCTGGTCGATGAGGATTTGGATGATATTCATCATGTAATTGAGTTAGTTTTGTTAGGGCTTGATCCCTAGTATCCATTATGTTCTGAGATTGATGTTGTTATGACTTTGCCATGCTTAATGCTTGTCACTTTTGTGCCCGGGTGCCATGATTTCAGATCTGAACCGTTTATGTTTTCACCATTATATTTATGTTCTAGATCAGATCTTGCAAGTCATATTCATCTATTACGTGTTATGATCTGTAAACCCCGAGTGACAATAGTCGGGATACTTTCCGGTGATGACCGTAGTTTGAGGAGTTCATGTATTCACTACGTGTTAATGCTTTGTTCCGGTTCTCGATTAAAAGGAGGCCTTAATATCCCTTAGTTTCCTTATGGACCCCACTGCCACAGGAGGGTAGGACAAAAGATGTCATGCAAGTTCTTTCCATAAGCACGTACGACTATTTACAGAATACACACTGGTACCGTAAGGTGCTATACAAATGGTTTTTTAACCTTTTCCGCGATGGCATTCTGAACCGTCGCCAAGTGAGTGACTGCGATAGGGGGGTCCTTCCCACACGACCCAGAAACCGTCGGGGATAGGCGAGAGGCTACTGGCGATCGCCATAGAATAAACGTATGAGAAGTCACCCCAGTCCCACAAGTTACATCTCGACGTTACGTTTCTGATCTGAGAGACATCCCAAATGATTACGCCGCTATAGTCATATGAAAAAGGTGGACATCAACATTTAATCTACCGATATGTTTGTGATAGGTACGTTATCGCACATAGTTCAAGAATGTAAAATGTGTGCGGTGCCTCTACTAAGGCAAACATGTCCATTTTCATAACTGTGTGCGATAGGTATTCCTATCACACACGCACACTGGTTTGAAATGTTTGCCATATTACCATGAATCGCACACGCATATGAGACAAAATTGTGTGTGTGTGTCGGTGCAACAAACCCTGGTGTGTGTTGCCCGGACTGTACACAGGCTCAAGAGCAAGGTTCCAACATCCAAGACAAGACCAAGCAGAAGAGACAGCTCTTTGAGAAATCAAAGGGCGGATCAAGAAGACCAACACAAGCCAAATGAGCAAGATGTCACTAAGGAAAAACCTCCCTTACCGGGAAGGCGAGCCCGGTCAGGTCAAGGTCACGACAAATACTCAAGACTCAAGATCACCCTGCCAAGGCTCCACCGCTCGACCCCACAGCAACACAAGTCACCTACCAGTGCGGTGTCGAGCCCCCATGTGGTTAAGTGGCTGTCATTTGGCACGTGGCAGCTATTTCTGAGGAAGAACACCCCTAAATGACACCTGTCTAGAGGCGTGTCACGCAGATAGGCGAGAAGGTGATTGAATAGCACATCAAGGCTTGCCAGGCTACACCCATGATGTGACACTAAGCGGTGCATTTAATGCACCTTGTCCTGTCTGTAGAGTTAGGTATGATAGCACTGTGGCTATCTAATCGCTGGATAATGACTATTTTGCCATTGTGGTGACCCATTGACCTATAAAAGGAGGGTCGTGGCAACCATAGAAAGATTCCGGACCCTTGTACACTCATACTCGTGTAGTTGCTCTCGTCCCAAGGTGATCTTGCCAGGTTTGAGAGCCGCCTACACCACGGTCCTTTCCTCAATCCACCAAAGCAGGAGTAGGGTTTTATGCCTCGCGGCGGCCTGAACCTGGGTAAAAACTGCCCGTGTCATCACTGCCATGCTGCTCTACGGCCTCCGCTCTTTGTGCAATGCACCCTTCCCCCTTGCCGAACCACAAGGGGCCGATGGCCCCATAGGTGGCCGTGTTATACCATGACATCTTCGGCGCTCCATGTAGGGGGAAGCGCTTGCGCGAACCCGAGGGTGTAAGCATCGCGTCATCTTCATCATCGTCTTCTTCGTCCACGGCTTCATCATCCATGGCGCCCAATAAAAAGTTCGGGGCTACAGCTCACCTGTCCACCTCGAAGGCCCCCTCGCATGCGGCCACTGATGCCATGGGGGCTATGGGGATGCACGGGGACGTGGACACCGGGGGGGAAGGGGGGTGACCGGTGCAGGCGGCACCATCACCATTCCTCCTGCGGCTGAAACCTGTGCAGGATGCGCCAAAGGAGCGCAACGTCAACAGCATCCTAGCGGAATATTCCATCTCCGCCTCTCCACCCCACTGAAGGACGCAGCCGCAGCGATGGCGCTCGCTCTGGTGCGAATTGCAACCCTCTAGATGCCCCCGCTGCAGGTGCGACTACAGGGCACGCGCCATTCCCAGGTAAGCTAGCCGAGAAGATGCGCCGAATGGGGTCATCGATCCCCAAGCGCATCCACCTCGTGGCCAGGCCACCCTGGCGACCGGCTCACGACGATGAGAACATGGCGCCGCCACTACCGGCACCGTCAGAAGCCAGGCAACATCGCGATCTGCATCGTCCTTTATGCCAAGCACGGCTTCGGAGGCCATGGCACGGGCCCAACTCCTGTTGAGATTTTTGCCAGTAGCCGATCAAATGGATGAGTGGAGACAACCATTCAGAGCCTGATTGGCTTCATTGAGGCAGGAGGATCACAGCGGGCAGGCCCGCCACGGCCTCCGCAGGCAGCGACATTGGCCTGAGCCACTGGCCGTACCGAAGGGGTCACTCCTACGGTGCAGTCCCCTCCATGGCAGCCAACGCAGGGGCTACAGCCAGAGCCATGCGACCCAGAGCTCGACGACGTGTCGATGGGTTCGTCTGATCCTCGAGCCCATCGAGACCAGTGACAAACCCTGGAAGACAGGCGGAGGGAAGATGCGCGCGTCACCATAGAACGACGCCGTGAAACTCAACACCAGTCTGATAGGCGCAATGGCCCGAACGTTGAATAGCCCATGCTCGGTGGAGGCGGATACCTGCCTTTCGAGGTTGGGTGCCCCGCGTTCACTCGGTGAGCTACCGCAAGTCCTTTGGCCGCCAATCCGTACGTTCAAGCCAGAGATACCAGAAAAGTATGATGGAAGACTGAACCCGACAGAGTTCTTGAGCATCTACACCATCGCTATTCAAGCCGCCGGAGGAAGAGATGAGAAGGTATTCGCCAACTACTTCCCTTTGGCACTCAAGCCAAACGTGAGGTCGTGGCTGATGCACTTGCCGGAGAACTCCATCTCGACCTAGGCTGACCTATGCAATGAGTTTGTTGGCGCCTTCATGGGCGGCCATCAAGAACCGGGCGGCCCAGCGACTTGCAGCTCCTCCCATGGAAGGAAGGGGAGAGTTTACGAAAGTATATGCAGAGGTTTAGCCAGGTACACAAGAACATTCTGAATATCCACCCGGCAGCTGAGATAGCTGCATTCGAGTCCAATGTACGCAACCGCAGGATACATTCCAAGATGAACATCCGGTTGCCCAAGACTGTGAATGAGCTGTACACTTTGGCGGATAAGTGTGCCCGAACAGAGGAAGGGAGGCGACTCCCCGGAGAAGAAGATGGCATCGATGTTGACTCAGAAGACGATGACGATGCTACCAATCAGAAGAAGAAGAACAAGAAATGCAACAAGAAGCGCAAGGAGAAAATAGTTCTGGCTATTGAGGGATCTGGCGTTCCTAGTACCGTCAAGAAGGCCAAGACTGAAGCTCCCGACAAGGAAGTTGCCGCGTGCACTGATTCCTGGGAAGCTGCGGCTGCCGAGAGGGCTGGGAAGGAAGATGGGCCGTACTGCAAGATCCATCAGACCAAGGCCATGATCTCCAAGAGTATCATCAAGTTGAGCAACTCGTCAAGAAGCACAAGGCTAAGTACGAGAAGCGTGACAAAGAGAGAGACCAAGATGGCGTTGGCGGGAAGGGCCGACGTGGCAGAGGAGGTTGGCCCGACAAGGTCCCTCAATATCAAGGGAAACCTGCCAGAGGCCCTGAGAAGAAGGAATGTGATGACGATAGTGATGAAGGAGATGAAGAGGAAACCAGCGAGTAGGAGTTCTAGAAGGCCACTGACGCCCTGTGCATCGACGGAGGTGCATCCTTGCACTACTCTCACCACTAGCTTAAATAGTGGGTGCGTGAGGTCAACGCTATGGAGCTAGCGGCAGATTCTCGGAAACCACTCAAGTGGCCCCGCACGCCCATCATCTTTGATGAAGAGGATCACCCTGACCGCACCACCACGGTAGGGTGCTTGCCATTGTTGGTTTCACCATCGATCCGCAACCTTAAGGTCATAAAGATGTTGGTTAACAGCGGGGCAGGGTTGAATTTGATTTCTCCCAAGGTCATCAGCAAGCTGCACATAACTGAAGAAGAGCTCAAGGTTACTGGTACTTCCCAAGGGATCAACCTCGGTAGGAGTCATCCTAAGGGAAAGATCACACTGTCGGTAACATTCGGGGGAGAGTTTAACTACCGGACTGAGAAGGTCGTGTTTGATGTGGTTGATCTCCCCCCTATCGTACAATGCAATCCTTGGTCGTCCAACCCTGGACAAAATTCATGGCAGCATCCCACTATGCCTACAACACGCTGAAGATGCTAGGGATGATGGGCGTCATTTCCATTCCACCGGACAAGAAGGACGCAATCATATGCGTGGATAAGATGTACTGAGAAGCAGTAGCCGCTGAGGACGCGGATGGTACCGCTCCTGCCAAGGAAAGTAAGAAAGGGAAGAAAGCTAGCAAGGATACCGACAAGGAATCCAGGAAGCGCGCCTCTCCGTAGTGCACTGCGCCTGTCGATGACTTGCCGGAAAGTTCCAATAGCAAGAGATCAAAGGTTGCTGCACCTACTGTGAAGGAGGTCCCGGCAGGGCTGGTTGGCCCTAATGGTACATTTACAATCAGCTCCACCCTTGACGACCAATAGGAAAGCGCGCTTGTTGCCTTCTTGCGGGCGAATATCGATGTGTTTTCTTGGCAACCATTTGACATCCCCGGTGTTCCCAGTGAGGTAATCGAGCACCACCTTGCTATCCGCCCTCATGCCCGGCCCGTCAACATTTTTCTTCTAGCTGATTCGAGGGTTTTCATTCATGTGTCCATAGTGCGAGCACAAATCGGGCAAGTGTGGTCGCGGCCAGTCGGAAACAAAGTTCTACCCCACCATTCCGAATGACTTCACGGAGCGCTCGCTATGTTCAATCTCACCCTACCACAGTCGGCATGGCCTAAATTTGTGAACATATACCGTCTATTGCTACATTTGGATAAAAGGTACGGTGCCACGTGCAACCTAGATGTCGAAGCCGATTCCCCCCTATATTAGGCAAATTTATGATGTATTGCTCATTCAGTTACTCTCATATTTGCAGCAAATCTTTGTTACATTATCTATTTCTAATTATATATTATTGTACTTTGCTTTCATCTATATATTGATCTGTTCTATCAGTTACTCCCATATTTGCACCTTGCTCTATTATTTCAATATATCTAATTTACGATCTTAATTTTCATTTCAAGTAGTACATCCCTTGCTCTGCAAGAACAGGAGTAGAAGGAAATCTTGGGCTTTACTTTGTTGATGACTCCATGGATGTCATATTGACAACGCAACATGGATTTACAATGACAGTTAACGCAAAACTTGATAAAGATGGTCACTCCTATTTTGATGCGGACCTTTGGAAAAAATGTCTAAGTATTATGAACTGAAAGCTGGCAATAAAATTCTAGTGCGTGCACCATAACCTGGTCTAATTAACAAGGATGTTTATTTCCACAATGTCATCGCCAGATCGAAGTCTGATCGAGGTTAGTGTCCTTTCAACTTTCTCCATGCTGGCATATTACTTAGCAAAATCGCTGTATTTGTTCTGACTAATTGATCACTATTTAAGCAACCAATTGTGATTTCATTTTCTGACTCCGTTCCTAGGCAGTAACAAATTCAACTTACCAATTTATGTGCACTATACATTCTTGTGCCATGTTCTGAATAAATAATACCTTTCCACCTTTTAAGCAGGATATGTTGGATGCATAGTGAATGATTTGTATGTTACTAAGCGTACCAAATTTCATTGGAAGGACTTGAAGCATGTAATAAACTTTGTTGATAATCTAGCAGAGATAGCACAACATATGAATGCTAGATTTTCGATGGGATTAATTATACCTATGGTGCACACATTGAACAAGACCAATTGTGTGCACAAAACGCTGGTACAAACTCTTTTTTATGTTGATGCTCATAAATTATATATATCTTCAATGACAAGTTACAATTGGTTTTTATTGTACATTTCAACAGAAATTGCCCACTGTAGATGTTCCTGGATCGATTTCCCAGCGTGTTCGAATTACACCTGTGCCTGCTAATAGCGCCAAAGTGATTGCAAGGTACTGCATTTCCCGTAGAAATGGAACCATTCAAATTAACAAGTTCTCACTTGTCGTGGTAATGCATCCATATTGGAAAATTGGAGGCACTGTTCCACTCATGCTCTACCAAGGCACATGATGGTTCTTCCTTTTCATTGACGAGATGTTGAGTCGCCGTGATCAAGCTGCTTCCAGCGGAGAGTTGTAGTTGTTGGCCCTCAGCCTCTTAAAATGTGCTAGTTGTTACTATGCTAATTATGTATATATGGACCATATGGTTGTTGGCCCTCTGCCTCTTAAAATGTGATAGTTGTTACTATGTTAAGTATGTAGATATGGACCATATGGTTTTCAAAACCGTGTTACAAAGATCCTCCTTTTGTCGAATAGTGTAACCACTATATATGTGTTACCCAAATCCTGTTAGCCAAGTTCTTAAATTTTCTTGGAAAGTATTAGTATCGTACACAGTTCATTGAGTTTAAGCGTGTGCCTGGTGGAGCGGTAGAGTAGAGGAAGTCCATGTTTTGGACGTGGCGATCAACACCGAAGTCCAGAAGGCATTTGCATATTAATTGTCCATGTTGCAAATTCACACACGTGTTAACATAAGGAAACATATGTGCAACTTACTAATCATCGCACACGAGTACTCGCAGGCGCATGGTGTGCGATACTCCTAGCCATCGCAAGCAACTAGTTTGCAATTTTCAAAGTTTTTTGTACACACGTAATCGCATTACCTAATTAATGAGTAACCGCCTCAGGTTGTAGTTTCTCATCGCAAACAGTTCATCTGAGTGGGCTGTTTGCCGTGTATCACACACATCTTGTTTAAATGACTCATTTGTGTTCTTTTGGCTCATCGCAGACAGTTCATCTATGTGAACTGTATGTCGCATATCACACACATCTTGTTAAGTTGAACCATTTCTGTTGTGTTCCCTAATCAAAAATAGTTCGTTCGAGTGAACTGTATGCCATATATCACACACACCTTGATCTGGCAAACCGTTTATGTTGAACTCCCTAATAGCAAACAGTTCATCTGAGTGAATTGTATGCTTTATATCACACACACCTTGATATGGCTGCCCGTTTCCGTTGTTCTATCTCATCGCAAACAGTTTGTATGGATCATCCGTGTGCCCTGCATCGCACATGCAACTAAAATTTGAACCGGGTTTGATGTCTCTGCCATCGCAAACGTTTTGCATCGTTTTGACGGGTTTTTTACATCACTGTTTGCGATTAATGCATCGCACACAGTTTCGTCAAAGGGTCTCTGATTGTAGTGTCGCGTTAGCAGCATCCTGCAGTAGTGACATGCCTACATTATATTTATGAACTAGAGCTAGTTTTGTATCGCCCTAGGTTATGACTGTTATATGATGAATATCATCCAACAAATTCACTGATCCAATGCCTACGATTTTCCTACATATTGCTCTTGCTAAGTTACTACTTCTGTTGTTACTATTACACTTGCTACAAAATCATTGCTATCACTGTCACCATTACTATTTTTGTTACCACTATTATAAAAACTATCATACTACTTTGCTACTGATCACTTTGCTGCAGATATTTAATTGACAACTCAGCTGCTAATACTTGCAAATATTCTTTGGCTTCCCTTGTGTCGAATCTATAAATTTGGGTTGAATACTCTACCCTCGAAAACTGTTGCGATCCCCTATACTTGTGGCTTATCAAGCCCCTAGACCGAAAAGGCCAGGAGAGAGGGATTGTTTGTACGGCTTGTGCTAGTTGATGTATACTCTTTTAATGGAACTGGCATCCTTCACATTTTGTTACTAGCTCAGTTGCATCCTGGAGGGCAGTGGGCCAATAAAAACCTTGCCGGAAAGCTTTCCTAACAAGGGCTCTTGATCCTATGTGCGAACCACATATGCCTCCATGTATCTCTGCCAACAACTTCAGTCCATCTTCCCGACAGATGCACTTCAATTTCACTCCGTTCGATCTCTTTCTACACAGGATGTTGTCCACAAACTGATACATACTCGATTGACGGGCTACTTTCTTAGCTTGCTCTTGCTCATAAGGAAGTTCTCCTATTTGGAGAAATTGAACTATCTGCTGTGCCCATGCCGGAGGTTGTGGCTCGACGACAAGGACTAAAGGCATTTCTATGGCTGCGGGAGCGCTAACATCAACAGCCAGAATCTGAGACTCTGCTTAAGGCCGCTGCTCACCGGCAAGCGCATCATCATTCCCGGCAACATTCATGTCGGTGACTTCAGGGAGCTCTGCCGGAGAATATTTGCCGGTGCTCAGCTTTCTTCTCTTTTTGGCTCTCGTTGATGGGGCAACTGTTGGTTGGTTCAAATGGAGTACAAAAGTTCCCGGTTGCACGGGTAGCTTTTGGGCAGCACACTTTGACACTTGATCAACAATGATGTTCTCCGCATAGGGAATATACTCTATTTGCAGCCCATCAAAGTGTTTCTCCAATTTCCTCACTTCACCCACATATGCCTCCATCAACGGGCTCTTCTAATCCTTGTTTACTTGCTTCACCACAAGTTGTGAATCTCCACGGATGATCAACTTTTTGATTTCCAACTCCACCGCAATTATGAGGATGACAAGCAATCTCGCATACTCTCCAGTGTTGTTGGTAGCTTCCTCCCTAGGGAAATGCATTTGAACCACATACTTGAGATTTTCTCCAGTGGGTGCGACAAGCAGCACTCCAACACCAGCGCCTTGCAGTGAGAAGGCACCGTCAAAGTACATGATCCAATCTTTCTCATTTTCTCTGTCGGGAAGAGTTCCTGAATCTCATCATCTTGTGTCAGCGTCCATTCCACAATGAATTCTTCCAATGCTCGCTTCTGAATGGTTGAGGCAATTTCAATTTGAGTGCAAAACTTGACAACTCTAATTCCCACTCTACTATCCTGCCAGTTGCTTCTGGATTCCTCAGAATGCGCTGCAACAGAAAGCGAGTGACCATGGTGATATGATGCGCTTGGGAGTAGTGCGCAGCTTTCTCGAGGCCATGAGTAGGCCAAAGAGCACCTTCTGCATGCTCAAATACCTTAATCTAGCCCCCTGTAGGAGAGATCTAACAAAGTAAACTGACTACTGCACCACCTTCTTCTCTGGCATGATCTGCTCATCAACTTCTTTCTCTTGCACAACTTTTGCCATGTCGGCGTCCGGATCTGCTGGGGAGGACTCCGCCTTGTCTTGGGATGGCTTTTCTGCCATTTTTTCCTCATCGCTAGCTTCTCTCTACGCAACTAGCATGGCGCTGACCACCTGATTCATTGCTGCTGAGTATAGTAGAAACGGCTCCTGTGGCCTAGGCGCGACTAGGGTTGGTGTAGAGGACATGTACTTTTTCAGATCTTGCAGCGCATCCTCCACTTCCGGACTCCATTTTACTGGACCCTCCTTATTTAATATCTTGAAAAATGGCAGGGCACACTCAGCAGACCTTGAAATGAGCCTACCCAAAGCCGCGACACAACCGGCAAGACGCCACACATCCTTGAAGATCTTGGGTGCTTGAATCTGGTCTATAGCCATGATCTTGTCGGGGTTTGCTTCGATCCCACGCTGAGATACAAAGAACCCGAGAAGCTTGCCGGATGGAACACCAAACACACACTTCTCAGGGCTGAGGTTCATGTTGATTTTGCGCAACTTTGCAAACGTCTCTTCCAAATCTTCAATGAGGGTCGATTTGTCCTTGGTCTTGACCACTATATCATCTATATAGGCTTCGACATTTATGTGCATCTGCGACTCAAAACCAATTTGGACGGTGATACGTCCATTTTGCATCATGTTTTCCTACTATTATTTACAATTTTTTTATGCATAATAAATCTTTATGGAGTAATTCTAATGCCTTTTCTCTCATAATATGCAAGGTTTACAGAAAGAGAGAGAATGCCAACAACTGGAATTCTGGATCTGAAAAAGCTACGTCAGAGTTACCTATTCTGCACAACTCCAAATGAGCTGAAAATTTACGGAGAATTATTTTGCAATATATGAAAATACCGGAGCAAATAACTACCGGAGGGTGGGGGCACTTGGTGAGCACAATATACTAGGGCGCGCCAGGCCCCCCAGGCGCGCCCTAGTGGGTTCTGCTAAGCCCAGCCCACCACCGGTGCCCATCTTCTTGTATATAAGTCATTTTGACCTAAAACAAATAAAGAGAGGACTTTCAGGATGGAGCGCCGCCGTATCGAGGCAGAACTTCGGCAGGAGCACTTTTGCCCTCCGGCGGAGCGATTCCGCCAGGGGAACTTCCATCCTGGAGGGGGAAATCGAAACCATCGTCATCACCAACAACCCTCTCAACTTTGGGAGGCCAATCCCCATCAACATCTTCAATAGCACCATCTCCTCTCAAACTCTAGTTCATCTCTTGTGTTCAATCTTTGTACCAGAACCTCAGATTGGTACCTATGAGTGACTAGTAGTGTTGATTACATCTTGTAGTTGATTACTATATGGTTTATTTAGTGGAAGATTGTATGTTCAGATCCGTTTTGCTATTTAATACCCCTCTGATCTTGAGCATGATTATCATTTGTGAGTAGTTACTTTTGTTCTTGAGGTCACGGGAGAAATCTTGTTGCAAGTAATCATGTGAACTTGATATGTGTTCGGTATTTTGATGATATGTATGTTGTGATTCCCTTAGTGGTGTTGTAGGATCGAAAGTATGTCTAGAGGGGGGGGGGTGATTAGACTACTTGACCAAATAAAAATCTAGCCTTTTCCCAATTTTAGTTCTTGGCAGATTTTAGCAACTTTGCACAAGTCAAGCAATCAACCTACACATGCAATTCTAAGAGTATAGCAGCGGAATGTAAAACAATGGCATATGAAGGTAAAGGGAGGAGTTTGGAGGGAGCAAACACAATGTTGACACAGATATTTTTTATCCGTGGTTCCGATAGGTGGTGCTATCGTACATCCACGTTGATGGAGACTTCAACCCACGAAGGGTAACGGTTGCGCGAGTCCACAGAGGGCTCCACCCATGAAGGGTCCACGAAGAAGCAACCTTGTCTATCTCACCATGGTCGTCGCCCATGAAGGACTTGCCTCACTCGGGTAGATCTTCACGAAGTAGGCGATCTCCTTGCCCTTACAAACTCCTTGGTTCAACTCCACAATCTTGACGGAGGCTCCCAAGTGACACCTAGCCAATCTAGGAGACACCACTCTCCAAGAGGTAACAACTGGTGTGTTGATGATGAACTCCTTGCTCTTGTGCTTCAAATGATAGTATCCCCAACACTCAACTCTCTCTCATAGGATTGGATTTGGTGGAAAGAAGATTTGAGTGGAAAGCAACTTGGGGAAGGCTAGAGATCAAGATTTATGTGGTTGGAATGGAATATCTTGACCTCAACACAAGTGTAGGTGGTTCTCTCTCAGAAAATATATGTTCGAAGTGTAGGCATGTTCTGATGGATCTCTCCACGAATGAAGGGTGGGTGGAGGGGTATATATAGCCTCCACACAAAATCTAACCGTTACACACAATTTACCAAACTCGGTGGGACCGAATCATGAAACTCGGTCAGACTGATTTAGTTCAAAATGTGAACGTTAGGATTTTCGGTTGGACCGACACGTCAACTCGGTGGGACCGATTTCGTTAGGGTTAGGGCATAACGTAATCTCGGTGAGACCGATTACACAAACTCGGTGAGACCGATTTGGTAATAGACTAACCAGAGAGTTGGTCAGGCAAACTCGGTGGGACCAATTCGCTCATCTCGATTGAACCGAAACATTACGAAAGGGAACCAGAGAGTTTACATTGCAATCTCGGTGGGACCAATCGCTCATCTCGGTTTAACCGAAACGTTACAAAGGGAAATAGAGAGATTACAATCCCATCTTGGTGAGACCGAGATCCCTATCGGTGAGACCGACATGACTAGGGTTTCTGGCAGTGGCTATGTCAAGAGAACTCGGTGGCGCCGGATAGAAAGATTCGGTAGGGCCGAGTTTGACTTTTGGTTTGGGACATATGTGGATATGAGAAAGTAGTTGAGGGTTTTTGGAGCATATCACTAAGCATTTTGAGCAAGAAACTCATTAAGCAACACCTCACCCCCTCTTGATAGTATTGGCTTTTCCTATGGACTCAATGTGATCTTGGATCAGTAAAATAAAAAATGTAGAGTCTTGTACTTTGAGCTTGAGCCAATCCTTTTGTCCTTAGCATTTTGAGGGGTCCACTTTCTAATCCTTGCCATGCCAATCATTGAGCTTTCCTGAAATATTTATCTTGAAATAGCATTAGCTCAATGAGCTATATGTTGTTAGGAATTACCAAAACCACCTGTGATAGTTGCACTTTCAATCTCCCCTTTTGGTAATTGATGACAACATATAGATAAAAGCTTCGACAAATGATAATAAGATTGAAAAACATCGTCGCTTTGAGAAGTATGTGATAAGCAAGAGCTCCCCCTAAATTTGTGCATTATTTAAAATTTGCTTTTGAATGCAAATGCACAATCGATTAGGATCATGGGTTACTCTTCCATGTCACATACATCTTGGTGGAGCGCTCAAAATGATAGAAATTAAAAGCATGCACTCATCACCAAGCAAGTGAATGATCATATAAGGATATAAGAGATAATATCATCCAACAAGCATTAAGGTAGCATATGATCAAACACATGATCAAACAAGTATCTCACAAGGACATAAAGTATCTCACACAAGCACACAATCAAGAAGTTCAACCAAAAACAAGAGAGATAAAAAGCAACACTCTCTCTCGAAGCCTGTGATCTATATTTTCTCCCCCTTTGGCAACAAGTTACCAAAAAGTTCAAAAATGCATAGTGCTAAACGTCTCTCAGGCTTGATCTTCGGGAGGTGGTGTAGATAGAACTCCAAGGACGAAGGCATTTGTTGATGTAGCTGGAGCTGGTGGAGTGGCTGCTGGAGGTGGCACTGGAGCTGTAGCTGCTGGTGCTGACGCTGTAGCTCGAGAATCTCTCACTGGCACTGCAGCAGATCTCTGTCCTCTAGGCACTCGCTCAAATGCTTCAGTAGTTGCCTTGCCCTTCTTCTCTTCTGCTTCCTCCTGAAGCTGCTCAACTGTGGTTTGGATCTTAGTTACCTAGACATCAAGATCATAGAATTTCTGCTCAATGATCCTCTCCAAGCTCTCCTGGTTTTGAGTCAGGGTGGCCAAGCCCTTCTCAAACCTCAAGGTGGATTGGATCAGATATGCTAGCTTGCTCTTCAGGAAAACTTGAGATGCCTCTTCAACACTTGGCATCATGGCAGCTTTCTTCTTCTCCTGTGCTTGAACTGATGATGGTTCATTCTCATCCATCACAACTGTGTTGTCTTAAAATTCAAGGTATATGGCCAGGTGCTCCTTACCCAATAGATATTTGCCTGTGCCCGTCATGGAGTTGATGAGCTCCTGAATTTGTGGGGCATACCCACAGCTTCTCTTCTGATCAGCTGCTGTCTTGATTGTCTCTACAATCAGACTCATGACTTTGAACTTTTGAGGCACATCAAACAAATGTAGCAAATTGATAGCATGTCCTCTGATCATCTTGTGATCACCTGACTTGGGTAGCAATGTGTGCCTTAGGATCTAGTTGATGGTAGGTAGACCAGACAACAAGAAGTGGACAGATCCAAGCTTATGAGTCTCTAAAGCATCATCTGAGATCTCTCTATACATGTGTGCCATAGTGTTGTGGTCTTTCTTCTTCTCGGAATAAACATCCAAGTCATCCTCATGTTCTTCTGGGGCATTGATCAACTGAGCCCATTCTTCCACAGAGGATTGGTACCTAGTACCTTCTGACATCCAAATGATCTTCCCATCTAGTTAGAAGTGGGCAGTGGAGTAAAACTGCATGATAAGCTCATCATTCCACTTGGTGAGCTTCTGGGCAACAAAAGTATTACTCCACATGCTTTGAAGCTGTCATATACTCCTGGATAGTGATCTTCATTTTCCTTGATGTACTCCCAGTCAACCCATCTCATGTCACACACTATGGGCTTCTTGTCAAGTAGGACAGTCTCATAAAAGTCTTGTTGTTCCTTTGTGTGGAACCTGTAATCCACATCAGTTCTCCTCCTGACAGCATATGGATCAGACTGTCTCCACAATCTCAGTCCTAAATCCTTCCTGATCTTCATATTTTCTTCAACAAGATGTGCATCATTGTGGCCAGGGATCTTGGGCTTGAGCTTCCTTAGCACTTGGGCTTCATCATCCTCTTCATCAACAGTCTCAGGCACTGGGGCCTTGTTCTTTTCTGAAGCTGGAATGTTTCTAGTGCTTCTCTATGGGGCAGACTTCTGAGCTGGAGCTTTGGGAGCAGACTTGGGCTTAGATGGAGCAGCCCCTGATCTGATTGCATCTACCATAAGCTTCTGAGCTTTGGGTGCTGGTGCATCATCCTCCTCTTCTTCATCATCATCTCTCATCATGGAGGGCTTCCCAATAACTCTGGCAATGGTCTTCTTGACCCTTTGTTTCCTCTTCTTGCCTTCACCTCCTTCTTTGGGTTCAAGAGTGAACTCCATTGTTTCTTGAGTGGAGACTCTGGCTTTTGACATTGGAACTCTTCTTGCTGGAGCCTTTGTTTTCATTCCTGGCTTACTTGCAGCAGTTGTGCCATATTCCTTTTTGAGCACCTTTTTCCTTGAAGTGGCTTCATCCTCAACAGCCACATAATCCTCATCCTCAGAATCTGAGGTTTTCTTCTTTCTTGTCCTGGTAGCTGCCTTTGGCAAGTTACTAGGTGTGCTCCTGCTGCCCTCATCATAGCTGCTGGAGGGACTAGTGCCCTCACTCATCTGAACCTGCTCTTCAGACTTGTTCTGACTGTCACTTTGATCAGACATCTTCAGGAAAACTGTCAGCAGACCCTGTGAATAGGTTGTAGATGAGGTAGAGTGGATGAGCATCACAAAGTACAGAGGTTTTGCAAAACAATTGAGTCAAAAATCATAGTTTTAGTTCTCTACAGAAGTGATCTCGGAGCTATCGAATAGACAAACTCGATGATACCGAAGCAACACTTGGAACCTAAACTAGTGAACTCGGTTGGGCCGAGTCACAGTTTGGTGGCACCGAGATTGCTAGGGTTTCACAGAATCTTGAACTCGGTCACTCCGCTTTGCACATTTCGGTCGGACCGAAAAGCGCATGTGCAATGGCCAAGGCCGAATCGGTGAGACCGATTTCTACAGTTCGGTCGGTCCGAGATGAGTTCTGCGGAGATCTAACCTAAAGTTTTCGAATCAGTCTAGACCTAAGGAAGTTTTAGCTGGATGGATCAATCTCAATCGTGGCAAGAAACATGTCATTGTCCTTGTGCTAGGAATCATAGTGAAAAAGACAGCACAAGGGGTCGAACACTTACCCTAGAGCGGCGAGTGTTCACTATGGCGACAACGGCGGAGACCAGCGGCGGGAGGTCGCTGGCGGCGAGAGCATGATCCGGTGACCCGAAGAGGCAGAGCAGGTTACGCGCGGGTGAAGGGTTTCGAAAAAATTCCCAAAATTTGACCCGTCAGTATATATAACCTGACCCTGTCGGTGTGACCGAGTGGAACAACTCGGTGGCACCAAGATGAAAAACTGCAGCCAGTTACTGCAACTCGATGTGACCGGAAGTTTCTAATCGGTTGCACCGAGATTGAAAACCTAGATCAACTAAGTGATCTTGGTAGGACCGAAAAGGATGAATCTGTCAGACCGAAATGCACAAAGAGGTTTTGGAAGTTTAAGTCTATGACGAATCGGGGACTCCGAGTGCTCCTCACACAGAGTGGTTCGAATCTGACTTGATCAAACTTTGTGATGTAGCATGAATAGAGTTTGAGACGAAGAAAGCATAGATAGCTAGAGGGAGTTCTTAGGCATTCTTGTCCATCCATTTGGCAAAAGAGAAAAAGCCAAACATTCAAAGCAACAAATGGATGTCCTCGAATGAGAAAAATATGTATCCAGCATGCTCATACAATAAAATGGCAAATGAAATATGTGACAAAGCATGCACAAACACTCTAGCATCTATCAAACAATTGGCGATGACTAGGTCATCTATATATGAGTATATTGACTTAGGAGTCAAATGAGAACATTTGATCATAGGTCATACTCATCGTTTAAGCACAAGTGGGGTTACCACTTTTACATAAAGCATTGTTGTGCACACACCATTAGAGTTGCTTTAGCTCAATTTTAGAGTAAAGCTCCCCCTAGATGTGATATCCCCCCTAACAGGGATGAACTAACCTTGGGTTTTGCCGATGATGACTTCATGTAGGTAATGAAGATGTGGATGCTCAATGTTGATGTAGATCATTCAGAGCAATCCATTGGAGTGAGTTGCACTTTCAATACCTACACGGGTTAGTCCCACAAGGAACAAGCAAGGATATCCATAGACATAGAGTGATGCATACACAAGATGATGTCCATGAAAGCATTAGGTTACCTTGTCCCTTGTCTAACAAACAAGAGGGTTTGTGGCTCTTTGAACTAGTGCAAGATGTGGAAGTTGTTTGCACTTGTCCTTGCCAAAATGATAAGAGTGAAGTATGTTGGCGGAGTCACCCTCAAGAACTCTCTAGTTCTTCTTCTTCGGGATCCACACCATCTTGATGGGAATCCTTGGAGTTGTAGTCGTACTTGATGAAGTAGAACTTGATGTAGTCTTGGGAACCCACTTGACCAAGGCCTTAGGTGCTTATTCAAATACATCAATCTCCTCTTGAAGCTTGTCCTTGCCTTTTTGCTTGTGGTCTTGTGGTGGAAGATCATCTTGAGCTTGTGTTCCTTGGAAAGAAGTAGGATCATACTTCTCTTGTTGAGGAACAAACTTCGCCTTGGGGTATTGATCTTCTTCCCATTCAACTCCATTGGCATTGAACTTTCGCTCAAAACCAACACCTTGATTCTTCCTAAGTGCCTTCCTTGCTTGCGTACAATTTCCTCAAATTGCTTACTTCCGGCAAGGCTCTTGTAAACACCTTTCTTTATAATTCCCGTCAATAAGATATTTTCTTGCTCAAGTGTAACTTGGCTAAGAGAATCATTAGTGGAATCAAGAGAGCTACTAGAAGCAACAACATTGGATTTAGCATGATTGTTGTTACTACTAGTTGAAGAATCTTTCTTGTTCTTATTGCTAGATTTAACTTGTGGCATGTAAGTAGACAAGAGTAAACGCTTGGCAATGTAAGAAGAACTTTTCTTGCGAAGATCATCATTGATTGCCTTTAAAAACTCATGCTCTTGCTCAAGGTTAAGCTTTTCAAAGCGTAGCTTCTCATGAGTCTTTAAAAGTTCTCGATGATCTTCCAAGGTAGTTTCATGAGCTAACTTAAGAGTGTTTAGTTCTTTAGTTAGACGCTCAAACTCCTTCTTATCATCGTCATTCGTTTTATCTTGATTAGCATGATTAATAGCAAGTTCATCATAGTTTTCATAACTAGAGTTGTCAACAAGTAAATCATCATCTCCTAGCAAATCATCTTCATCACTATTGAAATCAACATACTCAGGGTGTGTTACCTTTGGAACTTTAGCCATGAAGCATCTTCCAATTCCTTCATTTGGTGAGTCAAATATGTCATAGGAGTTGGTTGTCACAAGTGCTAGTCCGGCAACACCTTCATCTTGAGTATATTCGGAGTCGGAGTGATAACTTCTTTCGGAGTGACGATCGGAGTCGGAACCGGATACCCATTCACCAACATGAGCTTGATTTCTTCCTTTTGTGTAGCTCCTTGATGACTTATCCTTCCTTTCCGAATCCTTGCTTCTCCGAGAGGGTATTCGTTCATAACGATCATCCCTACTCATTCTTTCTCTTGGTGGTGATTCTTCTCTTCTACTCCTTCTTTTGGGAGAATCTTCTCTTCTTTTGTAGGGAGCCGTACACTCATTGGAGTAGTGTCCGGGTCTTCCACAATTGTAGCAATTTCTTTCGCGACTTGAAGATCTCTTGTCATTGTAGGATCTTGACTTGGAGCTTCTTTCCTTGCTCCTTCTCTTGTATAATTTGTTGAAGTTCTTCACCATTAGACTCAATTCTTCATTGAAGGTTTGCTTCTCATTTGATGATGTTGGAGCTTCACATGAGGCTTTGTAAGCACCACTTGACTTGTTGTGGAGCTCTTCCTTATCCTTGAGTGACATCTCATGAGCAACAATTCTTCCAATGACTTCCGTTGGCTTGAGATCTTAATAATTGGGCATCATTTAGATCAATGTGCACACGTTATCATATTTTCCATCCAAGGCTATTAGGATCTTCTTGATGATGAATCTATCAGTAATCTCTTCACTTCCTAAGACGGCAATCTCATTTGTGATGAGAGCAAGCCTAGAGTACATTTCAGCAACGTCTTCACCATCCTTCATTTTGAACTTGTCAAGTTGACTTTGAAGCACATCCACTTTGGATTCCTTGACGGAGTCGGTACCTTCGTGCATATCAATCAAAGTATCCCAAATTTCCTTTGCATTCTCAAGACGGCTGATTTGTTGAATTCTTGAGGCACAATCCGTTGAAGAGAATATCACAAGCTTGAGCATTGTATTGCAGCATCTTCAACTCTTCCGTGGTAGCTTCATGGTTTGGTTCTCTCCATCAAAGAATTCACCTTGGAAGCCAATACACATAATAGCCCAAACGGCTGGTTATGTCCAAGAATATGCATTTTCATCTTATGCTTCCAACTAGCAAAATTAGTACCATCAAAGTAAGGACCTCTACGGTGGTAATTTCCCTCGCTAGACGCCATACTCTCCTAGGTTGTGAAACCAAGGCTATGACCATCAAAAGCTATGGACATCAAATCAAATGGAGACCAAAGCTCTGATACCACTTGTAGGATCAAAAGTATGTCTAGAGGGGGGTTATTTGCCTACTTGACCAAATAAAAATCTAGCCTTTTCCCAATTTTAGTTCTTGGCAGATTTTAGCAACTTTGCACAAGTCAAGCAATCAACCAACACATGCAATTCTAAGAGTATAGTAGCGGAATGTAAAACAATTGCATATGAAGGTAAAGGGAGGAGTTTGGAGGGAGCAAACGCAATGTTGTCACGCAGATTTTTTATCCGTGGTTCCAATAGGTGGTGCTATCGTACATCCACGTTGATGGAGACTTCAACCCACGAAGGGTAACAGTTGCGCGAGTCCACCGAGTCCACGAAGAAGCAACCTTGTCTATCCCGCCATGGTCGTCGCCCATGAAGGACTTGCCTCACTCGGGTAGATCTTCACGAAGTAGGCGACCTCCTGCCCTTACAAACTCCTTGGTTCAACTCCACAATCTTGACGGAGGCTCCCAAGTGACACCTAGCCAATCTAGGAGACACCACTCTCCAAGAGGTAACAAATGGTGTGTTGATGATGAACTCCTTGCTCTTGTGCTTCAAATGATAGTCTCCCCAACACTCAACACTCTCTCATAGGATTGGATTTGGTGGAAAGAAGATTTGAGTGAAAAGCAACTTGGGGAAGGCTAGGGATCAAGATTTATGTGGTTGGAATGGAATATCTTGACCTCAACACAAGTGTAGGTGGTTCTCTCTCAGAAAATGTATGTTGGAAGTGTAGGCATGTTCTGATGGCTCTCTCCACATATGAAGAGTGGGTGGAGGGGTATATATAGCCTCCACACAAAATCTAACCGTTACACACAATTTACCAAACTCGATGGGACCGAATCATGAAACTCGGTCGGACAAATATAGTTCAAAATGTGAATGTTAGGACTTTCGGTGGGACCGACACGTCAACTCGGTAGGACCGATTTCGTTAGGGTTAGGGCATAACGTAATCTCAGTGAGACCGATTACACAAACTCGGTCAGAACAATTTTGGTAATAGACTAACCAGAGAGTTGGTCAGGCAAACTCGGTGGGACCGATTCGCTCATCTCAGTTGGGTCGAAACGTTACGAAAGGGAAACAGAGAGTTTGCATTGCAATCTCGGTGGGACCGATCGCTCATCTTGGTTTGACCGAAATGTTACGAAGGGAAATAGAGAGATTATAATCCCATCTCAGTGAGACTGAGATCCCTATTGGTGAGACCGAAAAGACTAGGGTTTCTGGCAGTGGCTATGTCAAGAGAACTCGGTGGCGCCGGATAGAAAGATTCGGTAGGGCCGAGTTTGACTTTTGGTTTGGGACATATGTGGATATGAGAAAGTAGTTGAGGGTTTTTGGAGCATATCACTAAGCATTTTGAGCAAGAAACTCATTAAGCAACACCTCACCCCCTCTTGATAGTATTGGCTTTTCCTATGGACTCAATGTGATCTTTGATCACTAAAATGAAAAATGTAGAGTCTTGTGCTTTGAGCTTGAGCCAATCCTTTTGTCCTTAGCATTGTGAGGGGTCCCTTTCTAATCCATGCCATGCCAATCATTGAGATTTCCTGAAATATTTATCTTGAAATAGCATTAGCTTAATGAGCTATATGTTGTTAGGAATTACCAAAACCACCCAGGGATAGTTGCACTTTCAGGTGTCATGTGAATGTCGACTACATGGCAGTTCACCATCTTTGGGCCTAAGGGAATGCATTGTGGAGTAGTTATTAGATTATGGGTTGCTAGAGTGACAGAAGCTTAAACCCTAGTTTATGCGGTACTTCGTAAGCGACCGATCTGGATCCAAATGTTTAATGCTATGGTTAGATTTTATCTTAATACTTTTCTCGTAGTTGCTGACGCTTGCGAGGGGTTAATCATAAGTGGGAGGCTTGTTCAAGTAAGAACAACACCCAAGCACTGGTCCACCCACATATCAAATTATCAAAGTAACGAACGCGAATCAAACCAACATGATGAAAGTGACTAGATGAAATTCTCGTGTACCCACAAGAACGCTTTGCTTATTATAAGATACTATTTTGGCATGTCCTTTGCCACAAAAGGATTGGGCTACCTTACTGCACTTTATTTACCATTACCATTACTTGTCCGTTACAAATTATCTTGCTATCAAACTACCTGTCACCGTTTATTTCAGTGCTTGCAGAAATTACCTTGCTGAAAACCACTTGTCATTTTCTTCTGCTCCTCATTGGTTTCGACACTCTTACTTATTAAAAGGACTACGATTGATCCCCTATACTTATGGGTCATCAAACGACTCTTGCAAACGTTGAACTAGCACTGTTTAGTCCAAAAGGCATACGTACAAAGCAATACGTGCCACATGGAGAATGAATTTGGTTTTTTCCTCATCTTCCATGGACATAAATATTTGATGGTACCCGGAATATGCATCAAGGAATGAAACAAACTCGTAGCCGATAGTGGTGTCTACAATCTGGTTGATGGGGGGCAAGGAGAAAGGATCCTTCGAAAATGCTTTTGTGAGATCCGTGTAATCAATACAAAGTTCCACTTCCCATTTTCCTTGCACACAACGACCGGATTTGCCAACCAAGTTGGATGGAGACTCCCGTAACCAAGCCTGCTGCCTCAAGTTTCTTGATTTCTTCCGCTATGAACTGTTGTCGTTCCTAAGCTTGCTTCTTGACCATCTGCTTGACGAGCCGAGCACGGGGACAGACAGCAAGGTGGTTCCCAATCACCTCCCTGGGAACATCGGGGATGTCATACGGCTACCATGCAAACAGATATACATTCGCCCGCATGAAGGCAATGATCATGTTTTCCTATTTACTGTCAATGGTGGCACCAATGGTGAACGAGCCGTCGGTGCCGTCCTCCCTTGCCGACACCTTCTGTGTTGCAGGTGTGGTGGCCTTGGATCTCTTGCTGGCAGAGCTTTCTGGCAAGTCTTGAACGGGTGCGCAACACTCTTAGGAGGTGCGCTTCTCGGAAGCCTTGCTAGATGTCTTCCTGGGTTTCTTACTCTTCTTCTTCTTGGTGGGAGCTGTAGCCTTGATGGCCTCTGCTGCAATCGCATCTCTGTAAAGCTTGTCCACACATATGACTGCATCCTTGTTATCGGAGTTGATAGAGATGACCCCCATAGGCCCTGGCATCTTTAGCGTGTTATAGGCATAGTGAGATGCTGCCATGAACTTAGCTAAGGCCAGGCGACCAAAATTCCGTTGAATGGCAAGGGGATCTTAACAACATCAAATACGATTTTCTCTATTCTATAATTCAGCTCCCCGCCAAACGTTACCGACAGCGTGATCTTCCCCTTAGGTTGGCTTCGCCCCAGGTTAATTCCTTGGAATGTCCCGGCTTTCTTGAGCTCTTCCTCGGGGATATATAGCCTCTTGATCACCTTAGGGGGGATCAAATTCAAGCCAGCCCCACTTTCAACTAGTATTTTCGTGACTTTGAGGTTGCGTATTGTTGGCTAAACCAACAACAGCAAACACCCTACCATAGTTGTGTGATCAGGGTGGTCCTCAACATAGAAAACAATAGGCGTGTGGGACCACTCGAGAGGCTTCTGAGTGCCTGCTGCCGGCTTTGCTGCATTGACCTCTCACACCCACTGCTTATGTTGGCAGTGAGAGGAGTGCAAAGATGCACCCCCGTCAATGCACATGGCCTCTGTTTCCTTCTGGAATTCAGTTTCAATAGACTCGTCATCATCTTCCTGTCCACTCTCTTCATCGTCTTATTTCTTTTCTCTGCCCCTGGTAGGCTTTTCTTTCCTCTGGTTAGCACTGCGCGGCATCCACCTCGGCCGCCGCGACCCTTCTTGCCGGATCCGCCCGCACCATCCTGGCCCTTCTCTTTGTCCCGCATATCATACTCAGCCTTCTGTTTCTCAACTAGCTGTTCGACTTGACGGTAGTCCTGGAGGTCGTGACCTTTGGTACGGTGAATCTTGCAGTATGGCCCGTCAGACGTGCCTGTCTTCTCTCCTGCTGCAGCAACCTAGCAATCAGCGCATGCATCTGCTTCCATGCCGATGTTTTCCGTCTTGGTTTTCTTGGCGGGGCTGGAATCGCTGGACCCCTCCACGGCCATAACTGACTTTCCCTTGCGCTTCCGGTTGCGCCTTCGACCTTTCTTCTTTGGGGTGGTGGTATCCTCGTCGTCAGAATCGACTTCAATGTTGGCATCTTCCCCAGGAAGTCTTCTTCCCTCTTTAACGCGTGCACATTTATCTGCCAACATATAAAGCTCATTGACGGTGTTCAACAACCATATATGCATCTTTTCCCACATCTTGCGATTGCGCACATTCGAAACAGATCGGTCAAAGAAAGAGTTCTTGCCTGTATTGCAAGTTGTGAAGTTGAGTAAGACTCAAAGCCCGACAACAGTAGAAGATAGAGAGAGAATGAAAGTCATTCCCTATGCTTCAGTCATAGGTTCTATAAATTACGCCATGCTATGTACCAGACCTATTGTGTACCTTAACATGAGTTTGGCAAGGGGGTAGAATAGTGATCCAGGAGTAGATCACTAGACATCGGTCAAAATTATCCTTAGAGAACTAAGGAAATATTTTCTCCATTATGGAGGTGATAAAGAGTTCATCGTAAAGAGTTACGTTGATACAAGTTTGACACCAATTCGGATGACTATGAGTATCAATCTAGATACATATTGAAAGTGGGAGAAATTAGCTAGAGTATCTCCATGCATAGCATCATAGATACAGAAATTTGCAGAATACATATGGATCTGAATGTGACAGAACCGTTGACTAAACTTCTCTCACAAGCAAAACATGATCACACCTTAGTACTCTTCGGGTGTTAATCACATGGTGATGTGAACTAGATTATTGACTCTAGTAAACTCTTTGGGTGTTGGTCACATGGCGATGTGAACTATAGGTGTTAATCACATGGTGATGTGAACTAGATTCTTGACTCTAGTGCAAGTGGGAGACTGATGGAAATATGCCCTAGAGGCAATAACAAAATGGTTATTATTATATTTCCTAAATCATGATAAAGGTTTATTATTCATGCTAGAATTGTATTGATCGGAAACTTAAATACATGTGTGAATACATAAACAAATACCTTGTCCCTAGTAAGCCTCTACTAGACAAGCTCGTTGATCAAAGATGGTTAAGGTTTCCTAACCATAGACATGTGTTGTCATTTGATAACGAGATCACATCATTAGGAGAATGATGCGATGGACAAGACCCATCTGTTTGCTTAGCATATTGATCGTTCAGTTTATTGCTATTGCTTTCTTCATGTCAAATACATATTCTTTCGACTATGAGATTATGCAACTCCCGGTTACCGGAGGAATACCTTGTGTGCTATAAAACATCACAATGTAACTGGGTGATCATAAAGATGCTCTACAGGTATCTCCAAAGGTGTTTGTTGAGTTGGCATAGATCGAGATTAGGATTTGTCACTCTGAGTATCGGAGAGGTATCTCTGGGCCCTCTCGGTAATGCACATCATAAGAAGCCTTGCAAGCAAAGTGACTAATGAGTTAGTTGCAAGATGATGTATTACGGAGCGAGTAAAGAGACTTGCCGGTAACGAGATTGAACTAGGTATGAAGATACCGACGATCGAATCTCGGGCAAGTAACATACCGATGGAGAAACGGAATTACGTATGTTGTCATAAAGGTTCGACCGATAAAGATCTTCATAGAATATGTAGGGGCCAATATGGGCATCCATGTTACGCTATTGGTTATTGACCGGAGAGGTGTCTCGGTCATGTCTACATAGTTCTCGAACCAGTAGGGTCCGCACGCTTAACGTTCATTGACGGTATAGTGGTATATGAGTTACATGATTGGGTGACCGAATGTTGTTTGGGGTCCCGGATGAGATCACTGACATAACAAGGAGTCTCGAAATGGTCGAGAGGTAAAGATTGATATATACGACGATGGTATTCGGACACCGGAAGTGTTTCGGAGTGTACCGTGTAGTGATCAGAGTACCGGTGGGGGTACCTGACACCCCCGGGAGGTTAGTGGGCCTATTGGGCCATAAGAGGGGAGCACACCAGCCCACAATGGGCTGGCGCACCCCCCATGGCAGCCACGATGGTATTCGGCCTCCCCCTTCCTTCCTCTTCCCTCTTTCCTTCCCCCCTCCGACAAATATGGCAGGGGGGCCAAGGGTAGGAGTCCAAGTAGGATTCAGACCTACTTGGGGTGCCCCTTGGCCTCTCTTCTCTCCCTCCCACCTATATATATGTGGGGGGGGGGGGCGCCTAGCACAACACAACATTGTCTTAGCCGTGTGCGGCGCCTTCCTCCACCGTTTACTCCCCGTGTCATATTTCCGTCGTGCTTAGGCGAAGCCCAACAGAGATAGCTTCAGCATCACCGTCACCACGCCATCGTGCTGCGGAAACTCATCCACTACCTCGCCATCTTGCTGGATCAAGAAGGCGTAGGTCGTCATCGAGCTGAACATGTGCTAAATGTGGAGGTGACGTACGTACGGTGCTCAATCGGTTGGAATGCAAAGAAGTTCGACTACATCAACCATGTTGTCAAACGCTTCGACTTACAGTCTACGAGGGTACATAGACACACTCTTCCCCCTCGTTGCTATGCATCTCCATGGATAGATCTTGCATGTGCGTATAATTTTTTTTGTTTTCCATGCAACGTTTCCCAACATAGCTTGCTATCGTACTTTTCTGGTACTTCGGGCTTCAACACGCGGACGGATGGCCAGTGAACTTGCCGCAGCTCACGTGTGAAAGTAGGGCACCCAACTTCGTAGGGCAAGTACCCGCCAACAACGGGCGTTGGCTCATCGACGACTGTACCTTTGCGCTCGTCTAATTGATGGCGCGCCTCTCGGTGTCGTTGGATGGTGGTGCGAGCATCCTCTGCTCGCCTATCCAGTAGCACCTGCTGCTGATCTTGCCGCATTTGCGGATCTGAGCAGGCTATTGACACATTGTCAGGCTCGACATTTTGCTAGGTCCGCTATTAGTGCCGGCACTGCTGCTGGGGTTGCTGCTGATCTTGCCGCATTTGCGGATCTGAGTAGGCTATTGACACATTGTCAGGCTCGACATTTTGCTAGGTCCGCTGTGAGTGCCGGCACTGCTGCTGGGGTTGCTGCCGTGCAAGTGATTGCACCGCGGATGCACCTCCTGCGACACGACCATCAGTATAGGCTACTGGTACGGTTGGCGGGCACCGTGAGGGTTCTGCCAACTGGGATCTGTTTGCATCAGCAAACTCGATCAAGCTCTAGATGGTGGTCCTCCAGTCATCCATCTTTTCTGTTGTTGGAGGTAAATCTAGCAACATCTGGGCCCATGCCATCACTTCTGTTGCCATCGAAGGCATGTTGGAGCGCGAAGAACGTGACGTCGCTCGACTCCTGGCAGAGCCAGCAGGAGCACCATTCCGATCTTGTCACCGAACTGCAGGAGTAATAGCAAGTTGGTGTGGTGGGAGCGGCGTCTAAAGATCTTGAACTTGATCAACAGGTGTCGTGCCGTGCGAGTGTTGCTACGGAGGTACAACAACGCCTCTTGGTTCACATTGCACTCATCTCGCGACAGACACGGTGTGTGTCTCGATATCGTTCCCCTCGCCGCAGCTGCCAGAGCCTTCGCAGTGGGAGGGTCGTGGCTCATGCCCGACCGGACTGGGTCGCCCCGATGGCTGCGCTCGCCGGTGCGCTGAGGAGGCGAGAGCTGCGCGCCCACGCCATTGTTGCTGTCTTCGCTAGAGGGTCGAGGCAGATGTCCGCCTCCACCGCCCATTTCCGCTATAGTGGGCATGGCGACTGCACCGCCTATGTTAATCGTGCCCATCACGGCGTTCGCACCGTCCGCGGCGGCGGCGCTGCCTATGCCGCCCGCAGACACGTGTGACGGAAGCTTGGACGTGGAAGGTTTCGTCGCCATGAAACCCTTCTTTTTGGGCGCCATGGGCGGTGATGATGATGATGATGAAACTCAACGGAGTCGACGCGCCACCTGTTGTCCAGGTTCACGCAGGTGATCCCCTACCCGGCGCTCCAAAGATGTCGGCGTGGACCGACGATCTATGGGGTTGCTCCACCCCTTTGTGGTTTGGCGAGCGGGTGCACTAAACGCAAAGAGCAGGAACAACAGAGGGCGCTACAGACTTTTACCCAGGTTCAGCCTGCTAAGAAGCGTAAAACCCTACTCTTGCTTTGGTGTATTGGATGGATGTGAGCACAAGTACATGTAGCAATCTCCCCCCGGCAAGGCGCAAGGAGAGGGATGCTACACAGGTACGTAAGATTAGGGTTAGAATGGGTTCGAACCCTTGTAAAGGTCGCCCTGGCCCTCCCTTTAGAGTTCAAGGGGTTACCACTGTGGCAAAAGGGTCATTACACGGTGAGGGAGTCCTAGATTAGGGGGTATCCAGACAGCCGGACTACATCCTTTGGCCGAACTGTTGGACTATGAAGATACAAGATTGAAGACTTCGTCTCATGTCTAGATGGGACTCTCCTTAGTGCGGAAGGCAAGCTTGGCGATACGGATATGTAGATCTCCTCCCATTGTAACCGACTCTGTGTAATCCTAGCCCCCTCCGGTGTCTATATAAACCAGAGGGTTTAGTCCGTAGGACAACAACAATCATACCATAGGCTAGCTTCTAGGGTTTAGCCTCTACGATCTCGTGGTAGATCAACTCTTGTAATACTCATATCATCAAGATCAATCAAGCAGAAGTAGGGTATTACCTCCATCGAGAGGGCCCGAACCTGGGTAAACATTGTGTCCCCCGCCTCCTGTTACCATCCGCCTTAGACGCACAGTTCGGGACCCCCTATCCGAGATCCGCCGGTTTTGACACCGACATTGGTGCTGTCATTGAGAGTTCCACTGTGCCGTCACCGTAAGGCTTGATGGCTCCTTCGATCATCGATAGCGATGCAGTCCAAGATGAGGTTTTCCTCCCCGGACAGATCTTCGTATTCGGCGGCTTCGCACTGCGGGCCAACTCGCTTGGCCATCTGGAGCAGATCGAGAGCTACGCCCGCCATCGTGTCAGGTTCGAAACTTGAATTACACTACCGACATCCGCGGAGACTTGATCTTCGACGGATTCGAGCCCATGCCAGGTGTGCCACACAATCACGACGAGCACGATATAGCTCTGCCGTCGGACAGTATTCGGGAGATCACACCGGCAACTACTCCAGCCTTCAATCCGGAGCAAATGGCGCCATCCGAGGACGGGCGGATAGACCCCGCCTTGGAGGCTGCACTCTCAGCGACGATAGAGCCGGATACTGACCTTACCCCTCACGAGAGCCGTGACGCCGAACCGCTGGATTCATCTCTGGCCACGGACTCTGAACCACCTGCGCCCATGACCATCGAATCCGATTGGTCACCGATCATGGAGTTCACCTCCGCGGATATCTTTCAGCACTCGCCCTTCGGCGATGTGCTAAACTCATTAAGGTCTCTCTCCTTGTCAGGAGAACCTTGGCCGAACTATGTCCGGCTAGAATGCGATGCGGATGACGAAGAAATTCACTCCCCACCCACCACCCACTTAGTAGCCACTGTCGACGACTTAACCGACATGCTCGACTTCGACTCCGAAGACATCGATGGTATGGACAACGATGCGGGAGACAAACAGGAACCATTGCCCACCGGGCACTGGACCGCCACCTTATCATATGATATATACATGGTGGATACACCCAAAGAAGGCAATGGCGACAAGACAGCGGAGGATGAACCCTCCAAGAAGCAACCCAAGCGCCAACGTCAGTGGCGCTGCTCTAAGTCTCGCCACAGCAAAAGCGGTGATACCGGCACAGGATATAATAGTACTCCGGACAGTGCCGAAGACGACGACAATCCCCTCCAACAAGATTCAGGGCCGGAGGATGAACAAGCCGACCCTCCCGAGCGAGCGGCAGGGGGAGAAGCGGAGGAGGACAATTATATGCCTCTCTCCGAAGACGAAGTGAGCCTCGACGACGAAGAGTTTGTCGTGCCTGAGGATCCTGTCGAACAGGAGCGCTTTATGCGCCGGCTTATAGCCACAACAAATAGCCTAAAGAAAAAGCAACAACAGCTTCGAGCTGATCAGGATTTGCTAGCAGACAGATGGACTGAAGTCCTTGCGGCCGAGGAATATGAACTCGAACGCCCTTCCAAGGGTTACCCAAAGCGCAGGTTACTACCCCGACTTGAGGAGGAAGCATTGAAACCTACATCACCAGCGTATGATGCGGCTGATCGGCCACCTCGCGGCTGAGACAGAGAGGCATTCCAGCCTGAAGCCCAGCCCACACCCCGCCGCCACTCAAACAAAAATACCAAGGTACGGGGCAACACGCGAGACCTGCGAGATGTATTGGAAGACATGGCAAAACACGCAAGATCGATCTACAGATCACGAGGGTGCGCGCCTACACGCGACGATGACCGTCACGCCAGATACAGTAAAAGTAAATCCGGACGGGCCGAACACAGCAGGCAAGACTCATATGAGCTGCGTCGTGATATAGCCCAAAGACGCAGGCGCCAGACACCCCTATGCTTCACTGACGAAGTAATGGATCATGAATTCCCAGAGGGTTTTAAACCCTTGAATATCGAATCATATGATGGTACAACAGATCCCGCGGTATGGATCGAGGATTTCCTCCTCCACATCCACATGGCCCGCGGTGATGATCTACATGCCATCAACTTCCTCCCACTAAAACTCAAAGGACCAGCTCAGCATTGGCTGAATAGCTTGCCAGCAGACTCCGTTGGCTGTTGGGAGGATCTGGAAGATGCATTCCTTGTCAACTTCCAGGGCACTTATGTGCGACCACCGGATGCCGATGATTTGAGCCATATAACTCAGCAGCCGGGGGAATCGGCCAGGCAATTCTGGACACGGTTCCTAACCAAGAAAAATCAAATTGTCAACTGTCCGTATGCAGAGGCCTTAGCGGCATTTAAGCTTAACATCCACGATGAGTGGCTCGCCCGGCACCTCGGCCAGGAAAAGCCGAAATCTATGGCAGCCCTCGCGACACTCATGACCCGCTTTTGCGCGGGAGTGGATAGCTGGCTGGCTCGCAGCAACAACATATCAAGGAACCTTGGCACTTCGGATACCAAGGACAGTAACGACAGACCACGCCGTAGCAAACACAAGCGCCGTAACAACAGCGATAACGCCGAGGATACGGCAGTCAATGCCGGATTCAGTGGCTCTAAATCCGGTCAGCGGAAAAAGCCATTCAAAAGAAGTACTCCGGGCCCGTCTAGTTTGGACCGCATACTCGATCGCTCGTGTCAGATACACAATACTCCCGATAAGCCAGCCAATCACACCAACAGAGAATGTTGGGTGATCAAGCAGGCCGACAAGTTAAATGCTGAAAACAAGGACAAGGGGCTGCACAGTGATGACGAGGAGGAGCCCCGGCCGCCGAACATGGGAGGACAGAAGAAGTTCCCCCCACAAGTGTGGACGGTGAACATGATATACGCAACCCACATCCCCAAGAGGGAATGGAAGCGTGCACTAAGGGGCGTCTACGCGATGGAGCCTGTCGCCCCAAAGTTCAACCCATGGTCCTCTTGTCCGATCACTTTCGATTGCAGGGACCACCCCACTAGTATCCGTCGTGGCGGATCTTCCGCATTGGTCTTAGACCCCATCATTGACGGATTTCACCTCACTCGAGTCCTTATGGATGGCGGCAGTAGCCTGAACCTGCTTTATCAGGATACAGTGCACAAAATGGGTATAGACCCCTCGAGGGTCAAACCCACAAAAACAGCCTTTAAAGGCATCATCCCAGGTGTAGAGGCCCATTGTACGGGCTCAATCACACTGGAAGTGGTCTTCGGATCTCTGGACAACTTCCGAAGCGAGGAGTTAATCTTCGATATCGTCCCGTTCCGCAGCGGCTACCACGCACTGCTCGGGCGAACCGCATTTGCAAGATTCAATGCGGTACCGCACTACGCATACCTCAAGCTCAAGATGCCAGGACCTAAGGGGGTCATAACAGTCAATGGAAACACAAAACACTCGCTCCGCACTGACGAGCACACTGCAGCCCTCGCAACAGAAGCACAAAGCAGCCTCTTAAGGCAATCCAGCAATTCAGTGATAAAGACCCCAGACACCGTCAAGCTAGTCCGGAGTAACCTGCAACAGGATCGCCTGGCACATTCAGAGCTCGCCTAGCAAGTCGGCCCCCGCCCTAGTCCCAGACAAACGGCGCAATCCGTGCCGCGCGTACATAATTACGCATTGAAAATACCATGGGCATAGGCGGGGGCACGACCATGGCACGCCCCACAGTGCGGCTCAACCGCCCTAGGGGTTGAATACCTTCATCATTCTCTCTCTTTCAGGACCTTACGCTCTGGAAGCTCTATCTGGCAGTATGATTGCCGGACCCACAATACAACAACCAAGGAGGCATGAAGCTACGTCGTACAATGGAATCCCCAGGTCTCTGATAAACGAGCGGAATACCTGCTTTAAATACCAGTCCGCAGCTTGCCCTTGGATAGAACATGTTAAATAATCCTATTTTTGCTTATTGCACTACTTGTATTAGTACGTTTCAACATATTCCTTGTATAACAGTGCATAGAACTAGTCTATTATTGCGTTATCTTTTCTTTTTTATATATGTTTATTTACGACAATCAACACCTGTACATTCTGGTACGGCCAGTATGCCAGGGGCTTTCGCATACCCCATAATACAGCGTAAGAAGTACGAACACTTTTGACAGTGCGGCACCCCGAACTTATAGCACTATATGCATCAGCTCCGAATCATGTCTTGGGTCAATACTTGGGTTTGCCCGCCTCCCATGTTTTGGTACCTTACGTTCCGCTATATCGCCTAAGGTAGCACTGGGAGAACTACCGCGATTGTGTCCTGGTTCTTCCGGACGAGCACCTCAGTAGAGAAAGCCAAAACTGACTGTCATGATGAGCCGAGAGCTGGTCGCTGTTCGAGAGGTCTCAAGTCCCTAAAGACTTTTTCCGCTTCAGGCAAGGAGTTGGCTTTGTTCGACTTAGGCGTATATAGCGCCCCAAATTCGGCCTTCCGAATACTAGGGCCTTCGCCAAAATTTCAAATTGTAGACTTCTATGGCTAAGTGAGAGTGATAAAGCATTATAGTCCGATTGCCCAGTTCGTTGCGCTGAGCACCTCCCTCAAAGGACCCAAAAATGGGAAAAAGAGTGCCCAGATTTATCCGAACACCCCAGCACTAGCTGCATGGGGGCGTGACGATCGCCAACTCCCAGATTTTATAAACGGTCGCACGTAAGGTAATATTTTAAATTCAAAAAGCGTTGCATAACGCAAATGAACTAGTTTTCACATTACAGGATCACATGAGTACGTTCATTCAAAAATTACATCCTTGGTACACTCCTCCGCCACAAGACGGGCACCCTTCAGGACACCCTCATAATACATCTCGGGGTGGCGATGCTCCTTGCCCTGCGGTGGCCCCTCCTTCACCAGCTTCTCGGCGTCCATCTTCGCCCAGTGCACCTTCGCACGGGCAAAAGCCCTGCGTGCACCTTCGATGCAGATGGACCGCTTGATGACGTCCAACCGAGGGCATGCATTCACAAGCCGCCCCACCGCATCAAGTAGCTGTTGGGCGAGGATCGCCAGCCACATCCGGACTATAAGGCCCTTCATGGCCTGTTCGGCCGCCTTGTGGAGCTCGACCAGCTGCTTCAGCTGGTCGCTCAAGGGCATCGGGTGTTCAGTCCCAGTATACTGAGACCAGAACAACTTCTCCGTCGAGCTCCCCTCCTCGGCCCGGTAGAACTCCGCGGCATCAGACACACTGCGGGGCAGATCTGCGAACGCTCCTGGAGAGCTCCGAACTCGGGTAAGTAAAAAGAAATTTTCTTTCACGTGCTTGCTTTGCATAATGAATGCCTTACCCGCCGCTATCTTCTTAACCGCCTCAACTTCCTGGAGGGACTTTTGGGCTTCGGCCTTGGCATGTTTCGCTCTATCGAGCGCCTTTGCAAGCTCGGACTCTCGCGTCTTAGAGTCAAGCTCCAAGGCCCCGTGCTTCTTGACGAGAGCCTGGAGATCTTGCTGCACCTCGCCCACTCGGGCCTCTTGTTTCTCTCGCTCGGTGCGCTCCTGGGACGCTTTGTTTTCAGCCTCGGATAGCGCCTTCTTCAGGGTCGCCACTTTGGTCGTGGCCCCTGGTACATTCATGATGATCCAATTATTCTGCAACCAATTCCTTTTTTTCATATAGACAAGGTCTTGCTTACCTTTGTTCTCTTCGAGCTGCCTCTTGATAAGGCCGAGCTCCTCCTTGGACTGCTCAAGGTCCTGCTCTAGCGCAGTGACCTTCGCAGTACGTGCGGCAGCGCCAACAAAGTGAAGCTCGTGCATATACAAATAGACATATTCTAATTAGACTCGAAGTCATGATTTGATCCTCTATTCGCCTTTCTTCATGAATGCCAAACAGCATCGTGGGCTACTGTCTATGCGGCAACATTTTCCTATAATTACTTACCTGAAAGCCAGTTAGGAGGCTTGTGCACGCTTCAGTCAGTCCGCTTTTGGCGGACTAAACCTTCTCGATCACCGCACTCATGATAGTGCGATGCTCTTCGTCGATGGAAGCACCCTGAAGCGCTTCCAACAAGTTTTCCGGTGCCTCTGGATGGACAGAGGTCACCGACACGGATGGCTTGCCCCTTTTAATAGGGGGTCGCCTGCTGGAGTCCGGAACCATCGGAGGTTCCGGCGCGGTGTTCGGCTGGGGTCCGAACCTGGAGCCCGTGGGAATCTTGCTCCCTTTGCGCGCAGGGTCCAGAAGGTCGCCCTGAGGCGTCTCCTGGACTACCTCCCCTCGGCCTGGTGCCTTCTGAGACAACACCTCGGTGTTGTCCGTAGGGCGAGGGGTGGAGGCCGTCGGAAGAGAACCGCTACTCATATCCGACGGGTCCAAAGAACCGTTCGACGAAGATACGTCGATAGGGGCTCGGGACGGACTACATAATCATGTTCAGCGGTGGTGCAGCAATGGTGCTGAAATCTCTCACAAAACACCTATTGAAACCAGCGAACATGCTTACCAAATTGCCATGGTGTACAGAATGTTTATCAAATTGCCATGGCCTACCAAGTAATAAGGAACATGCTTGCATGGGTACCACATCACAATCAACATAATCAGCATATGTAGAGATACTAAAATGCACACGAACATTATGTGTTACCTTAACCTTGCCGCTATTGTTGGACCATTGGATGTAGTAAGGATGTGGATGTGGTCTTGTGGTGAGAGATAGCTTCTCCACCATCTCCATGCTAGCCAAGTTGTTGCAGCTCCCTCCATCTGTGATGACGCGAACAGAACGTTCCTTCACAACTCCCTTTGTATGGAACAAATTATGCCTCTGATTTTGCTCAGCTTGTTTGACCTGCACACTCATAACACATTGAGCGACTAAACATTCATACCTGTCAGCATCTTCAGGAGACATGTATTGCGTCTCTATTCAGAATCATCTCCATTGTGTTCTTCACATGTAATAAGAGCCAAAGTCTCCTCATCATGGTCACTAGCGGACTCATACCCACCATCCTCAGTAGCAATCATCACACACTGAGATTTGCATTCTCTCGTATAATGACCTCGTCCCTTACAACAGTGACAAATAATATCACTTGTGTGCCCTGTTGATGCCATGGAAGAAGAAGAACTCTGTGCAGGCCCGATAAGTGTGCTCTTGGCAGATAGTGGTGGTTGTTCCTGCTTCCTTGTTTCACTGCTAGAGGTGGCAGCTGATGGAGGTGTCGGTGCAGTAGAATGTGTGGAAGTAGAGGATGCACACGGTGTCCATGATGAAGGTTAGCCTGAAGAAAAGTTAGTCCGCGCCAATGCCTATCGATCCTGCACTTCACGTTCATCATTACAAGCAAGATGGATTAAACGAGTGATATTATTATACTCCTTATACTCTAGAATGGTCCGAATCTCTCTATTTAAGCCACCCATAAAACATGCAAGCATAGCTTAATTCTCCTCAGCAATATCACATATAATCATGCCAGTTTGTAATTCCTGATAATATTCGTCTACATAATTTTTTCCTTGTCTTAAGCACTGCAATTTTTGAAGTAATTCACGTTGATAATAAGGTGGTACCCAAGGAGTACGCATAGCAGTTGTCAAAGCAGCTCAAGTAGCTGGAATGGGATATGATCTACAATGTTCAGACCACCAAACACATGCAAAACTAGTGAAAGCACAAACAATGACGAGGAACACGTCTCTCCTCAGGAGATTGTAAACATGTAAACTGTTGTTCAATTTCTAACTCCCAAGTAAGATATATATATGGAACATATCTACCCACAAATGGTGGAATATTCAATTTTAGTTTAGGAAGATGGTCATGATCTCGTACTTTAGGTGGAGGTGCAGCCCTATCGTTGCGATGATATGCATGAGGACGACCTGGTGGTGGTGGTGCTGGTTGTTGCACGTAGTTCTGATTCTGATCAACCTCATCCTCGTAATGGTCCTCCACCTCTGCAGTAGCAGCATGAGCTACAGAAGCATCAACAGTAGGTACAGCAGCACCAGAATTTTGACCAGGCTCAAGGGGAATGCATTGTGCTCGTCCCACTTGATTTGGAAGGCGACATTGTTGTTGTTGTTGTTGTTGTTGTTGTTGTTGTTGTTGTTGTTGTTGTTGTTGCTGCTGCTGCTACTGCTGCTGTAGAGGTGCGACAGGTGTAGCGGGCGGTGGTTGTGGAAGACACGAGCAATTCATTAAACTTGTTATCGCGCTTTGTTTCGAACGCCTTCTCAATGCCATATATCTTCTCCATGGCCTCTTCAAATCTGTTTAGCACATCTTCCACCTGTCCACTCATCATTTGCTGAAACTTATCATGTAACTCTTTGTTCGTCATGTTCTCCCAGTCAGTCTCGTCGGCTTGTGATCCTGCCATGGTTAGCAGCAAGTGAAAAACACAAGAATATGATCTTATAGACTACTAGGATGTGGCTGTGGTCTTGTGGAAAGTCACAGATCCATCAAGCGAATCTCAAGTTCTTACCAGTTCTTACCAAGCAGCAGGTGCTGGTTGGCAGCCGTTGTAGTCAAAACTCTCAAAGCTTGGATAGAGCGATTACCAGGGAGAGTCAAACGCACGACGTAGATGTATGTGGAGCTAGGAAGGCTTATAATATGGTAGCAAAAAGGTTCAGCAATAATCAATTCAGAGATGCAAAGTTGAATGAACGATCAACGACTATACTGTGCTAGTCCTAGGCTAGATCGTACTAGAGACGCGATCCTAGAACACTAACAAAATCACGGCGCGACACAGAAACAAGGGAAAAGCCCACTCTGGAATTTTATTTTTCGCTCTTTTTTTGCGAAAAATCACTATAATGGCGAGTGTCTCAAAACTCTTCCCAAGTCAAATTGACAGGATAGGCACGCAATTTTTTTGACTAATATTTGTTTCGGAAATCAGGGCAGCGACGACGAAAAAGTGCGACACAAAATCACTATGATGGCGAGTGTCTCAAAAGACTCAGAAAAGCCTAAAAACAAGATAGGGAAAAAATATTTTCGCCAGCCAAAATTTTGACCTAAAAATTGCCCGGGGGTCTCCAGACTTTTTTTTCCGAAACCTACTCAGGCAAGGAAACACGAATCGGAAAAAAGATGTATCTCGAAAACAAACCTAATATGAAAAGAACTCGGATTGGTGGTGGATATATGGTGGTAGGATATGGCAGCGGTGGTGGTATATGGCAGCGGTGGTGGTATATCACTGCGGTGGTGGGATATGGCAGCGGTGGAGGTATATGGCAGCGGTGGAGGTATATGGCAGCGTTGGTGGGATATGGCAGCGGTGGTGGTATATGGTAGAAGCGATGAAGATGGTGCGGCGGCGGAGTGATAAACTGTGACAGAACTCAAAACTCTAAAGGACTAGACGCTAAGACCAGCAACTAGACACGACGATGAAACCGCAAATTCCACAAAGCAAAACCCTAAAAAGATTATGCAAAGGCTCAGATTGCTTCGGATATTATGAACTAACCTAATTTTTTTGGCTCTTTCGTGGATTGTAGGTATGAAGAACAGACTCGATCTAAACTATCAAAAACTGTAAAATCTCACCGAGCAACCTACCTCTGATACCACTTGATAGAGGCAAAGGTGTCCCGTCTTTGGATGATAAGGTGATTATCATTTCGGTGGAATAGACTTTGATGATCCGACTATGAACGTGCGAGGACGTCGTGCCTTAGCAATCGCTAAACCAACTCGGAGAGGTAATTGACCACGCCGGAGCATGATCAACCTCACCACGAGGGTCTATTTCCTGCAAGCAAATGAGAACAAGCAAGAACCTGAGATTGCAATCTGGATATTGCAAATATAATATGAAAGCTTTATTGATCAAGGTGGGGTTCTGTGATGTCTTGGTCTGGTCATTGAACACAAACGAAGTACGCGAGGTTGTAGCTATGGGGAACTTTTAATCTAAACAAAACCCAAAGTCTAAACAACGCCCTAAGGGTTGTATATATGGAGGAAGAGGGGGGAATTTCGTGGCCCTTGGAGGAGGGGTCCGAAACCCACCCTAACTCTTGTTTCCCCACATATACAGACTCCAAAAATAGCCTATACTTAAGTATTTCAAAATTAAATGGGCCTGGCCCAATAATAAGGTGATGCAGCACCTAGAATAGCCTCTGGACGAAATTTATGAAGTGACATCTTGTATATTTCGCCCAAGGCTTCATGCACAAATTATGGTGGCTTCAAAGTCATGAAATCATCACTTGTAACTCCGTTCTTGTTCCCCTTGCGCATGCCATCATCTCCATGCTTGGTCTTGCTCCAGTGTTCATCCCTCTTATCCATGCCAGGCCCTTCATTTGTAAGCAAAACAAATGTATCCAATTTAGGCATCATCATATTCTCATGAACATTAGAATCATTACCAAGAAACGTAAGTACCTAATAATTTAATTGGCGTGCGCGAGCTCTAGTAACTGGTCCAGTATATGTACCAGTAGGGCATGTGGGTGTAACAATGGTATTGGTGTCCTCATCACGGACCTTCTATTTGACGGGTCGGGCATGTGGGCAGACAGCAAGGTGGTGCTCGATTACCTCCCTGGGAACACCGGGGATGTCAGATGGTTGCCAAGCAAACACATCGACATTCACCCGCAGGAAGGCAACGAGCGCGCTTTCCTATTTGTTGTTGAGGGTGGCACTGATGGTAAAGGTACCATCAGCGCTAGCCAGCCCTGCCGGGACCTTTTTCACAGCGGGTGCAGTAGCCTTGGATCTCTTGCTATGGAACTCTCCGGCAAGTCATCAACAGGCGCAGCGCACTCCGAAGAGGTATGCTTCCCGGATTCCTTGTTGGCATCCTTGCTAGCTTTCTTCTTTTTCTTGCTTTCCTTGGTGGGAGCAGTGGTTTCTGCAGCCTCTGGAGTGACTGCCTCCCGGTACATCTTGTCCACGCATATGATTGCGTCTTTCTTGTCTGATGGAATGGAAATGACGCCCATTGGCCATGGCATCTTCATAGTGTTGTACGCATAGTGGGACACCGCCATGAATTTGGCCAGGGCTGGACGACCAAGGATTGCATTGTACGGCAGGGGAGGTCGGCCACATCAAATACGATCTTCTCGGTCCGGTAGGTTAACTCTCCCCCGAACGTCATCAGCGGTGTGATCTTCCCCTTAGGACGACTCCTGCCGTGGTTGATCCCTTGGAACGTGCTCGTAACCTTGAGCTCTTCATCTGCTATCTGGAGTTTGCCGATGACCTTTGGAGAAATCAGATTCAACCCGGCCCCACTGTCAACCAACATCTTTGTGACCTTGAGGCTGCAGATTGTTAGTAAAACCAACAACGGCAAACATCCTGCCGCGGTGGTGCGGTCAGGGTGATCCTCTTCGTCAAAGATGATAGGCATGTGGGACCACTTGAGTGGCTTCTCAGAATCTATCAATGGCTCCACGGCATTGACTTCATGCGCCCACTATTTAAGCTGGCGGTGGGAGGAGTGCAAAGAGGCACCCCCATCAATGCATAGGGCGTCAGTGGCTTTCTGGAACTCCTACTCACCGGTTTCCTCTTCATCTCCATCATCACTCTCGTCATCACAATCCTTCTTATCGCAAACTCTGGCGGGTTTCCCTTGATACTGAGGAGCCTTGCCGGGGCGACCAGCTCTGCCGCCTCCGCCCTTCCCGCCAATGCCATCTTGGTCTTTCTTCTTATCACGCTTCTCGTACTCAACCTCTGCTTCTTGACGAGTTGCTCAACCTGATGACAGTCCTAAAGATCGTGGCCCTTGGTCCGATGGATCTTGCAGTATGGCCCATCACCCTTCCCAGCCTTCTCGGCAGCCGCGGCTTCTCGGCAATCAGTGCACATGATAGCTTCCTTGCCGGGAGCCTCGGTCTTGGCCTTCTTGCCAGTACTAGGTGTGCTCGATCCTTCAACGGTCATCACTGCTTTATCCTTGCGCTTCTTCTTGCGCTTCTTGTTCTTCTTCTTCTGGTTGGTGGCATCATCGTCGTCGTCCTCTGAGTCAATGGCGAAGACATCTTCTTCACTGGGGAGTCGCCTCCCCTCTTCTACCCGAGCACACTTATCCACCAGAGTGTACAACTCATTCACAGTCTTGGAATGTATCCGGCGGTTGCGCACGTTGGACTAGAATGCAACTATCACTACTGCCGAGTGGATGTCTAGAATTTTCCTGTGAACTCGGCTGAACCTCTACATGTACTTCCGCAGACTTTCTCCTTCCTTCTGCGGGAGGAGCTGCTAGTCGCTGGATCACCTTGGTTCTTGATGCCTGCCCATGAAGGCGCCAACAAACTCATTGCACATGTCAGCCCAGGTGGAGATGGAGTTCTCCAGCAGGTGCATCAGCCAAGACCTCATATTTGGCTTGAGTGCCAAAGGGAAGTAGTTGGCGAATACCTTCTCATCTCTTCCCCCGACAGCTTGAACAACGATGGTGTAGATGCTCAAGAACTCTGTCGGGTTCAGTCTCCCATCGTACTTCTCTGGTATTTCTAGCTTGAATGTACGAGCAGATGGCCAACGAACTTGCCACAGCTTGCGGGTGAAGGCGGGGCACCCAACCTCGAAAGGTAGGTACTCACCTTCGCCGGGCGTGGGCTCGTTGACGTCGGGGCCATCGCGCATGTCGGACTGGCGACGGGTTTAGCGGCGTCGTTCGATGGTGACATGCGCATCTTCCCTCCGCCCATCTTCCAGGACTCGCCGCTGGTCTCGACGTGCTCGAGGGTTGGATGAAGCAATCGACACGACGTCGGGTTCTTGGTCGCGTGGCTCTGGCTGTGGCCCCTATGCTGGCTGTCACGGAGGGGATTGCACCGTGGGGGTGGCCCCTTCATCACGACTAGTGGCTCGGGTCGTTGTCGCGGCCTGTGGAGGCCGTGACGGTCCTACTCGCTGTGATCCTCCCGCCTCGGTGAAACCAATCAGGTTCTGAATGGTGGCTCTCCACTCATCCATCTGATCGACCACTGGCGGGAATCTCAATAGGAGTTGGACCTGCGCCATTGCCTCCGAAGCAATGCTCGACATGGATGACGACATAGACCGTAACGTACCCTGGCTTCTGACGGTGCCGGTAGTGGTAGCGCCGTGTTCGCGTCGTCATGAGCCAATTGCCAGGGTGGCATGGTGACGAGGTGGGTGTGCTTGGGGATCGACGGCTCCGTCCGGCGCATCGGTTTGGTTAGCTCGTCCCGGGGTTGGCGCGTGCCCTGCGGCCGCGCCCGCAGTGGGGGCGGCCGAAGGGTTGTGGTTCGCCCCAGAGCGAGCGCCATCGTTGTGGCTGTGTCCTTCGGTAGGCCGAAGAGGCGCAGACAGAATGATCTCTCCACCCGCACCTTGTGGAGCATGGCCACTTGGATGCTGGTGGCACTATCCTTCCCCGATGCCTCCTGCTCCCGCTTCGGTCACAGGGGAGGTGGTGGTGACGCCGCCTGCGCGACCATGTCCCCCGCAGCGTCCACGTCCCTGTGTGTCCCCATAGCCCCCACGGCATCAGCGGCCGCGTCCGACGGGGCCTTCGAGGTGGACGGGTGAGCTGCAGCACCGGGCTTCTTCTTGGGCGCCATGGATGATGAAACCATCAATGAAGAAAACAATGATGAAGATGACACACTACATACTCTCTCGGGTTCACACAAGCGCTTACCCCTACCGGCCGCGCCAAAGATGTCGTGGGAAAACACGACCACCTATGAGGCCATCGGCCCCTTTGTGGTTCGGCGGGGGAAAGAGCACATTGGACAAAGAGCGGAGGGTGCAGAGCAGCGCGACAGCGATCACACGGGCAGTTTTTACCTAGGTTCGGCCCGCTGCGAGGTGTAAAACCCTACTCCTGCTTTGGTCGATTGATGAGAGGACCGTGGTGGAGACACAACGCTCTAGGCCGGCAAGGTTGCCTCGGGGTGAGAGTAGCTATCCGCGTATGAGTGTACAAGGGTCCGAATCCTTTCTAAGGTTGCCACGATCCTCCTTTTATAGATAAAGGGGTCACCACAATGGCAAATCAGTTATTTGTATACTGATTAGATAGCAAGAAGTGCTATCATACCTAACTCTGCAGACAGGACAGGGTGCATTAAATGCATCACTTAGTGTCACCTCGCAGCGCAGCCCGACAAGCCTTGCCGGGCCGTTCGGCCACCTTCTCGCCTGTCTGCATGACATACTTCTGGATGGGTGCCATATGGGGGCGACTTCCTTCGAAAGTGGCTGCCACGTGCCAAATAACAACCACTTAGTCACTGGGGGGATCGACACTGCACCGATCGGTGACTAGCGTTGCTGTGAGGTGGAGCAGTGGAGTCTTGGCGGGGTAGTCCGCCCTTATCGTGCCCGGCAGGCCTACAAGGGCAGTCTTGGGGCTTGTCTTCGGGGCAACCTCAAGCTCGCCAGGCTCGCCTGCCCGGAAATGGAGGTTTTTCCTTAGTGGTATCTTGCTCTTGGTGTTCTTGATCTGCTCCTTGATTTCTCAAAGAGCTGATCTCTTCTACTTGGTCCGGTCTTGGATGTTGTAACCTTGCTCTTAAGCCTGCGTACAGTCAGGGCAACACACCTGGAGTTTGTTGCACCGACAACGAGTAACATCACACATACCAAAACAAAATGACTCTATAACCTAATAAATGAAGCTTTGCATGACACTACACGTGCGATGACCACTAGAGAAATCCACTTAGGTTGTACGTAAACATCTTTATACTCTTCATTCATGATTTTTAGTACAAATAGGATGTAAATGGCGATGTCATCCTCATACTAGCCACTATTGATGGATGGCCACGCAGCATCGCCGTGCTCACCTGCAACTACAACCCGAGTTGCGCATGCAGCAACTATGACTGCAATGCAGTACTAGGCGCACAAGGCATGTTGTTGGTGCTGCTTCATGAGCTATCGAGTCGTTTAGACGAGCGTGCAGTAATGGCCATCACCTGCTTAATGAAGGATGTCGTTCTTTCACTGCGTCCTGGCCATCACAAAGGTTGTGACGCAGTTTGCGGGGTTGTCAGAGACGGAGTCTGTCGTCCCACTCCAGCAACGGACAGTGCTCGCCCGAGAGCGCGAACATAGACGCAAATTCGTGCAAACACGGTCGGATTTCATATAAACATGACGGATTTCATTACGTTTACATTAAATAAGCTGTGCTAGTCCGAAGATAAAGGTAGAATTAATATACCTAATCTAAATGGTCGCCAACCGATCTCTTTGTCCTCCAGCATCTGGCTGAAGAAGAATCATGCAAGACACCGGCTGTTTCTGCCGGCATCGCCTCGGAGATGGCCTTCATGGGATACAATCGGTAGCAGACTCTCGTGTTCTACTTCTCCTCGATGATGACGGCTGGCGGGGACGTGCTAGCCGTCACCTCGTCGACATCCGCGTAGCCGCCTCACCTCGTCGTCATCCGTGGTGGCCTCTTTCTCCGCCTGCATGGCGCGGCTACGAGCGCGTCGACAGTAGATGGCGCAGTCACAAGCACTGGAGGCGCTGTACAATGTGGGCGTCGAGGGCATCGATGATGCCCGTGCCGCCGTGCTCCCCGACAAGCCAGCGTGGAGCAACTCGGCACTCGTCCTCGAGCTGGATTGGAGCTATCGGATTTCGGGTTCCGGCAGACCCTTGAGGTTCGAACACTGGGGTGCGCACGGAGATCTTTCCCCTACCGGTTCGCGTGCGTCTATGGATTGCGAGGGACCTAAACTATGAACGATGAACAAGCATGAGAGACGCAAGGTTTATACTGGTTCGGGCCACCGGTGTGGTGTAATACCCTACTCCAGTGTGTGGTGTGGTGGATTGCCTCAGGGGCTGATGATGAACAATACAAAGGGAGAACAGCCTCGCGAGGGGCTGTTCTTGAGCTGGTGCGATGAACTGCTTGGGCGAGTTCAGTCGCCTCTCTCTCTCTCTCTCTCTCTCTCTCTCTCTCTCTCTCTAGGGGGTTTGCCCTGTTTTCTGTTCTTCTGTTTTCTGTTCTCCTCCTCTCGTTGGGGTGGCTAGTCCTATTTATAGAGGGAGGCCCTGGGCCTCTTCCCAAATAATGAGCGGGAAGGGTGCCAACAATTGGCCATTTTGAAGGGGAACATCTGGTACACTTATCCTGACTAAAGTTGGTCTTCGGCTGCCAAAGGCTCTGACGGTGACGCCGTCCTGGGCTCCACGATGACCTCCATCATGCCGTTCTGCCGGTCTTGGTCTTGTTGCACCGAAGCGGTAACCTTTGCCTGATGCCTCGGCCTGTGCTTGCCTCCTTTGCACCAAAGGGGACATGAGGACACTGCACGGGCTGGGGCCCGCCTGGCGCCCGCCTGGCCTTGATTGTCATGGCTTGCGTCATGGGGCACCCTCACGAGGTACCCCGCCTTGATCTCTCTGCCTCCTCGCGAGCCTGCCTGACGAGGCTGCTCCTGAGGTAGGTTCCTGTCGTCCGCCTCGCGAGGCTTGGCCCCTCGCGAGGGTCTTGAGCTTGAGCTGATGAAGCCGGGCGTCTTTGGGCCCCACTTGAGCCACGCCGCACGCCGCAAGCGAGCAAGTCTGGGGACCCCCGTTCCTGCAGCGCCGACAGTAGCCCCGGGCCCAAAGGCGTGCCGGACTTGGCTTAGCAGGGAAGCGAAGGGGCAAGTCTGAGCGCCTTGAGCCCCAACAACTGCGGCCTTGGGCACCAGCGTGGCGATTGATTGGTCGTGGGCGTCCGCTTCCCCCACGCCTTGACAACCGCCGCGACTTGACAAGTCCTCGCATGCGAAATGGGTCATGATTACTGCGATCGTGGAGGCCGACGGTTGGCCTCCTCCGGCTATAAGTACGGAACGGCGCGAGCCCTTCCGGTCCATCTCTTCTTGCTTCTCCTTCTTCTTCATCCTTGCCCTTGCTCCACATTGCAACAATGGCTCCGATCCGCCGGTTTTCTGCAAAAGAGAAAGGAAAGGCCCCCCGAGAGGGTCCCGATCCTCTTCCGCCGAAGAAATGGCTGGCCCTCTGCCGCCGAGATGAGGGCGCCCGGCAGGAGGTGTCGAGGCCCTGGTACGAGCGGCCTCCACCAGAGTTCCCGCCGCCCTTGTACGCCCGCATTGAGGGCCCTGAAGGAGCTGCCGCTGAGCGCCACGGACGACGCCGCCGTCGGCGTCGGCGGGTCACGGCGGTGCGCGTTTTCCCTCCCTGAGTTCATGTCGAGGGATCCTCCCGAGAGTTTGTGCTCCACGCCGCTATGCCTCCTCAGTCTTGGATTCACCTTCCTCCCTCCTTCGCCTTCGAGATCCTGCAGAGGGGCTCTCTGGAGCTCTGGTTGCAGCATGCCGGCTGCAGCACCCCTGCGACCGGAGTGGAGGCTGCGGTCGTCGCTCCAGGCAATGTCTTCATGACCCGAGGCTGGGGCGAGATCGCCCGGGTCTGCCGGACGAGGGGCGCCCTCGTGATCCACCTGGAGTACGATGGCACTTCCTTGATGTTCTTCAAGGTCTTTGACGCGGAAGGACGTCGGCTGGAATGCTGCCCCAAGAAGGGCGGTCGTGGCGTCGTTGTCGCGAGGACTAGGCCCATGATGCCCCTATGGCAGCTCCTCGAGCAGCAGCCGACGGGACCGGGGGTCAGCGCCTCCACCGAGCTTCTGGCGACTCGAGACGGCGGCGACGACTCTGAGCCCCGAGCTTGCGTCGCGCCGAGCAGTGGCCGGCGCTTGATCTACCAAAGGCCGCGATCTGGATGGGGTTGGCGCCGGTGCCTGGCGGCCCACTGTTGATGATGGCGTCTCCTACGGAGGCTTGCGTAGTAGGCATTCCTTAGGGTTAGCACCTTTTATTTCCTGCAAAGAATCGAATTAGCACCCCGCGGGGGTATGTAAGGCGCTGGCCATGTTTTGTGAATATTATGTCCTTATGATGAATTGGTGCGAGATGCTTGTTCTGTCCCAGCTTAGCTCCCCCTTTCTTTCCTCACGAGGGCTTGATGCCCTACGCTGACAGGTCCCGGTCCCCAGGTAGGCTTCAGCCGTCGCTGGTATGACAGGTCGCAATGCCGTGGGTCAAGGCTAGGAGGTGAGTGGCCCGAGGTCCAGTAAGAGCCCCTGAGTCGCGATGCTCAGGAGGTCCCCTTTAGCGCTCAAGCAGCCTCCGCAGGGCAAGAAAGGCAGGCAGATTTGCCGTGACAGAGTAGCGGTATGCGAGGGTTTTAGCGCTGAGGCAGATCAAATTTTGGCGTGACTTATCTTGCGAGTTTGGAGCGGCGTTCGATGAGGTGCCGTGTCTGCGCGACGGCAACTGAAGTGTGGCTGGGTCGGGACCTCGCGAGCTTCTTCCCTCTCCCCCGTGCTTTCCTTAATGCTCTACGTCCTCAGGTCCTGGCCCTCGAGCTAGCTCAGCCGCCGCTGGTATGACAGGTCGCGATGCCGTGGGTCAAGGCCAGGGGGTGAGGGCTGGAGAGCCAGTAAGAGCCCGTGAGTCGCGATGCTCAGGTACCCCCCTTTTAACGCACAAGCGGATCGCGCCGGAGTGGAGGAGAGAAGGCTCGTGAGGCCGCTAGTGTTAGTCCTGGAGCAGGTCCTGTATATGGATCATGAGGGGAAACAAGGTTCGTTGTTACGGTTGCCAGCCAATCATTGGTCGCTCCGAGGGAGTGATCGGGGACACTGAGGGCCTGGTGAGGTGGCGCCTTGCGGGACTGCCGCGGCCAGAGCTCGGCCACTCAGATTTAGCAGTGTTGCAGGGACGGACCCGTGCGCAAGCACCGTGCCGGAGCGAGCGGCTCCAAAGGAAGGTGTCAATCGAGCAGGCGGTTAGGTCAAGCATGTTATGTACGAACAAGCAAATCCATCTAGATAGGTGCGGAGAAAGCATACGCCACTGGGTCTAGCCCGAGCAGCTTGGGGATAATGCAGCCCCAGGGGCGCCCCTAACAAGGTAAGTAATGAACATAAGCAAAACGGATACATGCCGCAGGGACGGACCCACGCAGCCTGGGAATGATGCAGCCCGAGGGGCGCTCCCAGCTGAAAACGAAACTTGGAAAGGTGTCACCTGATTTAGTCGGAGATGGCGGGGTGTTGAGGTAGCGGATGACGCGTGACGAGGACATCGGACCTCATGAGCCCTCCGGACCTGGAGGCTCGGGAGGCTCCGGGGGTACGAGAGGGGGGGGGTTCTTGGAGAGCCATCCCCATCTCTGCCAGGACCGCACGCTGCTTGACCTTCTGAGGCTCCAGAGCGCCCCTCAGCAGGCGCTGATGGGCGGCAACTGCGTTCGGCAGGCCGAAAGGCATGCGAACGTAGCTGTGAGGTGGACCCTCGCAACGCCCCACGCGAGAGGGCCAGAGGCGCTCCTGAGACGCGGCTCGGCTGAGCCCTGGTATGTCGATGCAGATTCGCAGCCCAGCATCCTCGCCTGGATGTGGGGCCGCGGCAGGCAAGCAGCGGCAGCCGCGCATGACTCTTGACTCATGTAGCTCCTGGGTGATCCTTGCGACGAACTCCTGAGGGTTTGGCCCTCCTTGCTTCGCTCCTTCCTAAGGGAAACGTGCCTTGAAGCACGCCTCCATGTGGTGCCCGAGCGCCTCCCTCGCGACTCCGGCTAGGTCGATGGCTCGCCATGAAAGAGCCCCCGAGCCCTGCCTGAGGAGGGCGCCGGGCGCGCCTTCCTATGCGTTAGAGGGTGGCGCCCCTTGAACGAGCGCAGGCCCTGCTGCCGTGCCTCCGGAGGTGCTTACCTCACGAGGGCTTGGACCAGGTGAGGCCTTCTTTTTCTTGGGGATCGTCTTGGGAAGTCTCGCGCTCCTGTGATCTAGGTCTTCGATTGCTGCGGATTGGAAGGCACGCTCAAGAGAGCACACTGCATCCCTTTCCTCGCAAGGCACTGTGATGACTCCACCGCTTCCTGGCATCTTGAGGACATTGTAGCCATGGTGAGTCACCGCCATGAACTTGGCCAAAGCTGGGTACCCGAGGATGGCATTGTATGGCAGGCGAATGTGGGCGACGTCGAAGTCGATGAGCTCGGTACGATAGTTGTTGCGTTGTCCGAAGGTGACAGGAAGGCGGACTTGCCCTATCGGGACGGTGGAACCATCGGTGACTCCAGAGAAAGGCTTGGTCGGCTGAAGCTGATCGTATGGCAATTGGAGATCGTTGAATGTCTTGACAGATAGGACGTTGAGCCCCGCTCCGCCGTCGATGAGGGTCCCGGTGACTTGCACGTTGCTGATGACTGGTGAGAAAAGCATGGGGAGGACTCCGGCCGTTGTCGCGCACTTGAGCTGATCCGCTGAACTGAACATGATAGTGCACGACGACCACCTGAGTGGGCGCGTGGCCTCTGGCTTGGGGAGGACTGCATTCACCTCGCAAGCAAACTGCTTGAAGATGCGCTAAGAGGCTGGGGCTTGAGCGCCACCCAGGATGCAAGCAATCACGTGCGGCTCCTGGAAGCCCCTAGCCCCTTCGTCCTGATGATTGTCTTCATACCTCCTTGGCGGCTGCGGCAGAGGCGTAAGCCCCGCATTGCCTTGTGGGCGATCCTCGCGAGGCTGGTCCTGCCAGCTGTCCTCGCGAGGTCTGTCACGCCATCCCTGGCGAGGGCCACGGTCTTCCCAGCATCCTGCGCCTGTTCCTCCTCCTAGGTCGTAGCCTCGATCACTGCGGTCAGGGCGTCAACCGATTCGCCCTTCCCGCACGGCCCTGAGTTCTTGGCATTCGTTGGTGTTGTGGGTGTGGAAGTCGTGGTACACGCAGTACCAGCTGCCCTTGGAAGATTCAGGCTGATCCCTGCCTCGCTTGGTGTCTGGTTCTGCCGCGAGCACTGCAGCCCCCTTGCGCTTCACGTCCTTGGCCTTGGACTTCTTCTCTTACGGATCGCGGCGGAAGCTCGAGGAGGGATAGGCGCCCTTCCTCAGCCCTGCCGCATTTGGTCGCCAAGTTGAACAGCTCTAGTGATGTGCACAGATCTTCATGCATCGCCAGCTCCTCCTTCATCTTGACGTCACGCACACCATCAAAGAAGGCTGAGATGATGGCCTCCTCAGTCACCTAGGGGATCTTGAGGCATGCGTTGTTGAAGCGCTGGATGTACTTCTGCAGGGTCTCTCCTGGCTGTTGCTTGATGCGGCGCATGTCGCTCACGGCTGGAGGCCGCTCACGAGTGCCTTGGAAGTTGGTGATGAAGCGGGTGCGCATTTCGTCCCAGGAGGAGATCGTGCCAGGAGCCAGGTTCAGGAGCCAGGTTCGGGCTCCGTCCTTCAGCGCCATGGGGAACCAATTCGCCATGACCTTTTCGTCCCCGTTGGCGGCTTCGATGCGATGCTACGTAGCTCGGCGGTGTAGGCGTGGCAGCCTGCAGTGGCCACCGGGGCTCTCTGATGATGCGGAGCTTGCTCTTGTGGATTCCCGCGCACCGCTTCCTGGAGCAGCGCGGGGTCTTGAAGCGGTGGTGCTGGAGCATGGTCGCGGCGCTCCGGTGCTGGGAGCACGTGAGCACCTTCTTGGGGACGGGGGATCTCCTGGCAGCTTCTTTCTTGGTGCGCGGGCGCCGGGCGCGGAGGGTCCCGGCCCGGGGCCACTCGCCTTGGAGCCAGGGCGCCTTCTTGTGAAGGAGGTGGCGGGGGCACCTCCGGCCCCCTGCCTCCCGCGTGCGGTGTGGGGCGAGGCAGCGAGAGGGACGGCGCGGGGGAGCCCCCTGCGGCACGGACGATCTCGGCGACACAGTATAGCCACTCCTCGTAGATGTCGTCGACGGGGCGGTAGCGCAAGAGCTCGTTTGCCGCAATGAGCGCGGCTCGAGCCTCCATGGGCGCTCGGGCCTTGAGGACGAAGAACCAACGGTAGAGGCGGCGAAGGAGTAGCGGTACGGCCGTCTCGCCTCACGGATGGATGCTGGGACGAAGCTTGCTACTCGTTCCCCGCCAGGCCGGTGGCGGCATTGGCGGCAGGCGATGGGGAATGGCGAGGGTGTCCGCCGATGGGAGCCAGCTGGGCGACTCAAGCGGCGCGAGCAGCCCGGCGCTCGGCGCAAGCTCGGCGAGCGTCAGCCATGGACACGACGGAAGATCACACACGACCAGCGGAAGAAAGCTTCCGGCGCACCCCTATCTGGCGCGCCAAATGTCAGATTTTGGGTTCTGGCAGACCCTTGAGGTTCGAACACTGGGGTGCGCGTGGAGATCTTTCCCCTACTGGTTCGCGTGCATCGATGGATTGCGAGGGACCTAAACTATGAACAATGAACAAGCTCGAGAGACGCAAGGTTTATACTGGTTCGGGCCACCGGTGTGGTGTAATACCCTACTCCAGTGTGTGGTGTGGTGGATTGCCTTAGGGGCTGATGATGAACAATACAAAGGGAGAACAACCTCGCGAGGGGCTGTTCTTGTGCTGGTGCGATGAACTGCTTGGGTGAGTTCAGTCGCCTCTCTCTCTCTCTAGGGGGTTTGCCCTATTTTCTATTCTTCTGTTTTCTGTTCTCCTCCTCTCGCTGGGGTGGCTAGTCCTATTTATAGAGGGAGGCCCTGGGCCTCTTCCCAAATAATGAGCGGGAAGGGCGCCAACAATTGGCCATTTTGAAGGGGAACATCTGGTACACTTATCCTGACTAAAGTTGGTCTTCGGCTGCCAAAGGCTCACACGGTGACGCTGTCACTGGCACCACGATGACCTCCATCCTGCCGTTCTGCTGGTCTTGGTCTTGTTGCACCGGGCGGTAACCTTTGCACGATGCCTTGGCACATGCTTGCCTCCTTTGCACCAAAGGGGAAATGAGGACACTGCGCGGGCTGGCGCCCGCCTGGCCTTGATCGTCATGGCTTGCGTCATGGGGCACCCTCACGAGGTACCCCGCCTTGATCTCTCCACCTCCTCGCGAGCCTGCCTGACGAGGATGCTCCTGAGGTAGGTTCCTGTCATCCGCCTCGCGAGGCTTGGCCCCTCATGAGGGTCTTGAGCTTGAGCTGATGAAGCTGGGCCGTGCTGGGCCCCCACTTGAGCCACGCCGCAGGCAGCGGGAAAAGGCAAGTCAGGGACCCCGTTCCCGAGGCAGCGAGCTGACGGCTGCGGAACCACGCACTGGCTTAGGGCAGCAACTGGCTCCGTCGGGTTAGGCGAGGTAGGTGGAGCAGCGACCTACCTCGCTTGTAATTGCCGGGCTCGGCAGGCCAGCCAGATGGCTTTTATTCCGATGAACTGATCTTCCTGCTCTTCGGATGCTGCCGAAAGAGTGGAGAAAATGGTGGAAGGAGGAGCTTGGCTGGCGTCCCGCTCCTGAACGGACATGTGGCCAGATTGGGTTTCTGGCATTCCACATGGGTTTAAATGTAGGTGTTTGAATGCGGTGAGGAGGCGGGTACAACTCAGAGTGCAATTGGCGGCGCCCTCGGACGCAGTGGAGGGTACCTCTGTCCTGGTTTATTGGTCCCTATTATATATTATGTCAAATTTTGACTATAAATTGGACTAAAAAAATGTTCATGCAATGTTACCAAAAATTATATCATTGAAAACTATGTTCAAATACGAATCCAATGATATTTTTTTGACATGCATTAACATTTTGTTAGCTAAATCTTTGGTCAAAATTTGGCACAAACTAGAAAGGTGACCTATAAACCAGGACGGAGGTAGTAACTTATAGACCCATTTCGCATTGGGAAGTGCTAAGTGATGGTAACATATCATGTTACTCTGTTTGCCTCTCTCCTCATTAGCTACTTGCCACCTTTTTTTCCTTTATGGCATCTATGTTACTACGTATGTTACTCCCACTATGACCAGCCTCAGAGGTCGCGTCCGCCCTGACCCCCTCGACAGTGGACCTTGATCGTTTACGTCCGAATTTGAGCACAATATTACCCTTAATGGACCTTGACGGTGTACGTCACCTTGTGTCCAGATCTAAGATGCCATTGCGAGGTGTACCAGATGAATGACTCCAAGTTCGACCCCCTGATGCCAGGTGCGAGCCGAGGAAAACTATTGGAGAGACTCCCTCATAATTTTGCTACATTGGTCGTTTGATTCATAGGATAGAATGCTATAGGAATTTTTTCTATGACATCATGTGTTAATAGGCAATCTAGCATCCACTCCAACTTTTTTCACTTCCTTTCCTTTTCCTGTGTCAAACACAGTGTTAATGCTATGGGATTGAAGTGGAGATGCCACTCCAATCCTTTATTTTTCCTATTCATGCATTTTAAGTTCCTATGAATGAAAGAAAATAAACGGAGATAGTACTTTCTAAATGATGTGCTGCTGCAAGAGCTGCCTATATTAATTAACCATGCTCTAAAAAGGTGGCCCAACTTAAGGTTAGTAGGGGACCGTGTGCTTGGCTCTTCGCCTCTTCTGGAAGTCGGACAATGATGATTGTAAGTACTACAGTATATATACTTTCGGCAATATGACACCGAATGACTGCTGCACGCCCACTGCTTGTATAAAGCCCACTATAATTGCAAGAAAAAGCTTATCCTCATGTTGTGAGCCACCGCACGCGCATTGCTACCATCCCGTGCTCCGTCTACATACACGATTCATGTGCCATCAAGGAGAAAAATTATTGCGTAGTACGTGCCATTGAAGTGGATGACTCACTGACGCACTAGACCTTGATGCTAGATGTCCCGCGTGTTGGCAAAAGGATGAACAAAGCTCACGTCATAAAAAATGGAAGAACAAAGATTCCCAACGACCGAGAAGGAGCAAGGAACCTCACGGGATATATTATATATCTCCACATTCTTGTACAATTCTATAGTGTGAGAATAACTTTGAATGTAAGCCATTTATTCACTCTATCCAATGGTCATAGATGGAAAATCCAAACAAAACCAGCCATTGGATCAACTCGTTACCACTCAGATTGTTGCCACCTTGCACATCCTGCTGCAACGCAGGAACTACCGTGCCATCTGGTGAACTATCCCGGACATGTTGTCGTAGAGACTTGCAGGGCACGTGCTGTAGCGATCCGAGATCAGATGGTCAAATCTCTGTGTATAAGTGTCATCCCTGGATCGGTAATGCTGACACACACAGTACTTGAAGGATTCATAATAGAGTGCAATCACACACTTATTACATCGAATGGCTCAAAACAGAACTTATTACAATAATATGGCTTAAGGCCATCTAAATAAGATAACTGCGGAAGCATCGAAGGTAAATGAGTCCATCAGCTCCAACGTAATAGCTGAGTGCACGACAAAAACCTAGCGCACCTTACTCTTCGTATTAAAAGTCTGCAACATAATACATTGCAGTCCGAAACGGGTTAGCACACGGAATATGCTGGCAAAATAACACTGTAGAGCAATGAACATGATAACAACTATATCTACATGCATATATGGCTGGTGGTGGCTCTATGGTTAACATTTTTGCGTAAAGATAATTTTTCCCTACTGCAAAAGAATATATTTTAAATAATCTATCAAATTGGTTGATAAAATATTGAGAAGGTTCCTCCAACTCAATCTCGATTAACAGTAATTAACAACCCAACAAAATTAATTAAGAGTGATGAGATCAAACCAATAATTCAAGAACGAGATACTCAAGATGTCCATAACCGGGGAACGGCTAACCATGATTAGTTTGTACACTCCGCAGATGTTTGCGCACTTTTCCCCACAAGACTCAATCTCCTCCGTTGTATTTCTCGCACTGCATGATGTTTGAGAAACGGATGACCGAGACACAGTCTTTCTGAAGAGGTCCCCTTAACCGATAGATAGGCTGGTACACCTACATTCCCCTACATCTGCTAGCCCATCATGGAAAGGATTCCCGCAACTTACTCAACTATGCCAAAGCCCAAAATGGCTTGTGGCTGCACACGGAAGTTTCTAGCATGAATAATCTTATGATCCCTTTGAGCCTGGGTGGCGAACCATAAGATGATCACACAGGTACTCCGGAATATCCCAGGACAGCGCTGGATTGCTCCAGGTGCCCAGACAACCACTGGGTGCTCCAGGGTGCCTCAACGAATCCACCCAGATGTGTATTAATGTAGCTACCTTAAGTTAACCATTATTTAACAACTCTCACATCTGTCATGGATACACTGAACCAAACCACGTCTACTAGCATAGCATAGCAGTATAAGCATAACTCGAGGTAATTCCCAAGGTTTTCATAAACGACAATAGGTTCTACCTCATCAACTACTTCCCAATACCCACATGTTAATCAGATCCTACTCATGCAATGTTTGAGGGTTGAAACTAATGCAGAAAAACAGGGTAATAAAGGGGTATGATCAAAGTGTTACTTGCCTTGCTGACGATCTACAAACCCCAAAGGCTCGTAGTAGCATGCTTCGCACTCCGGAAATTCTATCACAAACAAACAATAGCATAGATAAGAACTCAAGCATGGATGCAAGGGTAACTCAAATAAAAAGATCCAAACTAAAAGTTCAACTGAAGTGCTTCGATTCGCAAAAAGAATCAATTGAATCGGAGCTACGAAACTCAAACTACGATCAAAAGAAATTTGAACTCAAATCTGCTTGAAACCAAATTTTAAATTGTCAAAACCATGTTCAAGTTGATGAACTGGAAAGAGGGATCCGAGACGAGGATTTTGGCATTGGTTTCACTGGATTTGGACAAACAAGCAAGAAGTTGCGAGGGTTTGAAGATCAGGTGCTAATCTGCGATAAAAATAATCTCGGATAGGTCCCTGGCCGAAAATAAAATAAAAGAAAAAGACTATCTGACGAACGTTCGCTATTAGGGACAAACGGGCGAATCGAGTTCGCTAACAGTGACATTCGGGCGAACGTTCGCTAATTAGCGAAACCGGAAAAAAAACGAACCGATCTAACGGAAAAAAAACGGGGTGACAGTTTTGTTGGTTTTACCTGTTCAACAAAAAAACCGGCGGCAGCGAGATTCGGCGAGTACGATGGGTGGCGGCGGCGGCGTGGGCAACGGTGAGGCGGGGCGGCGGTGCAACAGCGACAAGCGGCGGCGGCGATGTCTTGAGCTGGCCGGCTTCTGATGGGAGGCGGCTGCGCGACTTGGTGGGGAGCAGAGGGCGGGCGGTATATGAAGAGGCGGCTTGGAGGAGGGGCAAAGGAGGCGGGGAGGCGGAGTCCGCTCGGACCGGAGTCCGGCGGCGGCGCTCCAGCAGCGGGAAGGCGGCGGCTCCCGCGTAGGGAAGGCGTTGGCGGCCCGGCTCGTCAGGGCCTTTGGCCCAGTCGAGCGGAAACTTTTTTTTAAAATAAATTCCACCGAAGAAAAAAATCCTAATAAAATGAAAATATTCTAAAAATGTCAAAAACAATTTTCAGTGTCTTATTAAAATATATAGAACAAAGTGAACATTTTTCCTGGCCTAAAAATGCAATTATAAAATAATGCATATTTTTCTAATTCGAATAAAATCTCAAATAAAATCCAAATAAAATAACTATTTGGTTTTAAAAAATTTCCTCCAAATATTCCTCTCTTTTTGAAGAAGTCATATTATCTTCTCTCATTTATTTTTGATATTAGAAATATTCGGAGAGAAAAAGATTAAAACCAAATTGATCCTCTTTTCAAATGTGAGAAAATTCAAATATGGAAATATGTGAAACCTCCAACTCTCTCATTGGGGTCCTTGAGTTGCTTTAGATTTCTTGGATCACAACCAAAATGCAAATAAAATATGATATGCATATGACAACCTATGTATAACATCCAAATTGAAAATTGGGATGTTACAAACCTACCCCCCTTAAGATGAATCTCGCCCTCGAGATTCGGGTTGGCTAGAAAATAGGTGTGGGTGGTCTTTCTGTAGGTCTTCTTCCCTTTCCCAGGTGGCTTCGTCCTCGGTATGGTGGCTCCACTGAACTTTGCAAACTTGGTAACCTTACTGAGGGTTACTCGGTTGGCAAAATCGAGAATCTTGACGGGTTTATCCTCGTAAGTCAGATCACTATCCAACTGAATTGCTTCCACGGGCACTGCATCCCTCAGAGGAATATCGGCCATCTCTGCATGGCACTTCTTCAACTGGGAAACATGAAACACATCATGAACTCATGACAGTCCTTCGGGTAACTCCAACTTGTAGTCCACTTCTCCCATTCGTTCCAAAACTCGGTATGGTCCTACAAATCTCGGGGCTAACTTTCCCTTGACTCCAAATCGTTTAACTCCTCGGAAAGGTGACACACGCAGATATGCTCTGTCTCCGATTTCGTAGACCACCTCCTTGCGTTTGGAGTCTGTATAACTTTTCTGCCTGGACTGAGCTACCTTCAGTCTATCTCGAATTAACTTAACCTTCTCTTCTGACTCCCTAATTAGATCCGGTCCAAACAACTGACAGTCTCCAACTTCATCCCACATCAACGGTGTCATGCACCTTCTCCCATACAAAACTTCGAAAGGTGCCATCTTCAAACTAGCTTGGTGACTGTTGTTGTATGAGAACTCTGCGTAGGGAAAATTTTCATCCCAACTGGATCCATAATCTAATGCAAAGCTCTCAACATGTCCTCCAGAATCTGATTGACTCTCTCGGTCTGTCCATCTGTCTGCGGATGAAAGGCTGTACTAAACTCTAGCCTGGTACCCAAAGTCTGGTGCCACTGATTCCAAAACTTCGAAGTAAACTATGTTCCTCTATCTGTTAGGATGGTCCTCGGAACTCCATGCAGACATACGATCCTGTTCATATATATGTCTTGGCCAACTTCGCACTCGTATAGGTGGTTTTCACAGGGTTAAAGTGAGCCACTTTGGTCAAACGATTGACTACTACCCAGATAGAATCATAACCTGACCGGGTCCTGGGTAATCCAGTAATGAAATCCATGCCAAGCTTGTCCCACTTCCATTCGGGTATCGGCATAGGCTGCAGTAATCCTGCTGGCTTCTGATGTTCTACCTTCACTCTCTGACATACATCACATACGGCTACATACTCGACAATATCCTTCTTCATACCTGTCCACCAGAAACGCCCCTCAAATCCAAATAAATCTTGGTGTTTCTGTGGTGTATTGAGTATGGTGAGTCATGGGCCTCATGAAGTATTAACTTTCTGATCTCTGCATTATTGGGTACATATACACGATCCTCGAACCATAAAGTTTCGTGCTCATCCTCATGAAAACCCTTGGCTTTTCCTTTGCTCATCTTCTCCTTCATCTCAGCAATTTCTTTGTCATCATTCTGAGCTTCTCGAATCTTTCCCAATAATGTTGACTGAACCTCCATAGCTGCAAAAAAACCTCTTGGTACTATCTCCAAACGAAGTTCCGTGAGATCGTCAATTAACTCCTGCGGTAAACCTCTGCTTATGAGGGTATTGACATAACTCTTCCGGCTAAAAGCGTCTGCTACGACGTTGGGCTTTCCTGGATGATAGTGCAACTTCATATCATAATCCTTTATAAGCTCCAACCATCTCCTTTGCCTGAGATTCAGCTCCTTCCGAGTGAAAATGTACTTCAAACTCTTGTGATCCGTGTACACATCACAATGGTTTCCAATAAGAAAATATCTCCAGGTCCTGAGCGCATGTACTACGGCTGCTAGCTCCAAATCATGTGTGGCATAATTCAACTCATGCGGTCGAAACTGTCGTGAGGCATATGAAACAACTCTTCCATCCTGCATAAGTACACCTCCAAGTCCTTGGCGAGAAGCATCGCAATACACTTGGAAATCCTTGTGTATATCCGGAAGAATTAGCACCGGTGCTGTAACCAAACGTTTCTTCAACTCCTGAAAACTGGCCTAACAATCTTCTATCCATTTGAACTTGGTGTCCTTCTTCAACAACTCCGTCATAGGCCTCGCAATCTTGGAAAAATTCTCAATGAATCTCTGGTAATATCCCGCGAGTCCTAGAAAACTGCGGATCTCTCCAACCGAGGTGGGTGCCAAACACTTAGTGACTGACTGAACCTTGGTAGGGTCCGCTGCTATACCTTCTCCTGATATACCTTCTGCTGATATAACATTTCCAAGAAATCCAACTTCCTTCAACAGAAACTCATATTTGCTGAACTTGGCATATAGCTGATGTTCCCTGAGCTTCTCGAGAACTAAACGCAAATGCTCCTTGTGCTCCTCTTCATTCTTCGAGTATACCAAAATGTCATCAATGAACACCACAACAAACTTATCGAAGAACTCCATGAACACCTTATTCATCATACTCATGAAATAGGCAGGGGCATTAGTCAATCCAAATGATAATTACCGTGTACTCATATAGCCCGTACCTTGTGGTAAAAGTTGTCTTAGGTATATCCTGCTCTCGGATCTTCGGCTAGTGGTATCCTGATCGCAGATCGATCTTGGATAATACTTTAGCTCCTTGCAGCTGGTCAAATAAAGTGTTGATCATCGGTAGTGGGTACTTGTTCTTGATCGTCACTTCACTCAAAGCACGATAATCAACAACCATCCTCAATGATCCATACTTCTTCTCAACCAAGAGCACTGGGGCTCCCCACGGTGATGAACTTGGTCGAATGTAACCTTTCTCCAATAACTCCTTAATCTGCTTCTTAATTTCCCCCAGATCATTTGCGGGCATCCGGTATGGCCTCTTTGATATTGGTCTGGTGCCTGGCAACAACTCTATCGAAAACTCTATATCTCGATCGGGCTGCATGCCTGGTAATTCCTCTGGAAATACGTCTGGGTAATCCTTCACAACAGGCACTTCCTCCTGAACAACTCCTGAAAGCGTGTTTACTTGGGACCTTCTCGGCGCATGCCGAGACACATACTTAATCCATTTACCCTCTGGGGTGGAGAGCAGAATTGACTTACTGGTGCAGTCGATGTTTCCTCCGTACATTGATAGCCAATCCATGCCCGATATCACATCCAATCCTTGTGACTCCAAAATTATTAGGTCTGAGGGAAAGACATGCCTACCTATGGTCAATGGCATCTGAAAACATCCTCTGCTTGTCATATAATCAGCTCCTGGCGAGCTTACTAACATAGGTGTCTTAAGAACTTTGGTGGGCAACTTATACTTATCCACAAACCCCCTTGATATGTATGAATGCGATGCACCAGTATCAAAAAGAATGATTGCAGTAAATGATTCAATCAAAAACTTACCTATAACTACATCTGATTGCTCTTCAACCTCCTCCACGTTAACGTGGTTCACCTGTCCAAGGGTCTAGCTTCTTCCCAGAGCTTCCATTGCCGTTTCCATTCTTTGCTTCGGGGCATTCGGTGGCGTAGTGTCCAGTCTTCCCGCACTTGAAACAAATAATGTGACTTAGATCCTTCTTGGCGGGTGTAGAGGGGTTGGAACGGTTCTGGCTGCTGCATCCTCCATTCCCATCCTCATTTCTAGGGCCACTATGGTTATGCGAACTTCCTCCATTGTGAGTGTGGCCTCCACGGTTATGGGTATATCCTCCCGGGTTTGGGGTAAAATGAGGCTTCTGCTGAGCTCCAGAATTATGGTCGTGTCCTACAGTCAGCATGTGCTCTGATACCATCTTGTAGTGATCCGACCTCAGATGTTCAAATCTATGTGTATAAGTGTCATCCCTGGATCGGTAATGCTGACACACACAGTACTTGAAGGATTTATAACAGAGTGCAATCACACACTGGAGTAGGGTATCTAAATAATATGGCTTAAGGCCATCTAAATAAGATAACTGAGGAAGCATCGAAGGTAAATGAGTCCATCAACTCCAACGGCATAGCTGAGTGCACGACAACAACCTAGCGCACCTTACTATTTGTCTGAAAAGTCTGCAACATAATACATTGCAGTCTGAAACGGGTCAGCACACGGAATATGCTGGCAAAATAACACTGTAGAGCAATGAACAGGATAACAACTATATCTACATGCATATATGGCCGGTGGAGGCTCTATGGTTAACATTTTTGCGTAAAGCCAATTTTTTCCTACTGCAAAGGAATAAATTTTAAATAATCTATCAAATTGGTTGATAAAATATTGAGAAGGTTCCTCCAACTCAATCCTAATTAACAGTAATTAACAGCCCAACAAAATTAATTAAGAGTGACGAGATCAAACCAATAATTCAAGAACCAGATACTCAAGATGTCCAAAACCGGGGACACGACTAACCATGATTAGTTTGTACACTCTGTAGAGGTTTGCGCACTTTTCCCCACAAGAATCGATCTCATCCGTTGTATTTCTTGCACTGCATGATGTTTGAGAAACGGATGACCGAGACACAGTCTTTCCAAAGAGGTCCCCTTAACCGATAGATAGGTCGATACACCTACAATCCCCTACATCTGCTAGCCAATCATGGAAAGGATTCCCACAACTTACTCAACTATGCCAGAGCCCATAATGGCTTGTGGCGCACACGGAAGTTTCTAGCATGAATAATCTTATGATCCCTTTGAGCCTGGGTGGCGAACCAAAGGATGATCACACGGGTACTCTGGGATATCCCAGGACAGCGCTGGATTGCTCCAGGTGCCCAGACAACCACTGGGTGCTCCAGGGGGCCTCAACCAATCCACCCAGATGTGTATTAAAGTATCCACCTTAAGTTAACCATTATTTAACAACTCTCACATCTGTCATGGATACACTCAACCAAACCACGTCTACGAGCATAGCATATCAGTATAAGCATAACGTAGAGGTAACTCCCAAGGTTTTCATAAAGGACAATTGGTTCTACCACATCAACTACTTCCCAATACCCACATGTTAATCAGATCCTACTCGTGCAATGTTTGAGGGTTGAAACTAATGCAGCAAAACTGGGTAATAAAGGGTATGATCTTGCCTTGCTGACGATCTACAAACCCTAGAGACTCGTAGTAGCACGCTTCACACTCCGGAAATTCTATCGCAAACAAACAATAGCATACATAATCACTGATCCATCGATGCAAGGGTAAATGTAACATCCCAAATTTTCAATTTGGAATGTTATACATTAGATCATCATGCATATCATATTTTTCTCGCATTTTTCCGATCCTAGAAATTTCACGCAACTCAAGGACCCTCGGAGAGAGTTGGAAGTTTCATTATTTTCATATTTGGGATTTTCCAAATCTTGAAAATAGGATCATTGGATTTATTTAAATTATCTTCACAACATTTTTCCTATAAAAATATTTCGAGAGGGAATAATATGACTTTCCCAAGCAATTAGGAAAAATGAAGATATTATAAATAAACCAAATTTGGTTTTGGAAGATTTATTTTGCTTAGGCAAAATGAGCATTTTAAAATTTTTATGCAAGTATATTGTTTTTAAAGTTCATTTTGTTCGACTCATTTTTAGGAGTCGGGGAAAATTTGTTTTAATTAATTTGGAGTTCGTTTGATATTTTATTTAATTCGTTTTGTTTTAATTAAAAAAAAACGCGCCCCCCCTGGACCGAGGCCCAGCCGGCCCAGCCAGCCAGGCCCAGCGCCCCGGCCCACCTCCTCCTCCCTCGCGCGCCCTTGGGCGGACTCCCGCCGCCGCCGCCATCGCCCGCCGCCCGCCCGAGTCCCGCCTCGACCCGGCCTCCCTCGCCCCCTCCCCAAGGAAAGCCCCCTTTATAACCGCCGCCCCCCTCTCCCTCACCTCGACCCGCCGCCCGCCGCCCCAAAGCCGGCCTTGCCCGCCCATGAGCCGCCGCCCGGCCGCCCCTCGCCGCCGGAACTCCGTCGCCGGAGCCCCTCCGACCCGCCGGACCCCCCGCCCGCCCGGAGCCCCGGACCCCGCCCGTGAGAGAGCCACCGAGGTAGCCCGCCGATCCGGTTTTCCCGTGAACCGATCTGGTTTTAAAAAAAAATATGTTCGGTTTTTTAAAAAACCTAGATTGGTTTTATTTTTTCGGTTTTCTTATTTAACGAACGTCCACCGAACCGTTCGCTTCAATGAACATGTTCGTTAGATTCGCTTCTGTTAATCTAACGCTCACTTTTTAACTCGTTCGTCGATTTTCTTTTTAATCGGAATTAATCCGTTATTTTTCTGATTTGATTTCAGATCTGATTTTCAAAACTGTCTTATTTCTTGCTCGTTTATCGGAATCAGGTGATTCAAGCGCCTGGAGTTTCGTAACGAAACCGCCGTTCTGACTAACCTATTTTCACAGAGTTTTGCTACTGTGAAATTTTGACCTATTTTCAGATTTGCTAAACCAAGTCGTTCTCTCTCGAGTTCCGACTTTCGATGCTTTATTTGATTTGATTCTTTTGCAACCAGGGTTCTTAAGTTGAACTATCTGGTTAGATCATTTATTCGAGATTTTCCCTGTGCATTAGATGAGTACTTATTGTATGCTTGTTGTTTGTGTGCGTTAGATCACCCGGAGTGCGCCGCTTGTTATTTCGAATCTCTAGGACTCATGGATCATCGACAAGGCAAGTAACACTTTGATCATACCTTTTCTACTACCCAGTTTTTATGCATTAGATCAAACCCTCAAACACTTGCATGTTTAGGATCTAATTAAATTGTGGGATTGGGAAGTAGATTGAGGTAGTACCTATTACCTGTTTTACTTATGAAACCTTGGGAGTTACTTCTACGTTTGCTTGATTATGCCATGCTATGCTAGTAGACGTGGATTGGGTGAGTGAATATCCATGACAGATGTGAGATTGTTAATTAATGGTTTATTTAAGGTGGCAACCTAAACACACATCCTGGGTGGATTGAGGCACCTGGTTTCTATCGAGATTTGCCTGTATTTCTTCGGACCGCCACCCGTGCTCTAAGGGATCATGAGATTATTCAAACTAGAAACTTCCGTGTGCAGCCACAAGCCAATTATGGGCTCTGGCGTAGTTGACTAAGTTGTGCGAACTCTTACGGGCAGACTAGCTGATGTAGGGGATGTAGGTTGGTACGGTCTACCCACATGTAAGGTGCTAAGCGCTTACGAAAGACTATGTCTCGGTCATCCGCTTCTCAAACACCATGTAGTCACGAGAACCAAGCGGGCGATCGAGTCTTGTGGGGAAAAGTCGCAAACCTCTGCAGAGTGTATAAACTAATCATGATTAGCCGTGTCCCCGGTTATGGACAAATCTTGAGTATCTAGTACTTGATTATCATGTGAATCTCAACATGTTACTTCTAAAATAAATGTATTGGGTTTTTAATGAGTACTTTTAAATTGGGATTGAGGATCTGTCAACCATCTTCAATGTTTAACAACCACCATGATAGTTAAATAAAATTATTCCTTTGATGTAGGGAAAAATTGGCTTTTCGCAAAATGTAACCGTAGAGCCTTACCACCAGCCAAATATGCATGTAGTATAGGCTTATTGCATCATTGCTCTTCGTGTTACATTGCCAAGCATATTCCATGTCTTGACCCGTTTGAGCTGCAACTTTTCATGTTGCGACTTTTTTAGACGAGTAAGATGTTAGGTTGTGGTTCTATACTAGGTGATGCCGCTGGAGTTGATGGACTCACTCGTTTTCCAAGCCTTCCGCTGTTATTATTAGATGGCCTTAAGCCATATTATTGTATCAAGTTCCCTTGTGGACAACGATGTAATAAGTGTGTGATTGCAACTCTGTTATAAATCCTTGAAATCTTGTCTGTGTCGGCATTATCGATCCGAGGATGACATCGAGTACAGAGCGCTAGATCCATTCGGTCCAGTCGCGACAGAGAATGGTATCAGAGCACACGCTGACTATAGGACACGACCACTAAGATAAAGCCATAGATCACTACTCTCTTATCATTTTCTAACTCCTCATCTTTTCTACTCTCTTTAGATGACGGACGCGAAGATCAAGTACACCCAACCAGATGAAGGCACACCATTTGGATTTCACTTGAAGGAAGTTACCAAGTACCTGAACATTGGATTACCAAGCTTCACCGAACTTTCAACGCCACTGCACGAAGAGGAGCTACTGGAAGATTCATGCTCACGTTCAGGAAGGACATTCGCCCCAATCACCAAGCCTATAGATAGTGTTTTCAAAGCACCAACTTGGAGTGCAGGAAAGAGCATGGCAGCTCACATCACCATGGGACGCATTGGAGAAGTTTACCAAGAAGACCTCAAGGACACAATCTACCAGATTTGCGGACGCCGAGACGACAAATGGGAAATCGTCAACACCAAGAAGGATAGATCCATTGCAGCATTTATCCAGGAGTTAAACCAGCACATTCGGCGCGAGGAGAACCAGATGTGCAATGATATGTTGGAGTTGCAAAATGCAAAAGGAAGGATCATCGAGCTTGAAGAAGAACTCAAGACAACTCGCAAGGACTATATGGACGAGATCGTAGCTCTAGCAAGACACAATAACGATCTTAAGTACGAGATTGAAGAACTCAAGAAGAAGTTGGCGCCAGGAATGAAGACCGATATGTCAATCACCCAAGCGACTACATCAACATCGACGACACCGATTCGGATCCAAGTGAACCCGACTTTGAAGACGAAGCTGGAGTAGACATTATGGAGTCTTCCACCGGTTCAAATTAGTAGAAGTCCCCCACATATTAGTAGTATTCCCTCCATGTAACATTATAGTACACGCACTTTTGCGATAGTTAGATCGTTGTAAGCCCTTGTTTGATTGAATGAAGTGATTTTGTGTGCATTTGCTCATGTGCATTTGGGTAGTCATTCCCCTTAGACCTCATTCTATTCTAAATTCTCATCTTTTCTAAACCCATCAGATGCCTCCGAGACGCGACCCCGGATTTTTTTTCCCGCCAGAGATCACCCAATTGATTCAGCAGCAGAATACCCTGATTCAAACATTGGTGCAGAACCAGGGCAACAACAACAACAACAACAACCCACCGCCACCACCACCACCTGCGGATCATCTGACTCGTTTCCTTAGACTAAATCCGCCGGTGTATTCCAGTAGCACCGAGCCGATTGTAGCAGATGACTGGCTCCGCAAGATAGGAAGGGAGCTGACCACTGCAGGATGCACGGATGGAGAAAGAGTGAAGTTTGCAGCACATCAGCTTGAAGGACCCGCAGCAGCATGGTGGGAGAATTTCACAGCTACTTACCCTGTAGACACTGTCACATGGGATCAGTTTCAAGAAGCTTTTCGCCAGCTCATGTTTCAGCAGGAGCCATGGCCATGAAGAAGCGTGAGTTTCGCAACTTACGCCAAGGAGGAAGGGACTGTTGGCGATGCGTGGATGATTTTAGCAAATTAGCACGTTATGCCCCGGATGACGCTACGGTCTGATGCAGCTAAGCAGAGAAGTTTCTAGAAGGACTGAATGATGAGTTCAAAGATGCCGTTGATGGTAGCAAGTTTCAATAACTACCAGGAGTTAGTAGACCGAGCCCTCATGATTGAAGGAAAGCAAGACAAATTGAGAACTGCAAGCGGAAGTATGGACAAGGGAAGTATAACTCTGGAGCTCAGTGAAACCTCGTTATACCCCTAAATCAGAATACAGTTTCAGCATACCCATGGAGGAGGAAATTTGCATAACCATAACAGCACCAAAAATGGGAACGGGAATGGAGGAAGCAACGGACAGAATCGCACCAACCCGTCAACACCATCCAAAGTAGACCTAAGTCATGTTACTTGCTTTAAGTGCCGCAAGACTGGGCACTATGCAAATGACTGTCCAGAAGGCCAGAATGGAAATGGCAATGGAAGCTCTGGAAAGAAGCCCAACCCTTTCAATAGAGGACAGGTGAACCACATTGAAGTGGAGGAGGTTGAAGATCAGCCCGATGCAGTAATTGGTAAGTTTTTGGTTAAGTCATTTCTGCAGCTTGTTCTTTTTAAATCTTGGTGCATCGCATTCATACATATCAAGGGATTTGTGGATAAGTACAAGTTACCAACCCAAGCCCTTAGGTCACCCATGCTAGTAACCTCACCCGAGGCGAGTACATGGCTAGTAAATGGTGTGATCGACTGCCATTAAGGATTGGACTCTATGTTTTCCCCTCGGACCTATTTGTTCTTGAATCCCTATTATTGGATGTGATATTAGGATTGGATTGTTTATCAAAGTATGGATGAAACATATTTATTACCTAAAGGTCAATTTTGCTCACCACACATGAAGGAAGAAGGATTAAGTATGTATCACGGCACGAGCCGAGGAGAGCACAAGTTAATTGCTTATCGTGAGTGGTACAGAAGAAGTACCAGTGGTTAAGTATTTTCCTGATGTATTTCCGTATGAGTTGCCAGGAATGCCGCCGAATAGAGACATTGAGTTTTTAATCGAGCTGTTGCCAGGAACAGGCCCGATATTGAAGCGACTGTACAGGATGCCCGCAAAGGATTTGGCAGAAATCAAGAAGCAGATTAAGGAACTTTTGGATAAAGGTTTTATACGCCCAAGCTCTTCACCTTGGGGATCACCCGTTTTGCTAGTAGAGAAGAAGGATGGATCTTTGAGAATGGTTGTGGATTACCGTGGATTAAATGAAGTAACAATCAAAAACAAGTACCCACTACCTATGATAAATGACCTGTTTGATCGCTTGCAAGGAGCCAAGGTGTTTTCCAAGATCGACTTGCGATCAGGGTACCATCAGTTGAAGATTCGGGAGCAGGACATACCCAAGACATCATTTACCACGAGATATGGACTATACGAGTATACCGTTATGTCATTTGGATTGACTAACGCACCAGCCTATTTCATGAACCTGATGAACAAAGTGTTTATGGAGTTTTTGGATAAGTTCGTCGTGGTGTTCATTGATGACATTTTGATTTTCTCGAAGAATGAAGAGGAACACAAGGAACATTTGCGATTGGTTTTGGAGAAACCGAGGAACACCAGTTGTATGCCAAATTCAGCAAATGTGAGTTTTGGTTAAAGGAAGTTGGATTTCTCGGACATGTTATTTCCGGAGAAGGGATAGCAGTTGACCCCACGAAAGTTGAGACCGTAACCAAATGGGAAGCACCAACGACAGTTGGAGAGATTCGGAGTTTCCTTGGACTCGCAGGATACTATCGAAGATTCATTGAGAATTTCTCAAGGATTGCTAAGCCTATGACAGAATTGTTGAAGAAGGAAAATAAATTCATATGGACTGAGGACTGTGAGGCAAGTTTTCAGGAGTTGAAGAAAAGATTGGTTACCTCACCGGTTTGATCTTGCCGAGATCAAACTAAGGATTATGAGGTATATTGCGGCGCTTCACGTCGAGGACTTGGAGCAGTGCTTATGCAGGAAGGAAGAGTTGTTTCGTATGCTTCACGACAACTTAAGCCTCATGAGTTGAACTATGCCACTCATGATTTGGAGCTAGCAGCCGTTGTGCATGCCTTGAAGACGTGGAGACATTTTCTCATTGGAAATCATTGTGAAGTATATACGGATCACAAGAGTTTGAAGTACATTTTCACACGTAGGAATTGAATCTCGGACAAAGGAGATGGTTAGAGCTTATCAAGGATTATGACATGAGATTGCAATATCACCCGGAAAGGCTAATGTCGTAGCGAGCGCATTGAGCCGTAAGAGCCACGTCAATGCCCTAATGATGGGAGGAATACCCAATGAGTTAGCCGAGGACCTTCGAGAGCTATGTTTGGAAATAGTTCCGAGAGGCTATGTAGCAGCATTGGAGATTCGGTCGACACTAATGGACAAAATCAGAGAAGCCCAGAAGGCAGATAAGGAAGTTGCCTCTATAAAGGAGAAAATGAGCAAAGGAAAAGCTAAAGGATTTCGTGAGGATGAACACGATACCTTATGGTTTGAAGACCGTGTTTATGTGCCCAATGACCCAGAGATCGAAGTTGATTTTACAAGAAGCCCATGATTCACCCTATTCGATTCACCCGTGAAATACCAAGATGTATTTGGACTTGAAGAATACTTTACGGTGGACCGGAATGAAGAAGGATATTGCGGAGTATGTAGCAGTTTGTGACGTATGTCGAAAGTAAAGCGTAACATCGAAGCCAGCAGGATTGTTACAACCATTGCCGATACCGAATGGAAGTGGGATAAACTAGGCATGGATTTTATCACAGGATTGCCAAAGACTCGTTCAGGATATGACTCGATTTGGGTCATAGTCGACCGTTTGACAAAGGTAGCCCATTTCATTCGATCAAGACTACCTATAGCGATTGCTAAGTTGGCAAAGATATACATGACCAGAATTGTATGCTTACACGGAGTTCCGAGAAGCATTGTATCGGATAGAGGAACCCAATTTACTTGAAATTTTGGAACCCGATTGCAAGAAACATTGGGAACTAGATTGGAATTCAAAGATGCCTTTTCCACCCACGGACCGATGGACGGGCCGAGAGAGTCAATCAGATTTTGGAGGACATGCTAAGAGCTTGTGCACTAGATTATGGATCTAGTTGGGATGATAATTTGCCGTATGCAGAATTTTCCTACAATAACAGTTACCAAACCAGCTTGAAGATGGCACCTTTCGAGGCTTTGTATGAAAGAAGGTGCAGGACACCATTGTCATGGGACGGCCCGGAGATCGTCGAGTTGTTTGGACCAGATTTGATTAAGGAGTCCGAGCAGAAAGTTAAGTTGATTCGAGACAGGCTCAAGGTAGCCCAGTCCGGACAAAGAGCTATGCCGATTCAAAGCGCCAGCGATTGAGTATGAAGTTGGAGCAGTATATCTCGAGTATCCCGCTTGAGGAGTTAAGCGTTTTGGAGTTAAAGGAAAGTTAGCACCCGTTTCGTTGGACCGTATAAGATTTTTGCAACGCATGGGAGAAGTTGCGTATAAGTTGGAATTGCGGAAGGACTGTCGGGGAGTTCATGATGTATTCCATGTTTCTCGATTGAAGAGATGTCACCCGAGATAGCGAGAGGTACCGTTAAGAGACACAGTACCATTGGAAGCAATTCAGTTGAAGGATGACTTGACATATGAGGAAAAACCGGTTAAGATTCTCGATTATGCCCGAGAGTTACCCGCAGCAAGGTTATCAAGTTTTGCAAAGTTCGGTGGAGCCACCACCACGAGAGGATGAAGCCACACAGGAAAGAGAGGAAGTTTTGCTCAGGACCACCTCACCTATTTTCTAGCCAACCCGAATCTCGAGGGCGAGATTCATCTTAAGGGGGTAGGTTTGTAACATCCCAAATTTTCAATTTGGAATGTTATACATTAGATCATCATGCATATCATATTTTTCTCGCATTTTTCCGATCCTAGAAATTTCACGCAACTCAAGGACCCTCGGAGAGAGTTGGAAGTTTCATTATTTTCATATTTGGGATTTTCCAAATCTTGAAAATAGGATCATTGGATTTATTTAAATTATCTTCACAACATTTTTCCTATAAAAATATTTCGAGAGGGAATAATATGACTTTCCCAAGCAATTAGGAAAAATGAAGATATTATAAATAAACCAAATTTGGTTTTGGAAGATTTATTTTGCTTAGGCAAAAATGAGCATTTAAAATTTTTATGCAAGTATATTGTTTTTAAAGTTAATTTTGTTCTACTAATTTTTAGGAGTCGGGGAAAATTTGTTTTAATTAATTTGGAGTTCGTTTGATATTTTATTTAATTCGTTTTGTTTTAATTTAAAAAAAAACGCGCCCCCCCCCCTGGACCGAGGCCCAGCCGGCCCAGCCAGCCAGGCCCCAGGCCCAGCGCCCCGGCCCACCTCCCTCCTCCCTCGCCTTGGAGCGGACTCCACGCCCGCCACGCCATCGCCCGCCCGCCGCCCGTAGTCCCGCCTCGACCCGGCCTCCCTCGCCCCCTCCCCAAGGAAACCGCCCCCCTTTATAACCGCCGCCCCCCTCTCCTCACCTCGACCCGCCGCCCGCCCCAAGCAGCGCCGCCCGCGCCAAGGAGCCGCCGCCAGCGCCGCCCTCGCCCGCCCGGCGAACTCATGCCGCCCGAGCCCTCCCGGCCCACCCCGCCCCGTGAGCCCGGACCCGAGCCCGCCGGACCCCGCCGTGAGAGCCACCGGAGGTAGCCCGCCCGATCCGGTTTTCCCGTGAACCGATCCGGTTTTAAAAAAAATATATGTTCGGTTTTTAAAAAACCTAGATTGGTTTTATTTTTTTCGGTTTTCTTATTTAACGAACGTCCACCGAACCGTTCGCTCGCTTCAATGAACATGTTCGTTAGATTCGTTTACGTTAATCTAACGCTCACTTTTTAACTCGTTCGTCGTTTTTCTTTTTAATCGGAATTAATCCGTTATTTTTACGATTTGATTTGATCTGATTTTCAAAACTGTTTTATTTCTTGCTCGTTTATCGAATCGGTGATTCAAGCGCACGGAGTTTAAATATGAAACCGCCGTTCCGACTAACCTATTTTCACAGAGTTTTGCTACTGTGAAATTTTGACCTATTTTCAGATTTGCTAAACCAAGTCGTTCTCTCTCGAGTTCCGACTTTCGATGCTTTATTTGATTTGATTCTTTTGCAACCAGGGTTCTTAAGTTGAACTATCTGGTTAGATCTTTTATTCGAGATTTTCCCTGTGCATTAGATGAGTACTTATTGTATGCTTGTTGTTTGTCTGCGTTAGATCACCCGGAGTGCGCCGCTTGTTACGTTGAATCTCTAGGACTCATGGATCATCGGCAAGGCAAGTAACACTTTGATCATACCTTTTCTACTACCCGGTTTTATGCATTAGATCAAACCCTCAAACACTTGCATGTTTAGGATCTAATTAAATTGTGGGATTGGGAAGTAGATTGAGGTAGTACCTATTACTGCTTTTACTTATGAAACCTTGGGAGTTACTTCTACGTTTGCTTGATTATGCCATGCTATGCTAGTAGACGTGGATTGGGTGAGTGAATATCCATGACAGATGTGAGATTGTTAATTAATGGTTTATTTAAGGTGGCAACCTAAACACACATCTGGGTGGATTGAGGCACTGGTTTCTATCGAGATTTACTGTATTTCTTCGGACCGCCACCCGTGCTCTAAGGGATCATGAGATTATTCAAACTAGAAACTTCCGTGTGCAGCCACAAGCCAATTATGGGCTCTGGCGTAGTTGACTAAGTTGTGCGAACTCTTACGGGCAGACTAGCTGATGTAGGGGATGTAGGTTGATGCGGTCTACCCACATGTAAGGTGCTAAGCGCTTACGAAAGACTATGTCTCGGTCATCCGTTTCTCAAACACCATGTAGTCACGAGAACCAAGCGGAGGCGATCGAGTCTTGTGGGGAAAAGTCGCCAAACCTCTGCGAGTGTATAAACTAATCATGATTAGCCGTGTCCCGGTTATGGACAAATCTTGAGTATCTAGTACTTGATTATCATGTGAATCTCAACATGTTACTTCTAAAATAAATGTATTGGGTTTTTAATGAGTACTTTTAAATTGGGATTGAGGATGTCGTCAACCATCTTCAATGTTTAACAACCACCATGATAGTTAAATAAAATTATTCCTTTGATGTAGGGAAAAATTGGCTTTTTCGCAAAATGTAACCGTGAGAGCCTTACCACCAGCCAAATATGCATGTAGTATAGGCTTATTGCATCATTGCTCTTTCGTGTTACATTGCCAGCATATTCCATGTCTTGACCCGTTTGGCTGCAACTTTTCATGTTGCGAGACTTTTGAACGACGAGTAAGATGTTAGGTTGTGGTTCTATACTCGGTGATGCGGCTGGAGTTGATGGACTCACTCGTTTTCCAAGCCTTCCATTGTTATTATTAGATGGCCTTAAGCCATATTATTGTATTAAGTTCCCTTGTGGACAACGATGTAATAAGTGTGTGATTGCAACTCTGCTATAAATCCTTGAAATCTTGTCTTTGTGTCGGCATTCTTGATCCGAGGATGACACTGAGTACAGAGCGCTAGATCCATTCGGGTCTGGTCGCGACAGTAAAACTCAAATAAAAAGATCCAAACTGAAAGTTCAACTGAAGTGCTTCGACTCGCAAAAAGAATCAATTGAATCGGAGCTACGAAACTCAAACTACGATCAAAAGAAATTCGAACTCAAATCTGCTTGAAACCAAATTTTAAATTGTCAAAACCATGTTCAAGTTGATTAACTAGAAAGAGGGATCTGAGACGAGGATTTTGGCATTGCTAGATTTGGACAAACAAGCAAGATGTTGCGAGGGTTTGAAGATCAGGGGCTAACCTGTGATAAAAATAATCACAGATAATAGGTCCTTGGCCGAAAATAAAATAAAAGAAAAGGACTATCGAACGAATGTTCGCTATCAGGGACAAACGGGCGAATCAAGTTCGCTAACAGTGACGTTCGGGTGAATGTTCGCTAATTAGCGAAACCAGAAAAAAACTGAATAGATATAACAAAAAAAAACCAGGGCGACGGTTTTGTTGGTTTTACCGGTTTAACAAAAAACCCGGCGGCGGCGAGATCCGGCGAGTCCGACGGGTGGCGGCGGCGGCGCGGGCAACGCTGAGGCAGGGCGGCGGCGCGGTGCGGCTGCGGCGTGCGGCTTCGGCGGAGGCGGCTGCGGTGGGAGGCGGCGGCTGCAGTGCGGCTTGGTGGAGAGGAGAGGGGCGGCGACGGCGGTATATAAAGAGGGGGCGGCTTGGAGGACGGGCAAAGGCGGCGGTGAGGCGGAGTCCGCTGATCGAGTCCACAAGGCAGCTTCCGCTGGGAAAGGCGGCGGCTGCCTCGACTGGCCTTTGGCCCGCCGGTGAAACTTTTTTAATAAATTTCGCCGAAGAAAAAATCATTATAAAATAAATTTTTTTTAAATGCCAAAAACAATTTTCACCCTCTAAATAAAATATTTAGAACAAAGTGAACATTTTTCCTGACCTAAAAATGCAATTTTAAAATAATGCGTATTTTTGCTAATTCGAATAAAATCTCAAATAAAATGCAAATAAAATAACTATTTGATTTTTAAAAATTCCTCCAAATATTCCTCTCTTTTTGAAGAAGTCATATTATCTTCTCTCTTTTATTTTTTATATTAGAAATATTCAAAGAGAAAAAGATTAAAACCAAATTGATCCTCTTTTCAAATTTGAGAAAATTCAAATATGAAAATATGTGAAACCTCCAACTCTCTCCTTGGGTTCTTGAGTTGATTAAGATGTCTAGGATCACAACCAAAATGCAATAAAATATGATATGCATATTATGACCTATGTATAACATCCAAATTGAAAATTATGATGTTACACGTGCTCATGCAACATGTGGATTTACAACTTCACATGCTGTCGTAGTCAGCTTGCCCATCTCTTTTATTTACTTTTCTTTAAGAAGTACTCCCTCCATAAACTAATATAAGAGTTTCATATCATTACTTTAGTGATCTAAACACTCTTATAGGGAGTACAAGTCTACAAATATTAGATCATCTATAATATTTGGTGAGACATAATGTTGGTAAGAGACATAATGTTGATAACTCGATATTTCTAAATATTTGGTGAGACATAATGTTGGTAAGAGATCATCTATTAATCAAGAGAAGACATGCATTTTCTTATGGTGTCTCTCATCCCCCTTATCATTTATCCTACATGACAGTCCAATGATAATACAATTACCAACACGTAAAACCGGTTACCGTTATTTTCGTAAGTTGGTTGTAATGTTACCTGCAATTAAATAATAAAAAATGTGTAATAAGGTGTAACAACATCTCTATATCATTGGGAAAAACATCTATAGGTTTGGCATGTGTATTTTAATTAGGTATATGTTTCTGTATGATAATTGACGTGCAACGCCGAAACACATCACACATCGCCCACCTCACACATTCACCATATTCCTCGGCCTCCGTGCGACACCTAGTTATAGTATATCCAGCAACCCGTATCGCTTCTCGCTCCTCTTCCTTATATCCAGCTGACTGTACTTATTATAATTTCTCTTTGAGCAAATGGCCTCCCTAAGCCCGCATTAATTTCCTGGGCATGCTTCTTTCTACTCAATGTTGCGTGCACTTTGAGCATGTTGGCAACTCCACTGCTAGCTTGCTGGCTCATCTTGCAATTGAAGCTGGCGCATTGCAGCACTCCTGCAAGGTCTAGAGGTTAATTTGAGAACAAGTACACAGAGGTTAATTTGACATACATGACTTATAAGTTGACAGAAGTCATATCACTTTTTTTGAAACATGTCGTAAAGTAACGCGATAGACCTTAGATTATTATGTGTTAGAAATGGCTCATCTTGCAATTGACGATGTCACATTGCAGCACTCCTGCAAGCACCGAAGGTTAATTTGAGAACATGTACACATAGGTTAATTTGACATACATAAATATAAGTTTGACAGAAATCATATCACTTTTTCTGGAAAACATTTAATCGCCTTGAATGTATGTAGTGCCCCGTCCTATTAGTTCAATTAACCTCGAGGTCCATGTTTTGGAAACATGTCGTAAAGTAACGGGATAGACCTTCATTCAAGCCAATCAACATGTGTTCAAAAAACAAAAAATATCAAAAAGTAACGATATAGACCTGCTTCAAGCCAATCGACATGTGTTCAAAAAACAAAAAATGTGAAAAATAACAAAACAAGGACCTCGAGGTTAATTCAACTAATAGGATGGAGCACTATATACATTCAAGGCAATTAAATGTTTATAGTGATCCATCAAATAAGTTAATTTAACATCGAGGCCACTTCCCATCCGGTCACCCATCTTATGACTACTCTAGTCTCAGCACAGTTAACTTGGGAGTTCTGTTAGATGTGCTATCGGTAGGGAAGCTAGTCCTTGCTGCTGTAGGATGCCTCTTTGCGTCCTTTATTGCGTACCCGGATGACCGCCTGTTGCCGCCCAATGGTCAATGCCACGTCCCCCGTGAATGTAGAAGTGTCCCTCCCTTGCGTAGCTGGTTTGTGCGTTTTCCCATGTTTTTGCCGCCCGTCCACCTATAGAAACGCCTCCCGCCGGCAAATTCCTCTCCAAACACCTAGGGAGGCGGTTGAACCGAACAAGTATAGACTTATTTCTAGTAGATACGTTGACGTGGCACTGGAAGGGTGTGATAGCTGACTTTGACAAAATAATTCCCTACCACATTGGCATACATGAGCATGGGGCCCACTTGTCAGCGTGCTGGACGGAGGATGGAACACAAAGACAAAATGGAGCACGGAAGGGTACGAATCGATTGGCTCACGTGTGATGGCCACTAGAGCAATCCACTCAGACTGTAAGTTATAAAATTCATGCAAACACGGCCGATTATACTGTGAGTAGGTGACCATGTGCTTGGCTCTTCGCCTCTTCCGGAAGTCGAACAATGATGATGGTAAGTACTACATTCTATATACTTCTGTCAATCTGACACCGAATGACTGCTGCACGTCCACCGCTTGTATAAAGCCCACTATGATTGTAAGCAAAAGCTTGTCCTCGTCCTGCAAGCCATCACGCTTGCGTGGGCGAGGGAGAGGGCATAGCAGGCAAGCTTCTCGTCATTCTGCCAGTTGACGGGACACATCAAAGTTATTTAGTACTCTCTCCAAAAAGGGCCGACCATGTCCATGGCTACCATCCCGTGCTCCGTCTACATACATGATTCAGGTGCCATCGAGGAGAAAAATTATTGCGTAGTACGTGCAATGGAAGTGCACGACTCACTTACGCACTGCTAATCTCATTTTTCTTGCATGACATGTCCACCTTGATGCTAGATGTCCCGCGTGTTGGCAAAAGGATGAACAAAGCTCACGTCTCAAACAAAAGAGTGGAAGAACATAGATTCCCGATGACCGAGAAGAAGCAAGGAACCTCGGGATGGAGCGTGTGCACTCATAATATTTTATATTATTCAGCGATATAAAATCAACCAAATCTCTCCACATTTAACCGAAAGAGTCCGAAACACATCATACATGGCCCACTTCACGCGATCACCATATTCCTCGGCATCCGTGCGACACCTAGTTATTGTATATCCAGCAGCCCGTCGCTTCTCGCTCCTCTCCCTGATAGCCCGTGCGACACCTAGTTTGGTATAACAGAAAGAGTACTTGCTCTTTGAGCAAAGGGCCTCCCTAAGCACGCATTAATTTCCTGGGCATGCTTCTTTCTACTCAATGTTGCGTGCACTTTGAACATGTTGGCAACTCCACTGCTAACTTGGTGGCTCATCTTGCAATTGATGCCGACTCATTGTAGCACTCCTGCAAGGCCGAGAGGTTAATTTGAGAACAAGTACCTCGAGGTTTAATTTGACAGACATGACTTATAAGTTGATAGAGGTCGTGTCACATTTTTAGAAACATGTCGTAAAGTAACGCGATAGACCTTCGATTAACATATGTTCAAAAGATAAAAATTATCAAAAATTACAAATCAAAAACCTCGAGGTTCAACTAATAGGACAGAGCATTGTAAAGGTTTAATTAAACCTTTACAGTGACCCATCCAACTAGTTAATATCGAGCCAACTTCCCATCCGGTCACCCATCGGATGACTACTCCAGCCTCAACACAGTTAACTTGGAGTTCTGTTAGATGAGCTATCGGTAGGGAAGCTGGTCTTTGCTGATATAGGATGCCTCTTTGTATTTATGGCCCACCCGGATGACCGCCTGTTGTCGCCCAATGGCCAATGCCACGTACCCCGCGAATGTAGAAGCTTCCCTCCCTCGTCTAGCTACTTCCCGCGTTTTCCCCTGATTTTTGTCGCCTACCCACCTATAGAACCGCCTCGCACCGACCAATTCCTCTCCAAACACCTAGCGAGGCGGTTGAACTGAACAAGTCTAGTCTTGTTTCTAGTGGATTCATTGACGTGGCACCAGAAGGGTGTGATAGCTAACTCTGGCAAAATAATTGACTACCACGTTGGCATAAATGAGCATGGGGCCCACTTGTCAGTGTGCTGGACGGACGAAGTAACACAAGATAAAATGGAGCACGGAAGGGTGCGAATTGATTGGCTCACGTGTAATGACCACTGGAGCAATGCACTCAGATTGTACGTAAACAAATTCATGCCAACATGGCCGGATTTCATTAGATTTACATAAAATAACCGGTTTCCACGTGGAGTATGTTTGTCGGATTCCGTGCAGGATTAATGTAGGCGGTTAAATGCTCTAAGGAGGCTCGTTCAGCTGGGCATGCAGCGGGCGGCGCCCTTGGGCAACGCGCCACTTCAATGGCGGACGCGGTGAGAGGTCGTGTCCGCCCTGTGCCGTCTTGACCGTGGACCTTAGTACATTAGTCGTTTGATTCATATGATTGAATCCTAGCTTATTTTTTTAATAATACATTTTTGAAATTAATTTTCAGAAATATTACGCCGAATTTATTTTTTTCAAAAATAGTACATGGTCAACCATCTGGTGGAAATCTAGAATCCGTCCAACTTTTTTTTCACTTCCTTTCTTTCTCATGTGGCATCAAACACTCAGTGCTATTACTCCTTTTTTTTCTATTCTTGCGTTTTAAGAATCCTAGTACTTGCTCTAAATGATGTGGAGTTCCGTTCCTCTTGGTCAATGTGTAATTCTCTATATGTACAGTCTTTCACGGACGGAGGGAGTAGGTTGAGCACTTGAGTGTGAGCGTGTGTGTCGCGTCGTGTTGTGTGCCGCATGGATGCGTGAGCGTTGCGTGCGTGCATGTGTACGTGTGAGTGTTGCATGCATGCATGAGTCTTCTACTCCCTCCCATGTACATGTTCATATTTCAAGCTTCATTAAAACATTGCATTCAAGAATTAAGAGAAAACTCACGGATGCATATAAAAGTTCCGGTCTTTTGTTCTTCACGCATGCACGCATGCATTCCAATTAATATGTTATTAAACACGATTTTCTTGAGGAAAACGATCCCATTATTGAGTACCACTTTTGGAAAAAAATCTTCGGGCACTCATCATTGACTACTACCTTGGTTGATTATTTTTTTATTGACCTGCATATAAAAACCGGAAGGAGGGAGTAGGTACTAGTACTAGTAGTACTCCTACATAATTGGCGCCTGGTGCCTTGGCCAATGGTTCTTGTTGTTGGACATGATGAGAGTAGAGGCATAGGGATACAGTAGATAGGAAGTCTCGGCGATCCATTATTCCCCATCTCAGTTAGAGAGAAATACTTATTCCCCGTCTCAGTCAGAGAGTACTTATTCACCTAGTCGGTGAAGTGACAATACACATTCAAGTAGATGGGACACTTAATTAATAAGCTGAGCCAGCGTGTTGGTGTTACTAAATCATCGTTGCCCTGTACTGCCATCATGTTTGCCAGTGGAGCACACTTCCGCAAATACACCGATGCACCTCTCTCTTCCATTACTGACATATGGGCCCTCTTGTGGTGGACCCACATGTCATTAGCTTAACTATTTACACTACGAATGGTGGAGGGCCACGGAGGGTAGTCCGCAATTATTAGGCCGGCCGAAAGTAAGACCCTGCTTTTTCGCTTGGCTCTGTTGGCATTGCGTTTACTCATTGGGTGAATTAATTTACCGAGAAAGAAGAGACTGCATTCAAGCGTGACGGTCAAGACTACATGCAAGAAGGAGAGAGACCGGGCTGCATGCAACCGTATTAATTAATATAAGCAGCCAATGCATGCCCGGTTTGAGGGGTCTTTCTCTCTTTCCCATACCCAACTGTGTAGGCGGAACCGATTACTTTCTGTAACAGCCTAGAGTTATTTTTTCCTTGGTCTTAGAGATTCTGAGGGATGTAGTACTCTCTCCAAAAAGGGTCGACCATGTCCATGGCTAATCCCTCCGTCTAGGTGTATAAGTCATAGGTTGTGCACCATGACCAAGGCGAAGGGGAAAACGAGAGATTTTAATGCTTATTTGCTAATTAATAGCATTGCATGCAATGGACTGACCACTGCATTTTGTGTTTGAAAGTCTAAGGCTTGTTTTTTGGTTTCATAAGATGACTACACCTAGACAGAGGGAGTACCATCCCTTGCTCCGTCATTGAGTGCATGCACGATTCACGTTCCATTAAACAAAATAATGTTGCGTACGTGCCATCGAATAGAATAACTTCATTTTTAAATTATAAATAGCGCCCCACTGCGTCATGGTCAAAATTTGATTCGTTCATGCCTGGTTCCCAACCCACCATTGACAACTACTACGCTCGCCAAATTATCACGTGAGATGCCTCTTTGTACAAAACCGAGCTTACCATGAACCCGCACGTGAGTACGAAAGAGGCAGAGTACCTCCGTCGGTGCCTGCACCTCCTCTCGTCATGCACGTATTCCTTTCCTTCCGGGTGATTCATGCACGTACGCCACCTACGTTCGTGACCGTTGGTGAGTCTCCTACTACTTACTCCATTTTCTTGCATGGCCCGTGGACCTGGATGCTGGATGTCCCACGTGATGGAAAAACAAAGAAGAACGCTTTCCGACGAACGCAAAGGAGCAAGGAACCTCGCGGTGGAGCGTTCTGGACTCTTAATATATTTTATATATTCAGCGATATAAAATCAACCAAGTCTTCTCCACATCTAGTAGACCTCCGAAACACGGCAACCCAATGTAGTTTACATCATACTAGCAAGATGCACATGCATTGCACGGAACATCAAGATGCATTTGTATGAGTAGTTTATCTTGTGGGAGAAAACGATGAACGAGGGAAGGCCTTGTTTGCAAATGTGGAGAGGGGTGTGGGTATCTTTTTGCAAAATTGCCATAGTTTCCATCCATCAGATAAAAATCGAGACCTATATTGCAGGATGGCAAGCACACCATCATCGCCAACTTTGTTTTTTATAAGAGTAGAGACATGGCACACCTCACGCTATCACCATATTTCTTCACCTCCGTGCGACACCTAGATCTAGTAATCCACCAGCTCGTATGGCTTCCCGCTCCTCATCTCTCTCAAAGTGCGGCGGACTGGTGATTTTGCCGTCTACTGAGGTCGGTTAGCGACATGCCAAGAGCATTCTAAATTTTTTTAGTGAACTCTATTGTTATGCAAAGAAGAGGAAGCGCTTTGACCGACAAACTAAATGAGACAGGCTTGTCATGCCGTGAGTGGGTCCAGTTTCTCGTTTTGAACTTGTTTGGTGTAGTAGTAACACTTGGTTTTGCACCTTCATAGAATGATGAAAATCCCCGCTAAAAAGGCGCTTTGCTCTCTGCTAATCCCGTCTACTGTTCTTGTTTTGTGCATTAAATTGTTTAGTGCCATGATTAAGATATAATTAACCAATGCATGTAAAACATTCTTGTTTAGTGTTGCAGTACTCCTCACGCATGCATGCGTTGCGATTAGCCCTTCATCCATGCATTGCGATTAGTAATGTATTCTTCGAGGTTGCCTTTGACTATTGATAAGGTTTTATATAATTTGAAAATTATATCATTCGAAGATCCTTTCACATACGAAATTGATGGTACGCTTTGAGCAACTTGCATGTCAGTTAGTCTCGAAAACACTTTAGGCCCTATATATACATCCACAGACGGAGTACATCTTGGTCACAGAGAACGGAGTGTACCACAGATCGGGACGTGCTGCCTCGGCGCCATTGAACGGAGAAATGATGCACACCCTCCCTTTCTGCCGGCGGACGGGATGCGGCCGGAAAAGTGACCAACGGTGACAGAGAGAGAGGCCGCCGCCGCCTTGTGTGAGATACTTTGAAGAGAGACAAACCCCAGCAGGCAGGCTCCATTCTATATAGTGGAGCAGACTACTTTTTTCTCCATAAAACTCGTTTTATATTTTATGTACATGCCATTGAGCAATATAACTTTATTTAAAATAACGCGCCAACGCATCAATTCGAACTTTGTTTCGTGCACGCGTGGTACACAACCTCCGTACGTAAACAACCGCTACAGGCACTCAAATTAGCACGTGGGCTGCCATTTCGTACAGAAATGAGCTCCACCGTCTACCCGCGCGGGTGTGGCTGGGCACAAAGCGTGAGTACGTGCACCTATTTTCTTCTTGTACGTACACCACCTATGTGCGTTTGTGTGAGAGAGATACAAACCTAGAGAGAGATAGTGTGTGGGTTCGTGAGTGTTTTTTGGGGGGGGGGGTGCATGAGGGATAGACAGGGAATATCTGTCGATGATATTTCAAACAAAAAATGTAACATATGCAATGTGTGTGAAACAGAGGCCTAGATATATCATATATAGAGGGAGTGATCCACGCGAAGAGAGTGGAGGTATCCATAGAATCAAAGAGAGGGATGAAGTGTGTGTGTGTGTGCACGCGCGCGCGCGTGTGCGCGCGTGCGCAATCGATAAAGAGTACCATCGAATTTGTGTGTGCCCACGTCAAAGATATAGGGTGGATGGCCTACTGGAACGTGAGAGGGGACATGTGCAGTTTGTCTCTATGGCATGGATAGCTACCTACAATGTTCAACTATCCGTGTGTGGGTGTCGGTGGTGGGGGGGGGGGAGACCTAACTATAGAGGTAGAATGGCTGGTATATGTGTGGAGGAGGAGAGAGACCTACCTTATATATTGAGGGAGATCAATCGACATCCATGAATATGTTTAGGAGAGGAATAAGGTTGGGAGAGAGACAGAGCTAGAGTGTCGGAGGGGTTGGTGGTGGAGTTGCTTCTCACAAATGGTGGGAGAGGCCTGCTAGACAAATAGAGGGCACGCCTGCAATATCAGTAAGAGAGGGGATGGTTGTGTGTCTGTGCACGTGCGTGTGAGAGACGGGACAGAAGGCATGCACAAATGATGAGGGGGGATGATATGGCTGTGGTAAGCAGACGTAACTACATAGGAAGATCAATCGTCCTTTGTTAGATAAAGGGAGAGACATAACTTGTGAGGTACGTCGATCGATGCGTGGGAAAAAAGAGTTATAGTTGACCTAGGTATATGTAGGGAGATTGGTCGGTATAAATGATGTATGTGTTAGAAGCAAATAAGGCCCGGAGAGAAGGATAGAGAGAGAGGGAGAGAGGGAGAGAGAGAGAGAGAGGGATGCAGCTAGGAGGTGGTGCAAGAGGCCTACTATATCAAGGGGAAGGAGTGTGCGAGTATGAGATCGATGAAAAGAGGGGCGGGAGTGAGGCATGGACGGTGAGAAGAGAAGAGGGAAAGCTTGTGTTTGTGGTAGGCACACCAGGCTAGAGAGGTATATCGATCGGTGTGTGTCAGAAAGAAGGAGCTGGGGGCCTACACACACCATGGGTGAACGACCTAAAGTGAAATGATGAATGTGCATGATGGAGCTAGAGAATGCTGAGGGAGGCGGGTGTGCGCATGCACGAGAGAAAGTTAGTGCTAGCTACAAAGATAAGAGGATTGTGTGGGTGTAAAAGACGAATAGAGAACATAATTCATTATAAAAGTGGATTTCGATATTTGAAGAAGATATCATAGTGTTTTAAACCGACGCATGCATGAATGAATATATATATATATATATATATATATAATGGTGATACACATGGTGTGGTTATGAACATGTTATACTACATATAATATATAGAACATTTATTTTAATTTGTGATAATGTGTGGCTTTTGCAGCTCAGGGCTAAATACTTTTCATAATGTAGGGGGCGGGGCACTATACTTTGTGTGATAAACACAGTGTACGTATGAAACATGGTTTAGATTATGAAGATCTAGTTAGTACATCAAATGTACTATTATTTGGAATCAACATCAAGTGTATGCAAAATTTTGAATTCGAGTTCATATAGTACACATAATTCATATCTATCTCTATAGTAATCATGTGGTGTGTTGTTAAGATAATATACGAATGATGGTTTAACTTGGCAACAATCATGATTGTTTAGATTCTTATTCAAGAAGAGAAACAAATTCAAATTTAGTTTGAATTGCAGCAGTAGTAGACATTGGGAATCCACTAAAATGTTTGTATGAGTAGGTTACATGCATTATACAACCAACAAAAAAAATTAATTGTACATAACATGGATTCGTAGCTTTGAATAGCATTTGTATAGTAAAACGGGACAAGACTCTCTCTTTGTGTGGTGCGAATAGTTTTATTTTATCATTTTTTTCATTGAGGGAAGTGCAAATTTATTTGGTACGTACAATATCAAACATTAGGCTTGTCCCAAAAATTCAACCCGTGCCTTGTTATCCTGAAAATTCAGATATCGTGCTCCCAAAACCCGCGGCTTCACAACCCGAGCCTTGCTATCCCGAAATTACAACACGCGCAAAAACTCTCTCTAGCTGCCAAATCCCGACACGTGAAATCCCCCTTCTAACCCTGAGCCGAAAGGGCCGCTAGTTCAAATCGGTAGGGTACTTTTGTAAAACACCCTACATTTTGGACAAGCACGTCCCTAAGTCATGCCCCCCTCCCATCACCTCCTTTTCGCCATTCGAAATCCCAGGCCGCCATAACCTCTCTGCTCCAGCCGCAAAACCCCAACCTCCTCTGTCCGCCACCCCACTGCTGCCCAGCCGGAGCCTCTGCCCTGATGACGCCGTCCACCGCAACAGCTCGACGTCCCTCATCCATCTCCCCGAATGAGGATCCGTCGTCGATCTCGTCGTTCCACTGGTTGAGCCGCCCCGTCCTCCACCTCCAAGGAGCTGCTCCGATGATCGCCTCGTCTATCGCGACTGATCCATCCCCAGAGAGCCGCCTTAACCCACTACACCAAAGCCGCAGCATCCTCGGCGCCACCAAAGAGGTTCTACACTCGTCACATTGCACCTTCTCCTTAACTCGACCTCTCGGCTTCGAAGGTGCTCGATCCCGCAGCCCGATGGTGTGGCTACCTCGAAGTCGGCGCCGCGGGCGACATCTCCACAACGGCTCTCCCCCAGTGCGAGGCTCCTTCGGCAGCGGCGTCCATACCAGCCGGATCTGCTGCTGCTGCTCCGGCTCTCACTTGCTCGCTCGCGCTGCTGCTGCTCTGGCTCTCGCTCTCTCACTCGCGTTGCTGCTGCTCCGTCTCTCGTTCGCACGCGCTGCTGCTCTGCTCTCCCCCTCGCTCGTGTTGCTGCTCTGCTCTTGCTCTCACTCGTGCTGCTGGTGCTGGTACATGGGCTGCTGCAGCTACACGAGTTGTTGCTCTGGCTCTAGTTCGCACTACTCCCCTAGGCGTTGCTGCTCCGACTGTTATCTGCTACTATGTTACCCGTCGATCGCCTGCTGATTTAGATCACTATTTCTCTACTACTAGTGCTCGAGCGGCCTCAACTACATGTGAAGTGCGTCTGTGCTACCAGTGCGTTCAGTTTTGATAGAAACATTCAGATTCCACAGTAAATTTCAGTTTCGATAGTTAAGTTAAGAGCCAACAGTTTTTCCCTCATCTGTTGTAGTCAGGTGTTTTTTTGTGATGTAAATTTGACGTCTGTCACTTTTTGGTAATGTGTTTCACATCGTCTATTGGAGATGCTATTAGAATCCCACTTGAGATTAACAATGTCTGTCTTGTACTGCATTAGCCTCGACATATTACAACTCGCCGGAGCTGCTCTAATGATGGAACCATCCATCACAGCAGGGCAGTGCCCTGGACAATGTCTACAGACGCCTCAGATCTTCCTCCACACCTTCGACAGCCACCTCTGCTGCAACTTCTTTAGTGACCAACCCAATGATACTGAGGTCGACACGGCTACGCCAAAGAGGTTGTACACTTGTCGCATCACTTATTACTCTACATTCATGTCGATCCATTAGGGCTATTTTGGTTCCAAGGAAAAAGTGAAGGAAACATAGCAATTGGAAATTTTCCTATGGCACTCTACAATTCAATTATTCATGCATTTCGTTGAAATGAATGGAGAAAACATCCACCTGGACCTACTTTTCAAAATCATATGCATGAAAACAAGACTAAGTGCATTAATGGCAGAATAACATTCTAACTGTACACACTTTCATATGGTTTTACTTTAATTTGGCCATGTTTCTTTGCATTCCTCTGCTCTTCCAATTCCTGTGAACCGAACACCCAAGTTGACAGAAATCCTGTGTTTACAAATGCTCTTCTGGTGTTTTTCTTATCCCTACGTTTTTAGAATCCTGCAAGCCAAAGGAGCCCTTACAGAATTACTTCAGTTACAGATAGGTGTCGAAGAAACCTTTGTGTGGTTTGTCCTGCTCCTGCCGCGACATCGTCAACCTCACCTGAGCTGCTCCTTTGACATAACCATCCACAAAACGAGACATCACGACTCCTGACCGTCTTTCACCACATCAGATCTCCTTCCCTACCGCCGGCACCCACCGCAACTGCATCAGCATCATCGACTCAGCAGATGAACCTGAGGAGTACATGGGTCCACAAGAGAGGTCGCACTCTTTTGTTTCTGCTTATGTTATGCATTGCTTAATATTACCTGCTACTTTATTGTCATGTTCACCTCTTAGACTCCAAGTCATGTCCAAATTAATGTTCAAACTTGAGTTTTAAAATTACTTGTCGGGCTCATATCGAGGCAACAATGAATATTATCTTTGTCAATTATCTGGTTCACCTGGGTATGCCTATGTTGTTCATATTGGGTGGGAAACAATTAGTAAAGAAATCATCATCTGTCTTTTTATTAATTTAAAGCTATCATCAGCCTGCTATCATTATTTTTTGGATCCATCCACTGGTTGTTACCATCACTCTAGATTTCTGCATTCTCTCCTTACATAATCTAACTATATTTTTTCATATGCATGTCAGATATTGTACACAATCATACTAAACATGTAGAGAAAAAGAGAAGAGTTTTGCGCGGCAATACAATGTCATGCAGACATCGCTCCATGGTGGTTTCAATGGCAACCCCCCCCCCCTCTCCAAAGTGTAATTCAGAGGAAGATATCTATTCTGAGGCGGATTCAGATGCAGCTGACCACTCCTATTTAACCCCAAGGTGTTTGCTCTAACTTGGCATGATGATGTTGGTCATATCATGCATACGTTGCCTTACAGTCAAGGTAGTCTGAATCCCGACTCGACCCCTAGAATCCTACGACTTCACGACCCTACGGAAGCATGTCGATCCAAGTCCCACTATGAATCCGGATCTGGTAGAATCCATGTTGAGTCACGATCCAAATCATTGAATCCTAGACAAAACTGTAAAATCTCAAGTTTGCTATGGACTATGTCTTATTCTACTAATTTATCTAAGTTGTTCGTTTAGTTGTAGAAGAATAGTGTGCCATCATCCAAACCCCTTTTCACATTCCACTAGTCCTTTATTCCCCTCCCAAGCCCAAATGCTCAGCCGTCGACACCTTTGATCTAGCTCTGAGAAACCCTAGATCAAAACTGAGGATTAGGCTTGTCGACGAATGGAATTGGCATGGGAAGCAAGATGCGTCAAGATTGATCAGAGAAGGATAGCAAGACCCTTCAAGGTTGAACACTATAGGTTAGCTATACAAGTGATCAGCTATTCAAGTACTCTAAAGAACCTCCTAGGTAAAAAAAATTGTGCCTTAAAGATTTAAATGTTCTATATATTTTTCTCTCATGTATGTTCCATACACGCAAGCTTGATAGTAGGCTAGCCATGAAAAGAAGTGGAATACAACTAACATTGATGTGTATGTTTTTTGCTCTATATTTAGTGTTAAAACTATATAGAACCCATATAAATTTTTGGTGTGGATACGAAATATCTTATTTTAGTAAATCTAGTAGAATCCTCGATTCCCCGACTCGATTCTACGACTCAATTTTGTCTAAGGAAAATCGATCCGACTCCGAATCCCGACTCTGACTACCTTGCTTACAGTGCCTACTTTCGACATCATATATGTCATATGCTTAGTTTAGACATGTTCTGTAATGCCACCTGTTTAGTTTCTATATCATATATGAGAATTATGCAGTCTCATATCTTTTAGCCAGACATAATATATGTGAAATATGCAATGCCATCCTATTTAACCAGGCATCATATATTTGAATGATATCTTGCCAATCCTTTTCTTCATTACATTTCCATTTTGTCGACAATGTTTGTACATTAAACTACTCTTCCTGTGAATCAGCCGTTTGAGTGGGTGATGGAAAAAATCTAGAGTGAAAACAAGGTCTTCAGAGCAGACAGTGCTACCTGTCAAAGCAGATCTCTTGCTGGGTCCCGATAGCTCCTCAGAGATGGATTCAAAGATAGATGACTAGTCCTATTCCCCCACGAGGTGTATGCTCTAAATTGGCACGGTTATACTGCTCATACATGCATATGGTGTCTTGCATTGCATAGTTTAGACATCATATACACAATATTCAACACCATGTTCTTAGTTTAGACATCATATATGTGAATGCCCTCTTCTTAGTATATAAATCACATATGTGAATTAAATCACGCGGTCCTGATTACTTAGATAACATGTATGTGAATTATCTCATGCGAACATGTTTACTAAAGATATCATATAATTATCTCATGCCATCCTGTTTAGTTAGTCATCATATCTTTGAATTATGTCATGCTATGCTATCCAGTTTACATAGACATCATATATGTGAAATTATGTCATGTTATCCTTTTTAGTTAAATAATATACATGTCAACTATTTCATGCCCTCTTTTTTCCACACTATTTATTGTATCTATCTCTCATACAAGGTCTGTACATTCAGCTATGTTTCCTGTTTATCACCATTTGAATTGGAGCGGGTGATGGCAGTATCTAGCAGAGTTAAAACACGGTCTTCAAATAATACAGTGCTACCTCTCGGTGGAGATAGTACCCCGGTTGTACATGCACGAGAACCAGCCCTACCACACATAACCCAGACTCTCGCAGATTGTACCCCTACTGCGCTGGACAGAGAACCAGGTTCACCCAATCTAACCCCAACCCCAACAGATAGTAACCCAGTTCCTGTTGACATAGCACCATCTCCACCACAGAGCTCCCAAACAAGAGCAGTTAGTAAGGCAGCTCCAGTGCCCAAAGCACCCGTACTACCACGGTGAACCCCAACTCCACTAGTTAGTACACCTATTCCCGTGGAGGAAGCACAACCAACCATTCATAGTTTAGCATCTATCGCATTTGATGTTGTTAAATCCTATGTGTGTATCTTCCCATCATGGAAATATTATACTGAAGATGAAGGAAAATGCCAGTTGCAGGTGTTCGTCCAGGAGTTATGTGCAAGTAATGTTATTCATGGAAATTACTTTGCCTTGTCCCACACATTCTACCTCCATGATGGTTATAATACAGCAAATTTTCCCATTTTCCTCTATAGAGAAGGACCGATTTGGAAACTCAGGATGAGGTAACCTATGCTAATACCTCTGCTATCTTCGAGAATGCTTGGTGGCAGTATCGGAATTACCTGAAGAAAATGTACTTCACTGGCAAAGAAACTCATCAAATTCTCTTAGGATCTCCTGACACCCATTTACGGGATAGTGACTGGGAGCGCCTTGTCTTGTACTGGTCCCGAACCAAGAATGTGGTAAGGTCTATGAGCGCATTTTTTATTTTTTAAGTACTATATGCCTACGTCTTACTGTACTCTGTTTGTGTAGAACAAGTACTTAAACCTGAAGAACAAGTGTTCTCATTTAAGACTCCATTGCTATCGTGCATACTGCTTTGCTCTTGTATTACTGTATTTACTAATACAAACTTAATTTCAAATTGAAGGATCCAATCGAAAATCCAATGGCACAATAGGTATGTTTAAGCATGTTTCTTTAACAGGTTTTCTCTTATAAATAGCTCTATTGATTTCAATTTCAATTGTGTATACAGTTAACTTCTCATATCATGCACATTACTAGCATCACAACGGAGCCAATAGTGTTGTTGTACATGTAGACCCATGGTACCCATCTGAAATCTTGTTTTGCTGTTTAGTTTCCCAAGCTTTGTATTCTTTCAATGCTGCTTTGTCTTGAACTGATATGATTTGAACAGTGTCTCTATTTTGATTTGGCAAGACAATGCAGTGACCAAAGGACATAGATATATGTTTGTTTGATGCTTTTATTATGTACTACATGGAAATAGAAGACTTGGTAGTTTAATCCTGTCGACCTTACTAATGAATTGGTTCACGAAAATGAGTTTCATATACTACATGCTAAACCTGTTATGTGTCTGCTTGTTTCTTCTTTTAGAATACTGACAGGATATTCGGGAAGAATGCCTTATTAAGCAATTTTAAAGGAAGTAATGCAGATAAGGTTTAGGATAGTGAGACATCCTTGTTGGTCTCCAACAAAGCTGATAAAACAGCTAAGGAAAACTATCTTGAAGATAGTGAGACAACCCCAAAGTCATGTCTTGGTGTAGTGTTCGAGTTAATGGCCACTACCGCTGGCGCAAGCCATTCGAACTCACTATCTGAATTAGTTCAGTTTCTTGATTCTCAACTACATCAGCTGTGATGCGATAAGAAGCCAAAGGACTGCGGAAGTCCCTCGAGAATTCAGATGCATACTTTCTGGTGAAATAGCAAGCGTTAGAGGATTTTAGTGCCAAACAGGAGAAACATAATAAGCTTGGTAAGCTTATTGCCATCATGGTGGATACCCAGGATAATGTTTCTTGAGCTCTTCTGAAGTTGTTTCAGTTATGGACTTGTTTTGCTGCCCTGTTTATTTGCACTGGTGGCCAATTTAGACGGCCAGTGTATGTAATATGCTGCTTTGTTCCCTATATTCGTACTGGTGGCAAACTTTGATGCCTAGTGGATGTAATATGTGTAATAGCCATAATAGCCTAGAGTTAGTTGCTTGCTTATTTATTTCCTTATTGTCTTATTTAGTTGTTTGCTTGTAGTCACTGCAGTTCTTTTTCCATGTTTTTATAGTGGGCACAATAACCTATTTTTATAACTAGGCCACAATAACCATGGCAACACACAGACTGTTGTAACCATGGTCCAGCTACCTGCTGTAGTGACCATGGGCCTCCTATGGGCCGTAGGATCCATGGGCCTTCTACGGGCCGTTGGAACCATGGGCCTTCTACGGGCCGTGTAATCAATGGGCCTTCTACGAGCCGAATAATCGTTTGGCTAAACATGGGCCGTAATATTCGTGGACCAATAACGGTCCGCAAATGGGACGTAAACGGGCTAGAGTGGAAATCGTCTGTTTATGGCCCAACCATAACGGGCCGTTAATAAGCCGTATTTGATGATGCTATGAAAACAACCCAACAGGTTAACAGGCGACAAACAGGCCGACTGTAACCACATGCTAAATTTGGCCCACAAGCGGAACATGCCACTAACCGACCGTAAGTAACCAAATTCTGGAAATGAGCCCAAGAATAAATGGGCCCTTAGAAGGCCGAAAGGTAACACAGGCTGGAGACAACCGACGGAATAATGGGCTGTTAATGGGTATAAAGCGATACAATGTTCATTATGGGCTAGTTTCACCTTGGGCATTTAATGGGCCCAGAGTTACAAAGGTCCTCGTATGGGTCGAAAGACGTCATGGGCAGGAAGTTAAAACGAGCTAGAATCATATTGGATGGCCCAGATGACGTTACTGCGCCTAATTCGGATAGGCCATAACGGGCCGTGAGTTAGCGGGCTGTAAATGGGCTATATGCGAACAGGCCGTTAACAGGCTTTCCGTGGGCCGGCCTGCTACCTTTTGACCAAGCCAAACGGGCCAATCTTTTCACCAGAATGGGCCTCTGTTGGGCCGTGCCACATGTCCAATGAGTGGATGACACCTATCCCAACAGTGAATTGACACGTGGTTCCCCTGGCCATTGAGAATTTTACAAGTGGAAAATCCCGATTGGACTGGACTGTTAATGGGTTATCGGATCCAAACCGAAACCCGATAGCTTAACGGTGACCCGTTACGGTGGATGCCACGTGTCGGTTACCCTTGACAAAAGTACTTCTATCACGCGCGATTTATCATCATGGAAGTAGACACTTCCGAGATGATAATTTTGGTAATGTCATGGAACACTTCTACGACAGCACATGTGTGACTACCTTGATTCTGTCATAAAATCGTCATGGATGTACATGCATGACAAAAAACATGAGCTACTATGACGAACATGTATCATCACGGAAGTGTATTTTTTGTAGTGTATTATGGCGTTCCGGTAAGCGGCCATCTTTGGGTCTTTGGCATCAAAATCACCGTTGACTTGTGAGATGGAGAGGTTGGAATCACCTGGACCTCCATGCGTTTAACATCCATGGAGACTGCTATCCGGAGACCGTGTAATAGGGCTTCGTATTCTGCCGCAATTGTTGGAGTCGGTGTACATGATTTGTATCACATACCGGGTGTTGTCCCCCTGTGGGTGATGTGAGCACGACACTGGCCCCTAGGCCAACGAGCATGTTAGAACCATCGAAATACATGGTTCAATGCGAGTAAATGTTCTACTCCCGGGGAGCCCGGCCTCCGTCTATTCGGCCAGAAAGTTGGCCAACACCTGGGATTTAATGGCCCGACGTGGTTTATAAATGATTTCAAAAGGTAGGAGCCCTATGGCCCCCTTGGCTATATGCCATGTTGCATCCCTGTTATAAATTATGTCACTTAACGGGACCTCAGATGCCAAGGTTACGGAACACTCCTGAAAGTAGTGCCGAAGTTTCCGGGATGCCATGAAGACAACATAGGCTATCTTTTGATAGTGAGGATACCATGATTTTCACGGTGTTAAGACTTCAGAGGCATAGTAGACGGGTCGTTGAACCTGGACTTTGTGGCCCTCCATGTCTCGCTCGACCATGAGAACTGCGCTAACTACCTGATTTGTGGCCGAGATGTATAGTATCATCGGTTCACATATTCCTGGTGCTGCTAGGATTGGATTTGTGGCGAGGAGAGCTTTAATGTCTTCCAGGGCCGTTGTTGCCTCTTCAGTCTATTTTAATGTTTTGTTTGCTTGAATAGCTTGTGCAAGGGTAGGGCCTTCTCGCTGAGTCATGATATGAAGCGACTCAAGGCCGCCACACAACCCGCGAATTTTTTTACATGTTTGAGCTCACTTGGGACCTCCAACGGTCCATGGCTTGAATTTTGGCCAGGATGGCTTCGATTCTGATACGTCTCCAACGTATCTATAATTTTTATTGTTCCATGCTGTTATATTATCATTCTTGGATGTTTTACAATCATTTTATAGTCATTTATATCATTTTCTGGTACTAACCTATTGACATAGTGCCCATTGCCAGTTGTTGTTTTCTGCATGTTTTTTACATCGCAGGAAATAAATACCAAACGGAGTCCAAATGCAGCGAAACTTTTTGTGGATTTTTTTGGACCAGAAGACATCCAGTGGGCCAAAGAAGTACGTAGAGGGATCCCGAGGTGAGCACAAGACACCAGGGCGCGCTTGGAGGCACAGGGGTGCCCTAGTGGGTTGTGCCCACCTCGGTGGCCTCCCGCACCGCCTCTTTGCTCTATAAATACCCCAATATTCCAGAAACCATAGGGGAGTCGACGAAAATCAATTCCAGCCGCCGCAAGTTTCAGAACCACCAGATCCAATCTAGACACCATCATGGAGGGGTTCATCATGCCCATTGGTGCCTCTTCGATGATGCGTGAGTAGTTCTTTGTAGACCTACGGGTCCGTAGTTAGTGGCTAGACGGCTTCCTCTCTCTCTTTTGATTCTCAATACAATGGTCTCTTGGAAATCCATATGATGTAACTCTTTTTGCAGTGTGTTTGTTGCGATCCGATGAATTTTGAGTTTATGATCAGACCTATGTTTTTATCCGTGAAATTTATTTGAGTCTTTTCGTTGATCTCTTATATGCATGATTGCTTATAGCCTCGTATTTCTTCTCCGATATTTGGGTTTTGTTTGGCCGACTTGATCTATTTATCTTGAAATGGGGAAGAGATGCTTTGTAATGGGTTCGATCTTACGGTGCTTGATCCCAGTGATAGAAGGGAAACCGACACATATGTATCGTTGCTATTAAGGATAACAAGATGGGGTCTATTTCTACATAAATAGATCTTGTCTACATCATGTCATCGTTCTTATTGGATTACTCCATTTCTCCATGAACTTAATACACTAGATGCATGCTGGATAGCGGTCGATGTGTGGAGTAATAGTAGTAGATGCAGGCAGGAGTCAGTCTACTAACCTTGGACGTGATGCCTATACAATGATCATTACCTGGATATTGTCATGATTATTTGAAGTTCTATCAATTGCCCAACAGTATTTTGTTTACCAACCGTTTGCTATTTTTCTCGAGAGAAGCCACTAGTGAAATCTACGGCCCCCGAGTCTCTTCTTTATTATATTTGCCTTCGCGATCTATTTTTATTTGCTTTTATTTTCAGATCTATTAAACGAAAAATACAAAAATACTTTTCTGCACTTTATCTTATTTGTGATCTATTTATTCAATCTCATACATCTTTATCCCGTCCTTTTGCCAGTTTCTGGCGTCGTTACCCGAAAGGGATTGACAACCCCTTTAACACATCGGGTTGCGAGTATTTGTTATTCGTGTGCATGTGTTTTTTACGTAGTGTTGCTTGGTTCTCCTACTGGTTCGATAACCTTGGTCTCATCACTGAGGGAAATACCTACCGTTGATGTGCTGCATCATCCCTTCCTCTTTGGGGAAATGCCGACGTAGTTCTAACAGTTATCAAAAGGAATTTCTGGCGCCGTTGCCGGGGAGACATCATCAACATCTACCAGGTTTCTAACCACAAATCTCATCTCCTTGTAATTTACATTATTTGCCATTTTCCTCTCCCCCACTTCACAAAAATTTGCTGTTTTATTCGCCCTCTTTTTCGTTCGTCGTTTTCTCGTCAGATCTGTTTTTGGTGCAATCTTGTTGCGTAGTCACAATGACTCAAGAGAACACCAAGTTGTGTGATTTCTACAATACCAACAACAATGATTTTATTAGCACTCCGGTTGCTCCTCTCGCGACTAGTGCGGAGTCTTGTGATATTAATACCGCTTTGCTGAATCTTGTGATGAAAGATCAATTTTCCGGTACTCCTAATGAGGATGCCGCATCCCATCTTAACACATTCATGGAATTAAGCGATATGCAAAATAAAAAAGATGTGTACAATGATGTTGTGAAGTTGAAATTATTTCCGTTTTCTTTGCGAGATCGTACAAAAATTTGGTTTTCTTCTTTGCCTCGCAATAGTATCGATTCTTGGGATAAGTGCAAGGATGCTTTTATCACCAAGTATTTTCCACCCATGAAAATTATTTCTCTTAGAACCCAGATCGTGAATTTCAAGCAACTTGAACATGAGCATGTTGCACAATCTTGGGAAATAAAGAAATTGATGCTAAGGAATTTCCCAACTCATGGGTTAAATCTTTGAATGATCATACAAAATTTTTATGCAGGGTTGAATTTTGTTTCTTGTAATCTTTTAGATTCCGCCGCGGGGGGTACTTTTATGGAAATTACTTTGGGTGAAGCCAATAAATTTCTTGATAATATTATGGCAAATTATTCATAGTGGCATACCGAAAGAGCTCCCACTAGTAAAAAAGTTAATTCGGTTGAAGAAATTTCTTCTTTGAGTGAAAAAGTTGATGCTCTTATGAAATTGGTTGCTAATAAAAGTGCTCCTATTTATTTTAATGATGTTCCTTTGTCTACTTTGATTGAGAAAAATAGTGATGACATAGATGTAAATATTATCTCGCGAAACAATTTCAATAGCAATGCTTATAGAGGTAATTTTAATCCTAGGCCTTTTCCTAGTAATTCCTCTAATAATTATGGTAATTCATATGGTAATACTTCTTATAATAATAATAGGAACACCTCTAATCTTGAGAATAATATTAATGAATTCATCAACACTAAAAATATTTTCAATGCTACAATAGAAGAAAAGTTGAATAAGTCTGATGATTTGTCTAGAAGTGTTGATAGAATTTATCGTGGTGTAGAAAATATCAAGATGAATTTTTTGTGCCTAAGGTTGAAGAGTCAATTAAAGCTATTTATGTTTCTATGGATGAAAGTAAGAAATGAACTTCTATTCTTAGTGCTAGAAGAGAATTTTTAGAAAAGGTATTTTCTAGTGATTGCTTTCATAAAAATGATGAAGATCTTAAAATGATTGGTGTTTCTTGTATTGAATATTTGTTTAGTAAAATTAAGATTGATGAAAAAGGGACTGGGGAAGAGTCAACTTTAGCTAGAAGGCGTCCCGATAATTCAGAGGGTGAAAATCTTGTTGAGAAAATTGATAAAAGTGGGTTTGAAGGGGTCAAAACTTTAACTAGTGGTGTGCCCACTCTTTTGGATTACAAAGACTTTAATTATGATAGTTGCTCTTTGATTTATTGTATTTCTTTGTTGAAATCCATGATAATTCACCCCATGCTTATGAACAAAATAAAGCTTTTACTAAACATATTGTTGATGCCTTGATGAAATCTTTGGAAGAAAAGTTGGAATTAGAAGTTTCAATTCCTAGAAAATTACATGCTGAATGGGAACCTACCATCAAAGTCAAGATTAAAAATTATGAGTGTTTTTCTTTATGTGACTTGGGTGCTATTGTTTCCACAATTCCAAAATCTTTATGTGATGTGCTTTGTCTTACCGATATTGAAGAGTGTTATCTAAATTTGCACTTGCCGGATTCTACTATTAAAAAGTGTATGGGAAGAATTAATGATGTTCTTATTCTTGCAAATAGGAATTATGTGCCCATATATTTTATTGTTCTTGATATTGATTGCAATCCATCTTGTCCAATTATTCTTGGTAGACCATTTGTACGTACTATTGATGCCGTGATTGATATGAAAGAAGGAAATATTAAATTTCAATTTCCACTAAGGAAGGGTATGGAACACTTCCCTAGAACAAGAATTAGGCCACCATATGAATCAATCATGAGGGCATCTTATGGATCTAGAAACAAAGATGAGAATACGTGGATCCTTGCTTTATGCCTAGCTAGGGGCGTAAAACGATAGCGCTTGTTGGGAGGCAACCCAATGAATAAAATTTATTTTGTCTTTTGCTTTTTGTTCTTGAGTGTTTGCACAATTATGCTACTATTATGATTGTGTTTTTTGTGTTTTAGTTAGTGTTTGTGCCAAGAAAAGCCTTTAGTATTATGTTGGGCGATAGTGGATTTGATCTTGCTGAAAACAAAAACTTTGCATGCCAGTCACAGAATTATTAAAAATCACAGAAACGAGATAAAATACCAATTCTTTTTGCAGAAGATTAATATACAAATTTCTCACGTGGTCCAAATTTTTCAGAATTTTTGGAGTTACAGAAGTATTCGGAATATCCAGATTGCTACAGACTATTTTGTTTTTGACGGATTCTGTTTTGTTCGCGTTGTGTGCTTGTTTTGATGATTCTATGGTCTTCTTTGAAGAGTTTTTGCCATAAAAAAGTTGGAATACAGTAGATATAATGCAAGAATAAAATATGAATGGGTTGTAACAGTACTTGTAGTAGTGATTTCTTTCTTATTCTAACAGATCTCATGATGGTTTTGTTGAGTTTTGTGTGATTGAAGTTTTTAAGTTTTGGGTGATATTACGATGGATGAAGGAATAAGGAGTAAGAAGAGCCTAAGCTTGGGGATGCCCATGGCATCCCAAGCTATTATCCAAAGCGAAGCAAGCAACTAAGCTTGGGGATGCCCGAGTGACATCCATGTTTCTTCTAACGACCATCGGTATTTTACTCATAACTATATTTTTATTCGTCACATAATATGAGTTTTGCTTGGAGTGTATTGTATGATATGAGTCTTTGCTTGTTTTTCTTTTTGTTTTAAGTCTTGAATCCTTTCTGGACACACCTATTTGAGAGAGCCAAAATTATGACATGACTTGTTAGAATTGCTCTCTATGCTTCACTTAAATCTTCTTGAGCTATGGAATTGCTGTAGTGCTTCACTTATATCTTTTTGAGCATGGCGTGCTTTAGTATTTTCGATGAAATGCTCTCATACTTCACTTAGATTTATTTGAGGGTTAGTAAATTTTTTAAGAAATTCTCTCTTGCTTCACTTAAATTAATTTGAGAGAAAGAAATATTATGCTCATGATCTTCACTTATATTTGTTTGAGTTTATCAAAAGCCACACATGAAAATTAGTCACAAAGTGATAGATATCCAAGAAGGATATAATAAAAACTTTCATGAAGATCATTGGACAAAATAAACTTGATTCCTTGTAATAGTTTTGAGATATGATGATATAATATGTGAGTCATGTTCATGAGTAATTATGCTTTACTAAGAATATTGGTGTTAAGGTTTGTGATTCCGTATGCAAGCACGAAAATTAATAGTTATGCAATGAAATTAGATCCTACTTGTGGTGCATTATTTGGTGTTAATTATGCTTAATGCTCACTTATGAGATTTTTTTGTTTCTTGGTTGGTCGCTTCTCAATCTTTGGCTAGCCTTCATTTTGCACTAAGTATGATCACTACTTGTGCATCCAAAATCCTTTAAACCAGTTTTGCCACATGAGTCCACCATACCTACCTATATGTTGTATTATTTTGCCGTTCTAAGCAATTTTGTATGTGCCATCTCTAATTTTCAAAATAAATTTCTATTTTGTGTGCTCGTACCGCTCATGAAAGGATATGGGGTGGCTAATATATTTCCATGCTAGATATGTTATTCTCACGATGAGTATTTATTCACTTATCATTGCACGAGAGTAAGGTAAAGGTATTAGGGATGCCTAGTCCTGAAATTAAAAATGAGTTTACTTTATGTTGTCAAATAATAAATTCCTTGGAAAGTGTTGGTATGGAAGGCACCCGTGGATACGGCTAGCCATGGAAAGTGAAAGTATGGTTGAAAAACGAATAAACTTTAATTTCTGTTTCTGAACCGCCTATGATATATCTAGCATGGAAAGTATTGGGAACTACTCGGTCGTTCTCGTTGAGAGGAAAAGCATGCCTCCTAAAATGTTTTATCTCTTTCTTTTTGTCTTTGAGCTCTGGCACCTCTACAAATCCCTACTTCCCTCCGCGAAGGGCCTTTCTCTTACTTTATGCAATTTTTACTTTTTATTTGAGTCTCCATCTTCTCTTATAAAGCACCAACTAAGGGGAACTATTATTGTACTTGAGCATTGGGTGTAGCTAATATGCGTGTGTGTTTCATGAATGGATCAATGATTGAGCATAATGGGCTAGGGATAACTTATTTTAGCGTTGATATTTTGAAAGACATGGTTGCTTGTTGATATGCTTGAGTATTGAAATTATCATGTCAAAACAAGACTATTGCTTTGAACCATATAAAAGTCCAAATGTCTATGTTATTAATAAAAGAAAATGTGATGAACATGTTAGGCATCATTCCACATCAAAAATTCTGTTTTTATCATTTACCTACTCGAGGATGAGCAGGAATTAAGCTTGGAGATGCTGATACGTCTCCAACGTATCTATAATTTTTCATTGTTCCATGCTGTTATATTATCATTCTTGGATGTTTTACAATCATTTAATAGTCATTTTATATCATTTTTTGGTACTAACCTATTGACATAGTGCCCAGTGCCAGTTGCTGTTTTTTGCATGTTTTTTATATCGCAGGAAATCAATACCAAACAGAGTCCAAACGTAGCGAAACTTTTTGTGGATTTTTTTGGACCAGAAGACATCCAGTGGGCCAAAGAAGTACCGAAGAGGGAGCCCGAGGTGAGCACAAGAGACCAGGGCACGCCTGGAGGCCCAGGGGCAACCTAGTGGGTTGTGCCCACCTCGATGGCCTCCCATACTGCCTCTTTGCTCTATAAATACCCCAATATTCCAGAAACCCTAGGGGAGTTGACGAAAATCAATTCCAACCGCCGCAAGTTCCAGAACTACCAGATCCAATCTAGACACCATCATGGAGGGGTTCATCATGCCCATTGGTGCCTCTCCGATGATGCGTGAGTAGTTCTTTGTAGACCCGCGGGTCCGTAGTTAGTAGCTAGATGGCTTCCTCTCTCTTTTTTGATTCTCAATACAATGGTCTCTTGGAGATCCATATGATGTAACTCCTTTTGCGGTGTGTTTGCTGGGTTCCGATGAACTTTGAGATTATGATCAGATCTATGTTTTTATCCATGAAATTTATTTGAGTCTTCTTTGATCTCTGATATGCATGATTGCTTATAGCCTCGTATTTCTTCTCCGATATTTGGGTTTTGTTTAGCCAACTTGATCTATTTATGTTGCAATGGGGAAGAGATGCTTTGTAATGGGTTCGATCTTACGGTGCTTGATCCCAGTGACAGAAGGGGAACCGACACGTATGTATCGTTGCTATTAAGGATAACAAGATGGGGTCTATTTCTACATAAATATATCTTGTCTACATCATGTCATCGTTCTTATTGCATTACTCTGTTTCTCCATGAACTTAATACACTAGATGCATGCTGGATAGCGGTCGATGTGTGGAGTAATAGTAGTAGATGCAGTGCGAGTCGGTCTACTAATCTTGGACGTGATGCCTATATAATGATCATTGCCTAGATATCGTCATGATTATTTGAAGTTCTATCAATTGCCCAACAGTAATTCGTTTACCCACTGTTTGCTATTTTTCTCAAGAGAAGCCACTAGTGAAATCTACAGCCCCCAGGTCTCTTCTTTATTTTATTTGCCTTCGCTATCTATTTTTATTTGTTTTTATTTTCAGATCTATTAAACCAAAAATGCAAAAATACCTTGTTGCACTTTATCTTATTTGCGATCTATTTATTCAATCTATTACAACTTTATCCCGTCCTTTTGTCAATTTCTGGCGCCGTTACCCGAAAGGGATTGAAAACGCATTTAACAAGTCGGGTTGCGAGTGTTTGTTGTTCGTGTGTAGGTGTTGTTTACGTAGTGTTGCTTGGTTCTCCTACTGGTTCGATAACCTTGGTCTCATCACTGAGGGAAATACCTACCGTTGCTGTGCTGCATCATCCCTTCCTCTTTGGGGAAATACCGACGTAGTTCTAGCAGACATCAGATTCCTCGGCTAGACCCGATCAAGCCGAGGAGTTTGCCAGCTGGGACTCCGAAGACACATTTCTCTGGATTAAGTTTTATTTGATATTCCCATAAGCTGGCAAACATATCCTGGAGGTTTTCCACCAACTGTTCGACATGTTTGGTTTTGACAACCATGTCGTCGACATATGCCTCGACGGTTTTTCCAATATGTTTCTCCAAGCATGTTTGGATCATGCGTTGGTAGGTGGCGTCGGGGTTCTTTAGTCCGAAGGGCATCGTGTTGAAGCAGAAGGGCTTGTAGGGTGTAATGAAGGCGGTGGCCGCTTGGTTAGATTCCTGCATCTTTTTTTCGTGGTAGCCCAAATTGGCGTCCAGGAAGCAGAACACATCATGGCTTGCCGTGGCGTCTATAATCTGGTCGATATGGGGTAGGGGAAGGGGTCTTTGTGGCATGCTTTATTGAGGTCTTTCAAGTCGACTCATAGTCACTAGGACCTATCCTTCTTCGGCACCATGACCAAGTTGGCCAGTTAGTCGGGATGTTTTATATCTTGGATGAATCCGGTCTCCAATAGTTTAGCCAGCTCTTCGCCCATCGCTTGACGTTTGGGCTCAGAAAAACGTTGAAGTGTCTGTTTGACAGGCTTAGGCCTTTAGTATGTTAAAGCTGTGCTCGGCGAGCCTGCGGGGTAACCCTGGCATGTCAGAAGGATGCTAGGCGAATATGTCCCAATTTTCCTTGAGGAAGGAGCGCAAGGCCTCGGTGATTTCTGGATCCAGGTTTCCTCCTACAGACACGTTTTGGCGGGGTTCATTGGGTGCACCTAAAATTTGACTATTTCATCGACTAGTTTAAATGAAGAAGATTTCGGTCATGTCAGGACCCCGATCCTAAGTCACACCGATCTACCTGGTAACAAATCATATCACTTTGCGGCCTCACGCATGGTATTCCCACGGTTGCAGCCTTACCTTGTCCGGGACCATTTGCGCCGTTTGGCTCACGTATATGATTGTGTCGCTAGCATCCATATGACAGAGAACCCAGGCCGACTTGACTAGTAGTAAACCCAAGGTGGAACAAACTTATAGGGACAGGCATACGTAACCCAACAATGAACGTGTCGGTCATCAACGTATGAACCCAAGTTGTAGCAAGCTACAAGGACTTCAAGGAACAACGCGTGACATTTCCCCGAAGGGACATACACATGAACAAAGAAGGATACATGCCGGCCAACCTAAGTGTTCCGGAGCAGTAGTGAACTACCATGGATCAGTGGAAGCACTAGAGACATTTCCCCATAAGGAAGGCTACCAAGAATAAACAACTAGGTGTCGGATCCCACACATACCAAGCATTTCAAAAACATACACACAATATGCTCGATATGTGTAAATACAACATGGCATCACAACAAAACTCTACGACTCAAAGTATTTATTCAATAGGCTCCGAGGAGCCAGATATTACAAACATGGGTCTCATGACCCAGCATTCAAGTCATACTGATAGAGGCAAAGGTGTCCCGATATTTTGATGAGATGGTGGCTATCGTTTTCTGCGGGAGTCGACTTTGACGATCCGACTATGAACGTGCGAGACGTCGCGCCTTAGCAATCGCTAAACCAGCTTCCGAGGGTTATTGACCACGTCGGAGCACGATCAACCTGACCACGAGGGCCTGTTTCCTGCGAGCAAACGAAGAACAAGCAAGGAACTAAGATTGCAACCTGGATATTGCGAATATAAGAGGGAAGCTTTATTAATGAAGGTGGGGTTCTGTGACGCCTTGGTCTGGTCGTTGAACACAAACGAAGTATGCGAAGTTGCAGCTATGGCGAACTTTTAATCTAAACAAAACCCAAAGTCTAAATGGTGCCCTAAGGGCTGTATATATGGAAGAAGAGGGGGGGGGGGAGGATTTCATGGCCCTTGGGGAAGGGGTCCGAAACCAACCCTATCTCTTGTTTCCCCACACATACGGACTCTAAAAACAACCTATACTTATGTATTTCGAAATTACATGGGCCTGGCCCAATAATAAGGTGACGCAACACCTAGAATAGCCTCTGGACGAAGTTTGTGAAGTGGCATCTTGTATATTTCGTCCAAGGCTTCATGCACTCATTATGGTGGCTTCAAAGTCCTGAAATCATCACTTGTAACTCCGTTCTTGTTCCCCTTACATGCCATCAACTCCATGCTTGTTCTTGCTCCAATGTTCATCCCTCTTATCCATGCCAGGCCCTTCATTTGTAAGCAAAACAAATGTATCCAATTTAGGCAGCATCATATTCTCATGAACATTAGAATCATTACCAAGAAGTGAAAGTACCTGATAATTTAATTGGCGTGCGCGAGCTCTAGTATTTGGTCCAGTATATGTAGTAGTAGGGGCTGTGGGTGTAACAATGGTATTGATGTCATCATCATCCTCCCCTTCTTGAAATGAAGTCGTCCTCGACGAATCTCATCTTCCTCACCCAAATAAGGCTTCAAATCTCCAATGTTAAAAGTGGGACTAACCCCAAAATCTGCAGGCAGCTCAAGTTTATATGCATTATCATTTATTTTCTCTAACACCTTAAAAGGACCATCAGCACGTGGCATTAGATTTGATTTGCGCAAATTAGGAAACCTATCCTTAGGCAAATGTAACCAAACAAGATCTCCAGGTGTAAAGACAACATGTTTTCTACCCTTATCTCCAGCAAGTTTATATTTAGCATTCATACGCTCAATATTGTCCTTAGGTACATCATGCATTTTTAAGATCAATTCAGCACGTTGTTTAGCATCAAAATTAACCTTCTCTGAAGATGGAAGAGGCAACAAAACAATGGGTGCACGAGGTAGGAAACCATACACATTTCAAAAGGGCACATCTTAGTAGTAGAATGCAACGAAGGATTATAAGAAAATTCAATATGAGGCAAGCATTCTTCTCACATTTTCTTATTATTCTTCAAAACAGCCCTAAGCATAGTAGACAATGTTCTATTGACTACTTGGTTTGACCATCGGTTTGGGGGTGACAAGTAGTACTAAAAAGTAGTTTAGTCCCCAACTTAGCCCATAAACATCTCCAAAAGTGGCTAAGAAATTTAGTATCATGATCTGAAACAATAGTATTTGGCACACCATGCAAGCAAATAATTTCACGAAAAAACAAATCAGCAACATTAACAGCATCATTGCTTTTATGACATGGTATAAAGTGTGCCATTTTCGAGAATCTGTCCATGACAACAAATATGCAATCCCTCCCCTTCTTTGTTCGAGGTAAACCTAAAACAAAGTCCATAGATATATCCTCCCAAGGAACACTAGGTACAGGCAACGACATATATAAACCATGAGGATTGAGTCGTGACTTAGCTTTTTGACATGTAGTGCAGCGAGTAACAGAATGCTCAACATCCCGTCTCATCTTTGGCCAAAATAAATGTGTAGCAAGTACGTCCTCCGTCTTCTTCACTCCAAAGTGTCCCATTAATCCTCCTCCATGCGCCTCCTGCAACAACAAAAGACGAACATAGCTAGCAGGAATGCATAGCTTGTTAGCATGGAACACAAAGCCATCATTAATAATGAACTTGTTCCATGTTCTTCCTTCTTTACAATTCTGCATTACATCTTTAAAATCAGCATCATGCACATATTGATCTTTGACGGTCTCCAAACCAAATATTTTGAAGTCAAGTTGTGAAAGCATAGTATAGCGACGAGACAAAGCATCAGCAATAACATTTTCTTTACCCTTCTTATGTTTAATAACATAAGGGAAAGTCTCAATGAATTCAACCCATTTAGCATGTCTATGATTCAGTTCAGTTTGACTTTTAATATGTTTCAAAGATTCATGATAAGAATATATAACAAATTCTTTGGGCCATAAATAATGTTGCCATGTTTCTAAAGTCCGAACAAGAGCATATCATTCTTTATCATAAGTAGAATAGTTCAACTAGGCCCACTCAATTTTTCAGAAAAGTATGCAATAGGTTTGCCATCTTGTAATAACACACCTCCTAATCCAATTCCACTAGCATGACATTCAAGCTCAAAAGTCTTATTAAAATCAGGAAGTTGGTGTAAAGGAGCATGTGTCAACTTATCTTTCGATACCGTGAAGGCTTCTTCCTATGCGGTACCCCAAACAAAAGGCACAACCTTCTTTGTATGCTCATTGAGAGGTGCAGAAATGATGCTAAAATCTCTCACAAAACGCCTATAGAAACCAGCGAGTCCAAGAAAACTCCTCACTTGTGTGACCGTTTTGGGTTCAATCTTGGCTTTATCAACTTCAATTCCCTGTGGAGTAACAACATTGCTAAGAAAAGATACTCGGTTGGTGCAAAAGGTGCACTTCCCAAGGTTACCAAACAAACGTGCATCACGTAGAGCAATAAAAACAGCACGTAAATGTTCCAAATGTTCTTCCAAAGATTTGCTATAAATCAGTATATCATCAAAATAGACTACCACAAATCGTCCAATGAGAGCACGTAAAACTTCGTTCATTAGTCTCATGAAAGTACTAGGTGCATTAGTTAACCCAAAAGGCATGACTAGCCACTCATATAAACCAAACTTAGTTTTAAATGATGTTTTCCATTCATCTCCCAATTTCATACGAATTTGATGGTATCCACTACACAAATCAACTTTGGAGAATATTGTAGAGCCACTCAATTCATCAAGCATATCATCTAGCCTAGGAATAGGATAACGATAACAAATAGTAATAATATTGATGCCTCTACAATCAACACACATACGCGACGCACCATCCTTTTTAGGCACTAGTATAATAGGAACAACACAAGAACTAAGAGATCCGCGTATATAACCTTTGTCGAGCAGCTTCTATACTTGACGCATAATGTCCTTCATCTCCTCTTAATTGGTAAGGTATGGTGCACTGTTGGGTAGCGATGGACCGGGAATTAAGTCAATTTGATGCTCAATCCCTCGAATAGGTGGTAATCCCGGTGGCACGTCTTGTGGGAAGGCGTCGTGAACTCTGCAAAATGTTAGTGACTGCGGGGGGCAAAGAGGAAAACACGTCCTCGAATGAAAATAATGCCTCTTTGCACACAAAATCATAACAAACAGATTTGCTAAAATCTAGCTCATCAATATCAGATTTGGTGGCAAGTAAACATGCACTTTTCAATTTAATTTCAGAAGCAACACTAGATGGTTTATTATTAGGCTTTATTTGTTGCTCAAATTCTTTTGCCACAATCTGATTTTCACTCGTATTTTTCTCTGTTTTGCTTTATTAACTCTATTAATATCATCTTTCAAAATGGAATCAGGAGTCATAGGAAGCAAAGTAATATTTTTATCCTTATGAACAAGAGTATACTGATTGTTTCTACCATGGTGTACAAAATTTTTATCAAATTGCCATGGTCTACCAGGTAATAAGGAACATGCCTGCATAGGTACCACATCACAATCAACATAATCAGCATATGTAGAGATACTAAAATGCACACGAGCAGACGTGTTACCTTAACCTTGCCGTTGTTGTTGAACCATTGGATGTAGTAAGGATGTGGATGTGGTCTTGTGGTGAGAGATAGCTTCTCCACCATCTCCATGCTAGCCAAGTTGTTGCAGCTCCCTCCATCTATGATGGCCTTGAATAGAAAGTTCCTTCACAACTCCCTTTGTATGGAACAAATTATGCCTCTGATTTTGCTCGACTTGTGTAACCTGCACACTCAAAACACGTTGAGCAACTAAACATTCATACTGTCGGCATCTTGACAGCCATGTATTGCGTCTCATGATCAGAATCATCTCCACCGTGTTCTTCATGTGTAACAAGAGCCAAAGTCTCCTCATCATAGTCACTAGCGGACTCATACCCACCATCCTCAGTAGAAAACATCACACGTTGAGATTTGCATTCTCTCGCAAAATGTCCTCTTCCCTTACAACGATGACCAATAATATCACTTGTGTGCCCTGTTGACGCCATGGAAGAAGAAGAGCTCTGCGCAGGCCCGACAGATGTGCTCTCGGTAGAGAGTCGTGGTTGTGCCTGCTTTCTTGTATCACGGCTGGAGGTGGCACCTGATGGAGGTGATGGTGAAGTGGAAGTAGAGGATGCACATGGTGTCCATGATGAAGGTCGACCTGCAGAAAAGCTAGTTCGTGCCAATGCCTGTCGATCCTGCACTTCACGTTCAGCTTTACAAGCAAGATGGAATAAACGAGTGATATTATTATACTCCTTATACTCTAGAATGGTCTGAATCTCTCTATTTAATCCACCCATAAAACATGCAAGCATAGCTTAATTCTCCTCAACAATACCACATCTAATCATGCCAGTTTGTAATCCCTGATAATATTCTTCTACATAGTTTTTTCCTTGTCTTAGACGCTGCAATTTTTGAATTAATTCACATTGATAATATGGTGGAACCCAACGAGTATGCATAGCAGTTTTCAAAGCAGCCCAAGTAGCTTGAATAGGATATAATCTACAATGTTCAGACCACCAAACACATGCAAAGCTAGTGAAAGCACAAACAACAACAGGAACACGTCTCTCCTCAGGATATTGTAAACATGTCAATCGTTGTTCAGTTTCTAACCCCCAAGTAAGATATATATCAGGAACATATCTTCCCTCAAATGGTGGAATATTCAATTTCAGTTTAGGGAGATGGTCATGATCTCGTACCTGAGGGAGAACCCTACCATTGCCATTATTTTCATGTGGACAACCTGGTGGTTGTGGTGCTAGTGGTTGCACGTAATTCTGATTTTGATCAACCTCATCCTCGTAATCTCCTGCATAATCATCCTTCGCATCAGCTGCAGGAGCCACAGAAGTATCAGCAGCAGCACCAACAGTTTGGCCTGGCTGAAGAAGGACACGACTCGCTCGGCGGAGGGCTGTTTCGCGACGTGGAGGTAGTCGTCGTCGTAGTCGTTGTTGTTGTTGTTGTTGTTGTTGTTGTTGTTGTTGTTGTTGTTGTTGTTGTTGTTGTTGTTGTTGTTGTTGTTGTTGTTGTTGTTGTTGTTGTTGTTGTTGTTGTTGTTGTTGTTGTTGTTGTTGTTGTTGTTGTTGTTGTTGTTGTTGTTGTTGTTGTTGTTGTTGTTGTTGTTGTTGTTGTTGTTGTTGTTGTTGTTGTTGTTGTTGTTGTTGTTGTTGTTGTTGTTGTTGTTGTTGTTGTTGTTGTTGTTGTTGTTGTTGTTGTTGTTGTTGTTGTTGTTGTTGTTGTTGTTGTTGTTGTTGTTGTTGTTGTTGTTGTTGTTGTTGTTGTTGTTGTTGTTGTTGTTGTTGTTGTTGTTGTTGTTGTTGTTGTTGTTGTTGTTGTTGTTGTTGTTGTTGTTGTTGTTGTTGTTGTTGTTGTTGTTGTTGTTGTTGTTGTTGTTGTTGTTGTTGTTGTTGTTGTTGTTGTTGTTGTTGTTGTTGTTGTTGTTGTTGTTGTTGTTGTTGTTGTTGTTGTTGTTGTTGTTGTTGTTGTTGTTGTTGTTGTTGTTGTTGTTGTTGTTGTTGTTGTTGTTGTTGTTGTTGTTGTTGTTGTTGTTGTTGTTGTTGTTGTTGTTGTTGTTGTTGTTGTTGTTGTTGTTGTTGTTGTTGTTGTTGTTGTTGTTGTTGTTGTTGTTGTTGTTGTTGTTGTTGTTGTTGTTGTTGTTGTTGTTGTTGTTGTTGTTGTTGTTGTTGTTGTTGTTGTTGTTGTTGTTGTTGTTGTTGTTGTTGTTGTTGTTGTTGTTGTTGTTGTTGTTGTTGTTGTTGTTGTTGTTGTTGTTGTTGTTGTTGTTGTTGTTGTTGTTGTTGTTGTTGTTGTTGTTGTTGTTGTTGTTGTTGTTGTTGTTGTTGTTGTTGTTGTTGTTGTTGTTGTTGTTGTTGTTGTTGTTGTTGTTGTTGTTGTTGTTGTTGTTGTTGTTGTTGTTGTTGTTGTTGTTGTTGTTGTTGTTGTTGTTGTTGTTGTTGTTGTTGTTGTTGTTGTTGTTGTTGTTGTTGTTGTTGTTGTTGTTGTTGTTGTTGTTGTTGTTGTTGTTGTTGTTGTTGTTGTTGTTGTTGTTGTTGTTGTTGTTGTTGTTGTTGTTGTTGTTGTTGTTGTTGTTGTTGTTGTTGTTGTTGTTGTTGTTGTTGTTGTTGTTGTTGTTGTTGTTGTTGTTGTTGTTGTTGTTGTTGTTGTTGTTGTTGTTGTTGTTGTTGTTGTTGTTGTTGTTGTTGTTGTTGTTGTTGTTGTTGTTGTTGTTGTTGTTGTTGTTGTTGTTGTTGTTGTTGTTGTTGTTGTTGTTGTTGTTGTTGTTGTTGTTGTTGTTGTTGTTGTTGTTGTTGTTGTTGTTGTTGTTGTTGTTGTTGTTGTTGTTGTTGTTGTTGTTGTTGTTGTTGTTGTTGTTGTTGTTGTTGTTGTTGTTGTTGTTGTTGTTGTTGTTGTTGTTGTTGTTGTTGTTGTTGTTGTTGTTGTTGTTGTTGTTGTTGTTGTTGTTGTTGTTGTTGTTGTTGTTGTTGTTGTTGTTGTTGTTGTTGTTGTTGTTGTTGTTGTTGTTGTTGTTGTTGTTGTTGTTGTTGTTGTTGTTGTTGTTGTTGTTGTTGTTGTTGTTGTTGTTGTTGTTGTTGTTGTTGTTGTTGTTGTTGTTGTTGTTGTTGTTGTTGTTGTTGTTGTTGTTGTTGTTGTTGTTGTTGTTGTTGTTGTTGTTGTTGTTGTTGTTGTTGTTGTTGTTGTTGTTGTTGTTGTTGTTGTTGTTGTTGTTGTTGTTGTTGTTGTTGTTGTTGTTGTTGTTGTTGTTGTTGTTGTTGTTGTTGTTGTTGTTGTTGTTGTTGTTGTTGTTGTTGTTGTTGTTGTTGTTGTTGTTGTTGTTGTTGTTGTTGTTGTTGTTGTTGTTGTTGTTGTTGTTGTTGTTGTTGTTGTTGTTGTTGTTGTTGTTGTTGTTGTTGTTGTTGTTGTTGTTGTTGTTGTTGTTGTTGTTGTTGTTGTTGTTGTTGTTGTTGTTGTTGTTGTTGTTGTTGTTGTTGTTGTTGTTGTTGTTGTTGTTGTTGTTGTTGTTGTTGTTGTTGTTGTTGTTGTTGTTGTTGTTGTTGTTGTTGTTGTTGTTGTTGTTGTTGTTGTTGTTGTTGTTGTTGTTGTTGTTGTTGTTGTTGTTGTTGTTGTTGTTGTTGTTGTTGTTGTTGTTGTTGTTGTTGTTGTTGTTGTTGTTGTTGTTGTTGTTGTTGTTGTTGTTGTTGTTGTTGTTGTTGTTGTTGTTGTTGTTGTTGTTGTTGTTGTTGTTGTTGTTGTTGTTGTTGTTGTTGTTGTTGTTGTTGTTGTTGTTGTTGTTGTTGTTGTTGTTGTTGTTGTTGTTGTTGTTGTTGTTGTTGTTGTTGTTGTTGTTGTTGTTGTTGTTGTTGTTGTTGTTGTTGTTGTTGTTGTTGTTGTTGTTGTTGTTGTTGTTGTTGTTGTTGTTGTTGTTGTTGTTGTTGTTGTTGTTGTTGTTGTTGTTGTTGTTGTTGTTGTTGTTGTTGTTGTTGTTGTTGTTGTTGTTGTTGTTGTTGTTGTTGTTGTTGTTGTTGTTGTTGTTGTTGTTGTTGTTGTTGTTGTTGTTGTTGTTGTTGTTGTTGTTGTTGTTGTTGTTGTTGTTGTTGTTGTTGTTGTTGTTGTTGTTGTTGTTGTTGTTGTTGTTGTTGTTGTTGTTGTTGTTGTTGTTGTTGTTGTTGTTGTTGTTGTTGTTGTTGTTGTTGTTGTTGTTGTTGTTGTTGTTGTTGTTGTTGTTGTTGTTGTTGTTGTTGTTGTTGTTGTTGTTGTTGTTGTTGTTGTTGTTGTTGTTGTTGTTGTTGTTGTTGTTGTTGTTGTTGTTGTTGTTGTTGTTGTTGTTGTTGTTGTTGTTGTTGTTGTTGTTGTTGTTGTTGTTGTTGTTGTTGTTGTTGTTGTTGTTGTTGTTGTTGTTGTTGTTGTTGTTGTTGTTGTTGTTGTTGTTGTTGTTGTTGTTGTTGTTGTTGTTGTTGTTGTTGTTGTTGTTGTTGTTGTTGTTGTTGTTGTTGTTGTTGTTGTTGTTGTTGTTGTTGTTGTTGTTGTTGTTGTTGTTGTTGTTGTTGTTGTTGTTGTTGTTGTTGTTGTTGTTGTTGTTGTTGTTGTTGTTGTTGTTGTTGTTGTTGTTGTTGTTGTTGTTGTTGTTGTTGTTGTTGTTGTTGTTGTTGTTGTTGTTGTTGTTGTTGTTGTTGTTGTTGTTGTTGTTGTTGTTGTTGTTGTTGTTGTTGTTGTGGCGGAGGTCACGTACGTGCGGGATTGGTGGAAAAGCATAAGCGATTCATTAAATCTATTATCAAGCTTTGTTTCGAACATCTTCTCAAGGCCACTTATCTTCTCCATGGCCTCTTCAAAATATTTCAGCACATCTTGCACTTGTTCAGTCATCATTTGCTGAAACTTATCATGATGCTCCTTGTTCGTTAAATTCTCCCAGTCAATCTCGTCGTCTTGTGATCCTGGCATGGTTAGCAGCAATAGAAACACACAAAAATATGATCCTACAGACGACTAACAAGTGGTGGTGGTGGTGGGTGTCACAAATCCGTCAAACAAATCTCAAATTCTTACCAGTTCTTACCAAGCAGCAGGTGGTGACCGACAACCGTTGTAGTCAAAACTCTCAAAGCTTGGATAGAGCGATTACCAGGGAGAGTCAAGCATACGACGTAGATGTATGTGGAGCTGGGAAGGCTTATAATATGGTAGCAAAAGGGTCAGCAATAATCAATTCAGATATGCAAAGTTGAATAAGCGCTCAACGACAGTCTTGTCTTGGTCCTAGGCTAGACCGTACTAGAGACGCGAGCCTAGAACACTAACAAAATCACGGCGCTGCACGTAAACAAGGGAGGAGCACACTCTGAATTTTTTTTCTTTTTTCACTTTCTTTTTTGCACTTTTTTCCTCTCTTTTTTGGTCCTCAACAAATTTTTTTCGAAAAAGTCTACAAAGATCCTAAAAACTGCCTAGCCAGAATTTTCCAGACTTATTTTTATTTTTATTTTATTTTTGAAACTTGAACTATTTTTCTTCTGCGGATGGCTCGGGAGTTGGGGAGTCCTACTCTGTCACGACTCGGAGTATCGCGTGATCTGGAAATCAAGAACAAAGCAACAATTATTGGACTCGGACTAGGACTGGTGGCGGAGATGAATCTGGTGGAAAGTCGGACTGGTGGCGGATATATGTAGGGCGGTGGAACACGGACTGGTGGTGAATCTGTGATGGAGGTGGACTCAGATTAGCGTGATGGCGGTGGATATGTGGTATATGGTAGCGGCGATGACGATGGTGGTATATGGCAGCGGTGATGACGACGGCGGTATATGGCAGCGGTGATGATGATGGTGGTATATGGCAGCGGTGATGACAATGGTGGTATATGGCAGCGGTGATGACGATGGTCTTGCGGCGGCGTGACAACTTGTGAGCAGAACTTCGAAGCTCTCTGATTACTAGGCGCTAGGACCGACAACTTGACACGACGAAGCAACCGCAAATTCAACAAAGCAAATACAGAAAAGATTATGCAAAGGCTCAGATTGGTTCGGATAAGATGAACTAACCCTAAATTATTTTTGGCTTTTTCGTGGACTATAGGTGTGAAGAACAGACTCGATCTAAACTACGAAAAACTGTAAAATCTCACCGAGCAACCTGGAAATCTAATACCACTTGATAGAGGCAAAGGTGTCCCGATGTTTCGATGAGATGGTGGATATCGTTTTACGTAGAAGTCGACCTTGACGATCCGACTACGAGCGTCGCGAGGCGTCGGCGCCTTAGCAATCGCTAAACCAACTTCCGAGGGTTATTGACCATGCCGAGCACGATCAACTCCGACCACGAGGGCCTGTTTCCTGCGAGCAAGCGAAGAACAAGCAAGAAACTAAGATTGCAATCTGGATATTGCGAATATAAGAGGAGAGGTTTATTAATGAAGGTGGGGTTACGTGGCGCCTTGGTGCAGTCGTTGAACACAAGCGAAATGCATAAAGTTGCAGCTATGGCGAACTTTTAATCTAAACAAAACCCAAAGTCTAAACGGTGCCCTAAGGAATGTATATATGGAGGAAGAGGGGGGAATTTCGTGGCCCTTGGGGAAGGGGTCCGAAACCAACCCTATCTCTTGTTTCCCCACACATACGGACTCTAAATCTTATGTATTTCGAAATTACATGGGCCTGGCCCACTAATAAGGTGATGCAGCACCTAGAATAGCCTCTGGACGAAGTTTGTGAAGTGGCATCTTGTATATTTCGTCCAAGGCTTCATGCACTCATTATGGTGGCTTCAAAGTCCTGAAATCATCACTTGTAACTCCGTTCTTGTTCCCCTTGCGCATGCCATCAACTCCATGCTTGTTCTTGCTCCAATGTTCATCCCTCTTATCCTTGCCAGGCCCTTCATTTGTAAGCAAAACAAATGTATCCAATTTAGGCAGCATCATATTCTCATGAACATTAGAATAATTACCAAGAAACGAAAGTACCTGATAATTTAATTAGCGTGCACGAGCTCTAGTAATTGGTCCAGTATATGTAGTAGTAGGGGCTGTGGGTGTAACAATGGTATTGATGTCCTCATCACATACAAGCAACAAGCACAGGCGGAAGCATAAACACGTCTGAGTACGAACATCTAAAAAGAAAGAAGGCTAGAAAGCATGTCTATCTATTAGAACCTCCCAAGAGTAAAAGATCATAGCTGAGGTAACAAGCTACTCGTCGAAGTCCATGTAGAACTACTAATGAGACTGAAGTCTCTCTGCAAAAAACATAAATTAAGAAAATGTCAGTACAAATGTACTCAACAAGACTTACATCAGAACTAACTACATATGCATCAATGTCAACAAAGGGGTGGTGGAGTTTAACTGCAGCAAGCCAGATTTGACTTGGTGGCTATCCTGTACTACGAGTACTTTCTTTGAGGTGGCGCACACGAGTCCACATATTCACCAAATCAATACACCACTATGGATCTGCTCCCGTCTCCCTACGAGAAGGCCATCCAGAGCAGTCACGCTTATCTTGCGCATTTTAGAGTATCCATTTAACTTGCCTACGAACAATGTAAGCGTTCCAAGTAGTCCATATCCGCAGAAACGGCTATTCGAATAGATCATATTATAACCATGACTCAAAGGAACCCGTCCCCATCCCATCAGCAACGTTCCCTCTTGGAACACGTATCTACATCCGGTCCGAACACTGCGCCATGTCGTGTGTCACCCGGACACACGCGCCATGCGCACCTGCCCGCACACTTGACCCACAAATGTCCGTGTAACCGCAAGGTAGGCTCTGATAGGCACGGAACTCAATTCCTTTGAGTCGTATCACGAGACAATCCACCATGTTCTCCAATACGGTCTCTCTTCACCACCTTTACCAAATCATGTTCACACACTTAGCTCTAAACAGTAGGACATGTTCATCACCATTCCAATCCATCCCAGATGAATCAGACCTGACACGACTCTAAGCATAGCAGGCATAACAAGCAAGCATGAATGAGTAGACACATCAGGGCTCAAAAACTCGTACTCATGCTAGTGGGTTTCAACTTTTACTGTGGCAAAGACAGGTCATGCAAAGGAAAGTGGTTCAACTATCGCATCATGTAACAGTTGAATCGTTGTTGTCCTAATTCAGTAAATGAGAGTAGGAGCGAGAGAGTGGGATTGTATCAGAATGCTCAAAGGGGTTTGCTTGCCTGGCACTTCTGAAGATAGCATTGTGTCTTCATCAGTGTCATCAAACTCATCGTCGGAACTACGTCCACTGAGAGGGAACAAACACTGGCAAACATAGGAACAACATTGAATTCATGGCAAAGATGCACATCCATATGCATGGTATGTCATGTTAAAGTACTGAACTGATCTAATGCATTGAGCAACAACTTAATTGTAGTGGAAAACATGCATATAAAGCATTTCCAACTCCAAAACGGAAAGGTAAAATGGCGTTATCAAGTTTTGTCCTAAACAGTAGGTTTAGGTTTCTTAAAATGCATGAAAATGCCATAAACAGATTCTTTGGATTTTTTGATAATTTTTCATATATAAATTATTTCATTTGGAGTTACGATTGACTTCCTATGAATTATTGAAGTTTAAATCATTTTCTGGATTTTTCTGGTTATTTAGAATTAAACAAAATCCAACAAATGATTTTACTATGTCAGCATGACATCATGCTAACATCAGCAAGTCAATGGGGCGGCCCAGGTCAAACTGACCAGTGGGTCCCGCGTGTCAGTCTGTCAGTGCCTAATTAAGTTTAGGTTTAAACTAAACTTATTTTTAACAAGGGCTGGCCCAACCTGTCATTGACCCAGGGAGGTCAAACCCCTGGTCAACGGGGCCTAACACGCCGGCGGCTCGTGGCCAGCGATAGCAGGCACGGCGGAGGGCTCGGGTTTCGCCCTCTGGCGACCAAAAGGACGGTGAAGGGGTTGTACATGTTGCTGGGAGTGCTCCGCATCTCCCTATGCAGGTGGGGGCTGAGGCGGCCGGTGTTGAGCGCGGCGTCGACCTCGGCGGTGGCCGGAGTCCAGGCGCACTTGGGAACGGGGCTGCAGTGGCCATGGGGTGGCGTGCTTGGCTCCTACAGCACTTGCGCGATGCGGTGAGCACGTGGGTGTGCTCGGTTGGGAGTTGTGGCGACTGTGGCCATGGCAGCGAGAAGCTCGGTCGGCGGCGTCATTCGATCTCCGGCGTGGAAGAGGGGGGTTCGGGTGAGTGGCTCATGAAGATTGTAGCAGTGCAGACAATGAGCTCGGAGGAGATCCGAAGCGAGCGGGGTTGTGGAGGCGATCTCATCATCATGAGGTTGAAGACGACCTCGGTGAGGACGTTCGGGGGCTTTCCGATGGGGCGTGCCTTGGTGAGGGGGTCGAGGACGAAGGGGCGGAGCTTCTGGGCGCGTCGGCGGGGCGTGGGGTGGCCGGTGGGGGCGGCGGCGACGTGCGGCGAGCTCTGGGCGTCTTGGGGGGGGAGGAGGGAAAGAGAGAGATAGCCGGACGAGGGGGAGAGCTCGAGTGAGAGAGATGGAGAGCCAGACGGCTCTGCGGGGTCGCGTGGCTTCGTCGGATGCCTCCAGCGACAATAAGGTGAGAAGGAGGTGGCCGGCGCACGCGGGACACACGCCCTCATGCCTTCTGGCAAAAGGTTGAAGATGACTGGCGCGGCGTTGGACTGGGCTGCACAGTGCTGGGCCAAAAGTGCCAAGTAGGTTTCTCTACTTTGTTTTATTTATGTTTCTCTTTTCTATTTATTTCATTTTGTTTTGATTTGATTTATAAACAAATCATTTTTAAACTTTCTATAAATTTTTATCTGAGCTCAGGAAACTAGTTCAAGGTCACATGCAAACTTACAAAAATATTTGAAGTTTATTACTTATATAACAGAAATAAATCCATCTCAAATATGTTATTGATTTAAATCCAATGTCCCAAAATAATTCCTTAATAATGTTCCTAAATTTTCGTTTGAAGTATAATTCTTGCCAAAATTCTCAAAACATTTAATGGAACATTTTAGAGACACTGAATAAGATTTCCATGGTTCTTTACCCTTCTTTTCATTAAATTTTTGAGGCTTTCAAATTTCCTCAGTTCAACTTTCAGAATTTAGACACGATGCATGGATGCAATGCCACTAATTACAAGCAATTTCTAGGGCTGTGACAGGTCACTTGTCAAGGATGACGTCGTCCTCGTCGACTTCGGCGCGTAGCGCGGTTCCGCGAAGACTTCGGACATGGTCTCGAGGGCGAGCGATGCTATCTTATTTTCGGCTTTAAGTGCTTTGTCGGGGTCGCTCAAAATGGTGATGATCCCTTTTGGGACAGGCATCTTAAGCTTCATGTAGCCGTAATGGGGTACCGCCTTGAATTTAGAGAAGGCGTCCCGCCCGAGGAGGGCGTGGTATCCGCTCTTGAAAGGCGCAATATGGAAGGTGATCTCCTTGGAACGGTAATTATCTTGTGTTCCAAAGACCACGTCCATGGTTATTTTTCCGCTCCAGCGTGCTTCTTGCCCAGGGAATATACCTTTAAAGGTAGTGCAACTCTATTTTATGCGTGATTTATCAATATGCATCCTATCCAGAGTGTCTGCGTATATTAAATTTAGGCTGCTGCCTCAGTCCGTAAGGACCTTCTCAAGCCGACAGCTGCCTACAATTGGGTTGTTGACCAGAGCGGCGAGGCACCTGATTGAGGTTGAATTGAGCTGATCGTTATGATCGAAGGTTATCGGTGTGTCTATCCACGCACCTTGAACCGGCACCTGCGGAACGAAATTAATTTCTCGTGGGGCCCGTTTGCGTTGGTTGTTGGACACGAAGGTCTCGTATATCATCAAGACCTCATCCTCGTCTGAAGTTTATTTGGCATGGCAGGAGGCCCCTGTCAAGACGTCGGACCCCCCTTTTGCTACTTGTCTCAACACCCAACAGTCGTGAAGACTGTGGGTTGGGCAAGAGTTAATTAGGATAGCATGGATCGGACATGGCTTGTCTAGAAAGCTGTCCAAGGTGGCCTCGGGGTGACTGGAAGATTTCTTCTTCTTCCGAGGTCGATCACCCGGAGTTTTGTATTTTAGAGACCAATGCCGAGGTACTGGTCCTGGATGTCCCAGGTAATCCTCACATATTGATTCTGTATTTTCCTCGGTGAGCCAGGCGTCTTCAATGGCGCAGAACCGAGATACTAGCTCGGATAATTCTGGAAGTGTTTGAGCGCAGCGACGAGTAAGGGTATGCAAGATGCCCTTGTCCTTCCATCCGCAGTGGAAAAGCAGCGATTATGTCGGGGTCCAGATAATTTGATATCTTGTCCTTGTCAACCAGGAATCTAGTCCAGTACTCCCTGATCGATTCATCGGGGAGTTGTTGCACGTAGGCCAGATCCCAGATGTCAGGTGGACCAGAATTATCGGGGTGATACTCTGCGTGGGAAATTAGCGGACGAGTTCTGATCTCAAAAGATTGTGGGTTCAAGGCCCTGTACTCCTCGTTCGGTGTTGGATTCGTGGTCGTCGGGTGGGCCGAACTAGCCCGATGGTCGGACTCATCGGTCGTCTCCGGCAGGCGACCATCTGACTCACTTTCTAGGAAGTATTTCAGCCCCTTGTGCTCTAGGGAGTTCCCCGTAGGGACCAGAGAAGGGTCATGTTCCACCTTGGCTTCACGTGGAGGTGTGTTGGTGATCGAAGCTTTGGGCGAGCGAGCGAGCCCTTCTAGTTCGAGGTCGTTTATCGGTGATCCCATCGATCTCTTCATTGATCGCATAGTGGAACTCCCAATGAAAGCACTAGCGTCGGTGTCAAAACTGGCAGACCTCAGGGTAGGGGGTCCCGAGCTGTGGATCTCGGATCAAGGGTAACAGGAACGAAGGAGACGATGTTTACCCAGGTTCGGGCCCTCTCGATGGAGGTAAAATCGTACGTCCTTCTCTTGTTTATATTGATGAAGATGCATCAAGTACAGAGTTGATCTGCCTCGAGATCGTAATGTGTGGTCTAACTCTAGGGCTAGGTCAATGATTTTGTGTTGATGTCACTTCTATGGTCTAAACCCTATGGCTTATATACACGCCAGGGAGGGTATCTAGGGTTACAAGGTCGGTAGCTATGAGCTAGCGGTGGCAAAGATCCTGGAGTGTACGTCAAGTCTTCGGGGGAGGCAATCTTGAACACACCTCCTACGTGCAGTTTTTGGAGTCCATCTTGATCACGAATGGCGGCTTGCCGACCCGACCTGAGGAGAATGGGTCGGCTGGTTAGTACCCCTTTATCCAGGACACCGTCAATGTGGATGGCATATTCAGATTCGTCTTGTTTTTCTGAATTGTTTTCATATATAATTTTTTTTACCTGAGCTACGGTTTAGTTTATATGAATTTTCAAAGTTTTAAACAATTTCTGGAATATTGTTATTTTGAAAATAAATGACTAAATGCTAAGTGTACTTAGGTTGTGTACGCAATTAATGTGGCTGTTTGACTGACAGGTGGGACCAGAGTCAAAGTCAACTGCCCAGTCAACTGTTGACTAGGTCAACGGTGAAAATGTGGTGGGTCCTGCATTTCATTGGCTTAGCTATTTTTAATTTAATTTAGCATTTTAATTATGAGTAGGGTCCACATGTCAACAGCACATTAGACTAACTAATTAATCAAATTAACCTAATCTAGACTAAATAGTGCCGGCCCCATACACACATACGCACAAACCGCAGACCACACACTACACACGACCATGCTCATGACCATAGCCATGGCCTGCAGGGGTAGTACGCAGTAGCAGCGGCTAGAGCATCACAGGCAAACAACAGCATCGAGCATCACCACCTAGCAGTATTAGCATGGCGAGCAGCAACGCTAAGCAGGAACTTCGGGAGCAGCAGAAGTACACACGCATGCACGTACGCGTACACACGATCTCGGGCGAGCTCCGGGACGGAGGCTATGTCAACGAATCCAGGGGCCAAGCAGGGGGGAATGGAGGAGGAGCTCACTGCAGTGCTGAAGGCGAGTTCAAGTAGGCCGGGGACGGAACGGAGCGGCGGCAATCAATGACGAACGACGGTGATGTACGTGACGGAAATGAGCTCGATGGCGAGCCTACGAGGTGGCCCCGCTTGATTTGATGCCGAGATGGATGAAGTCAAAGGTAGCTGTCCTCCTGGACATATTACTCAGGTGGCGAGGCGCACGGTGGCTGCGGCTACGACGACGGCCATGGCAACCACGAGTTCGGGCGAGCTCTAAATCAAAATAGAGTGTGAACAAGGGGGAAAATGGGGATGAAGGTTCCTCCAACGTATTGAATTCATGCTTCAGCCAACTCATCCGAAAGTCCGAACTAATGGAGGGAGGCGGGTAATATATTTCAACACCCCCCCTCACGTCTAGGCTACTTTAGTCCTTAGACGTGGGATCGATGTAGGCCACATAATCATTTTTTATTTAATACTGCGCTGGCAGGGTCTTGAACTCAAGCCCTCTTGGCTCGGATACCATATTGAATTCATGCTCCAGCCAACTCATCCAACATTCCGAACTGATGGAGGGAGGCGGGCAATATATTTCAACACACCGCGACGGGGAGGTACTTATGCATCGAGGAGTTCCATCGGATGGTCGACATGGCGACAGGAGCGGACAGGGAGCATGGATGAACGACACGCCTTGGCCAGGAAGGAGAAGGCCTTAGATGGCTGGGCCTTATACTACTCCAACAGGCGAAGTGCACGGTGTAGTTGTTTTCTTTTTTTATTTCCGTTTTGCATTTTCTTTCGATAGCAAATGTTTTTTGTAAAATGTGAAACTTCCACATAAATATATTACATTATTTGGCACTGCCACAAAAAGATTGGGAGGGGTCTGGATTTGTTTGAATTTTCTATAATTGGAATAGCATTTAAATATGCTGATTTGGCATTGTTTTAATTGCTAGAGGCCAATTATGCGAATAATTGATGTTGTTTTCCTTAACAAATAATTGTTATGGAATATTTGCTGAATGATGAAGTATTTTGTAGCAATTTTTGTGGCACTTAAAATTTCACTGGAAATTTGAATTGATTTAGTGGTGGAATTTGAAATGAGATATGAATCCAATATGATCAAGCACTACACAGCAAGGTGACTTAACATAATCATGAAGGATCACCGTAGCATAATACATGGGGGTGTTACCATCTTGAATCACGAGCAACTCCTTCCTGAAAATCTTGCCCCCCCCTATGTGCGCCTTCTTCTTCTTCATCACTACATCCAGGAAGATGAATAAGAATCTGTTCATGCCCAAGCTCTTACATTTAACCCCCGAGAATGGGCACCAAAAGCTCCCTAGTGTCTCTGCTAGGATATCCACTTTTGCTGGACGTTCCGAGAAAAGCTTCCCTATAACCAGCAGCTTTTTGGATATGCTTGAGCTGCTACTCTGGCCCCCAATTGGATGCCTAACTTCTCTGCCTCTAATGGTCGCAACGTCTGGAATCTGTCCTCTGGGTCTCCCATCTTCTTCACCTAACGTTAGTGTCTCACTTCCGCCACCTCCAAAGCACCACATATCACTGCCTCCAGAACACCACCTGCCACCATTGTCGGTGTCAAAACCGGCGGATCTCGGGTAGGGGGTCCCGATCTGTGCATCTAGGCTGATGGTAACAGGAAGCAAGGGACACAGATGTTTACCCAGGTTCGGGCCCTCCCGATGGAGGTAAAACCCTACTTCCTGCTTGATTAATATTGAAGATATGAGTAGTACAAGAGTAGATCTACCACGAGATCATAGAGGCTAAACCCTAGAAGCTAGCCTATGATGGTATGATTGTAATTGTGATCGGCCTTCTAAGGACCAACCTCTCCGGTTTATATAGACACCGGAGAGGGCTAGGGTTTACATGGAGTCGGTTACAATGAAGGAAATATAATATCCGGATCGCCAAGCTTTCCTTCCACGCCAAGGAGAATTCCATCCGGACACGGGACGAAGTCTTGAGTCTTGTATCTTCACGCTTCAATAGTCCGGATGTTGTATATAGTCCGGCTGTCCGGATACCCCCTAATCCAGGACTCCCTCAGTAGCCCCTGAACTAGGCTTCAATGACGATGAGTCCGGCGTGTAGTCTTGTCTTCGGCATTGCAGGGCGGGTTCCATCTCCGAATACTCCAAAGTAATTATCGAACACTTGAACCGTGTCCGGATCCACAAAATGATCTTCACATGCCACCGTAGAGAGAATGGTATTTCACAAATGCAATCTGCTTACAACTTTTTAGGCAACGCGACGTGTTATTACGGTCGGGTCATTATTCAAACCGTTTTCCCACAACCAGCCATAGCACATATTGCGAGGCGGTTTCCTTGACACGTCTAGTCAAAGCAGAGATCGTGTCCCCTTATCACGGGATTCTCATCAATACGGGTATGGGTAACCCCACCACATCATCAATCGTGGCGCTTGGGAAGCAAGCGATTCCCAACGGGAAAGTGGGGAGGCGCACCGCTTTCGTCGCCTCTATAAAGGGATAAGATTTCCCCATTTTTACCCACGCCTTCTTCCTCCTTTGCCCACTCTTGCCTCCTCGAGCTCCAGCGCCCAAGACCAAGTCTCTTCCGCACAGCTAAACATGTCCGGAGCAGGAGGCAGGTGGGTGGCTTCCACCGTCAAGGAGAAGCACATCGCAAATCTTCGGGCGGTCGGATACTTGGCCACAGACATAGCGCACCGGCTACCAGACGTCGGGCAGGTCATTCCGACCCCAGGACCCCACGAGAGGGTCGTGTTCGTCTTCCACTTCGTCCGTGGACTGGGATTTCCACTTCACCCCTTCGTCCGCATGCTCATGTTCTATTACGGGCTAGATTTCCATGATCTAGCCCCGAATTTCGTCCTCAACATCTCGGCATTCATCGTCGTATGTGAGGCCTTCCTCTGCATCCGGCCTCACTTCGGCCTGTGGTTGCAAATCTTCTGCGTGAAGCCGAAGATTGTAAGCGGCCAGCAAGCAGAGTGCGGAGGGGCCATGGTGGGCAGGATGCCTAACGTCACTTGGCTGGATGGCTCCTTTGCGGAGACCGTAAAAGGGTGGCAATCGGGGTGGTTCTATGTCACCGAGCCGCGCGGCGCCAACTGGGCGGCGGCCCCTGAGTTCCGATCCGGAGCCCCCATGCGGCTCACCTCCTGGGAAAAGAAGGGCCTGACTTGGGGTGAACCTACAGAGCTGATCGGACTCGAAACATGCATCAAGAGGACAAGAACATCAAGCTTGTCAACGTGATCCAGGTCATGCTCGTTCGCCAGATTCTGCCGTGCCAAAGGCGGGCATTCAATCTGTGGGAGTTCGTCCCGGCCGAACACCAGACGCTTCAGAGGCTCTATGGCATGAGGCACAAAGACGCGTGGAAGGCGTTGTTTAAGGCCTCCGAAGTACCCCCTCCCACATCCGAGGACCGAGGACTTCATGCAGCGCAGCCCCCACGTCCGGTGAGTTTTGGGACTACCATCGGATTCGGTTTTTCCCAATACATTCATGGGGGACTATGTGGAGACAGCGGAGCAGATTGACTGTCCGGCTTCGCTGCCAGAAGATCCTGCTGATGCTCTCTTGATAGAGATGCTGATCTCGGTGCCCTACAAGGCGCCGGAGAAGAAGGCCCAAAAGAAGGCCCCGGGGGTCTCCGGCGTAAGGTTGTGCCGGAAGCCTCGTCCGAAGACGACGAGGCGCACTCCTCCCTGGAATAGGAGGAAGAAGAAGAAGAATAAGAAGAAGCCCCATCCGAAAAGGATGAGAGGCCTGAGGAGACGGGCCATGGGGCCGGGAGAGGCCCTCGACGCAAGGCCGTCATACCCACGTCGTCCGATGACGATGAAACAGATTTCTCCCGCGGAGGCGGGGGCAAGCAAGAAGAAACTCTACCTCCCCGCACTAGGGAGGAGAAAAAAAGGAAAGGCGCCCCGGAGGGGGAGGCTGGGGCGCCCAAGAAGGGAAAGACGTCCCTTCCGGATTATTCCACCACGGCCGCTCATAGCGAGGAAGGGTGGCTGCCCAGGGGGAAGCCCCTGGCGCGATCGTAAGTGTCCGCACTCTATCGTGATTCACTTCATAGTTGTTTAATCCCTGGCGCGATTGTAAGTGTCCGCACTCTATCGTGATTCACCTCATAGTTGTTTAATAACGCCGTACATATATGCAGCCCGGCCAGGGCTCATCCGGAGGTGTCGTCTTTGGATGGGTCTCTGAGCGCTTCAGAGATGAACTCGCTCCCGACGGCTACCACTCCTCAGCCTGTGGATGACACGGAGGTGTTGAACCGAAGGTTCCTCGAGCAGGGGGAGGTGACCCTGGAGACGCCCCAAGGCGGAGTTCCAGATGTCGGACATGCAGGGTTCAAGATCCCCGCGGATTGCGTCGATGAGAGCCGCAACAAGGCGGACTCTCGACCGAACACTGCTCCGGAACCCTCGATGGTTCCGAACTTAGGCGGGTAGCCCCTCGTTAGGGAGGGCGAGCCACCCGTGCCGAGGACTTCCGTCGCATCAACGGTGCCGGATAGTCTGGTGGAAGCGCTTAGAGGCGCTTCCATAGATGACGAGCACCGTACTCTTATGAGTGCGGTGATTCAAAGGTTACATCCGTAAAAGCGGATTAACCGAAGCCTGCACAAGCCTCCTGACGGGCTTCGAGGTAAGTAATAAAAATGTGTGAAATTACCACCCGATAGGTAGTAGCCCCTGAGACTCTGTTTGGTGTTCGAAAAGAAAAGCCAAACGGTGGGTCAATTATGATCCGCAGGAGTCTAACAAGCGTTTATGTGAATAAGCAGGCCGTGCTGCTTGCCGCGGGTGCCCGCACAGCCGAGGTTGCCGAACTAAAGCGAGGCCTAGAGCAGGCGCAGGGAGAGCTCAACCTCACGAAGAGGCAGCTCGAAGAGAGCAAAGGTGAGTGATTCTCCGCTCTTGTGTATGTAAACATAGATAAAATTATTTAGTCTGACGACGAGGCGTCGTGACTATGGGACAGGGTCCGCCGCCGAAGTGGCGTCCCTGAAGAAAGCGCTATCTGAGGCCGAAGACAAGGCGGCCTTGGAATGCAAGGAGCGCGAGAAGCGAAGTGCTAGAGTGGGCGAGGTACAGCAAGAGCTCCAGGACCTCGGCAAGAAGTTCGTGTCCGTGGAGAGTGATCTGAAGATGAAAGAGGCCGAGCTTGCGAAGGCCCTTGTGAGTATGAAAGATGCCAAGGCCGAAGCCGAGAAGGCACAGCTGGAGATCCAGGAGGCCAAAAAGATAACGGTGGGTAAGGAATTCTATATGCAAAGCAAACATGTGGAGGAGGCGTTTCTTTTACTTACCCGAATTCGGAGCTCTCCAGGGGCATTCGCAGATCTGCCACGTAGCGTCCCAGACGTCGTGGAGTTCTACCGTGCTGTGGAGGGGAGCTCAATGAAGAAGCTGTTCTGGTCCCAGTATGTTGGTGCCGAACACCCAATGCCTCTGAGTGACCAGCTGAAGCAGTTGGTCGAACTCCACAGGTCGGCCGAAGTGGCTATGAAAGATTTCATAGTCCGGATGTGGCCTGGTGAGCCCCTGCCCACTAGCTACTTTGGCCTGGTCAAGCGGATGGTGAATGCCTGTCCGCGACTTGAAGTAATCAAGCGATCCATTTGCATCGAGGGTGCCCGCCGGGCCTTTGCCCGCGCGAAGGTGCATTGGGGCAAGCTGGATGCGGAGAAGCTGGTGAAGGATGATCCGCCCGGTAGTGAGCATCGCCATCCCGAGAAGTACTATGATGGCGTTATGAAAGGCGCTCGTCTGCGTGGCGATGAGTGTTCCAAGGACAAGATCTTTGACTAAATGTACCTCTGCCGCTGTTGTAATTTAAAGACGAAGTTACTTGTGCTATGTAGCACTGTTTGATTTAAAATATTACCTTCTGTGCGGCTGTTTATAGAATACTGAAATTTAGGCCACTCGTCGGCTTCCGCCCCCACGCAACTAGTGCCGGGGTGTTCCTGGAGAAACCCGGATACTCTTTATCCAAATGTTTGGTCCCTTAAGGAGGTATCCGGCGCAGCGAAAAAGGCAATCGGACTATTCGGCTTTATAACTTTCACTTAGCCATAGAAGTCTACAATTTTAAATTTTGGCGAAGCCTCTAGAATCTGGAAGGCCGAATTGGGGCGCTATATACGCCTAGATCGGTCGAAGCAGATTTATCGCCTAAAGCGGAAAATCTTTAAGGATTTTAAGACCTCTCGAACAACGACCATCTCTCGCCACATCATGCCGGTCAGTTTTCGGCTTTCTCTACTGAGGTGCTCGTCCGGAAGAACCGGGACACGATCGCAGTAGTTCTCCCTGCGCTACCTTAGCCGATATAACGGAACGTAAGGTACCAAAACAAGGGAGCCGGGCTAACCCAACTGTAGACCCAAGACATGATTCGGAGCTGATGCATATAATGATATAAGTTTGGGGTGCCGCACTATTTAAAGTGTTCGGACTTTAGTTGCCGTAGAATGGGGCACCATAGGAAGCCCCTGGCAAACGGACCGTACCAAAGTGTATGGATGCAACATGAAAGATACATTTGCAAGAGAAATGTTCAAATAAGAATAATGAGCTGACGCTATATATAATCTCCCATTGATGAAAATACATTTAAGCGTATGTTTACAATGAATGCATTAAGCGGAGATAAATAGGACTATTTAACATGTCCTATACGAGGCAGGCAGCGTATGGATATATAAAAACAGGTATAACGATCATAAATAGATTCCACCAGGTGTTTCTTCATACGTCTTGTGAAACTGTTGCCTCCTTGGTTTTCTCTCCTATGTAAGTCCGACAATCCGGCTCTTCTGAGGAGGATGGTCTGACGCAATGTCCTGAAAAAGAAGAAGGACAGGTTATGAAGGTATGTGGCGGTTATCCCGCACTATTGACTGAGTCTTTGTTGCGCCTCCGCCTACGCCCATGGTATCTTGAGTGAGTAATGGTGTACGCGTGGCACGAATGCTGCTTTGATGGGGCTTAAGCGGAGGCCGGACTGCTAGTCGCGCTCGTGGCGTGCCTGATGATCCTGTTGCGCTGTGCTCCGGACTCTCTTGACGGTGCTTGACGTTGTTGTCGCCGGATTGGTTTGTCGGAAGAGGCCGCATTGTACTTCCGCTGCGAGGGCTGCAGTATGCTCTTCTGTTCGGAGAGAGCGCTCCATATTTCCGTTCACTGTTATGACCCCGCGTGGTCCTGGCATCTTGAGCTTAAGGTATGCATAGTGTGGTACCGCATTGAATCTAGCGAATGCGGTTCGTCCAAGCAGTGCGTGGTAACCACTGCGGAAAGGGACGATATCGAAGATTAACTCTTTGCTTCGGAAGTTATCCGGAGATCCGAAGACCACTTCCAATGTGATAGAGCCCGTGCAACGGGCCTCTACTCCAGGAATCACACCTTTAAAGGTGGTTTTGGTGGCCTTGATCCTTGAAGGGTCAATGCCCATTTTGCGCACTGTGTCCTGTAAAGTAGGTTCAGGCTGCTGCCACCGTCCATGAGGACGCGCGTGAGGTGGAATACGTCGATGATTGGGTCTAGGACCAATGCGGCTGAGCCGCCATGACGGATGCTAGTAGGGTGATCCCTACGGTCAAAAGTGATCGGACAAGCTAACCATGGGTTGAGTTTGGGGGCGACTGGCTCCATCGCATAGACGTCCCGTAGTGCCCGCTTCCGTTCCCGCTTGGGGATGTGCGTGGCATAGATCATGTTGACCGTTTTCACCTGGGGGGAAATTTCTTCTGTCCCCCCGTGTTCGGACGCTGGGGCTCCTCGTCATCGTCGCTGTGCAGCCCCTTGTCCTTGTTATCGGCGTTTATTTTGCCGGCCTGTTGGAATACCCAGCAATCTCTATTGGTGTGGTTGGCTGGCTAGTCCAGGGTGCCATGAATTTGGCACGAGCGCTCCATTATGCGGTCCGCATCGACGGCCCCGATTATTTCTTTTGAACGGCTTCTTCCATCGACCGGGCTTGGATCCGCTGAATCCGGCGTTGGTATCGTGTCTTCGATCTTTGTCGCCGTTGTTCCGTCGCTTATGTCTGTTACGCCGTGGCTTGCCGTTATTGTCGCGACCATCCTAAGTGCCAGAATGTGGCGTAGTGTTGCTGCGAGCCAACCAGCTGTCCTCGCACGTGCAAAAGCGGGTCATTAGTGTTGTGAGAGCTGCCATGGACTTGGGTTTTTCCTGGCCGAGGTGTCAAGCGAGCCATTTATCACTGATATTATGCTTAAAAGACGCCAGGGCTTCGGTGTCCGGACAGTCAACTATTTGGTTCTTTTTAGTTAGGAACCGAGTCTAGAATTTCCTAGCTGACTCTCCGGGTTGTTGAGTAATGTGGCTCAGGTCATCGGCATCTGGTGGTCGCACATATGTGCCCTGGAAGTTGTCGAGGAATGCGTCTTCCAGGTTTTCCCAGCTGCCAATGGAACTTGCTGGCAGACTGTTTAGCCAGTGTCGGGCTGGTTCTTTGAGCTTAAGGGGAAGATACTTGATGGCGTGTAGATCGTCTCCGCAGGCCATGTGAATGTGGAGAAGGAAATCTTCGATCCATACCGCGGGGTCTGTTGTGCCATCGTATGATTCAATGTTTACGGGTTTGAACCCTTCTGGGAATTCATGATCCATTACTTCGTTAGTGATACAGAGGGGGTGCACGGCGCCTCTGTGCCGAGCTATGTGGCTACGCAGGTCGAATTGCTCTGGGTGGCTATGTTCGGCCCAGCCGAACTGGTTGAAGGTGTATCCGGCGTGACGGTCGTCGTCGCGTGCCGAGGTGCGCCCCCGCGATCCGTAGATCGATCTTGGTTGTCCTGTTTTGTTGCCCTGGGCCGTAGTATGTTGGCATGAGGGTGCTGGCTGGTATGCGGACTGATATGCTATTTTATCTCGTCCACGAGGTGGCCGGTCAGCCGTATGGCGCTCGAGTCCGTTTTCCTCGGCTACCAGGACTTCGATCCATCTGTCTGTGAGCAGGTCTTGATCAGCTTGGAGTTCTTTGCCGCTTCTTTTTGAGCTCCTCACGGTGGCTATAAGGCGACACTTGAAGTGCTCTGCTCTCTGAGGATCCTCGAGCACGCCCGAACTTCGTCGTCGCCGAGGCTAATCTAAATCTTCGGAGGGGCATGTAGCTATCATCCTCCGGTATTCGTCCGTCGCTTTGTTCTTACAGGCTGACCTGCTCATCCTCCTGTTCGGCCTCCTCGAAGGCGGGCTGATCAGGGTTGTATTCTTCTTCGACACCATTCGGAATGTTTTCGTCTCTTGGGCCTGTATTGCTGTGGCGGGGCTTGGAGTGGCGCTGACGACGCCCATTCTTTGCTTTTTTCCCTGAGGTTTTATCCTCGCTGCCTCATTGCCATTTGTTTCCTTCGGAGTGTCCACCATATATATATCATAGGAAGAGGTGGCTGTCCACCGCCCAGTGAGCGGTGGTTCATGTTCTTCTCCTGCATCGTCGTCCATACCGTCGACGTTTTCGGAGTCGAAATTCAGTACCTCGGTTAGATCATTGACCGTGGCAATGAAGTGGGTGGTGGGTGGGGAACGAATTCCTTCATCGCCTGCCTCCCACTCGAGCCGGACATAGTTCGGCGAAGAGCCTCCTGACAAAGAGAGAGACTTTAATGAGTCCAGCATGTCGCCAAAGGGCGAGTGCTGGAAGATATCCGCAGCGGTGAACTCCATTACCGGGGCCCAACCTAGCTCGACTGGCTCGGGAGTGCGCGGACTGGAACCAACGTTCGGATATGAATCCGGGGGTCCGGAGTCACATGCCACCACAGAGGTAAGACCCGTGTTCGGCTCCACCACCGATGAGTGTGTCACCTGCGGGGCGGGGTCCATCCCTCCGTCCTTAGGCAGCGCAGCTTGCTCCGGATTTAGGTCCGGGGCTACTGCGGGGGTGATACCCCGAGCTTCGTCCGACGGCAGGTCTAGGCCGTGCTCGTCGTGACTGTCCGTTGCTCCTGGCATGGGCCCAAATCCATCGAAGATCAAGTCTCCGCTGATGTCTGCCGTGTAGTTCAGGTTTCCGAACCTGATCTGGTGGCCAGGGGCGTAGCTGTCGATCTGCTCCAGACGGCCGAGCGAGTTGGCCCGCAGAGCGAAGCCGCCGAACACAAAGATCTGTTCGGGGAGAAAGGTCTCACCCGGGATCGTGTAGTTGACAATGACTGGAGGAGCCATCGAGCCCTGTAGCGACGACACAGAGGAACTCTCAATGAAAGCACCAATGTCGATGTCAAAACCGGCGGATCTTGGGTAGGGGTTCCCGATCTGTGCGTCTAGGCTGATGGTAACAGAAGCTAGGGACACAGATGTTTACCCAGGTTCGGGCCCTCTCGATGGAGGTAAAAACCTACTTCCTGCTTGATTAATATTGAAGATATGGGTAGTACAAGAGTAGGTCTACCACGAGATCGTAGAGGCTAAACCCTAGAAGCTAGCCTATGATGGTATGATTGTAATTGTGACCGGCCTTCTAAGGACTAACCTCTCCGGTTTATATAGACACCGGAGAGGGCTAGGGTTTACATGGAGTCGGTTACAATGAAGGAAATATAATATCCGGATCGCCAAGCTTGCCTTCCACGCCAAGGAGAATTCCATACGGACACGGGACGAAGTCTGGAGTCTTGTATCTTCACGCTTCAATAGTCCGGACATTGTATACAGTCCGGCTGTCCGGATACCCCCTAATCCAGGACTCCCTCAACCGCCACCTAGCACTGCCAAGGGTAAGCTAAGGGAGTACGATGGATTACAATCATGTCCCCTAGTAACGCAAAGGCTTTGAGGGGTGGGAATGAGCAATGGAAGGAAGTGAATCTGAGGAGAACACTACATGAAGGAAAGGAGTGAGGGACATGTGTGAGCACGCTAATCTGAAGGGGAATTTGGGTTTGGATCGGTCTTAGAACTGAATTTAATACAACAATATGTAGATAAAGTTTACAGGAAGGGGATGCAGATGCAAGGGGAGTGGGAAGAGAGCAAGGTTGTGGACTTGTGGTGAGTGATGTGGCGGATTCACGGAATCAAGGCTAAGCTGATCGTGAGATGCTCACCGTCACTGAAGGGACGGAAGGTTCCCGAACTCAGTCGGACCTAGGATCCTGACAAATCTCACTACCCCCATCCTTCAAAAGTACCTCATTTACACGTTGAGCATAGATTTTAATAGCACATAATAAATAGCTAGCCACATCATTGTATTCCTACCCTCCCTTCTATCCCCTCATCAACAAATAAAGGAAACTCACATTTCCTTCGGCATACCCCCTAAACACATCAACAATTTCGTACCCCTTTGTAATTAAGGGCATGATTATTGGTGAAAAAAAATTAACACACAGCCACTTGAATATGTACATGTTACATACGAGTCGTACAGTTAGCATCGCCCGTCGGGTCAAAAGCCCGGACCCGCTAGTCAGCCGCACGTCCTACACCGGTCGGTCAACATTAATTAAGAGGACCACCTACCCACCTTCCTCATGCGCAGGGGCTTGGAGCCTGCCATACGCGTCTTGCCGGCTCATGAGGCGCCCATCAATGGCGGCGTAACACCGGCCATTGACACCTACCCACCTTCCCCTCCTCATATATTTGAGGTGCCCACCCACCTCCCCATCCCCCCCCTCGGTCCTTCCACCTCCATAGTCATCGTCATTGTCGCGTTCACGTCCAAAACCCTAGCCCTCCACCTCCACATCCAAAGCAATGTGGTGCTATGGCGGCAGGTCGAAAGCAGCTGGCGATGCCGTGCAACCGCATTAAGAGGGACGCCGCACAACCTTACTGTCCGGGAGGCGGAGGACCTCACCCATTTCGGCATCATGGCACTGCCAGACATGCGCTTACAGTCGAGCTGGCATCTGAGCATTGGGCGCATTCCAGTGGCGCTGGTCCCTGCCATCAACCTTTTTGCCATGATGCGAGCATCATCGTGTTTCGGGTGCGTCTGACGCCGCGTGCGACGAAGGAGCTGGTAAACACCCCAAGCCAGTTTTTGCCGCAGTTCCTCGCCGAGGGAGTCCCGGATTAGGGGGTGTCCGGATAGCCGAACTATCACCGTTGGCCGGACTCCTGGACTATGAAGATACAAGATTGAAGACTTCGTCCCGTGTCCGGATGGGACTTTCCTTGGCGTCTTGAGGGCAAGCTTGGCGATCTGGATATGTAGATCTCCTACTATTGTAACCGACTACGTGTAACCCTAACCTATCTGGTGTCTATATAAACCGGAGGGTTTTAGTCCGTAGGGACGAACAACAATCATACCATAGGCTAGCTTCTAGGGTTTAGCCTCCTTGATCTCGTGGTAGATCTACTCTTGTACTACCCATATCATCAATATTAATCAAGCAAGAGTAGGGTATTACCTCCATCGAGAGGGCCCGAACCTGGGTAAAAACATCATGTCCCTTGTCTCCTGTTACCATCCGCCTAGGCGCGCAGTTCGGGACCCCCTACCCGAGATCCGCCGGTTTTGACACCAACATTGGTGCTTTCATTGAGAGTTCCTACGTATGCGTCGCCGTCGGGTAGGATGCCTCATCCCGTCTTTAAAAGGCGATACTATCGCCAAAGGAGCCTTGGCCGTTGGTCGACTCTTGACTAGGTGGTTTTCTTATGACCGCCGGTTGCCATCGCGCCCGACGATGACCTCTCGAGTCATCGAAACCAATCTCCATGTTGATTCGGAACTTGCCGAACAGTTAGATCCGATCGAGCTCTCCTCCGTATACGAGCTCTTGGATCGCATCGCCTCCCTGGGAGTCGCCACAGACTACGGCCGGATCGGGCCTAAAACCAATCTGAGAGAGATCAACTCTCCCGAGGCTACCCATCATGTTGCTATGATAGAGGAGCAATGCGGCGATTCTTCTTCTATCTTAAGGACTAGCTACGTCCAAGTTCTATAATGAAAAATTCCCACTAGTATATGAAAGTGATAGAATAAGAGACTCTATCATAAAGATCATGGTGCTACTTTGAAGCACAAGTGTGGAAAAAAAGGATAGTAGCATTGTCCCTTTTATTTCTTTTCTCTTTTTTTGGGCCTCTCTTTTTATTTGGCCTTTCTCTTTCTTTTTTTTCTTTTTTTATTTGAGATAATGCTCTATTAATGATGATCATCACATTTCTATTTATTTACAACTCAATGATTACAACTCGATACTAGAACAAAATATGACTCTATATGAGTGCCTCCGGCGGTGTACCGGGATGGGCAGTGAATCAAGAGTGACATGTATATAAATTATGCATGGTAGCTTTGCCGCGAATACGATGTGATCATGCAAGGCAATATGACAATGATGAAGCATGTCATAATAAATGAAATGGTGGAAAGTTGCATGGCAATATATCTCGGAATGGCTATGGAAATGCCATAATAGGTAGGTATGGTGGCTGTTTTGAGGAAGATATAAGGAGGTTTATGTGTGATAGAGCATATAATATCATGGGGCTTGGATGCACCGGCGAAGTTTGCACCAACTCTCAAGGTGAGAAAGGGCAATGCAGTCTTGAAGAGGCTAGCAATGATGGAAAGGTGAGAGTGCGTATAATCCATGGACTCAACATTAGTCATAAAGAACTCACATACTTATTGCAAAAATCTACTAGTCATCAAAAACCAAGCACTACGCGCATTCTCCTAGGGGACAGATTGGTAGGAAAAGACCATCGCTCGCCCCCGACCGCCACTGATAAGGATGATAATCAAAGAACACCTCAAGTTTCAAATTTGTCACACAACGGTTACAGTACGTGCATGCTACGGGACTTGCAAACTCCAACACAAGTATTTCTTAAATTCACAACTACTCAACTAGCATGACTCTAATATTACCATCTTCATATCTCAAAACAATCATCAAGTATCAAACTTCTCATAGTATTCTATGCACTTTTTATGAAAGTTTTTATTATACCCATCTTGCATGCCTATCATATTAGGACTAATTTTATAGCCAAAGCAAATAACCATGCTGTTCGAAAGGACTCTCAAAATAATATAAGTTAAGCATGAGAGATCAATAATTTCTAAAAAATAAAACCACAACCGTGCTCTAAAAGATATAAGTGAAGCACTAGAGCAAAATTATTTAGCTCAAAAGATATAAGTGAAGCACATAGAGTATTCTAATAAATTCCGATTCATTTGTGTCTCTCCAAAAGGTGTGTACAGCAAGGATGATTGTGGTGAACTAAAAAGCAAAGACTCAAATCATACAAAACGCTCCAAGCAAAACACATATCATGTGGTGAATAAAAATATAGCCTCAAGTAAAGTTACCGATAGACGAAGACGAAAGAGTGGATGCCTTCCGGGGCATACCCAAGATTAGGCTTTTGGTTGTCCTTGAATTTTACCTTGGGGTGCCTTGGGAATCCCCAAGCTTAGGCTCTTGCCAATCCTTATTCCAAAATCCATCAAATCTTTACCCAAAACTTGAAAACTTCACAACACAAAACTCAACAGAAAATCTCATGAGCTCCGTTAGTATAAGAAAGCAAACCACCACCTTAAGGTACTGTAATGAACTCATTCTTCATTTATATTGGTGTTAAACCTACTGTATTCCAACTTCTCTATGGTTCATACCCCCCGATACTAGCCATAGATTCATTAAAATTGTCGGCGTCCTGGGAACGAGGGTCCCCAGACTTGCCTGCCTGCGGCCCACAGCGTGGCTCCACCAGCGGCCCTGTACGGCCCATCCTCACCAGCAAACACTCAAGACCCTCACGAGGCGGACGACACAAGACCTCCTCGGGGGCAGCCTCACCAGACCGGCTCGCGAGGCGGACGACACAAGACCTCCTAGGGGGCGGCCTCACCAGACCGGCTCGCGAGGGGCGGAGAGATCAAGGCAAGTGACACCTCGCGAGATTCCTGTGATGCAAGCCATGACGACTGGAGCCAGGCGGGCGCCAACGCGCAGTGTCCTCGTTTCCTCTTTGGTGCTAAAGAGGTAAGCACAGGCGAGGATTACCGAGGCATCAGGCAAAGGTTTCCATATCGGTGCAACGAGACCAAGACCAGCAGGACGGCAGGACGGAGGTCACCGTGGAGCCCAAGACGGCGTCACCACCAGAGCCTTTGGCAGGCGAAGACCACCTTTAGCCAGGATAACTTGTACTAGTTGTCTCCCTTCGAATTTGGCCGTTGTTGGATCCCTTCCTGCTCAATATTTGGGGAGTGGACCAGGGCCTCTAGAAATAGGACTAGCCACCACCATAGAGCGGGACGGATCATTCAGATCATCCTCAACCACACAAGTTCACCAAGCACAAGAACACCTCTCCTCAGGAGGTTGTTCTTCCCTTGTAACTGTTCATCCTCAGCCCAAGAGGCAATCCACCACACCTCACTGGAGTAGGGTATTACACCACATCGGTGGCCCGAACCAGTATAAACTCTTGTGTCTCTCGTTCTTTGGGTTCGTCGAGCTAGGCCTTGTGATTGTTGCGAGAGCGAGCTAGGGAGAGAGAGATCTTCATGCGCAATCCAGTGTTCGAACCTCAAGGGTTTTGCCGGAACCCGAAATCCGACATTTGGCGCGCGAGGTAGGGGTGCGCCGAAGCTTTCCTTCCGTTGATCTGCGCTTCACCATCACCGCGCTTCTCCCCCATGGTCGACACTGCTCTTCCAGCTGTGATGACAGGTGCCCGCGGCGGGGCCAGGGGGCTCCGAGCCTTGGTCCCCGCCTTGCGGCGGGTGCAGTGGCCACCCAAGTTCCCGCCAGAGATGTCGCCGCACTACAATGGCGTGACGGACCCGTCGGCTTTCCTGTTGACATATGAAGGGCCGTCTTGAAGGCTAGGGGCGACGACAAGGTCATGGCCAACTGGCTTTCCATGGCCCTCACTGGGGCACCGCACTCCTGGCTGCTCAACCTCCCAGGATCTACGGTGACATCTTGGGAGGAGCTGCGCAACCTCTTCGCTGAGCACTTTGCGGTATCGGCACCCCGCGCTGTCGCGGCCCTCCTTGGTGGCTCACAAGCGCCGCCCTCGGACCGTCACGCCAAGCCGTTCTTTCTCCAGATCGGCGCCGCCTCCACACGACAGGGGGCTCCTCCAGGTTGGGCGGCGCCCAAGGCCGACCTGACCTTTGACTCGGGAGATCACCCCGTCACCACCGTTGGCTCGGGCGTGCTACCAATACTTTGCACGCCCGCCATCTGCAGCGTGGCCGTTACCAAGACCCTCATCTACAGCGGCGCCAGCCTCAACATGCTCTCTGTGGAGGCTTTTAGCCTCCTTCACGTACCGCTCGAGCGGCTCCGCCCTAGCAAGCCCTTCTCCGGGGTCGGCGGCGGCTCCTCCAGTCCGCTGGGGCAGATCCGTCTTCCCGTGACCTTCGGCACCCGCGACAACTACCGCACGGAGCTGATTGACTTCAACATCGCCCGCATCAGTCTTCCGTACAACGCCATCCTTGGGTACCGAGCTCTGGCTCAGTTATGTCAGCGACCCATCCGGCCTACAACCTCATGAAGATGCCCGGGAGCAAGGGCATCCTAACCGTAGTTGGAGATACCAAGGAGGCTTTGGTGGCGCTCAAGCTTGCCCTCAAGGCCGCCATGACAGCGCGCCTAGACGACGAGTCCACCTCTGGATTTAAGGAGGCCGCGCCGGCCAAGAAGAAGTGGTTGTTCTCTCAAGATCGGGCGGAAACCAAGCAGGTGCCGGTCGAGGAAGATGGGTCTTCTGGAGCCACCTTCACCATAGGTGCCAACCTCGACTCAAATCAAGAGGAAGCATTGGTAAAGTTCTTGCTAGCAAATAAGGAAGTACTCACCTGGGAGCCCAATCAGCTAGTAGGGGTCCCAAGAGGGTGATCGAGCATCACTTAAGGGTGTGCCCCAATGTGCATACTGTGAAGCGGAAAACACGGCAGTCCACGGAGAAGCAGTCCTTCATCATCCAAGAAACCCGCAAGCTGGAGGTAGCAGGTGTCATTCTCGAGGTTCGGTACCCCGAGTGGCTGGCGAACCCCGTCGTTGTGCCAAAGAAAGGCGGGAAGGAGCGCATGTGTGTCGACTTCACCAACCTCAACAAAGCCTGTCCCCAAGATCCGTTCCCGCTTCCGCACATCGACCAGATCGTTGACTCCACCACCGAGTGCGACCTGCTCTGCTTCCTGGATGCATTTTCGGGCTATCACCAGATCAAGATGGCAGTAGAGGATGTGGAGAAGACGGCCTTCCTGACCCCTTGCGGGGTGTACTGCTAAACTTGCATGTCGTTCGGACTGCGCAATGTGGGCGCGACCTTCCAACTGCTGATGCACATCGCCCTGGGCCAGCAGCTCGGGAGGAACGTTGAAGCCTACATCGACGACATTGTGGTGAAGTCTCGGGAGGCGAGAACTTTGGTTCGGGGCCTGGAGGAGACCTTCACGAGACTGCGCCAGGTGGACTTGTGGCTCAACCCGGTAAAGTGTGTATTTGGTGTCCCCTCCGGCAAGTTGCTGGGCTTCCTCGTGTCCCACAGGGGGATCGAGGCCAACCCAGAGAAGGTCAAGGCAATTGAAGACATGAGCCCACCACAAACTCTCAAGGAGATGAAGAAGCTTGCCGGCTGCGTGACTTCGCCGGGACGCTTCATCTCCAAGCTGGGAGAGCGCGCCCTACCGTTTTTCAAGCTGATGAAGAAGAAGGGCCCGTTCGAGTGGACTCCGGAGGCTGACCAAGTGTTTCAAGATCTGAAGAGATATCTGATCAGCCCTCCGGTGATTGTGGCGCCCCGCCCTCTCAAGCCCCTGGTGTTTTACCTCGCCACCACTCCTTATTCAGCCAGTGCAGCTCTGGTAGCGGTTCGGGAAAAGCGTCAAGCCAAGGACACGTCGTGCCGAACCGCACCCCCAGCCGGGCGGCGCGAGACTCGAAGGCCAAAGCGGGGGCTGCAGCAACATCAACGGATGACCCAGCTCAGCAGGATGGCGACCTTTGGCCCGCCGAGGCCCCAATGGGCGACCAGGCTCCGAAAGTCCCATCGCCTCAGGAGGCGCCCCAACCTCCGACAGACGTGGGTCCCATTGACGCGCGCGCCCTCATCAAGCACCCGGTGTATTTCGTCAGCACGGCACTGCGGGATGCAAGGGCACGGTACCCCATGCCTCCCTCAGAAGCTCTTTCTTGCACTTTTGGTGGCCTCGCGTAAGCTACGACACTACTTTCATGGTCACCCAATCAAGGTCGTCTCGGCCTACCCACTGGATAGGGTACTCAGGAGCCCTAACGCTGCTGGAAGAGTCGCCGAGTGGAATATCGAGTTGCAGGCATTCCATCCAGAGTTCAGCACAACCAGGGTCATCAAGGGAGCCGCGCTCGCCGACTTCATAGTAGAATGGATGGACGCCCCGGAGATTGAAGCAGGCGAGGATTGGTCCCTCTCGCCAGGAAGTGAAGCGCCGGATGGTTGAGTGATGTATTTCAATGGCGCATTGGCGCGCCAGGGCGCGGGGGTTGGAGCAGTGCTCATCTCGCCTGCTCAGGACAAGCTTTACTACGCCGTGCAGCTCTGCTTCCAGCAGGGTGAGAAGGTCTCCAACAAAATAGCGGAGTACGAAGGCCTCATAGCTGGCCTTAAGGCTGCCGTGGCCCTGGGGGTGAAGCGCCTCACCATCAGGGGCGACTCGCAGCTTCTCGTCAACTTCTCCAACAAGGTATACGAGCCGAGGGATGAGCACATGGAGGCATACCTCGCGGAGGTACGCAAAATGGAGAAGCAGTGCTTGGGCCTGGAATCACGTGCCCCGTGGCACCAATAAGGAAGCCGACGACATCGCCAAGAGAGCATCCAAGCGGCTACCCCAAGAGCCTGGCGTCTTCAAGGAGCGGCTCTTCAAGCTATCGGCAACACCACCACTTTCAAGGCCGGCGCTGCCTCGGGAGGAGCTCCCCCAACCACACCTCGGGAGCCCGGCCTGCGGCCCGACCTCGAGCGCGCCTACTCTTGGCGCTCGAGCCTCGGGAGGGTCTTTGGACCAAGGAGTTCAAGGAGTACTGGCGCAAGGGACGCCTGCCGGAGAAGGAGGAGGGGCGGAGCGTGTGGCTCGGCGAGCCACAGCGTCGCATCCGGGGCGGTGAGTTATACAGGAAGCGGCCGAATGACGTTTCCCTGCGTTGTATCTCCAGGGAACAGGGGAAAGAGCTGCTAGTTGACATACACAGCGGGGACTGCGGGCACCACTCGTCATCATGAACCCTCGTTGGCAAGGCGTTCCGCAGCAGGTTCTACTAGCCTACGGCGCTCAACGACGCGACTGAGCTGTTGAAGTCCTGTGAGGCCTATCAATTCCACGCCAAGCAGATCCATCAGCCAGCTCAGGGCCTCCAGACCATCCCACTCTCGTGGCCATTCTCGGTCTGGGGGCTGGATATCTTGGGCCCGTTCCCTCGAGCGCCTGGAGGCTACCGCTACCTTTACGTCGCCATCGACAAGTTCACCAAGTGGGCGGAGGTAGAAGCCGTCCGCACCATCCCGGCCGGATCCGTGGTCAAGTTCATCAAGGGTCTCGTGAGCCGGTTTGGGGTCACCAAGCGCATCATCACCGATAACGGCTCGCAGTTAACTAGCAATCTCTTCAAGACATATTGTGCTAACCTCGAAACACAGATCTTCTATCCTTCGTGGCACACCCTAGGAGCAATGGTCAGGCCGAACACGCCAACACGGAGGTCCTGAGAGGCCTCAAGACCAGGACGTTCAAGAAGAAGCTCGAGGCCTGCGGCAGGGGCTTGCACGATGAGCTCCAGTCTGTGTTGTGGTCCATCTGCACCACCGCCACCAAGCCAACATGCGAGACCCCGTTCTTCCTCGTCTACGGAGCATAAGCGGTTCTTCCTCACGAGGTCAAGCATCGCTCCGTGCGGGTCCTGGCGTTTGATGAGGCGCAACAGGACGCCATGCGGGGATGGACCTCATGCTGGGGGACGAACGCCGCCGTGAAGCCACGCTCCGGGCGGCAAGATATTAGCAGGCGCTGCGGCGGTATCACTGTCGCAGCATCTGCTCTAGGGCGCTCGAGGTGGGCAACCTCGTCCTAAGGAGGGTGCTCTCCAGGGAAGGGCTGCACAAGCTCTCGCCCATGTGGGAGGGCCCGTTTAGGGTCGCCCACGTCTCCAGGCTTGGCGCCGTGCGCCTGGAGATGCAGGATGGGGTACCTATCCAGAATGCCCGGAACATCCAGCACCTCCGGAAGTTCTACCCATGAACAAAGACCCGGTGCCTGTGAAGCAAGGCCCAGTGCCTGTGAAGGTCCCCGCTCGTTACACTCTCACGTAATAATGAGTGGGGTTGTACACGCCCCGGAGTCTCAGGAGTGTCGCCCTCGGGCCTCGGGGGCTCCCTCCCACGTCATAGTGGGAGCACTTAGCTCCGCGCTGGTTAGAAGACAAGAAGACTAGATTAGGTGCCGGACGCGGCTTTTCATTTGCTTTCCATAGTTGGCTTGCCCCTCCTTAATGAAAATTTGCTTTCTGGTGTTCCTTGCCGGTTTGATTCCATCGCCTTTTGCCTCCGTTTCTGCTTTTGGTTCCCTGTTTCAACCTGTACTCTCTCTCGCATGCCTCGCGAGGGGGCTGGACAGGTGCCCTCATGAGGGTTTTTCCTATTTTTCACGAGGCACCCTCGTTCGAGCTCGTAAGCTGGTGCACTTCTCTCAATTCGTGCCCCTCGGGCACCACGATGCGAAGCGCTGGATCGTGGCCAGCGGCACTTGCGACCAGGGCTCGGAACAATAAGAGTTTCCTAACAAATTTTTGCAGTTCCTAGACACCTCCCAGGCCAAGGAGGACTCGCCAGGTACTGGGAGATGCGCGCCTCACGAGGCGAAAACTACTTCGAGCGTGTCAAGCTAAGTTATCTCTACGTGCCTACATAAAATGTTGATGCTGCAACACGACACAGGAACAATAAACATAGCATAGCAACTTGGAAACCATGGTTCGTTGCACGCCCCTACGGGGCCCCATACTTGTCTCTCTCTTAATGCAGGAAGAAAAGAAAGAACGAAACAAAAGTGGCGCGTGCCCCTGCAGCAGCTCGCGAGTATGGACCCATGGCACTCTCCTGAGCTCAGCCGGACCCCTCCTCGCGCTTCACTAGGGCACGACAACGAGACGACCCGCTGCCACCCTTGAAGCGGGCCTGGCGGCTGGTCGTAGCCGCCGCTGCTGGAGCTGTCGCCGGAGGGAGAATCGCCGTAGCTGGGCGAGCAGCGGCCAGCGTCGAAGGCAAGACCGCCCTCCCCCTCGTCTCGACCATCGCCAAGGCCAAGCACCTCGCCCCCGTCGTTGTCCTCGGGGCAGCACCCGACGTGGCGACCATCTTCTCTGAACACCCTCACGTAGAGGGTCGCGTTGCCGTCGTACTTGAAGTGGAGGGTGCATCGCCTGCCCAGACCGCGCGCGCGGGCAAACATCTGCCAACCGCGAGCTAGGGCTGCCTTGCCCGCGACAGAGACCTCGACCGCGACCCATGAAGCCTTGCTGCAGTAGCCGTCCGCCTGCAGCCACAGCCCGCCTGGACCCGTGGCCGGCAGCTCGCCGACGAAGAAGCGTGGGAGCTGAAGCCAGGTGCCGGCCGGGTTCTCCGACCACACGACGAACTCCGGCAGCACCTCCGCCGAGTGAAAGCATGACCGGTGAGGCCGTGCGACCATGGCGCGCCTCCCTTTATCGACGGGGCTGCGACAACCTGGGCGACTCCCACCACACGAAGAGGCGCCGTCGCGGCCGCGAGGGGCCACAGCGGGGGTCGCAGTGTGCTTGTGGGGACGGCCGCGCCCCCTCTTGGGCAGCGGAGAGCCGGGCCCCTCCTGGCGGGCCTTCCCCTTCTCTGCGGCCGAGAACCTCTTCGTAGGCGCCATGGGAGTCGCTACTAGCAATGAAGCGAGGAAGAAGAAGCGAGCGGAGCAGGAAGAGATGAGCGATGGGGGCTCCGCCCCCTCCTCATTTATAGCAGGAGAAGGCCAACCGGCGATCCCCACGATCACAGGTAATAAGGATTTTTCTATGCATGCAGCAGGGACTCGTCGAGTCGGGCAGTTGCCGAGGCAGCGTGGGGAAGCGGAGATGCCCACGTCCAACAATTCGACACACGTCAAGCGGGGCTGCAGGCTGTTGGGGCCCGCGGTGCTCCGCACTTGCCCTTTGGCTTTGCCTCGAAGCCAAGTCCGAGCGCGCCTTGGGCCCGGGGGCCACTGTCGGCGTCCTGGGAATGGGGTCCCTAGACTTGCCTGCCAGCGGCCCACAGCGTGGCTCCACCAGCGGCCCTGTACTGCCCATCCTCACCAGCAATCACTCAAGACCCTTGCGAGCGGCCAAGCCTCGCGAGGCGGACGACAGAAGACCTCCTTGGGAGCAGCCTCACCACGCCGGCTCGTGAGGGACGGAGAGATCAAGGCAAGGGACACCTGCGAGATTCCTGTGACGCAAGACATGACGACTGGAGCCAGGCGAGCGCCAGCGCGCGCAGTGTCCTCGTTTCCTCTTTGGTGCTAAAGAGGCAAGCACAGGCGAGGAGTACCGAGGCATCAGGAAAATGTTTCCATATTGGTGCAACGAGACCAAGACCAGCAGGACGGAGGTCACCGTGGAGCCCAAGATGGCGTCACCACCAGAGCCTTTGGCAGTCGAGGGCCACCTTTAGCCAGGATAACTTGTACTAGTTGTCTCCCTTCTAATTTGGCCATTGTTGGATCCCTTCCCGCTCAATATTTGGGGAGAGGACCAGGGCCTCTACAAATAGGACTAGCCACCACCATGGAGCGGGATAGATCATTCAGATCATCCTCAACCACACAAGTTCACCAAGCACAAGAACACCTCTCCGCAGGAGGTTGTTCTTCCCTTGTAACTGTTCATCCTCAACCCAAGAGGCAATCCACCACACCACATTGGAGTAGGGTATTACACTTACACCACATCGGTGGCCCGAACCAATATAAACTCTTGTGTCTCTCGTTCTTTGGATTCGTCGAGCTAGGCCTTGTGATTGTTGCGAGAGCGAGCTTGGGAGAGAGAGATTTTCGTGCGCACCCTAGTGTTCAAACCTCAAGGGGTTTGCCGGAACCCGAACTCCGACAAAAATAAGCAAACAACACACGAAAAACGGAATCTGTCAAAAACAGAACAGTCTGTAGCAATCAGATTTGCTCTAATACTTATGGAACTCCAAAAATTCTGAAAATCTAGGACAACCTAGATAATTTGTATATTGATCTACTACAAAAAGAATTAGCAATTTATCACATTCTGGTGAATTTTAACAATTATTTTCGTGAGCGCAAAGTTTCTGTCTTTTTCAGCAAGATAAAACAACTATCACCCAAGAAGATCCTATTGGTTCTATTTGGCACAAACACTAATTAAAACATAAAAACACGTCCAAACAGAGGCTAGATGAATTATCTATTACTAAACAAAAACAGAAAGCAAGAAACAAAAATAATATTTTGGCTGCCTCCAAACAAGCGCTATCATTTAACGCCCCTAGCTAGGCATAATAACAAGAATAGATCTAGGTATTATCATCTTTGGTATGCAATCCATAAGCAGGTCTCATAATGGATTCATAAGGTAATTTAATTTTACTTCCTAGGAAAGTGTTCCTGATGAGGACATCAATACCATTGTTACACCCATAGCCCCTACTGTTACATATACTGGACCAATTACTAGAGCTCGCTCACGCCAATTAAATTACCAGGTACTTTTGTTTCTTGGTAATGATTCTAATGTTCATGAGAATATGATGCTGCCTAAATTGGATACATTTGTTTTTCTTACAAATGAAGGGCCTAGCTTGGAGAAGGATGAACATTGGAGCAAGAACACGCATGGAGTTCATGGCATGCGCAAGGGGATCAAGAACGGAGTTACAAGTGATGATTTCAGGACTTTGAAGCCACCATAAGGAGTGCATGAAGCCTTGAAAGAAATATACAAGATGCCACATCATAAATTTGGTCTAGAGGCTATTCTAGGCGCTGCGTCACCTTATTATTGGGCCATGCCCATGTATTTTCGAAATACTTAAGTATAGGTTGTTTCTAGAGTCCGTATGTGTGGGGAAACAAGAGTTAGGGTTGGTTTCGGACCCCTCCTCCAAGGGCCACGAAATCCCCCCCCCCTCTTCCTCCATATATATAGCCCTTAGGGCGTCGTTTAGACTTTGGGTTTTGTTTAGATTAAAAGTTCGCCATAGCTGCAACTTCGCGTACTTCGTTTGTGTTCAACGACCAGACCAAGGCGTCACAGAACCCCACCTTCATTAATAAAGATTTCCTATTTTATTCGCAATATCCAGATTGCAATCTCAGTTTCTTGCTTGTTCTTCGTTTGCTCGCAGGAAATAGACCCTCATGGTTAGGTTGATCGTGCTCCGGTGTGGTCAATAACCCCTCAAAAGTTGTTTTAGCGATTGCTAAGGCGCGACGTCTTCGCACGTTCGTAGTCGGATCGTCAAAGTCGACTCCCACAGAAAACGATTGCCATCTCATCGAAACATCGGGACACCTTTGCCTCTATCAAGTGGTATCAGATTTCCAGGTTGCTCGGTGAGATTTTACAGTTTTTCATAGTTTAGATCGAGTCTGTTCTTCATACCTATAGTCCACGAAAAAGACAAAAAAAATTAGGTTTAGTTCATCCCATCCGAACCAATCTGAGCCTTTGCATAATCTTTTCTGTATTTGCTTTGTTGAATTTGCGGTTGCATCGTCGTGTCAAGTTGTTGGTCTTAGCGTCTAGTCCTTTAGGGTTTCGAGTTCTGTTCACAGCTTGTCGCGTCGCCGCTGCCATATATCACCACCACATCATCATCATCGCTGCTGCCATATACCACCACCGCACCAACTTCATCACCGCTGACATATACCACCACCACATATTCACCGCCAATCCGAGTCCATATACGCCACCACATATCCGCCGCCATCACGCCAATCCGAGTCCACCTGCAACATATATCCGCCACCAGTCCGAGTTCCACCAGATTCATCTCCGCCACCAGTCCGAGTTCCACCAGATTCATCTCCGCCACCAGTCCGAGTTCCACCAGATTCATCTCCGCCACCAGTCCGAGTTCCACCAGATTCATTACCGCCACCAGTCCTATTCCGAGTCGAGTATTTTGTTACTCTGTTTTGGATTTCCAGATAACGCCATACTCCGAGTCGTGACAGAGAAGGACTCCCCAACTTCCGTGCTACCCGCAGTAGAAAAATAGTTCCAAACTTAAAAAAAAGACTAAGTCTGGAAAATTCTGGCTATGTAGTTTTTTGACCATTTGTAGACTTTTTCAAAAAAAATTGTTGCGGAGCAAAAAAAAGAGGAAAAAAAGTGCAAAGAAAAGAGAAAAAAGAATTCAGAGTGTGCTCCTCCCTTGTTTATGTGTCGCGCCGTGATTTTGTTCTACGAAGCTTTGAGAGTTTTGACTACATCGGTTACCGATCACCGCCTTCTACTGGGTAAGAACTGGTAAGAATTTGAGATTTGCTTGACGGAGTTGTGACACCCGCCACCACCACCACTTGTTAGTAGTCTGTAGGATCATATTCTTGTGTGTTTCTATTGCTACTAACCATGCCGAGATCACAAGCCGATTTAGACTGACTGGGAGAACTTGACGAACAAGGAGCTTCATGATAAGTTTCAGCAAATGATGAGTGGACAGGTGCAAGATGTGCTAAACATATTTGAAGAGGCCATGGAGAAGATAGATGGCATGGAGAAGACGTTTGAAACAAAGCTCGATAACAAGCTTGCTTAATTGCTTCCGCGTTTTGCACCACCACCGACCGCTGCAGCTGTCTCACCTCTACAACAACAACAACAACATCGCCTTCCAAATCAAGTGGGACGAGCACAGCGCGTTCCCCTTGAGCCTGGTCAAACTTCTGGTGCCGCTGTTGATGCTTCTGTAGCTCCTGCTGCTCTCTGCAGAGGTGGAGGACCATTACGAGGATGAGGTTGACCAAAATCGAACTACGTGTAACCACCAAAGACCACCACCACCAGGTCGTCCGCATGCATATCATCGCAACGGTAGGGCTGCACCACCACCTGAGGTACATGACCATCTTCCTAAACTGAAATTGAATATTCACCATTTGAGGGTAGATATGTTCCTGATATATATCTTACTTGGGAGTTAGAAACTGAACAACGTTTTACATGTTTACAATATCCCGAGGAGAGACGTGTTCTGCATTGTTTGTGCTTTCACTAGTTTTGCATGTGTTTGGTGGTCTGAACATTGTAGATTATATCCTATTCTAGCTACTTGGGCTGCTTTGAAAACTGCTATGCGTACTCGTTGGGTTCCACCATATTGTCAACGTGAATTACTTCAAAAATTGCAGCGCTTAAGACAAGGAAAAAAATCTGTAGAAGAATATTACCAGGAATTACAAACTGGCATGATTAGATGTGGTATTGTTGAAGAGAAGGAAGCTATGCTTGCACGTTTTATGGGTGGATTAAATAGAGTATAAGGATTATAATAATATCACACGTTTATTCCATCTTGCTTGTAAAGCTGAACGTGAAGTGCAGGATCAACAGGCATTGGCGCGGACTAACTTTTCTGCAGGTCGACTTCATCATCGACACCGCGTGCGTCCTCTAGTTCCAAACATTCTACTGCACCGACACCTCCATCAGCTGTTACCTCCAGCCGTGATACAAGGAAGTAGGCACAACCACCATTATCTGCCAAGAGCACACCTATCGGGCCTGCACAGAGTTCTTCTTCTTCCATGGTGTCAACAGGGCACACAAGTGATATTATTTGTCGTTGTTGTAAGGGAAGAGGACATTTTGTGAGAGAATGCAAATCTCAGCGTGTGATGATTGCTACTGAGGATGGTGGGTATGAGTCCGCTAGTGACTATGATGAGGAGACTTTGGCTCTTATTACACGTGAAGAACACGATAGAGACGATTCTGCTCATGAGACGCAATACATGGCTCCTGAAGATGCTGACAGGTATGAATGTTTAGTTGCTCAACGTGTTTTGAGTGTACAAGTTACACAAGCAGAGCAAAATCAGAGGCATATTTTGTTCCATACAAAGGGAGTTGTGAAGGAACGTTCTGTTCGCGTGATCATAGATGGAGGGAGTTGCAACAACTTGGCTAGCATGGAGATGGTGGACAAGCTATCTCTCACCACAAGACCACATCCACATCCTTACTACATCCAATGGTTCAACAACAACGGCAAGGTTAAGGTAACACGTACTGTTCATGTGCATTTTAGTATCTCTACATATGCTGATTATGTTGATTGTGATCTGGTACCTATGCAAGCATGTTCGTTATTACTTGGTAGACTATGGCAATTTGATAAAAAATCTGTACACCATGGTAGAAACAATCAGTATACTCTTGTTCATAAGGATAAAAATATTACTTTGCTTCCTATAACTCCTGATTCCATTTTGAAAGATGATATTAATAGAGCTAATAAAGCAAAACAGGAGAAAAATAAGAGTGAAAATCAGATTGTGGCAAAAGAATTTGAGCAACAAATGAAGCCTAATAATAAACCATCTACTGTTGCTTCTGAAATTATATTGAAAAGTGCATGTTTACTTGCCACCAAATATGATATTGATGAGATAGATTTTAGCAAATCTGTTTGCTATGCTTTTGTGTGCAAAGAGGCATTATTTTCATTCGAGGACGTGCCTTACTCTTTGCCCCCTGCTGTCACTAACATTTTGCAGGAGTTCGCTGACGTCTTTCCACAAGACGTGCCACCGGGATTATAACCTATTCGAGGGATTGAGCATCAAATTGACTTAATTCCTGGTGCATCGCTACCCAACTGTGCACCATACCGTACCAATCTAGATGAGACGAAGGAGATTATGCGTCAAGTACAGGAGCTGCTCGACAAAGGTTATATACGTGAATCTCTTAGTCCTTGTGTTGTTCCTATTATACTAGTGCCTAAAAAGGATGGTACGTCGCGTATGTGTGTTGATTGTAGAGCCATTAATAATATTACTATTCGTTATCGTCATCCTATTCCTAGGCTAGATGATATGCTTGATGAATTGAGTGGCTCTACAATATTCTCCAAAGTTGATTTGTGTAGTGGATACCATCAAATTCATATGAAATTGGGTGATGAATAGAAAACAGCATTTAAAACTAAGTTTGGTTTATATGAGTGGTTAGTCATGCCTTTTGGTTAACTAATGCGCCTAGTACTTTCATGAGGCTAATGAACGAAGTTTTACGTGCTTTCATTGGACGATTTGTGGTAGTCTATTTTGATGATATACTGATTTATAGCAAATCTTTGGAAGAACATTTGGAACATTTACGTGTTGTTTTTATCGCTCTACGTGATGCACGTTTGTTTGGTAACCTCGGGAAGTGCACCTTTTGCACCGACCGAGTATCTTTTCTTGGCTATGTATTTACTCCACATGGAATTGAAGTTGATAAAGCCAAGATTGAAGCTATTGAGAGTTGGCACTTGGCCAAAGCAGTCACACAAGTGAGGAGTTTCCTTGGCCTCGCTGGTTTCTATAGGCGTTTTGTGAGAGATTTCAGCACCATTGCTGCACCTCTCAACGAGCTTACAAAGAAGGATGTGCCTTTTGTTTGGGGTACCGCACAGGAAGAAGCCTTCACGGTATTGATAGATAAGTTGACACATGCTCCTTTACTCCAACTTCCTGATTTTAATAAGACTTTTGAGCTTGAATGTGAAGCTAGTGGAATTGGATTAGGAGGTGTGTTATTACAAGATGGCAAACCTATTGCATACTTTTCTGAAAAATTGAGTGGGTCTAGTCTGAACTATTCTACTTATGATAAAGAATTATATGCTCTTGTTTGGACTTTAGAGACATGGCAACATTATTTATGGCCCAAAGAATTTGTTATACATTCTGATCATGAATCTTTGAAACATATTAAAAGTCAAGCTAAACTGAATCGTAGACATGCTAAATGGGTGGAATTCATTGAGACTTTCCCGTATGTCATTAAACACAAGAAGGGTAAAGAAAATGTTATTGCTGATGCTTTGTCTCGTCGCTATACTATGCTTTCACAACTTGACTTCAAAATATTTGGTTTGGAGACCATCAAAAATCAATATGTGCATGATGCTGATTTTAAAGATGTAATATAGAATTGTAAAGAAGGAAGAACATGGAACAAGTTCGTTATTAATGATGGCTTTGTGTTCCGTGCTAACAAGCTATGCATTCCTGCTAGCTCTGTTCGTCTTTTGTTGTTGCAGGAGGCGCATGGAGGAGGATTAATAGGACACTTTGGCGTGGAGAAGACGGAGGACATACTTGCTACACATTTCTTTTGGCCAAAGATGAGACGGGATGTTGATCGTTTTGTTGCTCGCTGCACTACATGTCAAAAAGCTAAGTCACGACTCAATCCTCATGGTTTATATATGCCTTTGCCTGTACCCAGTGTTCCTTGGGAGGATATATCTATGGACTTTGTTTTATGTGTACTTCGAACAAAGAAGGGGAAGGGTAGCATATTTGTTGTCGTGGATATATTTTCGAAAATGGCACACTTTATACCATGTCATAAAAGCGATGATGCTGTTAATGTTGCTGATTTGTTCTTTCGGGAAATTATTCGCTTGCATGGTGTGCCAAGTACTATTGTTTCAGATCGTGATACTAAATTCCTTAGCCACTTTTGGAGATGTTTATGGGCTAAGTTGGGGACTAAACTTCTTTTTAGTACTACTTGTCACCCCCAAACTGATGGACAAACTGAAGTAGTCAATAGAACATTGTCTACTATGCTTAGGGCTGTTTTGAAGAATAATAAGAAAATGTGGGAAGAATGCTTGGCTCATATTGAATTTGCTTATAATCGTTCATTGCATTCTACTACTAAGATGTGCCCTTTTGAAATTGTGTATGGTTTCCTACCTCATGCACCTATTGATTTGTTGCCTCTTCCATCATCGGAGAAGGTTAATTTTGATGCTAAAGAACGTGCTGAATTGATTTAAAAAATGCATGAGTTAACTAAGGAAAACATTGAGCATATAAATGCTAAATATAAACTTGCTGGAGATAAGGGTAGAAAACATTTTGTGTTTGCACCTGGAGATCTTGCATATAAACTTCAGCTACCTGCAGATTTTGGGGTTAGTCCCACTTTTAACATTGCAGATTTGAAGCCTTATTTGGGTGAGGAAGATGAGCTTCCGTCGAGGACGACTTCATTTTAAGAAGGGGAGGATGATGAGGACATCAATACCATTGTTACACCCACAGCCCCTACTATTACATATACTGGACCAATTACTAGAGCTCGCGCACGCCAATTAAATTTCCAGGTACTTTCGTTTCTTGGTAATGATTCTAATGTTCATGAGAATATGATACTGACTAAATTGGATACATTTGTTTTGCTTACAAATGAAGGGCCTAGCTTGGAGAAGGATGAACATTGGAGCAAGAACACGCATGGAGTTGATGGCATGCGCAAGGGGGTCAAGAACGGAGTTACAAGTGATGATTTCAGGACTTTGAAGCCACCATAAGGAGTGCATGAAGCCTTGAATGAAATATACAAGATGCCACTTCATAAATTTCATCTAGAGGCTATTCTAGGTGCTGCGTCACCTTATTATTGGGCCAGGCCCATGTATTTTCGAAATACTTAAGTATAGGCTGTTTTTAGAGTCCATATGTGTGGGGAAAAAAGAGTTAGGGTTGGTTTTGGACCCCTCCTCCAAGGGCCACGAAATTCCCCCCTCTTCCTCCATATATACAGCCCTTAAGGCGTCGTTTAGACTTTGGGTTTTGTTTAGATTAAAAGTTCGCCATAGCTGCAACTTCGCGTACTTCGTTTGTGTTCAACGACTGCAGACCAAAGGCGTCCACGAACCCCACCTTCATTAATAAAGATTTCCTATTTTATTCGCAATATCCAGATTGCAATCTCAGTTTCTTGCTTGTTCTTCGTTTGCTCGCAGGAAATAGACCCTCGTGGTTAGGTTGATCGTGCTCCGGTGTGGTCAATAACCCCTCGAAAGTTGGTTTAGCGATTGCTAAGGCGCGACGTCTTCGCACGTTCGTAGTCGGATCGTCAAAGTCGACTCCCACAGAAAACGATTGCTATCTCATCGAAACATCGGGACACCTTTGCCTCTATTAGTTCCATACCTTTCTTTAATGGAAATTGGAATCTAATATTTCCTTCTTTCATATCAATAATTGCACCAATCATTCTAAGGGAAGGTCTACCAAGAATAATAGGACATGTAGGATTGCAATCTATATCAAGAACAATGAAATCTACGGCACATAATTCGTATTTGCAACAATCACTACAAAAAAGACACATCCGTGACATTTTGGGCCGAACGAATTTTTTTTCTGTCATACATATGACACTTCTATGACGATAATTGTGACAAAACCCGGTATCTTCATAGATGTGGTGGGCTCCTACTTCTATGACAAAAATCATGACAAAAATGGGCTTTTCGTCTGGGCGGGCCGGAGACGGCTGCATGACATTCTTTGGGCCGTCCATGACGGAAAAAACCGTGGTAGAAGCGAGGGGAGGAAAATTTTGGGGAGTTCCGGTTACGGTGGGAGGTCGGGGGCGAGCGATGCTGCGTTCTCTCGTACCACGTAGGCGTTGGCTCTAATCGAACTCGAAGAGGCGTTGGGCTCTAATCGAACCCGGCGATTGCACTACAAAGTTACGCGTTCATCGAACCCGAGCGATCGATCGATGGTCATAGCTGAACCGGTCGAGAGATTCGCCGCTACCGCTAATCAAGCCGATCGATTGGATGAACAAAGGCGTTGCGGGGGGTTGGATGAACAGTGAGCGGTGGCGTTGCCTCTGGATGAACAGGACCCCGTGGTGTGGAGGGGTGGGTGAATAGTAGACGGTGGGGTGGCCATGGAGGGGTGGATGAACAGGACCCCGTGGCGTGGAGGGCTGGATGAGCGATGAGCGGTGGGGTGGCCGTGGAGGGTGGTTGAACAGGACCTGTGGTGTGGAGGGCTGGATGAACAGAGACGGTGGAGGGGTGCCCGTGGAGGGGTGATTGAACAAGAGCCGGTGGAGTAAGCGCACGGTGGAGGCTGGATGAACAGGAGCCCGTGGAGGCCGGAGGAGGTCGACGGTGGCCCGTGGAGGCTGGAGGAGGTCGACGGTGGAGATGAACAGTATCCCGTGGAGTCCCGTTTTGCGGTACGCCACACCCCTCCCGATGAACAGGACCCCCGTTTCTACCATAGCACTCCAACACAAGTCTGTTTCGTCCGTTTTGTGGTACGCCACAACCCTCCACCCCCGTTTCGACCGTAGGAGGTCCGTTTCCTCCGTTTTGCGGTACGCCACACCCCTCCCGATCAACAAGCCCCCGTTCTGAATGTAGGAGGTCCGTTTCCTCCATTGTGCGGTACGCCGGGCCTCGTTTCCATCGCCTGTTCCATCCAAGCCGGTTGGCTCCCACGCGTTCCGTTGCCTCCCGATGAACACGACGCATTCTGTTGCCTCCCGATGAACACGGCGCATTCAGTTGCCTCCCCATGAACACGACGCATTCCGTTGCCTCCCGATGAACACGACGCATTCCGTTGCCTCCCCATGAACACGACGCACTCCGTTGCCTCCCCATGAACACGACAACGATGCTGTTTCTCCGTTCCGACCTAGCCATGAACACGAGCCCTGGCCGTACGTATGCGCGAGTAGGCGTTCGAGACCCTGCCCGTATGTACGTACGTGGCCGTATTTTCTTTCTTGCACCCTCGCCGCTGTACATACGTGTACATGCTACGTGCGTGCCTCTACATCCACCAGTATATATGTACGTACATGTTCGCGACCAGAATGACAACTCTACACACGCTTCGACCAGGTGCGTCCCGACTGTCAGGCACTTCCTTGCGTGCGAAGATGTAGCTGGTGGGTACCAGCAGTCAGGGGGGCGGATCATTTTTTTGCCCGGACGCACTTCCTTGCGTGTGAAGATGTAGCTGGTGGGTCCCAGCAGTCAGGGGGGCGAATCATTTTTTTTTACCCGGACGCACTTCCTTGCGTGCGAAGGTGTCGCTGGTGGGTCCCAGCGGTCAGGGGGGTGAATCGTTTTGTTTTTTCCCGGACGCACTTCCTTGTGTGAGAAGATATAGCTGGTGGGTCCCAGCAGTCAGGGGGAAACGTTTTTTTCGTGAAATACAGTAGCCTGTCCAGTGGGTCCCAGCTGTCAGGTGGAGGAATTATTATTTTCCGCGTAATAAGGAGGCACTTCCTTCTTTGCTGCGGCCGTGGACCCGGTATCAGCCTCTCCACGTACAGTCCACGTCCGATGGAAGTCGTTCCTTGACCACGTTGACCACGCCGCACCGAGAGCACCAGGGCGGTGGACGACGGCGAGGCCTAGGAAGGGGACGACGGGGAGCCGGGGAAGACGCGGCAGTGGAAGCCCGCGCGGAGTAGAGTACGAGGGTTCACTAGTTCGGCTGCGGCGTGAGGCTGTCGTCGCTGTAGGGCCTAGCCAGCGGTGGGAATAGTAGGGGCGGTGAGGCCTCCGCGGAAGCACAACCGGCCATGGGAGGCAGGAGCATGCGGCACGACCGGCGCTGCTTTGGGCGGCTGGAGCAAGAAGACCAGAGGTTGAAGAAGCACTACGGCCGTTGGATGGACATCGTACGGTCACTGGAGCTAGAATCGTTCATATTGACTAAAGTTGACAAAGGCCCCCGTCCCAGTCAACTTAGTAGGCCCACAAGTCAGCCTCCCACCATGGTGGGTCCCCGCTAGCAGGGGGAGTATTCATTTTTTTGTGCGTAATAAGGAGGCACTTCCGGTGGGTCCGAGCTGACAGCGGGGGGAACATTTTTTTGTGAAATACGCTGGCCCGTCCGGTGGGTCCTAGCAATCAGGGGGAAATGTTTTTTTCGTGAAATAAGGTGGCTCGTCCGGTGGGTCCCCGCTGTCAGCTGGAGGAATAATTATTTTGCGCGTAATAAGGAGGCACTTCCTTGCGGCCGCTGGACCCGGTATCGGCCTCTCCACGTCTGATACTCTTCCGATGGAAGTCTTCGTTGACCACGTTGACCACGCCGCGCCGAGAGCACCAGGGTGGTGGTCTGGACGACGGCGAGGCCTAGGAAGGGGACGACGCGGAGCCGGGGAGGACGCAGCAGTGGAAGCCCGCACGGAGAGGAGTACGAGGGTTCGCTGGTTCGGTTGCGGTGTGAGGCTGCCGTCGCCGCAGAATAACAGGGGGTGTGGGTGAGTAGAGGTATGGCCTGGCCAGCAGTGGGAGTAGTACGGGGCGGTGAGGCCTCCGCGGCATCACAACCAGCCACGGGAGGCAGGAGCACGCGACACGACTGGCGCTGCTTTGGGCGGCTGGAGCAAGAAGACCAGAGGTTGAAGAAGCACTACGGCCGTTGGATGGACATCGTACGATCACTGCAGCTAGAATCGTTTATATTGACTAAGTTGACAAATCCCTTGGTACGCGTCAACTTAGTAGGCCAACAACTCGGATTTGGCAGAGAACATATAGCCCATTTGCGATTTGTAAGAATGTACAGCCCATTTTTTAATTCTAATGGAATTTACTACAGCCCATTTACAGTTTATTAAAAGTACAGCCCAACTTCTAGCTAGGACAAGGATTAATAATTTCAAACAACCGCTCAAAATAGAATTCAAAAAAAGATCCCACATTTTGATGGGATCCGAAATATTTTTATCCGAAATTTCTAGTCAGGTTAAATATAATTTCAAAATAAAGCTTTATTACGTTAAAATCTAACGAAATATTATGCACAAGAACAAGTAATGAAATTAAAATTTCCAAATTCCAAAAATAATATATTTTTCAAACTAATTACGTGTTTGGTGCATAGTTATTTCCCAGTTATTATAATTACATCCCATTTATTATTTCTTAAAGTCCATTTTCTTGCTATGCCTAATGCTTACCTCCTAGGAAACTTTGCAGCCCAGCAGGGCGGATAACAAGTTGACCCGGATATTGTGTACAAATCGGCCCGATTGCATTGTCGATGTTGAAAAAAGGCCTATGTAGTACAAAGTACAACCTAACATGGCTACTTAGCCCACATTCAGCGTCGGAAAGGCCCAAACAAGGCTTCTGCACAACTTTTTGAAGTCACTGAGCTCAGTTAATAACTTCAGAAAAAAGTTAGATTACAGTGGAACCTAATTAAAAGCTGTCACGAGCAAATAAATAATTCAATGGGTCCCACTTGTGCGTGTGCACGTGTGTGTGCGTGTGTGTGTGTGTGAGAGAGAGAGAGAGAGATAGAGAGAGACACATCGGTCGATGCTCGTAAATACATCTTTCAGCCATATGCATTGCGGATGCTTAGTAAAAACTTATATAGTTGACACAATCATATAGAACATCATAGCACACTGAACTTGCATACAAAAATTCCACGCAGGCCGCACAATCAGGATGGAAACAGTGGATCGCTACGGGAAGGGCTATGTTGAAACCAACGAAGTCATACATAATGGTTCATCGTCTTTATAAATGACGGGGAAATATCTTGAATCTTGTGCAAAGAAAACAGACAGACAACACAATAAGTTCTGCTAGCACATTAAGTTGACATACAACCCTTTCTAAAAAAAGTTCAGGTACAAAATTAGAACAGGTCACAATCAAATGTACTGGCATTTCAGTGCTTCAGACCCATAGCTTGGTTTTAACTAGTACTATCTGACAAGATTCAGTTGTTGCCTCAAATTAGAGCACATCCAGGCAGCCAACCCTGCCTCTTCTCCCAAAGAAGCAGTGGCCTCCGCAGTGCGATGTAGTAGGCCCTGTGCCATCCATCTTTTCGAGCAACACGGGGAAAGTATGACATTGACTCCTGTAATGGACGTTGTCGTTGGACCCTGGCACCAGCGGCGGCGGCAGGACTTCAATTGATGGATTGACCACTTCTTCGGCATGCACGAACACTCGATACAGGTACATCCCTAACATGGTCCGCGGCAGCCTTGGTGGTGACGGATAGTACAACCCCGATTCCTACACCGGTATCTCAACACCAATCACCTTCGGTATGGTGGACGGCTTCTTCATCCATGCCATAACCGTCAGAGCCTAGCTGTCTGGAGGAACAAACATACTTACGAGCTCACCTCCAAGGTCGTTGATAAGCTCATTCATGGACTCACTGTTCGAAGCAAGTCGAGGCATGCCATGGAAGGTAAGCTTTGTTAAAAACTCAAGCTCAGAGGGCACCGAGCCCCATCCTGGGTGCCACCGATCAAAGCTCACCAAATAGCCATCGCAGAACAAACGCCGGAAGATTCGAACACACGACTGCAGTCGAAAGTTGTCCGGAACCTGACGAAGAAATCAGCCGGTGGCGGACAGACTTCGACGAGCAAGTCACTTATTTGGATGCCGTGCGCAATGCCAAGAGCTTTGACAAGGTCGTCCGGCGAGACGGGAGGCCGGTCGCCGTTGATGGTTACCATCAGCACTTTGCCGACAGCTGGTCAAGCGCCGCCATGCCATCACAGTTGTGCGACAAAGACCGAGGCAGGGCGGACCTCGGGATCTCCGGCTCGGAGATCCGCGTTGACCGGCGACATGATGGTGCGCTTGAGTACAGGGAGTACAGAGGAGGGATTTGGGGAATCGGAGTAGGAATCGAGATTCCAGAGGTGGGGGAGGGGCGGGAGACTGGGGATGAAAAGTTAGCATGAATTTCGAGCACGCGCCAATATGCTCTCGGTGCGCAAGCGCACGAAAACACCGGTGGCACCCACATGTCGGCCTAAGAGTCCTTATTCTTTCTTTTTTGGAGAGCCCGGCCTTTTTTTCAGGGTCTTTTGAGAGCCCGACCTGAGAGTCATAATTGACCTGTTTGGCATTGCGTTACTACTCAGCCCATATTCAACGACACCTCACTGGCCCAAACAAGTGTACATCATCGAAAAGGCAGTGAGCTCAAATTATATAACTCGAAAAAAGGAGATATACTCTGAACACTGGAGAATGGTGATGCCCTCATTTAGCCCACCAGTAGTTCGAGACAATAAATAGTTCGAAACAACGATATATACAACATTCAAACACTGACTAGTGACTACTACTAACATAAACAGCAAGACATGATAGTTCATAAGAAGTCTTGCTACACCACCAAAATGCACCCATCTGCAATGCTCAGACTCTCGTGATCCGCATTTAGAATGACATTCTAAATGAAGCAACTATTACAAAGAAAGAGTGACATAGACGAGGATGACCAAATGACAAGGAATATGCATAACAAAAGAAAGAACTACCCATCCAGAACCAACAGCAATGACAACAAAGTCATTCAAAGAGATGATCCAACACCATCATAATTTGCAGCCCCGCTTCAGCGACCAGTGATCCGGAGACACCATTACTCCACCCTTTTGATGCAACAGCCCAATTACCTATCAACCTGAAGGCTTGAACCACATCACTGCCTGTCGTAATTGAGACATCCAAGGATCAAAGTTAATCTGGATGCCTTTGTCATTCTCACCTTCTTTTGGCTGCAGGATGTATCGTTGACAATCAGGGGAGTTTGCTCCCGAACTCCTAGGGCTCGCCGTGTAGACACAGTTTTCCATAGCAAACAGAGCCTCTCTGCCATCAAGGTCCTTGCCAACGGTGATCTCCTGGTTAATCGGATAATTGAGTCCGAGAAACAGGGAGTGTGAACCAAGGCTGTTTACCCGCCTCCAACTAAAAAATCCTAAAGGCCCCAACAAGCTGGTATCCTTCTCATAGACGTAACACCCACTGTCCGGATACTCACGTATTACACGGTGCTTGTATACAGTGGGGTTTTTGCAATATAACTTTTCCGGCTCATGTGTCCGAATGATCATCGATCTTTTGCCGTAAATGCGATCGGGCGAGGAACCAGTTGTGCTTTCCTGTTTTTGGCAAAGGTGGTGTGATTACAAGGGGCAGTAACTGCAGGGACACTGCATCATATCGAAAAGGACATGCATTGTTAATGTAAGATCAGCATTGTTTAGAGTATGAGTAGGGTAATGCAAGAAACATCATTGATATGTCCCTGTTGGAACTAGGAGGAAAATATAGGGAAATGTATACTGGGTTCGAAAATATAGAAGTGCCATGCATGGTTATACTCATGTTATCTCGCAATCGATTCTTCACAGGTGAAACTACCATGTCATGCATGTTATGTAATCATGTTCATCCTCACAAACAAATTCTTCAAGGTAACTAACATACCATGCATTGTTACATACTCGTGTTCTGTGGGCAAATTTTTGTGAGGATATTATTCTAGCCATTGATTCTTTGAAGGGCGAATATAGGTATGTACACATGGTAAGCATTGCAGGATTTCACTATTTCCAAATATAGAGTTCTCCATATGCACATTTACTTCCCTAATGTACGGTTAGATGAAACCAACAGTGTGGTGCATGTTTCTACATCATGAAAATGAGGAAACTAACATGGCCATTGATACACACTCATATTTAGTAGTAGTATATAGATTACTGTAAAATAAGGATAATATCAATATATTCCTAACCGTTTGATTATTCAGGGTACAAATTGGCTGTAATGACATGGTCACAATCGCATGAATTACCTCATTCCAAATATAGCTGATTTATGGCGTCTCTAATATATTGCCATAGTTCTACTCAAATTCTGCTCAAACAGGGATATGACAATCATCACAAAAAGTTCAAACAGTGTCATGGTGTCATCATTAACATGAGATGGAAACAACTTACACGCGCCGTCCCAGCAATACGTGGTGCCATCTGCTTTGTCGATCGCGTAGATGATGCCACTGTGTTCAATAGCATCATAGAAGTGTGTATCAGCTTTGACGATGATCCACTGCGAGCTGAGTTGTCTCCATCTAAAGAAGGCACCAACAGTAAAGATAGGCGAGTCCGTGGTCGAACAAGGCAATTAGCTTGAAGTCTGCGTAATTCGCATGTCGTGTGGGCACTTGGCAGATTACAATGTTCTGCAAAACAAGGTCCGTCCAACTGACGTAGTAATCTAGATGACTTGGACCGCGATGGTAATACTCTATATAATCCAACGGAGGAAGGATAATCTCATGGGAGGTCCGGAAGTTCACGAGCACCAACTTTTTACCGTCTTCTCTGAAGGCAGCCATCCGATGGGAGTTCATGCCGACTCGGTACATATCTGCCAAGAAGTTTTGAGCGATGGTGATCGGATCGATGTCGAGGGAAATGATGTACGGCGACACACTACATACGTGCAAAGAAGTTTCAGCTAATGGAGATCGGATTGAAGTCGAGGGGCATCATGCACGCCTCCGTATCATGGTGAGCCAATCTCGCAAGACCAGATAGCAGCAAGTAGGGTGTCTTGAAAAGCTTAGGCCTCGCTTCGACGATGGCCGTGTGCATGTCCCTCGAGCATGCAGCCAGCGCAGGCGGTCAACATATCCATACACGAACAATAGAGGTCGAGGATGTCACTGGGGAGATTGCTCCAATCGCGGCTCATATGGATGCTGCACGGTTCGCGTTCGGCCATGGTGGAGTTTGGAAGGGGGCTTGATTTACAGGGGAGAAGGATGTCGGTGCTCGAGCGCCTAGCGAGGGAATAGTGGTACTGGGGGAGGCGAGTGAGGCGACGGTACACGGGGCACAAAGTGAGATGGAGACGAGACGAAGACGGAAAAGGAGATGGAGATGGAGTGGTGCTATGGGAGGAGAGGGAGATGAGGCGAGGCGCCAATGTGTCAGACAACAAGCGGTGACAGATCAAGACAAAGGCATTGTGGTGAGGCTGACGTTGGTAACCCGAACACGCCGCCTCGCCTGGACTAGTGTCAGGCGCAGGGTGTTGTCACTTCACTGTGAGGACCGGATGAATAGTATTTTGACCATCAAGTGTACCACAGTTGTACTACTACTACTACTACTACTACTACTACTACTACTACTACTACTAGTAGTAGTAGGAACATGAGTACTCCAGTATTGTATAGCGGAAATAGGTCTCCCGTGCTAGCATGCCTGTTCACTTCATCGTTCAGGTATCATTCATATTGCGAGCAGAACCAAATTCTCGTGCATGCCCAATCAATGCCCTGCCGCGATGCATGCAGTGGTCGTTCTAGTGCATCAAGGACGACATGCAGATCGTTCCACACTTGAGAAGAGGAAAAATGGAAAGGTAGAACGCGGCAGCGGAGGAAGAGAACGCTGGCTAACAAGGCTGGGAGCACTACTGGAATCTAGCACTTTGCCATCTGCCATGGCAGATGGCAAATGCATGTTCGGCGGATGGCAAAGGCTTTGCCATCAGCCCGATGGCATAACAAAGCAGTTCGTCTGAAACCCTGCCGGTAAAGGCTTCTTTGCCATCTCCGGGCCGATGGCAAGAGCTCAGGGTTTTGCCATCACCGGCAGATGGCAAAGCCTATTAACGGGTTAGCCCCGTTAGAAGGTTAACGACATACTTTGCCGTCACGCCGCCAGATGGCAAAGGTCGCAGTCTTTGCCATCTGCCAAAGACATGGCAAGGTTGCATGCTTTGTTGCGCCGCCAAATAGATGGCAAAGAGCTTTGCCATCTGTTGGCGGATGGCAAAGAGCCCAAATAGGCCAGCCCAAATTTTACGTGTAGATGACACGTGGCCTCTTTGCCATCTGCCAGCTGATGGCAAAGCTCTTTGCCATCTGCCAGCAGATGGCAAAGTGACTTTATTGCCCCATTTAATTTTGTTTTTTCTTATATCAATTCATTTTCACAGAAAATCAAACACAAATATATTTATATGACCAATATAGCATATTCAACACATATTATCAATAGTCATGAACACATATATATCCAACACATGTTAACAATAGTAGCAAGTTTCATCCGTACATACACGTAGTTTCATCAATATTACAGTTTCATCCATAGGTAGCAAGTTTCACAAGATAAAAACAAAACTAAATACAAGCACTCCATCAACCCAAGCTTAGTGATCTTAAGCAAATCTGTAAAATGGGAAAGAAGAAAGTTAGAAGAAGAAGATTATTATGATGCGGAAATATGCATGGATTGTCAACGTATATGAAAAGGACACTTGCACGCAAAACAACACATGCCCAATTCTGATTTGAATTCTAATAGGAGAAAAAAAAACAAAGCCAGCGCTACACAGAGGCAAACCTGCCACCTAAACCAATGTCACGTCCTTGTCCATAGCTAAAGAAAAGTACGAAAAGAAAGAGGAAAGAAGTCCGATCTGCATATGAAATCCCTAACAAGAAGTAATGCATTTGATTTAATTTTTTTTACGGTGGGCATTTGATTTAAATTATAATATTTTTTAGGAATATCAAGCTTTACTCCTTTTTTTTAATTTTGCGAGAATATCACACTTTATAGAACTCCAAATGGGGCCTGAATTTTGCGGTAAACGTAACTTGATAGAAATAATTAAAGGTGGAAGCGCAATGTAAGACCCAACTATTTTCACCTATATATACATTAGTTCTAGGAGGAAGGTGAGGTACATCTTTCATGTCCAGGATCCTAACTAAACTATTTTAACAGAATAAAGATACACCCTGCTTATTTTTAAGACATAATATAATGTAATGTACATTCTTTTGAACATAAACAAATCTAAGCAACTTTGGAACTAAAATAAAGGTCAAACACGGATCCGATTTCAAATGAAATTAGTATTTCATTTATTTTCTGTACCATGCACAATATGAAAACGGATAACCCATGTGAATGTAACATGCAGCAGATGTATCAAGATACGTTGGTTGCTTTGTCAACAAAACATAGAAAAATGTAATATATGTATCGACAAGATTGAGTTGGATGGGACTGTGGAAGAGAGTTGAGTTTTGGCAACTCAAATTTTATGTCTTTCTCATGTTAAGAACTATCTGAAGCCATCATGGAATGGTTACATCATACAGGAGTAAATATTCAAAGTAAGAAATAATATCAAATACGTGATAAGTCATATTAGTTTCACTTAATTACTAGATGAAAACTATATGCATGATTTAAAAAGAAATGCTTTGATGAGAACAGTGTAGAAGAGAGCTTCTAACAATGTTTAGATTTGAACTTTTAAATTATGTGAAAGTATTTCTTAAAGCATAACCTCAACATGTTACTCCTTTGGTTTCTAATTAGCTATAGACAATGAATCCTAGAAGCTATAGAGAAAATTTGTACACTTAAACATTTTTAAGAATGACTATCAACATTTTTAGCTTGATTACATCAAGGAATATTCCATTAATGGTTTGTTTTCAAAGTATTGTTTTCCAGGAAAAAAACATGTTCATATAAGAAACAATGGTCCAGGTAGAGTATTCAAGACAATCTCTATATTAGGAGAGATACATCTTTTGTAAAATCTAGCCGCGCAAATGCGCGGGTCACCCCGCTAGTTTATAAAAGAAATACAAAACAAAATATGCAAAAGCTGTACAATGGTTAAGTGCTCACATTTAAATGCTCAAGATGCAGAACGCTTATTTACAATAGTTTAGGTTTTTAAATTTGTCATCTTGAAGCATCACACTAGCAAATGACATGAAAGATCACAGGAAATAACACTGCCCCCTGATCAAGTATACTCTAAGCATCAAAAAAGTCAAACAAGCTCATTGTGCATTTTCTTTTTCAGCATGAGACACAATAAAATGTCTAGAAAATCTATTGAATGGCATCAGTCCCAAATTCTATCTGGTGTGCTAGTAAATCTGGACGATCGATGAACATCAAACATATCGGTGGCATGCATAGAAATCTGGAACTAAACTAAGAACTTCAATTAAAAGAGGAGAAGCAAAGGTTCAGAATTAGTTGCTCCCCTGCCGACGCAATGGTTGTCGAGGTTGAGGAGGTTGTGTCCATGGCCGCACCATCGACCTGAGCTGCAACCCAGCATCCACCGCAGACCCGTCTTTGCGCTCGAAGGAGACGACCGTTTATATGATCAACAAATTATATGACAACTCCAGAACTGATTCTTAAGTCATAAGGTAATGAAGTAACAGTGTAACACTGCTATCTCTGTTAGTAGGCATAGAACACATATGCCCAAACATATTGCTGCTACTCCTGCTTTTGCACTTAAGGTGAACAAATTGCACCAGTGATTCATAAACCCAAGCATAAATAATTATTTCATGCATGAGAGGATTTCTTAAGAATTAGTTCAAACTTAACCAAAAATAACTGAGCATTCAAACAAATTAAGCAATTAACTTGCAAGACAGCATACTATGCCTAGCAAGAAGTGAATTATCTAGTGGGAGTCTCACAAGTCAATAATATTGCTGCAAGATCTATTCCATCACTAGGAAGAAAGTCAATACATGGTCTAATTTTCGTGAGTTCTTGGTAAAAACTTAATAGAAGATACAGATTCTAAGGAAACATACTAATCGCTATCAATTTGAAAGCAATGAAGGGATACTGATTTCCATAGATCATGGGCGAGTACTGAACAACTGCATCGCGGCTGCTCCCTTCACCACCTCCTCGAGCTTCACGTTGTCCGGTGATCGAATCAACACAAAATCAGAAAGGAGAACCCCAATCAGCACCCAAGCGAGATCTCCGCACCCCCATAACCGCTCAAGACAGGGGAAACAGAGGAAAGCACAGCATCGACCAGCAGCACGGCGGCGCGGGGGAAGTAGCGGAAGATGTGGTCCCCGATGCGCTTGGCGACAGCGGGGAGGTCGGCGTCGTCGCGGCGCGCGTTGGTGTGGTAGTATCCGACGACGGCGAGGCCCTGCGCCCGGAAGTGGTCCTCGACGAGGGTGAGCGCGAGCTCGAGCATGGGGAGTAGCGGGAGGTGGTGCGGCTGGTGGGAGAGCGGCACGGCGTCGGCGACCGAGACGACGTCCGGGGAGGCGGCCGGGTCCGCCAGGCGGCCGACGAGGAGCCCGTTGACGGCTGCCGGGTGCTTGAGCGTGCAGCGCGCGTGCGCGAAGCTTCACGTATGCCGCCTGCGACGGCGGACGTGGCGGCGGCGAGCGTGCGCGAGCTCGAGAGGATGGATGGATGGCGGCGGCGAGCGTGCGCGAGCGTGGCGGCGGCGACGATGGAGTGGGATGGGATAGGGTTTGGGTGGTTGGGCTGCCCGGAGGGTGGGGGTTCTTTTCTTTCTTTCTCTTTTTTTTGTTTAGATAAATGGGATGGATGGATGGATGGATGGATGCCATGTCATCAATCCATGACACAAACATTTCAACCAATGAGAACAAAAATAACCCCACGGTTTTTTTACCTGGAAAAAAATAACCCCGTCTCTTTGCCATCTGCCAGCAGATGGCAAAGAATCTTTGCCGTCTGCTGGCAGATGGCAAAGAGGTGGGGCTGGTACGCCGTTACACTCTTAATGGCCACAAGATTTGCCAACCTCTTTGCCATCTGCTGGCAGATGGCAAAGATTATTTGCCATCCACTAGCAGATGGCAAAGAATTGGCTGTTGGCAACCATGTTCTTTGCCGTTTTGTCAGTTCTTTGCCATCTGTTTTTTATAAGCAGATGGCAAAGACGTTCTTTGCCATCAGCTGGCAGATGGCAAAGAGCTGGCTGATGGCAAATACTCTGTTTCCAGTAGTGGAGGAGATCGAGCAGGAAGTTAATGCTCCACGCCTAAAGGTTTTGGGAAAACCTGATTTTCATAAGGTGACTTACACTCACCTAAATGGAGGGAGTATTCCTTAACCAGAGAATGTTGTGTCTCCCACTCACGCGCTAAAAAAAAAACTACGACACATTTTTTTATCTGTTTGCATAGGTCCCACTTATCAGGAAGGATGGGTACGTACACGAACAGGTACGACTCCTCGGTCCACCCGCATAACCTTTTCGTTTAGTCTACCTAGCCGTCTAATCAACTGCCTGCACGCCACTTCTCCCATTTACTTCTCCATCGGGAACCGATTCGCCTCGGCTTCTTCACTTCCCCTTCTTCTTCATTTTCATCCAAACCCCACTGCGTCCACATTGTTTTAACCTCTTTAAATAATCATCTACTACTTCAGTTAGACTAGCCATCTAATCCAAATTCTCCAAACCATAGCCCTCCGTTCCAGCGGTTCCAAATGGCGAAAGAGATCGAGATGTAGGTTTTAGCATCCAACATGTCCTCGTCGAAGGCTCGATGCGCATAGTTGCCACCGTCACCGTCCACCCAAGGGTTGTTCGGCAATGGATCAACAATGTATCCAACTCCCTCAAAAAGGTAGAGACGAGGGTCATCGGTCTCGCCGCAGATTACACGGAGCTTGCCCCTGGGAAGATCCAGCGCGCCGCCGTCCTTCAGTTGTGCCTCGAAGATGATGTTTTGGTGTACCACATCATACACTCGCCCTCCATACTAGGTGAGCTGTGGCGGAGCTACGTACTGCATGCAGGGGCCATGGTCCCCCCATCATTGCTAAAACTATGAAGGAAAAAAATAGAGCCTGCTTAGATTAGAAAATTTAGAGCCTTTGCCCCCCCCCCCCAACATGCATAATTTGTGTTTGGCCCCCCTGAAGATCTTGTCTAGCTCCGCCACTGCAGGTGAGCTTCACGATTTCTTGTCTCGGGAGGACGTATACTTCTTTGGGGCAGCCATCGAAGGGGACAAATGTAAGTCGAGCCGTACAACCTTGATTTGAAAAGCATCGCTGACCTACAAACCAGAATCAAAATTCCTGTAGAAGATTGTGCTAAACAGACACCATCCCTATTCGACGTTGCAAATTTTGTGCTCGGTACAAATCTTCAGAAGGGTGACGAGATGGTGGCATTAAGGTCGTCTGGATGGGAGAATTATCCCTTGACGTACGAGCGGATAAAATATGCTGCCCTCGATGCCCGTGTGAGTTTCGAGATAGCTGCAAGGTCCAAAGAGCTTGTTGCGAAGCCGTCTCCCACAGAGAATGAGAAGAAGAAGAAGAAGAAGAAGAAGAAGAAGAAGAAGAAGAAAACACTGCACCAGCAGGAGGGCATTATGGACGGATGAACTATTTCCTCTCTTGTAAAAAAAATTATTCCCTCTCGATGTATATTGATATAGATGGACTATTTCGATGGTGTGCATGTCTTTGGAATAGAGTAGTAGCATGGGTCCGCTTGACTATAAGGAACTATTTATCCGCATATATAGCTTTCTCTACTACTCCTTCCAGTGATCGGTATGCAGTGCATGTGTCCGTAGACATGACAGCTTGTCCATGGAAGTTCAACTACGGCGACCATCACGTTTCATCTCGCGAGTCCCACGATGCCTCTCCAACCCACGGTACCACGCCCCTGACGTGCGCCTCACCCCTCTCGGCCGCACCGCACCTCTGCCTTTGTGTGCATGACATGTGGGCCACCTAAAATGCGGCGAGCATCAAGTTTCTACCACAGCCACCCGCGATTCCCACGACGCTGCTCGAACCCATGAAACCACACGTCCCCCGACCTGCGGCTCACCCCTCTTGGCCCCACTGCCCCTCTGCCTTCGGGAGCATTACATGTGGACCAACACCCATCGGGTCCACATATTATTGACTCAAAGGTAGGTGTAGTAAAGCTGAAGCTCGATCCGACGGCCCCGAGAGGAAATGTAACTCCTGCGCCAGGGCTTGTGGTGCTCCCGCAGCACGAACTCGTGCCAAACTCGAGATTTGTTTCTTTACTATACATGGACACAACGATTTAATGGACATTGTAATCTCAACATGTGATGGGGAGCTCTAAATTTGAATATGAAACTTATAAAACGAAAAGATTCAAAACAAATAAACTGGGAGAGAGGGAGTATATCGTAGGATGTGTCCCATACATAATAAGTCCCCTGGTTTGTCACCTGAAGATGCGGTTAGAAAGGAGCACAGTGTCTTCCTACTCGTACATCAACAAATCGGCCACAGACAGCATGGCCCGCCTTTGACCGCCATGTGCAAGGTTCGTGCTATCTTATTCAATCTCACCGTGGTTCCATCTTACCAATTCATGCGGTGGCCCGTTGCATGGCTGATCCCAATGTTGGACAAAGGTTCTCTGAGAACGGTGTCACCGTTGTAAATGTTGTGCAAATTGATGTTGGTACCCTCCGTCATATGCAAGCCAATCTCCACTCAAGACCGAGCCTAGCCTGTGAAACAGTGGGTAGGGGGAGAATTAGGAAATGGACACAGAAGTAGTCTTTAGAATGCATTTACTACGTGATCAAACTCATCTTACCTGCTCATCAGAGGAAATCTGAGTGCCCCTCAACGTTGGCATCTCAAGGGGCGTCAACTTGCAACTACGGCCACGCCACGCTGGAGAGACCCCCAAGGAAACATCCTTGTGCGTTCCATGGAACATCAAGATGCATTTGTATGAGTAGTTTATCTTGTGAGAGAAAAGGATGAACGAGGGAAGGCCTCTAGAGATAGAGATGGACACTACTAGTACCAATGTGCTGGCCCGTGCGTTGCAATGGATCCAAACTAGTAGAATAATACTTGTTCATGTGCTTGAAATATAAACACTTTAGTTTTGATATACATGTGTCGCCAGATTACCATACTTATCCATGGAAGTTGAACCACGGCGACCATCACATTTCTTGTTTCTACCACTGCCACACCCACACGCGATTCCCACGACGCTGCTCCAACGCATGGCACGACGACCCCCGACGTGGACATGGATCCTCTGACGTGGCTATCACTGCCTTGCCCTGCCTTTCCTTTGCTGACAGGTGGGACCCACGCTTATGGGTCACACATGTCAGTGACAGAATGGTAGGATTGTTCGTGCCCTCATCCCTCTCGCCCCACCGCTCATCTCGCCTGTGTGCATGACATGCGGGCCACCGAATCATGGCGACCATCAACTTTCTACCACAGACACACCCGATTGGACGCGGTTTGCCTGCTCCGCTGCTTGCTCCGATCCGTACTCCCGCCCCATCGAATTTTCATCCAGCGGCTGTGACACATTTCGTTCCGGGCATCAATCCTCAGCTGGAGTACTTATGTACTACATGTAGTACCCGCCGGTGTGGCCATTTACGCCTCGTAACACCCCGACGCCCAGCTGTGGCACCCTGACCATGGCCACGCCACCACCGGCCGGTTCATCTCGAACGAGTGAGTCGCGAACCACGCCTCTACCATGAGAATGACATGTGGGCCAGCCGCATTTAAGGTCCGCGTGTCATTGACTCATAGGCTGGCCACTAAGCCACTGAAGTTCGGTCCCTGGGCCCCGAGAGGGAAATGTAACTCCTGCGGCAGGCCTTGTGGTGCTCCCACAGTACGAGCTCGTGCCAAAACTGGAATTTGTTTCTTACTACTACGAACTAGTACTAGTAAGGTACACGTGCATTGCACGCATGAGATTCTGGTGGTTTGTGCATTATGCTTCTACATGTGGAGTTTTCTGGATTCTAACATGTGGCAAAATCTGGTGGAATGTAAAGTTAGGCAAGTTTGATTAACTTAGGTGAGTGTTTGGTTCAAGACACACCTTAGGCAAGCCACACTAAGGTCCCACATGACATACACACAAAAAATGTGGCAAGATTCCCTTAGGCTTGCCAACTTGTGGCTCTCATTTTGAAGAACTAATAACTTTGCCTAAGCTTAGTTGTGGCAAAGTTAGTCATGAATTAAGTTCAACCATGGAGTCTTCTAGATTATACATGTGGCGTAATCTGGTGGATGATATCCAGCGGCCGATGGTGCTCGGATTTGCCATCTTTGTACCATCGGATTGGCTTCATCCAACGACCAACTTTCAAAGTTTTTCACACACTATATAGGGGGTATAGATATAGATGTGCCGGTCCGTTGCAATGGATCCAAAGTATATCTATTTAGTGGAGTGCACTCTAAACACATTATCTATTTATTTTTCTCTAACCGTCCTTAGCCATGCAACCAAGCCACATAAGCTTCATGGGTGCCCCCCCACATCATATTATTCATACTACGTTGATTGAAAAAAAGATAAATCACCCAAAACAAGATCTTCCCGTTTTTGTTCCTACGATGTTGTGTCGTGCACGTATCTACTAGTTGTATAGTGGTAGTACTAGTAATATAGTATTAGGAGTACAAACTTGGTACTAGTAGGAGTAGTACTAGTACGGAATCGTCCTACTCTATCAACGAGCCCCGGCCGACACAAAATTTATTGGCTTCCGTGCTACAGCTAGATCTTCCCCTTGTTTCTGTTTTCTAACCAGGCGGCGGGTGTTGTGTCGGTTTGCTCAACGGCGGTACCACATGAAAGTGAAAATGCTAGGCAACACGCCTTCCCTAAGCTATGTGTCGTGCCGGACGGGCCGTGTTGTACTCCCGATTCCCGAGCGTGTGGGGGTGCGACGCGAACGCGACAGGCCTTTTCCTTTTACTAGCAATGTGCCGGTGCGTTGCGACGGATCCAAAGTAGTAGAATAGTAGTATTTGTTCACAAACCTGAAAGAAATCACTATTGTTTTGATATACTCCTAATATATTACTCCCTCCGTACCTAAATATTTGTCTATTTTGAGATTTCAAATGGACTATCACATACGGATTATATAGACATATTCTAGTGTTTCTAGCAAGATGCCCGCGTGCACAAAGTTGATGGAAAAGGTAAGCACAACTTATAAATTGACGGATGGAGTACTAGTTACAGTGATGCATATAATTAAGCAAAGGGATCGCACATGTCGGTATTGACTGGAACGAGAATGCAACAGCACAATAAGAATTAAGGCCACGATGATGCAATCGCAGTGGTGGTTACAAAAGGCAAGAAGAAAGATGGATCGAGTTGTGATCAGATCGAGTTGTCACCCTTCTGCTGTCATTGTTGGGGGGTGGAGGGAGAGAAAGACGTATCGAGAGTGTGCGCGGTAGGCACAGAGGCACAACTAGCGTGTGTGTGTGTGTGTGTGTTTGAAAGAGGAGTAGATAGATTATTATCAAGATCGATGTGCCACCCTACTCCTTCGGTGTCGGGTAGTGTGTGTGTGTGTGTGTGTGTGTGTGTGTGTGTGTGTTTGAGAGAGAATCCAGTCGATAGATTAGTATCAAGATCGAGGTGTCACCCTACTCCTTCGGTGCCGGGTAGTGTGTGTGTGTATGTTTGAGAGAGAAGCCAGTCGATAGATTAGTATCAAGATCGAGGTGCCACCCTACTCCTTCGGTGTTGGGAAGTGTGGGTGTGTGTGTGTGGGGGGGGGGGCAGTGACACTCACATATCTCTACTCTTATAAAAAAACAGAGTTGGTGATGATGGTGTTCCTGCCATCCTGCAATATAGGCCATCCGATTTGTATCCGACAGACAGAAATGAAAATATGGCAATTTTGCAAAAAGATACCCACACCCCTCTCCGCATTTGCAAATAAGGCATTCCCTAGTTCATCCTTTTCTCCCACAAGATAAACTTCTCATACAAATGCATCTTGATGTTCCGTGCAACGCATGGGCATCTTGCTAGTAGGGAGAAGGAGTTTGTGTGACACATATCTAGCTATATTAAGGGATAGGTAGATAACATATGTGTGAGAGACATTATTATACTTTGAGACATTAGTGGCTGTGGGTGGGCGGAATTAAAGGGGGGGCGTGTTAGACATAGAGAGCGTGTGTGTTTCTGTGTGAGAGACTTGTAGGACGGGGTAGAAAGACGAATTTAACCCCGACGCAGGGAGAGAAATACACGAAGTGCGCGTGTGTGATTCCGATGCCCACAGGGAAATGAGATATGTATGCGTGTCAGAGAGATTGCACAATTCATTCACGTATCACTATCTAGCGATCGTGGATGTGCATCGCTTGAACATAAGTCGATATCTACTTCAGACAGGCCAAAGGTACAATATCGATTCAACGCTATAAAGATTGGACACTCATATATCACATTTTTTCTATTTAAATAAACCTTTTCAGTTGTGCATGCCAAAGTTACGGTGATGTTTCTTCAAACAACCAATGTAGCTATCATGTACATGCACCATTGATACTCTTGCATTCAAATTCATTAGTCTTGGATGATTTAAGTTTCTATTTTGAAGTAATATATGTAATATTCATATATGAATTCAACGGCACGCAATTTATGAAATGGAGGCTATGTAATCATATGAGGTAACACTTTTAAGTAGCTAACTACAATATCCATTTCTTTTTGTGCACCTCTACACTAACACGTCAATGCATTATGTTTAAAGTAGATAACCAATGGCACTAAATTATCTATTTACACGAGAAATACATAGGCTGAGCGTTTGATCCCTTTTTTTGTGAACGCGCCACTACACCCGTACGATTGGCCGCGCCCGTGTGAGCGTCCAAGTTATTGGCGCATCGTCCCGAGTTATTGTCTTTTCTCTGGGGTGGACTTCACACCAGTTATTAAGTGTTGACGCGTGCCCCGTGTACACAGTCTAGCATGACCTTCCCGCTAGCACGGTCCAAAATTAGTTGAAACTGGATACGAACGATCCCGCGGGTGACAAAATCTCCCGCCTCCTTCTAAAATTTCCGCCACCTTAGTCTTTAGCATGCGAAATCCCCCTGGTGTCCTTGGTGCGCGGAGAGCGACAGGTACAATACCGCCCTCATCTACATGATAGGGTGGGGCTGCTTTGGTAACTTCCGGTTCCCCCACTACACGGCACCCCATTTCCTCTCCTCCTCCATAAAACGACTAACTCCACGACCAGAGCATCTTACATCACGCCGTCCGTACTTCATCGCCTTTCTCCCTCCCTCTCAAAACCCTAGATCGCTCATCCACCGCGTATCATAGCCCATTCACTTTGCCAGTGGCGTCCACCTCACGGATTCGCCTTCTGCCGCATCTACCCCTCCCACCTCCCTAGAAACAAGTAGACTGCTCATCCACCACTGTACCACAACCCATTTAGTGCCGGCCTTGTCCACGGCGCGGATCTGCTTCACGGTACTCCCGTCAACCGCCCGTGCATCTGCAGCTGCTCATTCAGATTTCCCCACCGAGACGCCGTCCACACCCACCGACGCCCCATCGGCGACCTCTGATCCTCTTCGCCGACACCTTCCTCAACCCTACGGAGCCGCCACGACACCTTCCTCAACCCTATCGTGGCAACCGCCGACACCATCGCTAACCCCACCGGAGTAGCTTCGCCTATACCATTTTCAACCCTACCGGGGCCGCTTTGCGAACTCACAAGTCCACGGCCTCAGATCCGCTTCCTCACACCCTCATCCAACCTACCGGAGCAGCTTCTGACGCCTCGTCCATGGTCGCAGATCCGCATCGTCGACACCACCCTTAACCCAACCACCGGAGCAGCTTCTGACGCCCCGTCCACGGCAGCAGATCTGCATCGTCGACACCATCCTTAACCCAACCACCGGAGCAGCTTCTGACGCCCCGTCCACGGCCGCAGATCCGCGTGGTCGACACCATCCTTAACCCAACCACTGGAGCAGCTTCACCTACGCCCTCGTCCATGACCATAGATCCACTTCGCCCACACCATAGTCCACCCTACCGGAGCCGCTCCACAAACACCCTACTCGACGGTTCTAGATCTCCTTACCGGACCCCGACAGCCAGCGCAGCGTCATCACCCTCGACGTTTCTAACCTGATTCCCACCGTCTTGAGAGATGCCAAGCACCCGCCACGACCTAGGTACTTGTCACCTTTAATCCCGTCCAGCATCACCTGCTCGATGTACTTCAAATATACTAACCAATCGTTGTTACCTGTTATGCAGCTGGCAAAACCTACAAGGACGATGTTTCTTCTGGAGCTAACAGCTTGGCCAACCAAGATCCTGGACTGAGGCATTGCTATGATCTTGTAAGCGCGTCTCTCTCTCTTGTATTGTTCGTACTGCCCGGCGTGCTTTGCTAGGATTTTCGACCAGTAATCCTTTTGTGCAGACAATGATTTCTACTACTGGCTGCTAAATTACTAAATTAGATATGTAGATGTCATACATGATACTACCTCGTACCTCCGTTCCTAAATATAAGTCTTTCTAGAGATTCCACTAAAGGCTACATACGGAGCAAAATGAGTGAATCTACACTCGAAAATGCATCTATATACATCTGTATGTGGTCCATATTGGAATCTCTACAAAGACATATATTTGGGAACAGGGCAAGACATTACACAAAATCGTATGTGGCATGTAGGAATTCCAGTGCACTACATTAGGCTCCCTTAGAGTGCCTGCTAGTCCAGCATACACAGTCATGGCTAGTTTATGGTACGCACACAATCGTTAATTGGTGGTTTAAATATGCGCAAGGGATATGCCATGTAGTATCATGTAGAGATGTCTGAAATTAGCCGTGTCAACTTGTAGATAGGGTTACACAATGAAAAAGTACAAGATGTATGTGGTAATTTCATGGAACATCGCAAAAAGGAGAGGCAGCGGTGAGCCTATACAGTGTGCTATGGTACGTCACTCCTCCATTGCAATCATCGTGACATGTTATTTGTATGCCAGTTCTATTAGCCAAGTTTCTTAGGGACAGTTATTACGAGTTATCCTAAGAAAATAAGCACTTGTGAATATATGCTCCATGTAATAAGCCAACCAGTTCTTTTCATTGCGTTTTCAGCTTATCTTTGGTATGATCAGTGGAAAGTCTAGATTGCATTATATATTTTTCATTTTGCTACCCATATGGAAATTAATTTGATTTGCAAACATCACAAACTGAACCCAGTGCAGTAATTAATATGATAGGAAAACAGACCATTCACTATTTGCTCAAAATGCAAATACAAAGATACCATCTACTTGGCACAATCTACTTTGGTCAATGTTTTCCATAGGGATCCCATTGCCTAATTTAAACGAAGAACGCATGACCCACATTTAAATGAAGAACAATTATTTATTGAAATTCGGTGGTCCAAGTGGCTGGTTATTATCATATAGCAGCACCACCTGAAAGCATCATATAGCAGCAGCAACAGCTCATAGCAACTCATCATACAGAAGCAACAGTCTGCAATTCATCATATACCAGCAGCAGCTCATAGCAATTCATCATATAGCAGCAGCAAGAACAACTCATAGCAATTCATCATATAGCAGCAGCAGGAGCAGCTCATAGCAATTCATCATATAGCAGCAGCAGGAGCAGCTTGTAGCAACTCATCATATAACAGCAGCAGCTCATAGCAATTCATCATAGAGCAGCAAAGACAGCTCATAGCAACTCATCATACAGCAGCAACAACTCATAGCAATTCATCATATAGCAGCAGCGAGGAGCAGCTCATAGCAATGCATCATATAGCAAAGAAGCAGCAGCTAATAGCAATTCATCGTATAGTGGACCAGAATGAAAATTTGCAAAAAATCAAAGGAGATCCTCACCTTGTTGGATGAGCTCATCCTTCAACAACACCTCAAGGCCATGGCCTGGGAGGAGGGGAGGGGGAATAAGTTTCCTTCTACCGCAGTGTGGCATCAGCCGTAGTTGTGCAGCGCCCACAGGAGTAGTGCGTTGGACGAACCACAGTGGAGCAGCTGCTGGAGTCCATGAGAATGAGGGGCGGCGCCAGAGGGAGGAGCAGCCAGGGAGATTTTCCCCTACCCACCGGCCATGTAGCCTAGCTGGACATAGCATCATCGAGGACCCGGGCGAGATGGGACCCGGTGGTGACGGCTCATTTGGAGGAACCCTAGTCTTTGCAGTGCGGGGATCGAGGTAGAGGGAAAGGGAGAGGAGATGCAAGAGGGCAGGCGATGAATGCTTGCGTGTTTGTTTTTACTTGAGGGTCGAGGTGTGACACGGGCGTCGATGAGTTGCATTTTGAGTGTAATATTAGGCAGACAACAGAGTCATTTCACTATTCCCCTTCCCTTCAATTTTTAGTGAGGTTCTACCCGAAACACCCCCCTCCAAAGCGAAATTAGTTAAGCCCAAGCCCCTAACTCAAAAATGACTTGTTTTACATCTTTTATGGCTTATTTTGACAATATGCCCTGAAAAGGCGGAATCGAACTGGCCCTTAACCTGCAATTCAATTGTGCGTGCAATGATGAATCATTCATGCCTGCTATCTGTACATTTAGGCATCATCATACATGGCATAACCTAATACATGTGCATTCCATTGTAGAATCTGGAATATGCACTGTTTATGTTAGTTCATACGCTGCACATGATGTTTAAATGCCGCTTAAATCTGGTCAGTCAAGTGATGGTCTTTAAGCCTCCTTCTTTGCTTCTTTTCTTGATATGTAAGATTTGCTCACACATCTGTTCAATTGCTTGTTTGCATCAGCCATCCATACTAGGACTGTTTGCTTTGATTACTTGCTGTTCTTGACCTAACACTCTAATAGAGCTTGTCAACGATTTAAACCTGGGGATCCAGTTTGAAGGATGCCTAGTTTTTACATAGTGCAGCCATAGTAAATGCTCATTTCATTGTGTGCAAGTGCAAGAGATGCGGCATGTTTCATTATGTGGTGTTGTTTTTTTATAATCTCATCCTTTTGTGTTCACAGACTGGAAAGTATGCATATTTATCTTCCAAGGAGACGAGTAACTAGTTTGTGTCACCTTGCAGAGGGGGTGCAATGAAGATAAGATTGAGGATTTCCAAGTACAAGATGTTAGTAAGGAGCCTTGTAAGGGAAGTAGGAGCTGTGCTGAGCCTCTTCAACCTGCTAAGGTAAGTCAATGTATGCAACTCAACAATTCAATTCCTTGTTTGTTTCAGGCATAGTTAATTTTGTCTTTTCAATTGCTTTATTTGTCCTCAGTTAATGAGATGCCCAAATAATCATGCCTGATGTTCGGTACTTGTATCACTATTAGTTGACATAATTAAAGGCCTTACCATTTAATTACTCTCCCGAAGTGTGCCTGAAGCTTTGAAGTCTATTAACCAACTATTATTGCATGAGGCTCACAATCTAGTTTATACTACGCTAATGATTGCATACTTTTGCCTGATGTAGTATGTTTATATGAAACGCTCTGCTGTTCATTATGCTCCCTAAGACTTTAATTGAGGTACAGAATGGCCAACTGCTTGCTTACTTATACGCAACATGCTGTCTAAATTTGTAACTTGTCTGTGTTTTCGATTGGGCCCCAACATCATGCTCCTCTGGTGAGCTAAGAGGGATTTCTGTATGCAGGCTGCACAGATTATCTTTTTTATAATTTTTAAAATATCACCTGCTTATGCTTCATGAAGTGTAACATTTTTTTGTGAAAGTGACGTGTAACATTATTGTTAGTCCTGTTTTGCCATGTAGTACAAAATAGTGTCTTGTTCGCTTCACTGTTGTAACTATATTTTTGCCCTAGTCATGTGTACTTACAGAAACATTTCAGGATGAAGTGACATCAACACAAATATCTGCGAGCAATGCGGCATGGCCGTTACCGAATGATTATGGATTGGAATTGGAATGTGCTGATGTTCTCGAGCATCAACTAGAGGTGGCAAGACAACGTGTACATGATTGTCAATGTATAATGAATAAGTTGAGACTGGACATGCAGGTACTAGATGCAGGAGTCAGAAAAATGTAACAAGACACCGAGGTAACCATGAAGGAATTGGAGATTTTGCAGACTGAAATTTGTGCTATCTGAATCCGGCCAATCCTATTTTCTGAAGAGATTATAGTTCAAATGGAGTTAAGTTGATGCGCGTCCATGATGTATGAGCTGTATTTGCCCAGTGTATGTAATTTGCTGTTTGTGTATGCTTTATTATCACCTGTGCCGAACCATAATGCCCATTGGGTATAATCGGCTGTAATTTCTTTATTGTATAGTGTAGGATTATTCTACCTTTCTATGCCTTGATCTCTTTGTTGTATAGTGTATGCTTTTTAGAGGTGATAGTATTGAGTAGGATAATTGTAACATCCCAAAATTCTAAATTTTGGAATGTTATAAACACATAGATAGTTTTGGTTGATTGTTTGATTGATTGACTGAAAGTGAGTGAATTTGAAACTTTTTGAAAGTTGAATGAGAGGGAATAAAAGGACTTTCCCAAACTTTCATTTTTGCTTTTATGATCTTCGGGAATTCAAATTCTTTTCATCACAAAACCCTGGAGAGAAGATGACATGACTTCTTCCATTTATTTAAATGACAAGGGGTGTTGAAAATATTTGAATTTCATTTGGAAAATATTTCCAATTCTGAAACTTTATGCAACTCAATGATTTTCTCGAGAAAAGATAAAATGACTTCTTCAAATTAAATGAAATATGAGTTAGGAGTTTTAAAAGAATTAAATTCAAAGTTCTTTTGAATTTATTTCCAATTTGGAGTTATTTGAGTTTTATTCAAATTATTTTTCTCCAAAAACAAAATATATGGAAAATAGGATAACATGATTCCCTACATCAGAAAATTGGAGAGAAATTAATTTGAAGTCATTTTGGTATTTTAAAAATGATTTTTATTGGATTTTATTGGAGCGGTAGCACTGTGTGAATTATTAAAATTTGTGTGTATTTTATTTGAAGCTAAAATAGTGTTCATGTTCTAGAAAATCTTTTTCTGAAAATTTTGATATATTATATGCCTATATAAAATTTTTATTTATTTTTGTTTTGTTGTCTCTGTCAAAAAAAAAATTCGCTGCGCCCCGCCGGGCCAAGGGCCAAGGCCCAAGGCCAATGCCCACGCGCACGCAGGGAGCCAGGAGGGAGCCGCTCCTTTCCTTTTCCTTTTCCTTTCCTAGTAGGACTCTTTTCCTACTTTCGTTTATTCCGATTTGTTTCTAGATCTTTTCCCTTTTGTTTCCTAATCCTAGTCTATTTCTTGTCCCCAACCCCAAGCAAAGCCCTCCCTTCCCCAATATAAATACCCAAGCACCCCCTCCCCTCCAACACATCAAACCAACACCTCTCCTCTCCTCTCCAAGAAGCAGAAGGCAGACCACCGCCGCCACTGTGTGCCGCCGCCGCCTCGACCTCTCCCCGAGGTTTATATGATCTCCTCTCCACCGTCCCGTGATCTCTTTTCCTGTAGGATCAACCGCAACATCGGACCCGTTCTTCTTCCCCAACTCCGACGACTACTCCGGTGAGATCCACGAAATCCCGTAATTCATTTTTTTCAGAAAATAGCAATCTTAGAAAATTCATATCTTTTAGAGTTTTTAGTATTTTTGAGTGATTCCAATTGCTATGTGTTACAAATTTGCTTAAGTTTCTGGTAGTGTCTCTGGATTTCAAATTTGAGTAGTTTAAATTTGAATTTGATAAATTTTGTTCAGATTAGTATTTTGGCCATAACTTGAGTTTAAAAATAGATTTTTAATTAATTCTTTTTGCTCCTGGTTACTTGTGATATTGTTTAGCTGTAGGATTTAGTTTGGTAATTTTGGAGTATTTTACATTAGATTTTTAGTAAAAACAGTACTGTTTTGCTTATATAGTTGTTTTAGTTATGCAATTATTGTTTTTAATTATTTTTAGTTCATTCCTTTTGTAGATTTTCACTTGTTGTTATATGTTTATGTTTAGCTACAGTAGATAAATTTTTGTAGTTATTTATTAGTGTTTAGCTACTGTTTTTGTAATTGCTTGTTTAGTTCATAGTGATAGTGGATAAAAATAGTTTTATTAGTTTTAAAAGTAATTCTTTTTCCACTTAAAGTTATATTGTTTTTGTTTCTGTTATTTGTGAACACAATAGTGGTTATATTTATTTAGTATAGTTTATTAATGTATTAATAAATGATGTGCTGTTATAGTTGTCTTAGTGTTTTTGCTAGTTGCTATATTTGTTCTAGTATTAACTAGATGGTTATAGTAGTTTTATATTAGTTCTTTTTGTTAGTTATTAAGTTAGTAATTTATTTTCTGTTATTTTATTAGATATATATTTTCTTTGCTGTAGAAAAAAATATTAGAGTAATTTAGTGATGATATGTTAAGATTTGTATGAGTTGGTCACCACTAGTTTTTCCTTGAATTTTTCTTTCGAAGTTTTTCCTTTGGTTTTCGACATGGTTTTCTTTGTTGCTTTTATTTTGATTGAGTATTGTTATGATTGATAGAATTTATTGCTAGGATGATTGCTTATATGATTGTCTGTTTAATATAGATTTTCAAAGGAGTGACGAATAGTTCTACCAAGTCTTTATTCTGAGAGCGTTATTATCTTCATCAAGTAATACCAGGCAAGTTCACTTTGACCATGCTTTCATACCTATGTTTTTATTGCATCTAGTGTCATCTTCGCAACAAACCCTCTAGTAGTGATATTGAATTCTTGTAGTTGAGTAGTATGCATGAGATAGGAACCCATCACCCTGTTACCAAGCCCGGGACGATATTCTATTTTAATGCTACGCTATAGTAGACGGGGTTTGGTATGAGTGCACGGGAGTGGTGTGAAGAAGGAGGACTCTACGTCAATGACGACAACTCCATGATGGCATCTGCAAGGACTGCATCTTCAAGGCCTCAAGACTTCAAGACTCGAGACAAGAATTCAATACACACTCTTGGGTGAAGGATGGTTGTGGGCACCTGGAGAAACCAGTGGGTGGCCGGGATGCATGGAGAAGCGCCATGACATCTTGCGGAAAGCTTCACCCAGACTCAAAGAGACGGAAGAATACTTCATGCCCGGAAGCTTACCTATGCAACCGCAAGTCACTATGGGCTCTGGCTTGGTTGGCCTTAGTGGGGAATCTGGCTGGGACGGTGCTAGCAGATGTAGAACTACGGTAGGATTGGATGAGCACCGGACAGTGGTCAGAGGAACTCTTCGGAAGACCATGTTTCGGTCATCTTGTTCTCAAACACCACGAAGTGCGAGAACGTAAACAGAGGGATCGAATCTTGCGGGTAAAGTGTACAAACCTCTGCAGAGGGTTTAAACCTAATCGATTAGCCGTGTCCCCGGTTACGGACAATTTGAGCCTCTGGACTTGGATCTATCTCGGAACTCTCAACACCGGATTGATAACTTAATTGTGGGCAACATATGATGATTTTGGGCTATGAGACATCGGTTGGCGGAACCATGTCATGATAGAAAACTCCATAGTACAGACTTCATTTATTCCTTTGATGTAGGGAAAATAAAACCAGCTTTTACGCAAACAAAACTCGCATACGAGCCACAAAAGCCATATTGCATATAGTATAGTTTTACCATCTGTTTTCTCATGTTGTGATCTTGCCGGTACATTCAATGTATCTTGACCTACACGGCTGCAACGTATCATGTTGCGTATACTTTCTTTCGACGAGTAAGAGTACGGCAGGTTACGGTCTACACTCAACCTGCCGATGGCGTTGATGGGACTCCACACCCGACTATTTGTTTCTTTGTGACTTATGAGGTATATATCAGTTTTACGTTAATTATACATGTGATTGCACTTTGATATATACATTGATGTACTGTGTGTGCCGGATACTGATCCGAGGATGGCACAAAGAACACGGAAGGATTGACCGTCTGAGGTCGGGTTACTCTGAATATGGTATCAGAGCACATGTTGACTGTAGGACGTGACCCTAGAAATCAGAAAGCCATTAGGATAGGAAATCTCTAAAATTTTACTTTAAAAAAAAAGACCCCTACTTCTCATCTTTTCCGATTTTATCTAATAGTCCCTCTTACCACAAATAGTTAGAACATACCATATCCCCTTTTGACCACTCGGAGGATCAATCAAGCCACTCCATGAAGGACTAGATATCGGACAACCGATAACCACTTCGTGAGTAAAGAGAATTGCATCATTTGAAGACTCAAGACTTGAAGAATTTGAAGAATCAAGAATTATTTGACCTTTAGAAGACCAAACCCAGTTATACAGCTTCGTTAGATGCGATGATTTGTGAGCTGTCATTTGTTTGATGTTTTCCGACAGCCACAAAGTAAAACCCGTTTCTTCAAAAACTATTGTTTGTATTGTGTGTATCCTCCCCACCTCTCTCATATCTCATCCCAAAACTTTTGGACCCATTAGATGATGAATGAAGTTGGACCGGTATTCTCTGGACCGAAAACCCAGTAGGAGGCAGAGCTATGGATTCAGAACATGGAGAATCACTTCGGGAGCAATTTGGTTTCAAGGAAGAATGAAGTATCTTACGCTCTTCAGTACTTTGAAGGAAGTGCTACAACATGGTGGCAGATGCATCAAGCTATACAAGGATGGAATGGAGAAGACTTGGGAGGAATTCAAGAAGACCCTGTTGAGATCACGTCTCATCCGGAAGCACTATGATAACCCGAAGAAGAAACCTTGTGCCTGCAAGATTTGCGGAGAAATAGGACACACCCAGGAGGAACACAAGGATGGATGCCCTCATTGTGAGGAGAAACACCCAGTGAGGAATGCCCAACTAATCGTGTGACTTGTTTCTTGTGTGAAGGAACCACCCACTACCCGACTCAAGGTCACATTTACCCCATGGTGCAACAAACTATTCAGGAGCAGGAAGAAGGAATGAAAGAAGCCCTCCCGAGAAGTTATGAAAGAACCTGTGATGAAGGAATGTGTTGAAGACCACGATGGAGAAGGCCTCAACAGATTTTACTCCAATGCCTGCTATTCATGTGGAGAAGAAGGATATTTTTCACAAGATTGCACCAAGGAAAGAAAAGAGTATCTGGGATACTTCCGACGGAAGCAATAGAGTTTGATCCACAGGGAATAAAAGGTTTGATCGTAACGAAGAAACCCCGGAAGAGAAAACAAAGAAACCCTCGTAACAACCCAATTTCTGCAAAGAGGGACAAGAGTCATATTACCTGTTTTGAATGTAAGGACGTCGGGCATTATGCCAATCATTGTCTCGAAAGGAAGCAAGGAACTCAAGGAGCAGGCACCATCTCCAAGAAGCCCAAAGACTTATCGAAAGTTATTTGTTTTCATTGCAAGGAAGCAGGACATTATGCTACTAAATGTCCCGACAAGATGAAAGCTGGAGTTGAGTAGTTGGAATTTTGATATTGGAAACAAGAGTGTAGAAGCAATTTTTTTCATAAGTTCGATGAGTTGAGTTATGTAATGAGTGCTTTCGAGATTGTATGGAATTCATGAAATCAATAAAGTTAAGGTGACATGTTTTCATATGTTTAATTGTATGAGTTGTTACTCTATGAACACGGATTTTGACCATTTTCGAGGATATGAGAAATATGGTCTATGGATGGATTTGTGAATTTCATTTTAAGGGTGATAGTACCCTATGAAGAACACTAGACCAATGGAAATGGAAATGTGTCCCACAGGTTGGAGTTTGGAAAAATGAGTTGGAGTTTTATCTTTGATATGATGGTATGAAGAAATGAAATGTTATTGGATTTAAAGTGGTGTAATGTTGGAATATGGAACAATTGTAGCCCCAATGGTGAGTAAAGCTATGCAAGTATTGAAGTGGGCCCACAACCCACATGCCAGGAATTAATAAGGATGAAGTACTCCTGCAAGAAGAAATTATGGAAGAAGATGTGATTTGATGAGCAGCCGTTCCTTAGGAGGCTACGAAACCCAGAGAGTTGTGAAGTAATGATATATGTTTCATTCAGCATGCAGAATCAATGGATAAATCCGAACCCAGTTCATGGACAAGAGAAATTCTGCAATGCTTGTGAGAATGCCCGAGTGTAGAATTGCGAGATTCGCCGAACCTTATACATGGTAATGATCTGGGTGCGGAATGGATTGATCACCATACCGACTTACTCTTATCATTTGCTCTTGATATTTGGAATGGTAAATCTAAGAGACTTACCCATAGTAAAGTGATGACGCTCGTTGAAGCCTTGCTTAAGCCTTAGAATGGTATGATGATAAACCCATGTACATGGCAGTTGTTGCCAATCGTAGATTATACGGTGAGAATGAAGCCAAGACCCGTTTTCTGCAGGGGAAACCATAAATCGTTGACCACCATGAGATACCGATATTTGTTTAGAATTGGCGCCAGACCCGTCAACTATGAAGACCCAGTCTCGGAATAACCTTACCAAGATGAAAGGACAAAAGAATTGAGGAAAAGGTTATGCCACTACCGGAAGAGCCCAGAGAAGGAATTATCCTTAATATCTGAGAAGACCGACACTGTCAGTAATAAGGATGGAGTATATGAGTTTTGATGGAACCGTAACCATGCTTCTAAGGGTGGTAGCACCCCAGACCCCTTGTGATGATCGATGGATTTTGAAGACCCCCAAACCCTAACCTATTTCTTTCTAGCCTCTCCGAATCTCGAGGACGAGATTCATTTTAAGGGTGGTAGGTTTGTAACATTCCAAAATTCTAAATTTTGGAATGTTATAAACACATAGATAGTTTTGGTTGATTGTTTGATTGATTGACTGAAAGTGAGTGAATTTGAAACTTTTGAAAGTTGAATGAGAGGGAATAAAAGGACTTTCCCAAACTTTCATTTTGCTTTTCTCATCTTCCGAATTCAAATTCTTTTCATCACAAAACCACGGAGAGAAGATGACATGACTTCTTCCATTTATTTAAATGACAAGGGGTGTTGAAAATATTTGAATTTCATTTGGAAAATATTTCCAATTCTGAAACTTTATGCAACTCAATGATTTTCTCGAGAGAAGATAAAATGACTTCTTCAAATTAAATGAAATATGAGTTGGGAGTTTTAAAAGAATTAAATTCAAAGTTCTTTTGAATTTATTTCCAATTTGGAGTTATTTGAGTTTTATTCAAATTATTTTTCTCCAAAAACAAAATATATGGAAAATAGGATAACATGATTCCCTACATCGAGAAAATTGGAGAGAAATTAATTTGAAGTCATTTTGGTATTTAAAAATGATTTTATTGGATTTTTTGGACCGGTAGCACTGTGTGAATTATTAAAATTTGTGTGTATTTTATTTGAAGCTAAAATAGTGTTCATGTTGTAGAAAATCTTTTTCTGAAAATTTTGATATATTATATGCCTATATAAAATTTTTATTTATTTTTGTTTTGTTGTCTCTGTCAAAAAAACAATTTTCGCTGTGCCCCGCCGGGCCAAGGGCCAAGGCCCAAGGCCAACGCCCACGTGTGCGCAGGGAGCCAGGAGGGAGCCGCTCCTTTCCTTTTCCTTTTCCTTTTCTAGTAGGACTCTTTTCCTACTTCCGTTTATTCCGATTTGTTTCTAGATCTTTTCCCTTTTGTTTCCTAATCCTAGTCTATTTCTTGTCCCCTACCCCAAGCAAAGCCCTCCCTCCCCAATATAAATACCCAAGCACCCCCTCCAACACATCAAACCAACACCTCACCTCTCCTCTCCGCAGCAGAAGAAGCAGCAAGACCACCGCCGCCAGTGCCGCCACGCCCTCGACCTCTCCTGAGGTTTATATGATCTCCTCTCCACCGTCCCGTGATCTCTTTTCCTCTAGGATCAACCGCAACATCGGATCCGATCTTCTTCCCCAACTCAAGCGACTACTCCGGTGAGATCCACGAAATCCCGTAATTCATTTTTCTCAGAAAATAGCAATCTTAGAAAATTCATATCTTTTAGAGTTTTTAGTATTTTTGAGTGATTCCAATTGATATGTGTCACAAATTTGCTTAAGTTTCTGGTAGTGTCTCTGGATTTCAAATTTGAGTGGTTTAAATTTGAAGTTGATAAATTTTGTTCAGATTAGTATTTTGGCCATAACTTGAGTTTAAAAATAGGTTTTTAATTAATTCTTTTTGCTCCTGGTCACTTGTGATATTGTTTAGATGTAGGATTTAGTTTGGTAATTTTGGAGTATTTTAAATTAGATTTTTAGTAAAAACAGTACTGTTTTGCTTATATAGTTGTTTTAGTTATGTAATTATTGTTTTTAATTATTTTTAGTTCATTCCTTTTCTAGATTTTCACTTGTTGTCATAGGTTTATGTTTAGCTACAGTAGATAATTTTTTGTAGTTCTTTATTAGTGTTTAGCTACTGTTTTTGTAATTGCTTGTTTAGTTCATAGTGATAGTGGATAAAATAGTTTTATTAGTTTTAAAAGTAATTCTTTTTCCACTTCAAGTTATATTGTTTTTGTTTCTGTTATTTGTGAACACATTAGTTGTTATATTTATTTAGTATAGTTTATTAATGTTTTAATAAATGATTTGCTTTTATAGTTGTCTTAGTGTTTTGCTAGTTGCTATATTTGTTCTAGTATTAACTAGATGGTTATAGTAGTTTTATATTAGTTCTTTTTGTTAGTTATTAAATTAGTAATTTATTTTCTGTTATTTTATTAGATATATATTTTCTTTGCTGTAGAAAAAAATATTAGAGTAATTTAGTGATGATATGTTAAGATTTGTGTGAGTTGGTCACCACTAGTTTTTCCTTGAATTTTTCTTTCGAAGTTTTTCCTTTGGTTTTCGACTTGGTTTTCTTTGTTGCTTTTATTTGGATTGAGTATTGTTATGATTGATAGAATTGATTGCTAGGATGATTGCTTATATGATTGTCTGTTTAATATAGATTTTCAAAGGAGTGACGAATAGTTCTACCAAGTCTTTATTCTGAGAGCGTTATTATCTTCATCAAGTAATACCAGGCAAGTTCACTTTGACCATGCTTTCATACCTATGTTTTTATTGCATCTAGCATCATCTTCGCAACAAACCCTCCAGTAGTGATATTGAATTCTTGTAGTTGAGTAGTATGCATGAGGTAGGAACCCATCACCCTGTTACCAAGCCCGGGACGATATTTTATTTTAATGCTACGCTATAGTAGACGGGGTTTGGTATGAGTGCACGGGAGTGGTGTGAAGAAGGAGGACTCTACGTCAATGACGGCAACTCCGTGATGGCATCTGCAAGGACTGCATCTTCAAGGCCTCAAGACTTCAAGACTCGAGACAAGAATTCAATACACACCATCGGGTGAAGGATGGTTGTGGGCACCTGGAGAAACCAGTGGTTGGCGGGATGCATGGAGAAGCGCCATGACATCTTGCGGAAAGCTTCACCCAGACTCAAAGAGACGGAAGAATACTTCATGCCCTGGAAGCTTACCTGTGCAACCGCAAGTCACTATGGGCTCGCTTGGTTGACCTTAGTGGTGAATCTGGCTGGGACGGTGCTAGCAGATGTAGAACTACGGTAGGATTGGATGAGCACTTGGGGCGGTGGTCGGAGGAACTCTTCGGAAGACCATGTTTGGTCATCTTGTTCTCAAACACCACGAAGTGCGAGAACGTAAAAGAGGGATTGAATCTTGCGGGTAAAGTGTACAAACCTCTGCGAGAGGGTTTAAACCTAATCGATTAGCCGTGTCCCCGGTTACGGACAATTTGAGCCTCTGGACTTGGATCTATCTCGGAACTCTCAACACCGGATTGATAACTTAATTGTTGGCAACATATGATGATTTTGGGCTATGAGACATCGGTTGGCGGAACCATGTCATGATAGAAAACTCCATAGTACAGACTTCATTTATTCCTTTGATGTAGGGAAAATAAAACCAGCTTTTACGCAAACAAAACTCGCATACGAGCCACAAAAGCCATATTGCATATAGTATAGTTTTACCATCTGCTTTTCTCATGTTGTGATCTTGCGGTACATTCAATGTACCGACCTACACGGCTGCAACGTATCATGTTGCGTATACTTTCTTCCGACGAGTAAGAGTGCAGTGCAGGTTACGGTCTACACTCAACCTGCCGATGGCGTTGATGGGACTCCACACCCGACTAATTGTTTCCGCTGTGACTTATGAGGTATATATCGGTTTTACGTTAATTATACATGTGATTGCACTTTGATATATACATTGATGTACTGTGTGTGCCAAAGACATCTTGATCCGAGGATGGCACAAAGAACACGCAGGCTTGACCGTCTGAGGTCGGGTCGCTACAATAATTCTTTGAATATGCTATATCGTTCAAACGGGGGCCAACTCGCCCGACCATGGCCCTTCACGGGCCGTCGGATCCATGGGCCTTCTACGTCTCGTAGGATCCATGGGCCTTCTACGTCTCATAGGATCCATGGGCCTTCTACGTCTCGTAGGATCCATGGGCCTTCTACGTCTCGTAGGATCCATGGGCCGCTGACTCATTTATGGGTCTTGTACGGGCCTTTAATGGGCCATAGACGGGCCTATAATGGAAATCGTACGTTTTATGGGCTGACCATAACGGGCCGTTAATAGGCCGTATTCGGTGATGCTATGAAAATGGCCCAACAGACTAACGGACCACAAACGGGCCGACTGTAACGACGGGCTGAATTTGGCCCACAAGCAGAAAATGATAGTAACGGGACGTAAGTAACCGAATGCTGCAAATGAGCCCAAGAATAAATGGCCCCTCAGAAGGCCGAAAGTTAACTTGGGCTCGAAACGGCCCAACGGAATAACGGCCCGTTAATGGGTATAAAGTGTTACACTGTTCATTACGGGCCAGTTTCACCACGGGACGTGTGGGTGTAAAGTAATACACTGTTCATTAGGGGCCAGTTTCAGCACGGGCCACTAATGGGCCAAGAGTTACAAAGGGCCTCATATGGGCCGAAAGATGTCATGGGCCATACATGGGCCAGAAGTGAAAACGGGCTGGAATCATATGGATGGCCCAGATGACGCTACTGGGCCTAATTCTCATAGGGCGTAACGGGCCTTGGGTTAGCGGGCTGTAAATGGGCTATATGCTAACAGGCCGTTAACAGGCTTTCCATGGGCCGGCACGCCAGCTTTTGACCAAGTCAAACGGGCCGGCTTTTCACAGGAATGGGCCACTGTTGGGCCGTGCCACGTGTCGACGTATCATAGGCGCCTTCTGTCCAGTGAGTGGATGACATCTGTCCCAATGATGAGCCGACATGTGTTTCCTCCAGCCAATGATGATTTTACACGTGGAAAATCACCATTAGTCGGGGCTGTTAACGGGTTATCGGATCCAAAACCCGACCCGATAGCTTAACGGTGTTCCGTTACGGTGGATGCCACGTGTCGGTCACCCTTGACGAAAGCACTTCTGTGATGCGCGATTTATCGTCATGGAAGTGGACACTTCGTGATGATAATTTTGGTAATGTCATGGAACACTTCTCTGACGACAGTATGACTATCTTGATTCTGTCATAAATTTGTCATGGATGTACATGCATGACAGAAAACGTGACCTACTGTGACAAACACGTATCATCACAGAAGTGTATTTTTTTTGTAGTGAATAAGAACATCATTAATCCTTCCCATATGTTTCTTAATGGTGGAATCCGCAAGATGCAAATTTAAAGAACAATCATCAAATTCACGGAAACCTAACACATCACACAAAGTTTTTGAAATCGTGGAAACACTAGCACCCAGATCACACAAAGCATAGCATTCATGATCTTTAATTTTAATTTTAATAGTAGGTTCCCACTCATCATAAAGTTTTCTAGGGATAGAAACTTCTAATTCAAGCTTTTCTTCATAGGATTGCATTAAAGCATCAACGATACGTTTAGTAAAAGCCTTATTTTGATCATAAGCATGAGGAGAATTTAACACGGATTGCAACAAGGAAATACAATCTATCAAAGAGCAATTATCATAATTAAATTCCTTGAAATCCAAAATAGTGGGTTCATTGCTATCTAAAGTTTTGACCTCTTCAATCCCACTTTTACCAATTTTTGCATCAAGATCTAAAAACTCTGAATCATTGGGACGCCTTTCAACTAAAGTTGACTCATCTCCAGTCCCATCTTTATCAAGATTCATATTGGAAAACAAAGATTTAATATGGGACACATCAATTACTTTTAGATCTTCATCATTATTATCATGAAAACTAGAAGAACACGCTTTCACAAAGCAATCTTTTTTAGCACGCATCCTAGTGGTTGTTTCCTTGAATTCATCAATTGAAATTCTCATGGCTTTGAGAGACTCATTGATATCATGCTTAGGTGGAATAGATCTAAGTTTCAAAGAATCAACATCAAGAGAAATTCTATCCGTGTTCCTAGCGAACTCATCACTCTTAGGCAATTTTTCTTCAAGCAAAGCATTAAAGTTCTTTTGCGAAATCATAAATTCTTTAACACTAGTCTCAAAATCAGAGGGCATCTTATTATTAAAATTTCCATAAGAGTTTTTGTAGGAATTACCATACTTAGTAGAGGAATTACTAGGGAATGGCCTAGAATTAAAGTTTCCTCTATACGCGTTGTTACCAAAATTGTTCCTGCCAAAAAAATTCACATCCATGGATTCATTATTATTCTCAATCAAAGTAGACAAAGGCATATCATTAGGATCAGAAGAAACACTCTTATTAGCAAACAATTTCATAAGTTCATCCATCTTTCCACTCGAAACATTAATTTCTTATATCGCATGAAGTTTTTTACTAGTAGATCTTTTGGTGTGCCATTGAGAATGATTAACCCTAATATATCTAGGAGTTTAGGAGCTTCTCCTAAAGTGATTTCCATAAAAATGCCTCCCGCGGCTGAATCTAAAAGATTTCTAGAAGCAAAACTCAATCCGGCATAATTTTTTTGTATAATCATCCATAAATTCAAACCATATGTAGGGAAATTACGTATCATTAATTTCATCCTCTCCCAAGATTGTGCAACATGCTCATGATCAAGTTGCTTAAAATTCATAATATCGTTTCTAAGAGAGATGATCTGAGCGGGAGAAAAATACTTAGAGATAAAAGCATCTTTGCACTTATTCCATGAATCAATACTATTTTTAAGCAAAGAATAAAACCAAGTTTTAGCACGATCTCTAAGCGAAAACGGAAATAGCTTCAGTTTAACAATATCATTATCCACATCTTTCTTCTTTTGCATATCACACAAATCAATAAATTTGTTTAGATGGGTAGTGGCATCTTCACTAGGAAGGCCAGAAAATTGATCTTTCATGACAAGATTCAACAAAGCAGCATTAATTTCACAAGATTCAGAATCGGTAATAGGAGTAATCAGAGTGCTAATAAAATCATTGTTGTTGGTATTGGAAAAATCACACAATTTAGTATTGTCTTAAGCCAGCGTGACAAACAATCCAACACACAAGCACACAAGAAGCAAGTGAAAAGAGGCGGACGGAAAAAGAGGGCGAATAAAATGGCAAAGGTGAAGTGGGGGAGAGAAAAACGAGAGGCAAATGGAAAATAATGTAATGCGAGGGAGAAAAGTTTGTGATGGGTACTTGGTATGTCTTGACATGTGCGTAGATCTCCCCGGCAACGGCGCCAGAAATCCTTCTTGCTACCTCTTGAGCATGCGTTGGATTTCCAGCAAAGTAGTGTAAGTATTTCCCTCAGTTTTTGAGAACCAAGGTATCAATCCAGTAGGAGACTACACGCAAGTCCCTAGTACCTGCACAAACAATCAAGAACCTTGCAACCAACGCGATAAAGGGGTTGTCAATCCCTTCACGGCCACTTGCAAAAGTGAGATCTGATAGAGATAATAGGATAAATATTTTTGGTATTTTTGTTGTATAGATTGGAAAATAAAGATTGGAAAATAAACGGTGATAGAAATAGCACGTTGGCGGGAGATTAATATGATGGAAGATAGACCCGGGGGCCATAGGTTTCACTAGTTGCTTCTCTCAAGATAGCATAATCTACAACGGGTGAACAAATTACTGTCGAGCAAATTGATAGAAAAGCGCATAATTATGAGAATATCTAGGCATGATCATGTATATAGGCATCACGTCTGTGACAAGTAACCGAAACGATTCTGCATCTACTACTATTACTCCACACATCGACCGCTATCCAGCATGCATCTAGAGTATTAAGTTCATAAGAACAGAGTAACACATTAGGCAAGATGACATGATGTAGAGGGATAAACTCAAGCAATATGATATAAACCCCATCTTTTTATCCTCGATGGCAACAATACAATACGTGCCTTGCTGCCCCTCATCCTTTGGGAAAGGACACCGCAAAATTGAACCCAAAGCTAAGCACTTCTCCCATTGAAGAAAGATCAATCTAGTAGGCCAAACCAAACTGATAATTCAAAGAGACTTGCAAAGGTATTAAATCATGCATATAAGAATTCAGAGAAGAATCAAATATTGTTCATAGATAATCTTGATAATAAACCCACAATTCATCGGATCTCGACAAACACACCGCAAAAAGAATTACATCGAATAGATCTCCAAGAGAATCGAGGAGAACTTTATATTGAGATCCAAAGAGAGAGAAGAAGCCATCTAGCTAATAACTATGGACCCGAAGGTCTGTGGTAAACTACGCACACATCATCGGAGAGGCTATGGTGTTGATGTAGAAGCCCTCCGTGATCGATTACCCCTCCGACGGAGTGCCGGAAAAGGCCCCAAGATGCGATCTCACGGGTACAGAAGGTTGTGGCGGTGGAAATAGGGTATCGTGGTGCTCCTGGATGTTTTCAGGGTATATGAGTATATATAGGCGAAAGAAGTAGGTCGGTGGAGCCACGAGGGTGGGGGGCGTGCCTACCCCCTGGGCGCGCCTCCCTACCTTGTGGCCACCTCGCTGCTTCCTTGACATCCACTCCAAGTCTCCTGGATTGCGTTTGTTCCAAAAATGATCCTCGCGAAGGTTTCATTCCATTTGGATTTCGTTTGATATTCCTTTTCTGCGAAACACTGAAATAGGTTAAAAAAATAGCAATTTGCACTGGGCCTTCAGTCAATAGGTTAGTCCCAAAAGTAATATAAAAGTGCATAATAAAGCCCATTAAACATCCAAAACAGATAATATAATAGCATGGAACAATCAAAAATTATAGATACGTTGGAGACGTATCACACCCCGCCAACCACTCAAGTGCAAACCACGTCGCCAATTAATGCGGTGTCAAGCCGCATGATGATTAAGTGGCAGCCATTCGCCACATGGCAGCCATTTCCTATAGAAGAAACCCACAGATGACACCCGTCCTGCGACGTGTCAAGGGAACAGGCGCGTAACTGGCAAGAGAGCCCGGTAGGCCTTGCCCGACAACTAGTGATGTGATGCTAAGCGGTGCATTTAATGCACCATGTCAGCACTGTTTGCTATCATATAACTGGATAATGACCACTTTGCCACTTTGGTGACCGCTTAATCTATAAAAGGAGGCCCGTGGCACTCGTAGAAGGGGTTAGAGGGTTGGAAAGTTGACAAGCCCAAGCCACAATACGGGCGTAGACGCTGCTGCCCCGAGGCAGCCCTTGCCGGTCAAGTGTACTATGCACCACCACATCCATTCCACCATCAATCCACCAAAGCAGGAGTAGGGTCTTACGCCTCGCGGCGGCCCGAACCTGGGTAAATTGCTTGTGTGCTCTCTGCCCTGCGCTGATCTGCTCTTTGTGCAACGCGACGTCCCCCCCGCCGAACCAGCAAGGGGCCACCCGGTCCCATAGGTGGCCGCGGATATCCCGCATCACGAAGCACAAGGGAGGCGAGTCGTGCGATGGAAGGCAATGATTGTGCCAGTTTTATGGTAGTACCGACGCGTCATGCAGGAAATGGGGGCTCCGTCGCCCCGTCGTGCTGCCACGCATCCCTACCTGGGCCCGACATTCTACTTAGGCCCCGCGTCGCTTAGTTCCCAACTAGCGGGTATGTGTGCATCGTGGGCCTGGGGGCTACTATCGGCCTAGTGGAAACCTGATGAGGACGTGGCTACCTTGGATACAACCAAAAATATTGCACACATGCATATTTGTGAGGTGATTTCTAATGCAAACTATGCAATATTTTATTTATGTTATCCAGGAAAAGAATACTTCACAGACTTTTGTGCCATGTCTAATTGCAGGTGTATGGGACATTTGTACAATCCACATATGAAGATAAGGGAAAAAGAGAAGTTTAGGTGTTGTTCGAAAAGTTCTCTCACGTCACTTTTGGGCCAAGGGAAGATAGAGTCCAAGTCTCTGACTTCCGTACTCAGATTCGCACTACATAGACATACTGACTCAGAACGCCAAGATCTCCTTCATCCGGACTCTGAAGTGGGTGATTCTTTTTTTATTGGAAAGTAGATTTCGTGCTCTTTCCAACCCAACTGGATTCACCTTCAAATTCGTTTGGAGAGTTGAGATATTAAAGAAACAATTTGAACCTGCAGCAGAATCCTAGTCAAACTACAACCTAGGGTTAGTTTTAGGCTGCCTTGGGACATCCTCCCACCTCCTTGGCCGCCACCCCTTGCTCCTCTATAAGCATATCAATCTAGTAGCTTTTTGCTTGGGATTTATTTAGTTAAAAGTTAGCCAAGGCAACTTCGCGTACTTCATTTGTGTCCAACGACCAGACCAAGAGCGCTTTCAGATCCCCACCACTATCAATACTTCATCCATATTCGCAATATTTAGATTGCTTTATCATATTCTTGCTTGTTCTTCAATTGCTTGCAGGAATAGACCTTCGTGGTCAGGTTGATCATGCTCCGGCATGGTCAATAACCTCTCAGAGTTGGTTTAGCGATTGCTAAGGCGCAACGTCATGCATGTTTGTAGTCGGATTGTCAAAGTCATCTCCACCAAATCGATAGTTATCATCTTATCAAAAGATCAGGACATCCTCACCCCTATTAAGTGGTATCAGATTTCCAGGTTGCCCGGTGAGATTTTACAGTTTTTCATAGTTTAGACCGAGTCTGTTCTTCATACGTACAGTCCATGAAAAAGTTGGAAAAAATTAGGGTTAGTTCATCATATCCAAACCAAGCTGAGCCATTGCATAATCTTTTCTGTATTTGCTTTGTTGAATTTGCGGTTGCATCGTCATGTCAAGTTGCTGGGCTTAATGTCTAGTTCGTTTAGAGTTTTGAGTTCTGTTCACATTAGTCATGTCACCGCTGCATCGTTATCCCTTCCTCTGTACACCACCCCATCAATCATTTTCTGCCATGTGCTACCCACTGTTTATTGTCATAATCATAGTTGAGGTCGTTCACATCTTTGTTTGATCCAATCTACATCTTATCTAGTCTATTTTGGAAAGAGGGAGAGAAAAAAAGACAGGATAGGAGACAACAAAAGTAATAAAAAAGGCAGAGAAAAAAAGGAGAGAAAGAAAAAAGTGTTAAAAAAGAGAGAAGAAAAAACAAAATTCGGATCTATTTAGACTCAATCTCATAGCTGAATTCGGATTGGAATCTGTTCTGTGCACTATTCAGTAAAACATGCATATCATCCTCATACTAAGTCCGCTTTGGCTTCACGAGTACTCAAATTAAAGCTAGCGATGAGCCGCATCTGAATAGTTGCACCGCATCTAAATAGTTGTAGAAGCATGTTCAATATTTGACACCTCAAAATCGGCTTCTAAATAGGTCTTTTTGCCCTTCGAAGTTTGTGAACACAACTTGTTCCAGTTTTTCAGGCCAGTTTTAGAATTTTTTGTCTCCTCATATCAACTCATAATTGAGTGATTCTTTTTACGTTTGAAAGCTTGAGTCAGTGCGATTCTTGAGAAAAATTATCATAAAGTTGGCACTAAATTTTCCAGAGGAAACTTGGAGAGAGAGTTGTTGGTATATCCCGCTTGGCAGTTGTTTCTCATCATTATCATTACTGCCATTGTGATCTTCACTTATACCTTGCTGTCCAGAGCTACTTCATATCCTTTATTGATGCTAGTTGTGCCACGCCATGACCTGATTAGTGTTCTAGGCTCGCGTCTCTAGTCCGGTCTAGCCCAGGACCAGCACTGTACCGTCGTTGAGCTTTTATTCAACATTGCATCTCTGAATTGATTATTGCTAATCTTTTGCTACCATATATTTAAGCCTTCCAAGCTCCACATATTTCTACACCGTGTATACGGACGTTCCCCTGGCAATCGCTTTACTCAATCTTCAGAGTTATTGGACACCGTTGGTTACCTGTCACCACCTGCTGCATGGTAAGAACTTGTAAGATATTGATATTTGCTTTACTATGAGTGTTTTACCACCACATCTTAGTAGTTCATAGGTATATTATTCTCGGATTTTGTTTCTTGTTTCTACTAATCATGACAGGTTCCAGAGATAAAGGTTCTTGGAATACATATACATCTTCACCACCACGAGAGGTGGGACAACATACACAAGCACATGTTCAAGTTATCTCTTTATCGTCATTTGAGGGTAGATTTAATCCTGCTATTTATCTTGCTTGGGAGTTTGAGACAGAACAAATATTTGCCAGCCTTGATTTTTCTGAACTTGAGAGAGTACGAGCTGCCTCTGGAGCATTTAATGGCTTTTCTTATGTTTGGTGGAGTGTACATTGTAAGAAAAACAGTGATAACCAACCCACAACTTGGGAAGATTTGAAAGCTGTAATGAGACAAGAATTTTTTTCCTCCTTACCATCATTGTGAATTGCTTTGCAAATTGGAACAATTAAAACAAGGTAGTAACACTATTCATGCTTACTACCAAGAGTTGAAATCTTATATGCATCATTGTGACATAGAAGAATCTGAGGATGATACAATGAATAGAATTTTTGGTGGTTTGAACCATGATATTCATGCAAGATTTCAGTATATTCCTCGTTGCTTACTGGTATGTATGTTTGCGCTTGTACCTTTGAGAGACGGATATAGGAGGATGCATTGGGTGACTACATCAACTACTATTTAAGTTCATGCTCACCACCACCGATTGGCTCCTTCACCGTTGCACCAACTAGAGCAGCCACACCTCGGATTGTGAGCGTGAAATCATATCAAGAGTATGGTACATTGTCATCGTCCGTACCTACATCAGCTACGTCTTTACGACAAGGTAACAGTAAAGGTATTGATGATATAAATTCACATGAGAATGATGCATGTGTAGTTAACTTGAATACATCATGTGTTGCACATATAAGCACACCACCTATTTTAGAGAATCGTGTTAGTGTCATGAATGTGTCATTTGATCAAACAGCTAAAATATCAACAATTTTGAGTGCACCCATTGAATTAACTATTGATGCAAAATAACCAATGTTTAATCATTTTGATACTCTAATCTTGGAGATGATTGTGTGTCAAATTACTTATTGCATGTTTGATTATTTAAGCATGTTGTAGCATGCAAATTTGATGCGAGTAAGGTTTATTCACCAATGTTGGGATGGTTTAATGATGAACATTGTCAATCTTTTTATATGAATAACAGCTTCACTTATATGTGCAACTTGAGTTGCAATATTTTAATGCCTTCTTCTTCTTGTGATAATATTTTCGTTTTATATTTTATGAACTATGAAAGTCACTCATATATACATGTGTCATATGTGCAAAAACCAAGGGAAGTAAAAATGGATGACATATACATATACAACATGTACACCTTGTCCCTTTTGCTAGCCACATTTCAGATTATGCAACGCCGAGGACAGCTTTGTTTTCAAGAAGGGGAGGATGATGAGGACATGACTACCTTGGATATGACCAAAATATTTCCTACATGCATATTTGTGAGGTGATTTCTAATGCAAACTATGCAATATTTTATTTATGTTATTCAGGACAAAAATACTTCACACACTTTTGTGCCATGTCTAATTGCAGGTGTATGGGACATTTGTACAATCCACATATGAAGATAATGGAAAAAGAGAAGTTTAGGTGCTATTCAAAAAGACCTCTCACGTCACTTTTCGGCCAAGAGAAGATAGAGTCCAAGGCTCTCACGTTCTATACTCACATTCGGACTGCACGGACATGCTGACTCAAAACGCCAAGATCTCTTTCATCCGGAGTCCGAACATTCTTTTTTGTTGGAAAGTAGATTTCGTGTTCTTTCCAACCCAATTGGATTCACCTTTAAATTCATCCGGAGAGTTGACATATTGACGAAAGAATTTGACGCTGCAGCAGAATCTGAGTCAAACTACAAGTACAAAGGTGTTGCATCACCTCCACTTGGGCCAATGGGCTTTGTATGACCTAGGGTTAGTTTTAGGCTGCCTTGGGACGTCCTCCCACCTCCTTGGACACCACCCTTTATTCCTATATAAGTAGATCAATCTAGTAGCTTTTTGCTTGGGATTTGTTTAGTTAAAAGTTAGCCAACGTGATGTAGGGTGGAACCCTAAGTGAGAATCTTTCACGAATTGGAGAGGGAATCCCCAAGAATAAGATGAACACAAGAGGGAAAACACTCAATTGACTAGATCCAATCACACATATACTGATCCAATCACATAAAGAGAGATACAGTGATTCAAAGACAACAAAGGAAAGATACAAGGTACTAGTTCATCCCAATCCTATGAGGAATGAGGTCTTGGTGATCCTATGATGGGGATCTATCCACTAGGGATCTTCTCTATAGGAGGTCTTGATCTCCATGGGAGAGGTCTCTCTCTCTCTCTCTCTCTCTCTCTCAAGAGGAGGAGTGGTACAAGGAGCAAAGCTCACATAGATCATGTCATATCCTTTGCTAACCCTAACATATGGTCTAGGTACGGAATATATAGGCATGGGGACGAAGTGGATGAAGAGGATGCCTAAATAGCAATCACAGCCGTCCATCCTGTAGGGCCCGTGCGCACGGGGTGCTCCGGCGCCAGCTCCCTGTGTAGCCCGTGCGCACGGGGTCTTCGAGGGCCGTGGGCACGGGGTCGCCTGGGAAGTGCAAAGTTGATCTTCGTGCACTCCTTCTTCTTCCTTGTGGCCTTGGGGTCCTTCTCCTTGGCCTCCAGGAAGCTCCTTAGCTGCTTGGTGGCGGTCGCCCTCGTACCTAATGATGCACAACGTTACGTGGTGAGGTAGCGACCAAGTCCCATAGATATTCATGTAAATCTGGAAGAGGAGCGGGTTCACCTTAAGTCCGGTAGGTCCATTTGGGGCTTGATGTGCTATGAAGGTGTACATGGTGATGAACGTAGGATGCTCCCCATCATCTCCCCTCCCTTGGGAAAGGTGATCCTCATCACCATGGAAACGGTTGTCGTGGACGGACTTGAAGTTGGACGGAGTTGAAGACATGGCACAATCTAAGTACTCCAAGGTGTCTCGGAGTGGTATACATGCAAAAAGAGCAAATACAAGCGACACTCATAAATACAATGGTTAGCGCACACAAGGTGTCCATCAAATAAGCATAAGTCCGTGCGGCAAGATTGTTCGTGATAAAGCGCATGAAGCTTATCAAGATGATGTAAAATGACATGTAAAGCATTCATGGGAGGAAAAGCATTCATTGTGCACACAAATTTATTGTGAATGTGATCAATGCAACCACGGTGCAAAATGATGTCATAGTGAGACTGTTTATCAATAGCATGAATATGGCAATGTATGCTCAATATGGAGAAGTTATCATGCAATTGATGGTAGGCAATATGATCATGATGTATGAATATGCCATCAAGAAAGATCACAACAAATTTTCTAAGTAAATGTACAAGCTCATATATCATGGATAACATGGGAATACAAGATGCAACAAGGCAATCATAATGTGAGTCAATCCATGCATAGGGTGCAAACTTGTGGTGAGTATGACATGTCCATCGAGCATGACATGTGTGAGCACAATCAAAAAATCTGAAGGTGTGGGTGCAATGTGTCAAAGGACTATTGATGTACCAATGCTCGATGTCGTGGCATGAGTGGAGTTCCGAAGGTTCATCCAATAAGTGTGAGCGCTCCTCAATGTGAAGGTCATAGAGCCAATCTCCAATGTCGGTCCTCCGTTCGCGGGATGTGTCATGTAGACAACAAGAAGGAAACAACAATGAAAGAATGACCCATCCAATATGCGTAATTAAGGATGGCTCAAAGGGAAGGCGGTCACCTTTAGGAGTTTCTCAAGGATGATGGAGTTGCACATCGTGTATGCCTTCACATAACCAATATGTCTCGTGATGGTACCGCCTTGTGAATCCTTCGAAACGAAAGAACATGGCAAACACTCGGAAAAACAAATGAGGTTAGCGGAAATGCAAAACCTAACATTCGTGTGGTAAGATACCCAACAAGTGTATGCATCATGCTCATCATAAGAAAGGACAAGGGAGCATTTCATAGTATGGAGGCATATGATGCGAGAACAACCAAATACAATAGGCTCAATAAAACAAGCATGCTTCACAAGTAAAGTGTCCAAGTCTCCAAGATCAATAGGCATAGCAAGTTGGCACTCAATACAAGGTGGTATGAGAGATGCAAGTAGTCGATTGAAGAGACAATGATCAACACAAATCAAGTGAGAGGCATGAACATATATGTCATAAACCCAAGAAAGCGAGTAAGAATGGAACATGGGTGATGCAACCAAGCAAGTAATCATAGTGATCAAGTCAATCAAGCTAGTAGTGCGAAGATGCAACGTACTAGGAGGAATCATGGCAAGCATGTCATGTGTGCAAATGGTGGGCGTGAATAGTGCACATGACATATCACAAGTATGGAAGCAAGGTATGAGCAAAATAACATCAATAGCATGAGGCACATGATAAACATGGCAATAGCAACAAGGATCTCCACCCAGCATGCACATACACATAGAAGGAGCATAATTGTGAATCATGGGTAGATGCAAGCAAGGGTCACAATTGCATGGCAAAGTCATGTAAAGAGGTATAACATGCAAAGTGAACAAGATACAATGGGCATAAAGTAACAAGTGACATATAGCCCATAGCCTCGTGAGAGCCAAGTAGAAGAGATGTGTGTAGTGCTTGCATGAAGGGAATGGTGGTAAGGATAGTCCACGGGATCCCAAATCGTCATTTCTCTCAAGAGCTCGTTTCGTCAAATCATGGGATTGTGAGGTTGACGAGTGTTCATAAGTACCTACACAAAACAAAGGCAAAGGGAAAATTGTGTGTGCATGGTATATGTACACATCATCCATCATGGTGCGCACGTGCTTGTGTTGGTTAGCACAAAATATCCAATGCTCAAATAAATGAGTTGCATGATATAGAAACATGTCATCCATCATGAGAGGTTTGTTGTTATGTATAGCATAATGGAGACTCAAAGGATGTAATGCATCATGAGAGATATGTAGAGCATTGTTATTCATGGAATGCATATGGTGCAAGCAATTATGGGTATCATGCAAAGTATGGAATGCATCAAAATCTCCTAATATATATGAGGAAACTATGGGGGTCTCCTCATGAGAATTTGTAGAAACATCACATGGAGAATATTGACAACATCCAAAACAAAGCATATTTGGAACAATGTGATCATGGCATGGCATAGCAGATGAATTGCGCAAATCATGTAAAGGAAGCATGGCAATATCATCGCATGAAAAACAAAAGCCTATGACCATCATACCGTCATCTATGCCATAAGTGCAAATGGGATTTATCTTAATGGGGCATGCATAGTTACTATGTTGAGATTGAAATGATGCAATATGGAAGATCTCATTCACAGCATATGAAAAGTTCAATGGATTGTCAAACATGAATTGACCAATAGAATTTTCACAAGATATCCTATGGTGCATAGCATCACAACTAGGCAACTCAACATGCTCATCATCATATTCATCGTAAATTGGTAAGTCATGACATGAGGAAGTCGCACTAGCATGAAGCATGGGAATAGGTGGATCAACATCATGCAAGCAATCATTGGTGAGATAGTCCACTAGTGGGACAAGAGAAACACCATCACCTATTATACCTTTCGAGCATCGCTCATGTATTGTAGGTGAGGTTGCAACGTGATGGTACCATGTGGGGGGTGCATCATTGTCCACCATGGCCATCGTCATCTCCATTGGAGGTATGGACTCGTCGAGGATAGGCATGTCGTCATGTAGGAGACCTAGCACCAAAGAAGGAAACACACTAGGAGTAGAGGTTAAGTCATTAGAAATCACATTGGCCTCACGTGCCGTCTCAACTACCTCACTCGCTAAGTGTTGTGGCTCACTCATTCCCGGTAAGATGCTCGCACTCATATGGTTGGTGGAGTCACTCAAATGGCTCTCAACCTCACATAGGATGTGTGTCATGCTCTCAAGTGTGGGGCTAGTGGTGGTCACACTCATCCTCTCATAAGGAATGCACTCAATTTCATATAGGGTGGAGTCACTCATCTCACTCATGGGTTGGTGGCTCTCCTCACATGGCAATTGGGTCATCTCAAGATATGTGGGTGTCGGAGAGATGTTGGTGCAAATGTCTCCATGCGCAACTCCTATCGCCGCCTTGGTTGAAGGGATAGTCCCATGCTCAACCTTCTTGTCACCATCTTGTTGTTGGAGGCCCATATAATGTGGCACCTCGTAGCTCATCTCCATGACCGAAGGGAATTTCCCATGCCCGGCCATCTTTCTTGAGGGGTTTCCGAAGATGGAAGTGTCGCCCTCGCTTGTAGGTGGTCGCCTCGTTGTTGAAGATGTCGATGTAGGCGAACCCGTGGGATGTAGGCGAAGATGCCGTACGTCCAAAGGCGAAGATGCCTTGATAGCACTTGGTGAAGATGCCGAAATGGTTGTGGTAGCCGTAGCTCCTTCTTGGTGGTGCTCGTCTCGCGGTCTTCTCTTATGCTCATGAAGCTTGGACTTGGCGTGAAGTAGGGCTTGTTGGGACTTGTGCATTTGCGCTTATAGTAGATGTCGTTCGTCGTCGTTGTGCACATGATTCTTGGAGGTGTCTTGCCCTTCATGACAATGTTGGCGATGGTCGCCATGGAGATGTGGTCATGGACGACTTGTGCTCGCATCGTTTTTGCGCTCCGAAGATGATCGACTTGCTCGCTGCCGCCTTGAGGATGATGAAGGCGAAGAAGACTTGTAGTCGGCCACCAAATCTCGTAATTGATCCTTTAGCTCGCCCAACTTGGTGTCGATGTAGTCCCTTTTCCTTGCTTCGGAGTGGTGTATGTCGATGGCGAGGTTGTCGAGGCGCTCTCGCAAGGTAGATTGTGCACCTTGCATTTCGTGTTGTAGTCCGAAGATGGACATTGTGGTGATGTAGTTGTTCGCGTCGTCGTTGTTGTGGAAGACCGGAGATGAAATGCCTTGCCTATCCATCACAAGACTCGAGCAAATGTGAGTGGAAGAAAGGAAAGAACTATACCAAATGTACCTTTTCCAATGTTGAAGATGGATCATGATCACTCAATAATGTATCAAGGAAATAGCACAATTGGTACCGGATCTTGTTAATTCTCACGCCTACACAAATAAGGCTTATGGTGGAGCTCGGTGAGGATAGTGGCACAAAAATTTGATGCAAAATGTTAGCAAGAGTCAATAATGTTGGAAAAGATTCACAAATTCGCAAGTGAAACAAGTAGACCAATAGCAATATGTGGCACACGGAAACACACAAACAGATAGATAAATGGGGTCGTGCAACCAAGGAATGAGCACAAATGTGGAATCCACGGAAAATGCTCGTGTTGCACAACTCAAGAGAGACGCTACCACGATTGCTCAATAGGCGGATATGACACTTGTGCACAATCTATAAGATGCAAAATGTATGAGCTTTCTATTACAAGTATGCTATGTGTATGATGTTCCCGTTGTTCTTCTCAAGATGATCGGATATGACAATCTTATGTGCAATGTGGTATGATGCTATGGCACTTGCTTACAAGCTCTTTGCTCTCTTTTCTTTTGCATAAAAACTTATTCTCTTTTTTTTATATGGCCACTATGCGAAACGCACAAACCAAGATAGCAATTGTGTATATGCGGGAACAATCTTGTGACACAAGAGATGATATGATGATACCAATACGTTATGGTATGTATGCAATGGAAGGTGTAGATCACTAATGTGCACAAGTAAACTTGCCGGCAATACTCAAATGGCTAGTCTCGATAGACAAGTGACGCAAAAGGGGCTAGGGGTTATCAATGCAATTGCAAGGGGAATGTACAATGGTGTCATCGAGATTACCGTCCTTGAAGATGATGAGTGGCGATGTTCTTGATGTAGAGACCAAGATGATGGAGACTCGTCCCTAAGTAGTCGAAACACCTTAGGAAACGGTAAAAAACCGCAAACTAAAAATCTCCAAAGGCAAATGTCAAATGGTGGTAGCGGAGATGGAAATGCGGAAGTGGTGGTGGTGGTTGAAGAAGAAACAATCGTCCCTAAGTAGCTGAAACACCTTAGGAGACTCAAGTCACCACTCAAACAACCACAAATGCTAAATGGAGCAAAATGGGTTAGGTTGCGGAAGGCTATGGTGGGTTTGCGGATGATATGGTGGAAGGCCTAGGCAAATATGCCGAAATGTCAAAATTTTGATGGAGTCAAATGGTGATGGAACCTATCTAGATGGATGGTGGATATCAATAGCTTCTCAACGAGCTAAAAAACGCGTCGGACTCCGGATGTGGAAGTTATGGCCGAAATGGTGAAGTGCACGCGGCTGCTGTAGGGGGGCCGTGCGCACGGGGTCTAGGGCTCGTGGGCACGGGGTGCCGTGCGCACGGTACACGCACCGAGGGCACGGGCTCACCTGGGACACGCGGGTTTGGCGGATTTCTTCCCGATCTGGGCTCCAAATGGATGGATCTCGTTGCTGGGGTTGAGCTGGGGGTATGGGGGTGGTATGGGAGGGTGGGAGGTCGAAGGGGCAGCGGCCGTAACGCACTGGAACGGTCGTGCACACGAGGTCTGTATGGCCCATGTGCATGGGGTCCCGATGGCCCGTGTGCACGGGGTGCTCTGTGAGCGGACGAACTGCTTCGGATCCGTGGGTAATCTCAAAATTGTTGTCAAAATCGAAGGATGGAAGGTAGGGGAAGGTGGAGGAAAGCTAGATCCACTTGAAACCGAGCAAATCCATGGATCAAATCCAACAAAACCTCATCAAACCAACAAACCACAAAACAATTTGGGGCTATTTTTGGTGGGGAATTTTCAAAATTGGGGAAGAATGCAACAAAATTAGGTTAGAGAACAAGAAGGGGGGCTCCAATTTCGTGAGAAACCATGGCTCAAGATACCAAAATGATGTAGGGTGGAACCCTAAGTGAAGATCTTTCATGAATTGAAGGGGGAATCCCAAAGAATAAGATGAACACAAGAGGGAAAACACTCAATTGACTAGATCCAATCACAGATATGCTAGATCCAATCACACAAAGAGAGATACAATGATTCAAAGACAACAAAGGAAAGATACAAGGTACTAGTTCATCTCAATCCTATGAGGAATGAGGTCTTGGTGATCCTACGATGGGGATCTATCCACTAGGGATCTTCTCCATAGGAGGTCTTGATCTGCATGGGAGAGGTCTCTCTCTCTCTCTCAAGAGGAGGAGTGGTACAAGGAGCAAAGCTCACATAGATCACGTCATATCCTTTGCTAACCCTAACATATGGTCCAGGTATGGAATATATATGCATGGGGATGAAGTGGATGAAGAGGAGGCCTAAACAGCACAGCCGTCCATCCTGTAGGGCCCGCGCGCACGGGGTAAGATGGGCCCGTGTGCACGGGGGTCCCGTGGAGCGCAGTGCAGAGCCCGTCTTGCACGGGGTGCTCCGCGCCAGCTCCTGTGTAGCCTGCTCAACACGGGTCTTCGAGGGCCGTGGGCACGGGTCGCCTGGGAAGTGCAGAGTTGATCTTTGTGCACTCCTTCTTCTTCCTTGTGGCCTTGGGGTCCTTCTCCTTGGCCTCCGGGAAGCTCCTTAGCTGCTTGGCGGCGGCCGCCCTTGTACCTAATGATGCACAACTTTCCGTGGTGAGGTAGCGACCAAGTCCCATAGATATTCATGTAAATCTTGAAGAGGAGCGGGTTCACCTTAAGTCCGGTAGGTCCACTTGGGGCTTGATGTGCTATGAAGGTGTACATGGAGATGAACGTAGGATCCTCTGCATCACAACGCAACTTTGCGTACTTCGTTTGTGTCCAACGACCTGACAAAGACCGCTTTCGGATCCCCACCATTATCAATACTTCATCCATATTCACAATATTCAGATTGCTTTATCATATTCTTGCTTGTTCTGTGATTGCTTGCAAGATTAGACCTTCGTGGTCAGGTTGATCGTGCTCCGACGTGGTCAATAACCTCTCGGAGTTGGTTTAGCGATTGCTAAGGCGCAATGTCATGCATGTTTGTAGTTGGATCATCAAAGTCATCTCCACCATATCGATAGTTATCATCTCATCGAAAGATCGGGGCACCCTCTCCCCTATCAAAACTAGGGTACCATGGGGCATCTGCCTACAGCACGGGAAGCGGCACGTGGTGAAGAGCTCAAGAGGCGGTCCCAACAATGGAAGCCACATCGCAAGACGCCTAGCAAGGGTCAGGCCTAACAAGGACCCTCTCCGCAAGGGGGGCTCTACTGAAGACCATATCCTACGGCAGGCCGCTCGCGAAGCGACCTCCCGCAATGCCCTCTGCGTGGGGGCGATGCACGGCGCTGGCCACGTAGTTGTGTGCCCACCACATGGGTGACGCTCCTGCACAAGGAGACAACATCAGAGGCCATGCCAGCAGGCGCGGACAGGGAAGATTTATTCTTTGGCGATGAGGGAGCAACGACGTCTGCCTCCCCCGAAGCAAGTCCCAAAGCTTACCATTATTCTTCAAGAAGACCTCAATGGTATGGCGCCCCGATTCGTCAGACATTAATCATACACGCAAACGTGTAATGCGATTAAGATCGAGGACTCACGGAAGATATCACAATGTAACTCTAAAAATAAAATAAGTCATACAAGCATCATAATACAAGCCAGGGGCCTCGAGGGCTCGAATAGAAGTGCTCGGTCATAGACGAGTCAGCGGAAGCAACAATATTTGAGTACATACATAAGTTAAACAAGTTGCCATAAGATGTCTAGCACAAACTGGGATACAAATCGAAAGAGGCGCAGGCCTCCTGCACAGGATCCTCCTAAACTACTCACGGTAAATCGCCGCCGCCTTCACGTTATAGTAGGCACCTCCGTGTAGTAGGAGTCTTTGTCGATGGTGGCGTCTGGCTCCTGGGCTCCGACATCTGGTTGCGACAACCAGGTAGAAGGGAAAGGGGAAAAGAGGGAGAAAAGCAACCGTGAGTACTCATCCAAAGTACTCGCAAGCAAGGAGCTACACTACATATGCATGGGTATATGTGTAAAGGGCCATATCGGTGGACTGAACTGCAGAATGCCAGAATAAGAGGGGGATAGCTAATCCTGTCAAATACTACGCTTTTGGCACCTCCATCTTGCAAAGCATGTAGAAGAGAGTAGATTGAAGTTCTCCAAGTAGCATCGCATAGCATAATCCTACCCGGCGATCCCTCCTCCTCCTGCATACATTAGAGAGCGATCACGGGTTGTATCCGCACATCAAGGGTGTGTTTTATTAAGTATCCGATTTTAGTTATCATAAGGTCAAGGTACAACTCCAAGTCTTCCTGTTACCGAAGATCACGTCTATTCGAATAGATAAACTTCCCTGCAGGGGTGCACCACATAACCCAACACGCTCGATCCCATTTGGACGGATACACTTTCCTGGGTCATGACCGGCCTCGGAAGATAAACAAGTCTCAGCCCCACCTAGGCACAACAGAGAGGTCAGCACGCTGGTCTAAATCTATGGCGCGGGGGTCTGGGCGCCCATTGCACACCTGCACATTGCGAACGCGGCCAGAAGCAGACCTAGCCTAGCAGGCATTCCAGTCCAATCCGGCGCACGCCGCTCAGTCGCTGACGTCACGAAGGCTTCGGCTAATACCACGACGTCGAGTGCCCATAACTGTTCCCGCGTAGTTGGTTAGTGCATATAGGCCAAATGGCGGACTCGAGATCAAATACCAAGAACTTCGTTAAGCGTGTTATTTTGAAATAACCGCAAACACCGACCAGTGGCAGGCCCACCTCTCGCCTAGGTAGACTCAACCTGCCCTGTCGCTCCGCCACAAGGATCCACTCGCGGGTACTCCTCTGAGCCGACCCGACTTTAGTCACCACAGTATCATGTATAGTATATAAGTATATACCCATGATCACCTCCCAAGTGATCACTGACTGATAGTATAGCGAAGGCGCATTTTGACAAGAATGTAGGGCCACAGATGGAATACTAGCATCCTATACTAAGCATGTAGGATTGCGGTAAAGGTAACAACGGTAGTAGCAACGACAGGCTATGCATCAGGATAGGATTAACAGAAAGCAGTAACATGCTACACTACTCTAATGCAAGTAGTATAGAGAAGAATAGGCGATATCTGGTGATCAAGGGGGCGGCTTGCCTGGAAGCTCAGCCGAGAAGGAGGGGTCGTCAACACCGTAGTCGTACTGGCTAGCAGCGGCGTCGGTCTCGGTGTCTAGAGAGAGAAGAGGGGGAAGAAACAATAAATACAATGCAAACAAATGCATGACGATGCATAACATGACAAAGCGTGATGCTAGGTGTGCCCAATCGCGGTAGTAGGTGATACCGACGAAGGGGGAAACATCCGGGAAAGTATTCCTGGTGTTTCGCGTTTTCGGACAGATGAACCGGGGGGAAAGTTGCGAGTTCGATAGGTTAGGGATGTGTGGTGGACGAACGGGCTGCGTATCCGGATCGTATCGTCGTTATGAGCAACTTTCATGTAGAAAGTATTTTCATCTGAGCTACGTTTTATTTTATATGATTTTATAAAGTTTTAAATCATTTTTAGAATTTATTTAATTAACTTAGTTCAACATTATCCGATTGCATCATGCCGACGCCAAGATGATCGCCGTCAACGAGGGTGTTGATCGTCAAATCGACGTGTAGGCCCTGGGACCCACTGTCATACAATGTTAGGTTAATTAGGGTTTAGGTTGAACAAACTCATTTAATTAAACTAAGAGGTTAATTAGATTAATTAACTAGGATTAATTAACTTAGTTAATTTAGTTAATTAATTAATTAATTAAATTTATTTTTATTTTTATTAATTTTTTCATATTTTTTTTTCTAAAAACGTTCTGAGGTGGTGGGCCCCCTTGTCATTGGCCCCAAAGGGCCGTAACGGGTCGGGCTAACGGGCGACAGGGAAGATTTATTCTTTAGCGATGAGGGAGCAACGACGTCTGCCTCCCCCGAAGCAAGTCCCAAAGCTTACCATTATTCTTCAAGAAGACCTCAATGACTGTGACGCCCCCGATTAAATCGTACATTAATCATACACGCAAACGTGTACGATCAAGATCAGGGACTCACGGGAAGATATCACAACAAAACTCTAAAAATAAAATAAGTCATACAAGCATCATAATACAAGCCAGGGGCCTCGAAGGCTCGAATAGAAGTGCTCGGTCATAGACGAGTCAGCGGAAGCAACAATATTTGAGTACATACATAAGTTAAACAAGTTGCCATAAGATGTCTAGCACAAATTGGGATACAAATCGAAAGAGGCGCAGGCCTCCCGCACTCGATCCTCCTAAACTACTCTGCTCGTCATCATGACCTTCACGTTGTAGTAGGCACCTCCTGTAGTAGGAGTCTTTGTCGATGGTGGCGTCGCTCCCTGGCTCCAAAGATCTGGTTGCGACAACCAGGTAGAAGGGAAAGGGGGAAAAGAGGGAGAAAAGCAACCGTGAGTACTCATCCAAAGTACTGCAAGCAAGGAGCTACACTACATATGCATGGGTATATGTGTAAAGGGCCATATCGGTGGATCGAACTGCAGAATGCCGTAATAAGAGGGGATAGCTAATCCTGTCAAATACTACGCTTTTGGCACCTCCATCTTGCGACATGTAGAAGAGAGTAGATTGAAGTTCTCCAAGTAGCATCGCATAGCATAATCCTACCCGGCGATCCTCCTCCTCGCCCTGTTAGAGAGCGATCACCGGGTTGTATCTGGCACACTGAAGGGTGTGTTTTATTAAGTATCCGATTTTAGTTATCATAAGGTCAAGGTACAACTCCAAGTCTTCCTGTTACCGAAGATCACGTCTATTCGAATAGATAAACTTCCCTGCAGGGGTGCACCACATAACCCAACACGCTCGATCCCATTTGGCCGGATACACTTTCCTGGGTCATGGCCGGCCTCGAAAGACAAACAAGTCTCAGCCCCACCTAGGCACAACAGAGAGGTCAGCACGCTGGTCTAAATCCTATGGCGCGGGGGTCTGGGCGCCCATTGCACACCTGCACATTGCGAACGCGGCCAGAAGCAGACCTAGCCTAGCAGGCATTCCAGTCCAATCCGGTGCACGCCGCTCAGTCGCTGACGTCACGAAGGCTTCGGCTAATACCACGACGTCGAGTGCCCATAACTGTTCCCGCGTAGTTGGTTAGTGCATATAGGCCAAATGGCCGGACTCAGATCAAATACCAAGAACTCGTTAAGCGTGTTATTTTGAAATAACCAACACCGACCAGGGCCAGGCCCACCTCTCGCCTAGGTAGACTCAACCTGCCCTGTCGCTCCGCCACAAGGATCCACTCGCGGGTACTCCTACGAGCCGACCCGACTTTAGTCACCACAGGTATCATGTATAGTATATAAGTATATACCCATGATCACCTCCCAAGTGATCACAGCCTGATAGTATAGCGAGGCAGACGGACAAGAATGTAGGGCCACAGATGGAATACTAGCATCCTATACTAAGCATGTAGGATTGCAGGTAAAGGTAACAACGGTAGTAGCAACGACAGGCTATGCATCAGGATAGGATTAACAGAAAGCAGTAACATGCTACACTACTCTAATGCAAGTAGTATAGAGAAGAATAGGCGATATCTGGTGATCAAGGGGGCGGCTTGCCTGGAAGCTCGGTAGAAGGAGGGGTCGTCAACACCGTAGTCGTACTGGCTAGCAGCGGCGTCGGTCTCGGTGTCTAGAGAGAGAAGAGGGGGAAGAAACAATAAATACAATGCAAACAAATGCATGACGATGCATAACATGACAAAGCGTGATGCTAGGTGTGCCCAATCGCGGTAGTAGGTGATACCGACGAAGGGGGAAACATCCGGGAAAGTATTCCCGGTGTTTCGCGTTTTCGGACAGATGAACGGGGGGGAAAGTTGCGAGTTCGATAGGTTAGGGATGTGTGGTGGACGAACGGGCTGCGTATCCGGATCGTATCGTCGTTATGAGCAACTTTCATGTAGAAAGTATTTTCATCTGAGCTACGTTTTATTTTATATGATTTTCTAAAGTTTTAAATCATTTTAGAATTTATTTAATTAACTTAGTTCAACATTATCCAGACAAAGGCATGCCGACGTCAAGATGACGCCGTGATCAACAGGGTGTTGATCGGTCAAACCGACGTGTAGGCCCAGTGGGACCCACCTGTCATACAATGTTAGGTTAATTAGGGTTTAGGTTGAACAAACTACTGTTTAATTAAACTAAGAGGTTAATTAGATTAATTAACTAGGATTAATTAACTTAGTTAATTTAGTTAATTAATTAATTAATTAAATTTATTTTTATTTTTATTAATTTTTTCATATTTTTTTTTCTAAAAACGTTCTGAGGTGGTGGGCCCCTTGTCATTGGCCCCAAAGGGCCGTGAATCGGGCTAATCCAAGGCTGTGGAAGATTTATTCTTTAGCGATGAGGGAGCAACGACGTCTGCCTCCCCCGAAGCAAGTCCCAAAGCTTACCATTATTCTTCAAGAAGACCTCAATGACTGTGACGCCCCCGATTAAATCGTACATTAATCATACACGCATAAGCGTGTACGATCAAGATCGAGGACTCACGGGAAGATATCACAACAAAACTCTAAAAATAAAATAAGTCATACAAGCATCATAATACAAGCCCGGGCCTCGAAGGCTCGAATAGAAGTGCTCGGTCATAGACGAGTCGGCCGAAGCAACAATATTTGAGTACATACATAAGTTAAACAAGTTGCCATAAGATGTCTAGCACAAATTGGGATACAAATCGAAGAGGCGCAGGCCTCCTGCCTGAGATCCTCCTAAACTACTCTGCTCGTCATCGGTGACCTTCACGTTGTAGTAGGCACCTCCGTGTAGTAGGAGTCTTTGTCGATGGTGGCGTCGGCTCTGGGCTCCAAAGATCTGGTTCCGACAACCAGGTAGAAGGGAAAGGGGAAAAGAGGGAGAAAAGCAACCGTGAGTACTCATCCAAAGTACTCGCAAGCAAGGAGCTACACTACATATGCATGGGTATATGTGTAAAGGGCCATATCGGTGGACTGAACTGCAGAATGCCAGAATAAGAGGGGGATAGCTAATCCTGTCAAATACTACGCTTTTGGCACCTCCATCTTGCAGCATGTAGAAGAGAGTAGATTGAAGTTCTCCAAGTAGCATCGCATAGCATAATCCTACCCGGCGATCCCCTCCTCCTCGCCCTGTTAGAGAGCGATCACCGGGTTGTATCCGCACATCAAGGGTGTGTTTTATTAAGTATCCGATTTTAGTTATCATAAGGTCAAGGTACAACTCCAAGTCTTCCTCATCAAGATCACGTCTATTCGAATAGATAAACTTCCCTGCAGGGGTGCACCACATAACCCAACACGCTCGATCCCATTTGGCCGGATACACTTTCCTGGGTCATGGCCGGCCTCGAAAGACAAACAAGTCTCAGCCCCACCTAGGCACAACAGAGGTCAGCACGCTGGTCTAAATCCTATGGCGCGGGGGTCTGGGCGCCCATTGCACACCTGCACATTGCGAACGCGCCGAAGCGTACCTAGCCTAGCAGCATTCCGGTCCAATCCGGCGACGCCGCCGGGCCGACGTCACGAAGGCTTCGGCTAATACCACGACGTCGAGTGCCCATAACTGTTCCCGCGTAGTTGGTTAGTGCATATAGGCCAAATGGCCGGACTCAGATCAAATACCAAGAACTCGTTAAGCGTGTTATTTTGAAATAACCGCAAACACCGACCAGGGCCAGGCCCACCTCTCGCCTAGGTAGACTCAACCTGCCCTGTCGCTCCGCCACAAGGATCCACTCGCGGGTACTCCCTACGAGCCGACCCGACTTTAGTCACCACAGGTATCATGTATAGTATATAAGTATATACCCATGATCACCTCCCAAGTGATCACTGACTGATAGTATAGCGAGGCGGGGCAGACAAGAATGTAGGGCCACAGATGGAATACTAGCATCCTATACTAAGCATGTAGGATTGCGGTAAAGGTAACAACGGTAGTAGCAACGATGTGCTATGCATCGTGATAGGATTAACGTAGCAGTAACATGCTACACTACTCTAATGCAAGTAGTATAGAGAAGAATAGGCGATATCTGGTGATCAAGGGGGCGGCTTGCCTGGAAGCTCAGCCGAGAAGGAGGGGTCGTCAACACCGTAGTCGTACTGGCTAGCAGCGGCGTCGGTCTCGGTGTCTAGAGAGAGAAGAGGGGGAAGAAACAATAAATACAATGCAAACAAATGCATGACGATGCATAACATGACAAAGCGTGATGCTAGGTGTGCCCAATCGCGGTAGTAGGTGATACCGACGAAGGGGGAAACATCCGGGAAAGTATTCCTGGTGTTTCGCGTTTTACAGAGATGAACCGGGGAAAGTTGCGTAGTTCGATAGGTTAGGGATGTGTGGTGGACGAGCGGGCTGCGTATCCGGATCGTATCGTCGTTATGAGCAACTTTCATGTAGAAAGTATTTTCATCTGAGCTACGTTTTATTTTATATGATTTTATAAAGTTTTAAATCATTTTTAGAATTTATTTAATTAACTTAGTTCAACATTATCCAGCAAGATTGCATCTTGGCGTCGGCATAGCGTCGGCGATCAACGGGTGTTGACTGGTCAAACTGACGTGTAGGCCCAGTGGGACCCACCTGTCATACAATGTTAGGTTAATTAGGGTTTAGGTTGAACAAACTACTGTTTAATTAAACTAAGAGGTTAATTAGATTAATTAACTAGGATTAATTAACTTAGTTAATTTAGTTAATTAATTAATTAATTAAATTTATTTTTATTTTTATTAATTTTTTCATATTTTTTTTTCTAAAAACGTTCTGAGGTGGTGGGCCCCCTTGTCATTGGCCCCAAAGGGCCGTAACGGGTCGGGCTAACGGGCGACAGGGAAGATTTATTCTTTAGCGATGAGGGAGCAACGACGCCTCCCCCTCAAGCAAGTCCCAAAGCTTACCATTATTCTTCAAGAAGACCTCAATGACTGTGACGCCCCCGATTAAATCGTACATTAATCATACACGCAAACGTGTACGATCAAGATCAGGGACTCACGGGAAGATATCACAACAAAACTCTAAAAATAAAATAAGTCATACAAGCATCATAATACAAGCCAGGGGCCTCGAAGGCTCGAATAGAAGTGCTCGGTCATAGACGAGTCAGCGGAAGCAACAATATTTGAGTACATACATAAGTTAAACAAGTTGCCATAAGATGTCTAGCACAAATTGGGATACAAATCGAAAGAGGCGCAGGCCTCCTGCCTGGGATCCTCCTAAACTACTCCTGCTCGTCATCAGCGGCCTTCACGTTGTAGTAGGCACCTCCGGTGTAGTAGGAGTCTTTGTCGATGGTGGCGTCTGGCTCCTGGGCTCCAGCATCTGGTTGCGACAACCAGGTAGAAGGGAAAGGGGGAAAAGAGGGAGAAAAGCAACCGTGAGTACTCATCCAAAGTACTCGCAAGCAAGGAGCTACACTACATATGCATGGGTATATGTGTAAAGGGCCATATCGGTGGACTGAACTGCAGAATGCCAGAATAAGAGGGGGATAGCTAATCCTGTCAAATACTACGCTTTTGGCACCTCCATCTTGCAGCATGTAGAAGAGAGTAGATTGAAGTTCTCCAAGTAGCATCGCATAGCATAATCCTACCCGGCGATCCCCTCCTCCTCGCCCTGTTAGAGAGCGATCACCGGGTTGTATCTGGCACACTGAAGGGTGTGTTTTATTAAGTATCCGATTTTAGTTATCATAAGGTCAAGGTACAACTCCAAGTCTTCCTGTTACCGAAGATCACGTCTATTCGAATAGATAAACTTCCTGCAGGGTGCACCACATAACCCAACACGCCGATCCCATTTGGCGGATACACTTTCTGGGTCATGGCCGCCTCGAAAGACAAACAAGTCTCAGCCCCACCTAGGCTGTGAGAGAGGTCAAGACGCTGGTCTAAATCCTATGGCGCGAAGTGCAGGCGCCCATTGCACACACGCACATTGCGAACGCGGCCGAAGCAGACCTAGCCTAGCGAGCATTCCGGTCCAATCCGGTGCACGCCCGCTCGATCGTGACGTCACGAAGGCTTGGCTAATACCACGACGTCGAGTGCCCATAACTGTTCCCGCGTAGTTGGTTAGTGCATATAGGCCAAATGGCCGGACTCAGATCAAATACCAAGAACTCGTTAAGCGTGTTATTTTGAAATAACCGCAAACACCGACCAGGGCCAGGCCCACCTCTCGCCTAGGTAGACTCAACCTGCCCTGTCGCTCCGCCACAAGGATCCACTCGCGGGTACTCCTACGAGCCGACCCGACTTTAGTCACCACAGGTATCATGTATAGTATATAAGTATATACCCATGATCACCTCCCAAGTGATCACAGCCTGATAGTATAGCGAGGCCGACGGACAAGAATGTAGGGCCACAGATGGAATACTAGCATCCTATACTAAGCATGTAGGATTGCGGTAAAGGTAACAACGGTAGTAGCAACGACAAAGGCTATGCATCGGGATAGGATTAACGGAAAGCGAGAACATGCTACACTACTCTAATGCAAGTAGTATAGAGAAGAATAGGCGATATCCGGTGATCAAGGGGCGGCTTGCACTGGAAGCTCAAATGAGAAGGAGGGTCGTCAACACCGTAGTCGTCTTGGCTAGCAGCGCGTCGGTCTCGGTGTCTAGAGAGAGAAGAGGGGGAAGAAACAATAAATACAATGCAAACAAATGCATGACGATGCATAACATGACAAAGCGTGATGCTAGGTGTGCCCAATCGCGGTAGTAGGTGATACCGACGAAGGGGGAAACATCCGGGAAAGTATTCCTGGTGTTTCCCGTTTTCGGACAGATGAACCGGGGGGAAAGTTGCGAGTTCGATAGGTTAAGGATGTGTGGTGGACGAACGGGCTGCGTATCCGGATCGTATCGTCGTTATGAGCAACTTTCATGTAGAAAGTATTTTCATCTGAGCTACGTTTTATTTTATATGATTTTCTAAAGTTTTAAATCATTTTTAGAATTTATTTAATTAACTTAGTTCAACATTATCCACGATTGCATCTTGGCGTCGCCAAGATGACGTCGGCAATCAACGAGGTGTTGATCGTCAAACTGACGTGTAGGCCCAGTGGGACCCACCTGTCATACAATGTTAGGTTAATTAGGGTTTAGGTTAAACAAACTACTGTTTAATTAAACTAAGAGGTTAATTAGATTAATTAACTAGGATTAATTAACTTAGTTAATTTAGTTAATTAATTAATTAATTAAATTTATTTTTATTTTTATTAATTTTTTCATATTTTTTTCTAAAAAGCGTTACGAGGTGGTGGGCCCCTTGTCATTGGCCCCAAAGGGCCGTGAACGGGTCGGGCTAATCTGGCGCCAGAGCGAGCGCTCACTGGCCGGGAGCACGGCAGGCGAGGCGGTGGCAGACGGTTTACCGGCGACGCGCACGGGCGCGCGTGGAGGGGGGACTGGTCGTGGCCTAGCTAGATGGGCGCGGCCCCGATGCGCTGGACGCGGCAGTGGCGGGGACCAGCAGGGAGGCGATCGGGGCATATGAGGGAGAGGGCCGGAGTGGCCAGAATGGCGCGGTACGCGCGCGCGCGAGCGATGCGCGGCGAGGGAGAGGCGAGCGTGAGGGGGGATGGCCGCAGTGACGGAGGTGGTTGCGGCAGGAAACAGCAGGGTGGTGGCGGTGCAGCACAGGGTTGGCGGTGGCCGAACGCAGCCACGGCGGGCGCGCGCGCAGACGAGGCGGGACGGCGGGGCGGGAGCCGCGGCAGACGTAGCAGGGCGCGACGAGTGCGGTAGCTGGGGTGCGCACATGTGGCGGGACAGGGGGGCAGCCACGACGCGGTGGGCATGGCCGTTAGCGCGTGCCTGCGGAGAGCGGCGACCGCGACGACGGGGACGGGAGGGAAGGAAGAGGCTGGAGGCCTCACCGAGCATCTGTAGGGAACGGGGCAGTGGTGCTTGGGGAGGACGACGGCGACGAAGGTGACGAAGAGGAGGCAGGCCGACGGGGCAGCTCCGGCGAGTGCGTCGAGTGGCGGGGGCGAGGCGGTGATGGACGGCGTCGGGCGACCCGGGCGGCGGCCTCCTCCTCCGATCCCGATCCAAGCGGGGGAGAGAGGGTGGAGATATTTCGGGGGGGGGGGGAGTGGCGTGTCGGTGGGGGGTTCGGGGTATGGGAGTGGTGGAGATGGGGAGTGGGGGCGGTTGGTCCGGTTGGGCCGGTGGCCTGCTGGGCCTGAGCCCAGTGGGAGGGGTGTTTCCCTTTTTGTTTTTGTTAGTTTGTTTTCCTATTTTGTATTTTCTTTCTTTTATTTATTTTGTTTTTTGTTTTATTTCTTTTTAAATCATTTAGGCATTTTATAAAAATGTGTTTATTACACCATATTTACATATGCAAAATATGGCACCTCCCGAACAATTTTGTTTTAACTTTTTAAAAGTTTGACGTCTGGCATTTATTTAAACTTTTGAATTTGAAAACTTTTTGATCCAAAGTGAGATTAGCAACAGTAACCGGGGTGACGTGGTACCGTTAAAATGGTTTACTGTAGCATGATTATCCAGGCGTTACAAAACTCCTCCACTACAAGAAATTTCTTCCCGAGATTTAGGAGGTAGAGGGAAACAGTGCGGGGTATTCATCACGCAGGCGGTCCTCGCGTTCCCAAGTGGTTTCATCTTCAGAATGGTGCGACCACTGGACTTTGAGGAACTTGATCGCCTTCTGACGTGTGCGGCGTTCAGGTTGGTCGAGAATGCGGACCGGACGCTCTTTATAGGAGAGGTCCTGCTGCAATTCGAGCACTTCATGATCCACTGCTCGGATTGGGTCCTTGAAGCAACGGCGGAGCTGTGACACGTGGAACACATCGTGAACCTGAGAAAGGTTCGGCGGAAGCTCCAGTTGGTATGCCACTTTTCCACGCCTTTCCAGAATAGTGAATGGGCCAATATAGCGAGGAGCTAGCTTGCCCTTGATCCCGAAGCGGTGAGCACCCTTCATTGGTGTAAACTCGAAGATAAGCCTTTTCGCCAGGTTGATACACCATGTCTTTATGTTTACGGTCATACTGACTCTTCTGACATGACTGAGCAGTTTTGAGATTCTCGCGAATAATGCGGACTTGTTCTTTGGCATGTTGGATAATATCCGGACCAAAGAGTGGACATTCCCCAGTTTCTGACCAGTTCAGAGGGGTTAGGCACTGTCGTCCATATAACACCTCGAAGGGGGCCATCTTCAGACTAGCTTGATAGCTATTATTATAAGAGAACTCAGCATACGGGAGAGATTCCTCCCATTTCTTGCCGAAGGAAATAACAGAAGCTCGAAGCATGTCTTCGAGAACTTGGTTGACACGTTCAACTTGCCCTCGCGGCTGAGGATGAAACGCGGTACTGAATGACAGATGAGTTCCCATAGCTTCTTGGAAACTTGCCCGAAATCTTGAAGTGAATAAGCTGCCACGGTCTGAGCTGATAACCAATGGAATACCATGGAGTGAAACAATCCTGGACATATAGAGCATTGTCAGCTGACTAACAGTGATCGTTTCTTTGACCGCCAGAAAATGTGCAACTTTAGAAAGCCGGTCAATGACGACAAGAATTGCATCATTACCTTTCTGCGATTTCGGAAATCCAAAGGATTTAAGTCCATTTCAACATGGTCCCATTTCCATTCAGGAATAGAGATAGGTTGCGAGTTCCAAAGCAGGCCTTTGATGTTCTACTTTGATACGATGGCAAACGTCACACTCGGCAACATAACGAGCAATGTCTTGCTTCATATTGGACCACCAGAATCTCTGACGGATGTCTTGGTACATCTTTGTACTACCAGGATGGATACATAGAGGCGTATCATGAGCTTCTTTCATAACTTCCTGAGTCATATCCAGGTTTTTCTCTGAACATGGCACCACTAGGCAGCCTTTGAAGTACAAAGCGCCATCATTAGCAATAGTGAAGAATGAGGGCTTTCCTTCTATGAGGTAGCGCTTAATCTTGCGGGCTTCAGAGTCATATCCCTGTATTCTCTTGATGGAGTCCAAGAGATCTGGTTCGACAGCCAGGGTATTGAGGGAACCCTGGGAAAGAACACGGAGGTTCATCTTGCGAAACTCCTTAGGAGGGGGAGCGAGTGCACCCGGAGGAACAATATGGAGGTTCAGCTTTCTGAATTCTTCAACAAGCGGGGGCTGAACTTTGCGAACCTGGAGGTGGTTGCAGTAAGACTTGTGGCTCAAGGCATCTGCCATTACATTAGCCTTGCCTGGTGTATAGGAAATACCCAAGTCAAAGTCTGCAACAATCTCCATCCATCTCTACTGACGGAGGTTCAGGTCTGGCTGAGTAAACAGATACTTCAGACTTTGGTGGTCGGTGAAGATCTCGCAATGATTACCGAGAAGGTAATATCGCCACTGCTTCAGTGCATGAATGATAGCAACAAGCTCGATGTCGTGAACTGGGTAGTTCTCTTCGTGAGGGCGCAATTGTCGAGAGGCATAAGCAATCACTTTGCGGTCTTGCATTAGGACACAGCCTAATCCTTGACGGGAAGCATTGTAGTAAATGACGAAGTCCTTCTTAGTATCAGGTGGAGCAAGTACTGGAGCAGAAGTCAACTTGTCTTTGAGTGCCTGGAAACTTTCCTGACATTTGTCTGTCCATTGGAACTTGACGCCCTTATGCAACAGGTTAGTCAGAGGCCTGGCGATCTTGGAGAATTTTCGACGAATCGACGACACTAGCTGGCGAGTCCGAGAAAACTTCTGACTTGCTTAACGTTCTTGGTAGGAGTCCAATCAAGAATATCCTGGACTCGTTCAGGGTTGACGGCAATACCATCCTTAGAGATGACATGCCCAAGATAGGTCACTTCTAGTAGCCAGAATTCACATTTGGAGAATTTGGCATATAGCTGATGCTCTTGTAGCTTTTCTAGAACAAGACGAAGATGTTCAGCATGTTCTTCTTCGTTCTTGGAAAATACCAGGATATCATCCAGATAAACCATGACGAACTTATCGAGGTAATCCATGAATATATAGTTCATCAGATGAGAGAAGGTGGCTGGAGCATTGGTTAAGCCGAATGACATGACAGTGTACTCGTATGAACCATATCGAGTCACGAAGGCGGTCTTTGGGATATCCTCTTCACGAACACGAATCTGGTGGTAACCCAACCTCAAGTCGAGCTTAGAGAATACCGACGAACCAGCCAGTTGATCATACAGATCATTGATCCGAGGAAGAGGATATTTATTCTGAATGGTAGCTTAGTTTGTAGGACAATAGTCTTGGACCAGTCGGTTTGTCCCATCCTTCTTGACAAAGAGAGAAGGTGCTCCCCAAGGAGAGCAACTTGGGCGAATGAAACCTTTGAGAAGAGATTTGTCGATTTCCTCCTTAAGCTCAAGGAGTTCATGCGGCGACATCTTGTAGGGTCGCTTGGCTATAGGAGTGGTGCCTGGTTTCAAGTCGATGATGAATTTGACAGCTCTAGCAGGGGGAATCCCTGGAAGTTCTTCAGGAAAGACGTCGAGGAATTCACACACGACGAGAATGTTTTCAATGCCCTCGAGTGGTGCAGCGTTCAATGCATAGAGCCTTGCCTCGGCATTCTGAACCAGACGAGCATTGTAGCTTATTATTTCATCAGAAGGGTGTAGCAGATGGACGGTCTTGGTGGCGCAAATGATAGAAGCAGTATGCAATTTTAACCAATTCATTCCCAGAATGAGATCAATGCTACAGGACTTCAGTACGATGGGAGAGACAAGAAATTCCAGTCCTTCAATTTCAACAGGAACGTCGTGACTAACCATAGAGGTTTGACATTGGCCCGCAGGGGTGTGTACCACTAGAGGATTGTTCATCTCTTCATATTTAATGCCATGCATGAATGCAAATTCTGCTGATATGAATGAATGTGATGCTCCTGTATCAAATAAAATGGATGCTGGTACAGAATTAACGAGGAGTGTACCCATCACAGTAGCAGGCTGGTCTTGAGCTTCATTCAGATCAACGTGGTTGGCATGAACGACCATAAGACTTGGCATTGTTGTTGCGGGGCTGGTTGCTTCCATGGCCAGTTGCTGGAAGGGCCAGTTGATTCTGGTTCTGGTTGCATTCTCTAGCACGGCGTCCTGGTTGACCACACCTGAAGCACAAACCATTATAGGGAGCGGGAGCAGGAGCTCGGGGTGGTGGTGCTGGAAGTCTTGGCTGCCTAGATGGAGGAGGAGGCAGATGAGGTGCAACATAGGTCTGCCTTGGGGCAGGTGCAGTTGGCTGGTACATGCTGTTGGGAATCCATATCTTACGCTTCTGCGAGGGTGGGCCTGAAGATGAGCCCGTGTCACGGTTGCGCCTGTGAGAGCTCTGGTATTCCTGCAGACCAGTTTCGACATTGATGGCCTTGTTCACCAAGGTGGCAAAATCAGTAAAGGGATGCACTAGAAGTGCAAGCTTGATGTCAGCTTGAAGGCCGTCACGGAACTTCTCATGTCTGCGTGCATCAGTTGCAATGTCCTCTTCAGCATAGCGAGACAAGGCCAGAAACTCCCGCTGATAAGCTTCAACAGTTTTGTTGCCTTGGGTGAGGTTGTGGAACTCACGGTTCTTCCGGTCCATGACTCCCTGAGGAATGAAGTGGGCACGGAAAGCAGCTTGGAAGTCTGGCCAGGTGATGATTGTTCTAGCTGGCAGAGTACGCATATGGCTGTCCCACCATTGAGCTGCGGGTCCCTTCAGGAAGAAGGAAGCAAAGGTGACATAGCTGGTAGGGGCTACATCGGCAGACTCCATCTCATAGTTGATGTCACTGAGCCAGTCATCAGCATCCAAAGGCTGAGTTGAGCTGCGGTACATAGTTGGGTTGAGGCGCATGAAATCCTGCAGAGTTACTGGGGTTGGCTGCTGGTTCATATTGGGGCGAGGGAACTGAGCCATCATATTCTCCATGAACTGGAGATTCATCTCGAGCTGTTGGATCATACCGGCCATGTACTCAGGCGATGGTGGGGCGTTTCCACCACTACCACGACCACCTGGTCTAACCATCCTGCTAATATATAACAGGGTTGTTCAGCATTGGGAAATTTGCAAAGACAAGAATCATTCATGATGAAACATGCATAATGAAAGCAGCACGATAGATACTACATAGTATTCGACATATCTTAAAAAAGGGATCATGCATAGAGTTCGATACATAGAGTTCAGTACATAGATTAAAGACATCACCGGCGGCACGCAGGCTCACGGCGAATGCATCTAACACTAACAGCAAGACTACGTCAGTCCCAGGAGGAACTGTGGAGGTAGGTGTAGCCTGAAAGCTGGTAGTGTCGCATCGGGAACTCCACATCAGCAACCTGGGGTCCGCGGATACTCAGTGCGAACACAGCAGCTCAGGTGGCAGAAGAGGACCAAGTGCGGGAGAGTAGCCTCCCACATCTGGCCAGCCGACACCCTGGGGCATCATGGTCCTGGCTGGGTAGATCGCAGAACGCGGCAGACCATCAGATCGGACAAGGGGGTGCAACAGTGTCAGAGCACGGTAAAGGTGCTGATGGGTGGTGTACAACTCGTGGCGAAGAGCCCGGTTAGCTCGAACATCGGATGGTAAAAGGGCCCTCGGGTGACAGTGGAGTAGGCAGCAGTGTAGTAACCCTCCGCACCAACATCGGATGCGATAGCAATGTGCCTGAAAGGGGAGGTGTCCAACTCCCGATACTCTCCACGAAGATGTGTCAGAGCAGCATAAGCAGCATCGTGGACAGCCATATCGATGGTCACTCCAACACCATGAGCGGTGTGCAGCACAGTAGTGGAGTCATACTCCCGAGAGTAGAGGTGGACGATGGCACGATACTGCTCCTGGTTAAAGTCCTGGTACTCCTCAGAGACGGTGTACTCAGGGTGCCAGCGATAACCCAGATAGGTCATCATCTCAGCTAGCACAACAGGTGATCCCGAGGCACCAATGGCCATCGTGTGGCGCACGACCTGCCTCGTGGGTTCCATCTGAAAGCAAAGATGTTTCAAAGGAGTCAAATGACAATGTGGGAATTGTTCAAAATACTATTCTAAGGAATAACTATGGCTTATCCAACTTTGGGGTGAATGTGGTCACGGGATCCTAGTGTTAGACTTAGTAAATTCGTTTAACCCGAGTAGAAGAGAGTTCAGAGTCCTAGAGTAAAGGTCGAGGAGTAAAAGATCCTAGTACAACCCAATGGCTACGTGGGCCCGTAAGACACACATCCATGTTAGTAAAAGTTTTTGTAATGTTTAGACTCGACTACGGCCAAGGAGTGTGGAAGGGGGATTCCTACAGGTAGTCGGCTCTGATACCAACTTGTGACGCCCCTGATTCAATCGTACACTAATCATACACGCATAACGCAGTACGATCAAGATCGAGGGACTCACGGAAAGATATCACAACACAACTCTAAAAATAAAATAAGTCATACAAGCATCATAATACAAGCCAGGGGCCTCGAGGGCTCGAATACAAGTGCTCGATCATAGACGAGTCAGTGAAAGCAACAATATCTGAGTACAGACATAAGTTAAACAAGTTGCCATAAGATGGCTAGCACAAACTGGGATACAGATCGAAAGAGGCGCATGCCTCCTGCAGGATCCTCCTAAACTACTCACCGGTCGCCGCCGCCGCCTTCACGTAGTAGTAGGCACCTCCGGTGTAGTACGAGTCGTCGTCGATGGTGGCGTCTAGCTCCTGGGCTCCAGCATCTGGTTGCGACAACTAGGTAGAAGGAAAAGGGGGAAAATAGGGAGAAAAGCAACCGTGAGTACTCATCCAAAGTACTCGCAAGCAAGGAGCTACACTACATATGCATGGGTATATGTGTAAAGGGCCATATCGGTGGACTGAACTGCAGAATGCCAGAATAAGAGGAGGATAGCTAATCCTGTCGAAGACTACACTTCTGACCACCTCCATCTTGCAGCATGTAGAAGAGAGTAGATTGAATTTCTCCAAGTAGCATCGCATAGCATAATCCTACCCGGCGATCCCCTCCTCGTCGCCCTGTTAGAGAGCGATCACCGGGTTGTATCTGGCACTTGGAAGGGTGTGTTTTATTAAGTATCCGGTTCTAGTTATCATAAGGTCAAGGTACAACTCCAAGTCGCTTACATTGCGAAGATCACGACTATTCGAATAGATAAACTTCCACAGCAGGGTGCACCACATAACCCAACACGCTCGATCCCATTTGGCCGGACACACTTTCCTGGGTCATGGCCGGCCTCGGAAGATAAACACGTCGCAGCCCCGCCTAGGCACAACAGAGAGGTCAGCACGCCGATCTAAATCCTATGGCGCAGGGGTCTGGGCCCATCGCCCATTGCACACCTGCATGTTGCGAATGCGGCCGGAAGCAGACCTAGCCTAGCAGACGTTCCAGTCCAATCCGGCGCGCGCCACTCAATCGCTGGCGTCACGAAGGCTTCGGCTGATACCACGACGTCGAGTGCCCATAATTGTTCCCGCGTAGTTGGTTAGTGCGTATAGGCCAAATGGCCGGACTCAGATGAAATACCAAGAACTCGTTAAGCATGTTATTTTGAAATAACCGCGAACGCCGACCAGGGCCAGGCCCACCTCTCGCCTAGGTGGTCTCAACCTGCCATGTCGCTCCGCCACAAGGATCCACTCGGGTACTCCTACGAGCTGACCCGACTTTAGTCACCACAGGTATCATGTATAGTATATAAGTATATACCCGTGATCACCTCCCAAGTGATCACGGCCCGATAGTATAGCAAGGCAGACGGACAAGAGTATAGGGCCACAGATGGAATACTAGCATCCTATACTAAGCATGTAGGATTGCATGTAAAAGTAACAACAGTAGTAGCAAGGACAAGCTATGCATCAGGATAGGATTAACGGAAAGCAGTAACATGCTACACTACTCTAATGCGAGAATTATAGAGAAGAATATGCGATATCTGGTAATCAAGGGGGGGGGCTTGCCTGGAATCTCAGCCGAGAAGGAGGGTCGTCAACACCGTAGTTGTACTGGGTAGCAGCGGCGTTGGTCTCGGTGTCTAGCGAGAGAAGAGGGGGAAGAAATAATAAATACAATGCAAACAAATGCATGACGATGCATGACATGAAAAAGCGTGATAGTAGGTGTGCCCAATCGCGGTAGTACGTGATAGGCGAAGGGGGAAACATCCGGGAAAGTATTCCTGGTGTTTCGCGTTTTCGGACAGATGAACCGGGGGAGGGGGAAGTTGCGAGTTTGATAGGTTAGGGATTTGTGGCGGACGAACAGGCTGCATATCCGGATTCGTCTCGTCGTTCTGAGCAACTTTCATGTAGAAAGTATTTTCATCTGAGCTACGATTTATTTTATATGATTTTCTAAAGTTTTAAATCATTTTTAGAATTTATTTACTTAACTTAATTCAACATTATCGAGCGATTGCATGCCGACGTCGAGATGATGTCGTGATCAATAGGGGTGTTGAATGGTCAAACTGACGTGTGGGCCCAGCGGGACCCACCTGTCATACACTGTTAGGTTAATTAGGGTTTAGGTTAAACAAACTATTGTTTAATTAAACTAACAGGTTAATTAGATTAATTAACTAGGATTAATTAACTTAGTTAATTTACTTAATTAATTAATTAGTTAATTTTTTTTCATATTTTTTTAATTTTTTTTCTAAAAACGTTCTGAGGTGGTGGGGCCGCTTGTCATTAGCCCCAAAGGGCCTTAATGGGTCGGGCTAACGGGCGCCAGGAGCGGGCGCTTGCCCGCAGGGAGCGCGGCAGGGGGAGGCCAGTGGCCAAGACGGCCTGCCGGCGACGCGCACGGCCGCACGTGGAGGGGGACTGGCCGTGGCCGAGCCAGATGGGCGTGGCCCCGATTCGTGCTCGCGGCGGTGGCTGGGACCAGCAGGGAGGAGAGCGGGGCATGTGCGGGAGGGGGCCGGAGTGGCGCGATACGCGCGCGCGCGAGCGATGCGCGGCGAGGGAGAGGTGAGCGTGAGGGGGATTGCCGCGGCGGCGGAGTTGGCTGCGGCAGGGAACAACAGGGTGGTGGCGGTGCAGCAGGTCGGCGGTGGCTTAACGCTGCCACGGCGGCGCGCAAGGCAGACGAAGGCGGACGGCGGGGCGGAGCCGCGGCGACGTAGCCGGGCGCGGCGAAAGTCGGTAGCAGGGGCGCGCACATGCGGCTGGGCAGTGGGGCGCAGCCACGACACAGTGGGCACGGCCGTTAGCGCGTGCGTGCGGAGAGTGGCGACTGCGACGACGGGGGCGGGGGGGGGGGGAGGGGGGAGGAAGAGGCAGGGGGCCTCATCGAGCATCTGTGGGGAACGGGGCAATGGTGCTTGGGGAGGACGACGGTGACGATGGTGACGAAGAGAAGGCAGGCCGACGGGGCAGCTCCGGGGAGTGCATCGAGTGGCGGGGGCGAGGCAGCGATGGACGACGACGGGTGATCTGGGCGGCGGCCTCCTCCTCCTATCCCGATCCAATCGGAGGAGAGAGGGGGGAGATATTTTGGGGGGGGGGGGGGGTAGTGGGGTGTCGGTGGGGGGGTTCGGGGTACGGGAGTGGGGGATATGGGGAGTGGGGGGTGGTTGGTCCGGTTGGGCCGGTGGCCTGCTGGGCCTGAGCCCAGTGGGAGGGGTGTTTCCCTTTTTGTTTTTATTTTTGTTAGTTTGTTTTTCTCTTTTGTATTTTCTTTCTTTTATTTATTTTCTTTTCTGTTTTATTTCTTTTTAAATCATTTAGGCATTTTATAAAAATGTGTTTATTACACCATATTCACATATGCAAAATATGGCACCTCCCGAACAATTTTGTTTTAACTTTTGAAAAGTTTGACGTCTGACATTTATTTAAACTTTTGAATTTGAAAAGTTTTTGATCCAACGCGAGATTAGCAAGAGTAACCGGGGTGGCGTTGCTCCGTTAATGTGGGTTTACTGTAGCATGATTATCCGGGCATTACAATGACATAGCGCGCTAGGGCGGATGTCATCACAGAGCCCACCAATGCGTCATGGATAGTGCCTTTCCCAGGCGAAGACTGCTGTTGTTAGGATAGGACTGAGCTCCTATCCCCCTTTGGATTGTCGCTATGTGGCAACCATTCCCGCCAATATTTTTGGGGTAAAGGACCAAGGAAACTATAAGAGGAAAAGTGTTCCTACCTTAGAGGGGGATCGTCCCTTTTTTCCTTCCTCTACCTTGTAGTTCCAAAGCACTATCACCCAAGCAATCCCAGAGAAGCAAGAGTAGGGTTTTACACCGCTTGGTGCCCCAAACCTGGGTAGCTCCACGTGTACCTATCGTGCCTTGTGTGTCCCCATGGCGCCTCGCTCGCAATAGCCTCTCCAAGGTCGCCGTCTAGTTGACAGTTAGCGAAAGAGTCCCCTAGTGTTTGAACCAGGGTTTTGGAGGATTTCTTGTAGCACAAATCAATCCCCCGACAGACGTTTCTGCCGCTGCCTACCAACCCCTCCCAGATTCGGTTTTCTCATGGACAACATGGTAAGTGAAATGTGCATCCATTAGAGTTCTAATTTGTAATCTACCACTCGGTGATAATCCACCATAAGGCAATCGCCATGCATGCATTTTCCTGCAGTCTAATTTTAGTGTTCTATTTTTAGTGCCCACAGTGTCATGATGGAAGGCGTCTGTGCGCCTTCGACTAGACAAATGAGTTGTGCAACATCACCATCCAAGAGGACTTCAGGAAGTGCACGGTATATTTGTAAAGATCCATCTCACTTCAAAGTTTAGGGTTCTAAAAATTACATGATTTTGTGGAGACTACATGGTTGTATTTTAGGCCAAACTGAGAATATTTCCTACTTTACCAATATAGTATTGCTAAATTGGGATAAATGCCAACTACCATTCAACACTGACGTCAATCAGGGGAGGATCTAGTGGGGGTGCCATGCCACTAACATCAATATGAAAAAATTGCCTACTTTACCAACAAAGTACTGCTCATTTGGGATAAATGGTAGCATGTACCGGTAATGTGAAACTAGAAACAATTCCTATATTAGGCAAATTATTATTGTGCAGTTCTGTCGGTACAACTCATATTTAGATAACTTTGAAAACATAGAGAAAAAGTTACTAGTCATCTATAAGATCTTATTTTAGTTCACATAGGGAGTATTACTTTTTCATTCATAGCATCATAAGATTTGCACATGAAAGTAAAGCTCATATTTGGTTAATGAATTTTCTCGTTTGTATTAATTAGCATATCACTTTTTTAATAGTTAATATTTTACATGTTCATATATTTCTGACCTATATGAATGACACATTATGTCTTTATTGTTAACAAATATATCATGTCTTACTATTTCTCGTAGTACGTTCCTTGCTTTGCATCAAAACGTGTGGTAGACAAGTTTTTCCTGTTCATAGATGAAGACTCTTCTCAGTTCACATGGCACACAAGTCATGGATATACGTTCCAAGTTGTACTCAATACCGATAGTGAAGATAATGGCTCAAGAATTTGTGATGTTTTAGTAGTGACTTTTGCTCGATTTCACTGAAATTCTTCGGATATTTCTAAGGCTAATCCCTTGACAGAGAAGAAAATCTACTTCCTTAATGGTTGGCAGGAAATGCCATCTATGGAAGGAAACCAAGGAAGATTGCTGCAAATCAAGTCAAAAGGGGCAACTTTCCTGAAGAAACCCAGGTCAACAAGCACACAAGAGCAAAAGACGATGTTCCATACGATTGCAAGCGCTCGCATGAGAGGTCATATGGATTACCATCAGCTCCATGACATCTATACAATCCACTTAGATGAAGGGTCACGGGGAAGAAGAGAACCCTAGCCGCCGCCACACTACCAGAACAGAAGAAGGAGGGTTCTGAAGAACTCGGCGAGATCTTCGTAGTCTTTGGTCCTTTCATCTCCATCGCAACCTCACTCCTTTTGACTAATGTAAGAGGTAGTCCAGTTGGGAGAACAATTGTAATATTACCCCATCTTGTCTGGAGATCAAGACCATTTGAATTATCCATTTCATCTTATTGTGGATCTTCACGTTATTATCAATATGGTTTTCACTGGAATTATCTCTTTGGTGATTTATTCCCCTCTTATGATGTGTGAGTAATTCCCTCTAGGTGTGGGATATGTAGGTAAGTGGTAAGATTAATTTGTGCCTATTCTATATGTCGTCATTTGCATTCGTAGTAGTATGATGTATCTAGTATGATGTTATGATGTGGTGAAATCTATGTGTATCGTATAATTGAAGGGCCCGGATGATCTCAAGACCTACACAGGTAACACATAACCTTTAGAAAATCTATGACCTTTGACGTGACAGGTGGAGATATCAACGAGGACCAAAGACAATATGAGATAACGGTGATCCATTGAACTTAATGCTTGGTTCTCGTCTAAGGACCTTAATTGTGGACATGACCACTCTGTGGTAATGGAGAAACAGGACCAGAGAATGAGATATAATCCCTAGAGTAGGAGTCTCGTTATTTCAGAGAGAACCGCCTACATAACCCTTATATCAAATAATATGAGTACAATACAAAATAACTGGTATTACCATCGCACTGGCACACTTTATAAATTCTTACCATGAGCTGAAGTCTCTCCGCACCTAATCTCTTCATTGCAGGAAACACATTTGTAGCTTTAATTCATGTTATTTACTTTTATTAGCTATTTTAGTTGTTACTAAAATTCTCTTCATACTTGTGTCAAACTAGTTTATGCGAGATCTAGGACAGTAACAATGTTTGCAGAAGCTCCAATGATTACTTCACGTAAAAGTTGTGACACCTTGTGTGTGACAGAAACATTGCATATAAATACTCTCATCCGCTCTTCGCTGGGAAGAGTACCCATTGGGATACTTCTGTGAAACTGCTACACCAACCTCTTTGTCTTGCAGGTATCAAAGCATTTTTTGTCGCCATTGCCGGGGAGCTAAGCATGGAGTATTAGTTTCGTAACTGTTTTTGCAGGTGTTGTTGTTATAGATGATGTCGGTGTCAAATCTAGCAGACCTCGGGTAGGGGGCCCGATCTGTTAGATCAGATTGATGGGTAACAAGAGAAAGAACACATAGCATTAACACAGGTTCAGGCCCTTGAAAGCGAAGGTTTACTCCCAGAGGGGGGTGAATTGGATATTTTTAGAAATTCGTCATACTTTGAAGTATTTGATGAAGATCAGAGTGAAGAAATAGATATGCGAGGGAAGTAGTTCTTCAAAAAAATGAAAAGCATGCATACAAGATACATACACGTGAAGAACATGCAATCATATAGTCATACAAGCATGAGGAAGATGAACTGAAGATATAGAATACAACATGATGAAAGTCTTCAGTTCAAGTCCTTCGGAAAGTAGATCACAAATTCTTCAGCAGCGGAGTAATGTAAGGGTAGGGTAAGGAACTTGAAACAAGGTTGGCTCGGTGAAGCCACATCGATTTGGTAGACCAGTTCCAGTTGTTGTATCAATTGTATATCCGGTTGAGGCGGTTGAGACGAACTCAGAGGACACACGGTCCTAACCATATTCCTCTAGAGCTAAGGTCACTTTGACCTTGCCCAATCACTCGTGGTAAGTCTTCAAGGCAGACTTCCAAAACTGTAAGTGCATCTAGTGCCCCTTAGTGATTTTGGTGTATTGAAGACTTATAGGTTAAGGGACTAATGTGTCTGTGAGTGTACATAGGTTTATAAGTCTATGAGGAGTTTGATATTTACAGAGAAAGTCGACACCTAAAAATGAATGTCTTCAACTGAAGACTTTGGCTTTCTGAAGACTTTGAAAGTGAAGAAACTGGTGCGATCATGAAGACTTGATATTCATGCAAGGAATATGAAGCGTGAAGAATTTTGTTTTCGTAGTTTCATTTTCTCTTTCTTGAGTCATAGGAAACATCGTAATGTTAAAGGGGGTCGAGGTAAAACTAAGGAAAAGTTTCCAAGTGATGCTCATCTCAAAATCCTACACCTACCAATCCTTTCGAGTGAAGCCATTGGAAATCTCTTTCAGTTCAGTCAATTTGTTCAGTGACAGAGACGAAGATCTTCTGGTCTCTGAGGAATTTGTTCTGACTGAGGAGTTAGGAATTCGCCAGTGTGGATTGCCTACGAGTGAGGAACATGATAGCCCTGGGGAATTTGATAGATCAAATATCCGACCATTACTGTGCTATGAGCCAGCTGTCCCAAAATATTTACCCACCTAACGGTCATATCATTGAAGGTCATTTATGTCTTATCATGTCGGGCTGCACCCTAGGCTATAAATAGCTGCCCCCTACAACCACTAGTTGGTTGGCCGCTCTGCGAGAAACTGACACTTGTCATTGAGAGCATCCCATCCTCCGAGGACTTTGAGCGAAAACCATCAAGTGAGGAAAACTCAAACCCAAACACCTACAAACCCAAGGTGATAGAGCATCACTGAAGAGATTGTTCCTGTGTGGAACCGATGTTTCTTACCTTTGAGGATTGTGCATCCTCCAGACGGTTAGGCGTCATGGTCTAGAGCATCCAAGAGGAAATTGTGGATCGCCGAGTGACCGAGTCTGTGAAGGTTTGCAAGTAACCTGAAGACTTACCACAAGTGATTGGGCAAGGTATGTGTGACCTTAGCTCAAGGACAATATGGTGAGGACTGTGCATCCGGGACTGTGTGTCCTCAGGTTTAAATACCTAGCCGCTCCAACCAGACGTACAACTGTCATAGCAGTTGGAACTGCTATACAAGTCACTGTCTTCACCGAGCTAACTGGTTCTATTTCCTCAACCCTTTCATTTCCTCTTTCAAATACTGTTGTACTTGATCGTTACTGTTTGAAGAATTTGACTGAAGACTTTCTCAATTTCCTCAGTTCAATTTCTTAAGTCAGTTTGTCTTCAGCCTGCTTATCCTAGTTATACGCTACTTGTACTCTGTGCTTGCTTTCACTTCATCATGATGACTGTGCTTCTGTTCTGTTATGCATGCATCTGAGTACTTATTCCGCTGCTAAGTAGTTCATTTCTTAGGAATTTCCTCACCCTGAAATTCCTGAGTAACAAATTTGTAAAAATTGCCTATTCACCCCCCTCTAGTCGATATAACGCACTTTCAATTGGTATCAGAGCAAGGTACTCCCTTGCTCTCTGTGATTTTGGTTTAACCGCCTGGAGTTTTAGTTATATCGACTGCAAGTATGATCAAGGTCTCTGTTGGGTGTCTTACCTTCGATGGGACGGACTACCCCTACTGGAAGAATAAGATGCGAATGCATCTTGAGGCAATTGACAACGATCTCTGGTACGTTGTGGAAAATGGTGTTCCCTTTGTCACTCATACCTTCAACACTGCTGACGTGAAGAGATTCAAGCAACTCGACTCTCAAGTCTCAAGCGAAGAACTCGTATCTGGCCATCTCAGCAAAGGGCAGTATGGCAGAATGAGTGCTTTGGAGACAGCTAAGCTTATCTGGCATAGGCTGTCCAAGGTCAACGAAGGAGTCTCAACACAGCATGACTCTCGAGTTGACGTTCTTCGCAGTGTCTTCAACCGCTTCAAAACACTCAAAAATGAAAATGTTCAGCAAACCTTCGATTGCCTCACTGACATCTCAAATGAGCTTCAAGCACTTGGTGCCACTGACATCACCGGCCATGAGGTCGTGAAGAAATTGCTGAGATCGCTTGATCCCTCATTTGACACTCTTGCACTGATGATACAAGAACGTGGAGACTACATGGTACTTGATCCCACTTATATCCTCGAGAGGCTAAAAACTGATGAGTTCCAACTTGCTGAGAAGAGAGATCTCTATGGATCAAGCTATGGCAGAACACGCGCTTTGGAGGCCAAGGCAGTCTCTGAATCTGAAGGTGAGGATTCTGGTAGCAGCCTTGGTGATCCTGAGGAACTGAGCCGGGAGCTAGCAATGCTCGTGAGGATATTCCAGAAGTTCTCAAGACGTGGTCGCTTTGGTAAATCCTCAAGAAATGATCACATGAGATCAGATTCCTCATCCCGTGACTACAAGAAGAGAACTTGCCACAAATGCAAGAAACCAGGTCACTACACTCAAGATTTTCCTCTGTGGGAAAATGAGTCAAAGAAGAAGAAATACAAGGATTACAGTTCTGATGACTTAAAGAAAAAGAAGAAATCTTCAAAGTCTTCATCATCAAAATCCTCGAAGTCTTCCTCTCACAAGAAGAGCAGCTCTAAGAAGGCTCGGGTATTCATTGGCAAGGAAATGGACTCTGAAGCTGAATCTGAGGAAAATGAGGAAGAGGAGGTGAGGGAGTCCTGGATTAGGGGGTGTCCGGATAGCCGAACTATCACAGTTGGCCGGACTCCTGGACTATGAAGATACAAGATTGAAGACTTCGTCCCGTGTCCGGATGGGACTTTCCTTGGCGTGGAAGGCAAGCTTGGCGATACGGATATGTAGATCTCCTACCATTGTAACCGACTACTGTGTAACCCTAACCCTATTCAAGGCCTATATAAACCGGAGGGTTTTAGTCCGTAGAGGACGAACAACAATCATACCATAGGCTAGCTTCTAGGGTTTAGCCTCTCTGATCTCGTCAGAGATCCACTCTTGTACTAACCATATCATCAATATTAATCAAGCAGTGAGTAGGGTTTTACCTCCATCGAGAGGGCCCGAACACAGGTAAAAACATCGTGTCCCTTGTCTCCTGTCACCATCCGCCTAGACGCACAGTTCGGGACCCCCTACCCGAGATCCGCCGGTTTTGACACCGACATTGGTGCTTTCATTGAGAGTTCCTCTTTGTCGTCATCCTTAGGCCCGCTGGCTCCTTCGTTCATCAACAACGACGTGGTCCAGGGTGAGACTTTTCTCCCCGGACAGATCTTCGTGTTCGGCAGCTTCGCACTGCGGGCCAATTCACTTGGCCATCTGGTGCAGATCGAAAGCTACGCCCCTGGCCGTCAGGTCAGATTTGGGAGTTTGAACCACACGGCCGACATCCGCGGAGACTTGATCTTCGACGGATTCGAGCCACAGCCAAGCGCGCCGCACTGTCTCGATGGGCACGATTTAGCTCTGCCGCCGAACAGTGCCCTGGAGGCCGCACCAGCGTCCGCTCCGACCCTTAGCTCGGAGCCGACCCCGCCGATCGAGGACGAGTGGTTGGACACCGCGTCAGGGGCTACGATCTCTACGGTGATTGAGCCGAACTCCATCCCTGTCGCTGCGAAGACCGTGACTCCAAGGTGCCGGACTCCTCTCCGGACTCCGAACCCTCCGCGCCCCCCTTAATCGAATCCAATTGGGCGCCGGTCATGGAGTTCACTGCCGCGGACATGTTTCAGCACTCGCCCTTTGGCGACATCCTGAATTCACTAAAGTCTCTCTCTTTATCAGGAGAGCCCTGGCCGGACTACGGTCAGAAAGGTTGGGATGCGGACGACGAAGAAATTCAACGGCCACCCACCGCCCACTTTGTAGCCACTATCGAAATCTTAAACGACGTGCTCGATTTCGACTTCGAAGACATTGACGGTATGGACGACGATGTAGGAGACAACCATGAACCAGCACCTATAGGATACTGGACAGCCACCTCATCCCATGATGTATACATGGTGGATACACCTAAAGGAAGTGATGACGAGGAACAACGGGACACTACGAAGGATAAATCCCTCGAAAAGCAGTCAAAACGGCAACGTAAACGCCGCACCAAGTCCCGCCTCGAGAAAGACGGCAACCTCACAGACCCAGCCATAGAGCAGGGCGAACCGGTGGATGACGAACATGCTATCGAGCAACCGTCCGAACAGGACCACTTGGATAAACAAGCCGTCCCCGGCGAAGATAACAGTCCGGACGATCTCACGCCGGACAAATTGTTGGAGCAGAAGAACCTCCACAAAAGGCTCGCCGCCATCGCGGTAGCCTGAAAAAGCGAAGCGGAAGCTCAAAACAGTGGAAGATGCACTCGAGAATCAGATGGAGCAAAGTACTCAACACCGCAGAGAAGTACGGCGACGATGCGCCAAACAAAGAGCTACCCGGTGCAAATTATCGCCCGAATTCGATGAGGAGGCCGTAGAGCCCCCCCAATCAAAGAACAAAGAGGCCGCCCGGTCGGATAGACGACCACATGGCAAACAAGGAGCAGCAAGCGGCGCCGCACACAAGCCGGCACGCGATCCGCATAAGGATTCGCATCAAAAGGATGGCCCAGTTAGGTCCATCTACGGGCCGAGAAAGCAAGCTCTTCCAAGCAATACAACACGCCAAATATCCGAACATCACGGCACACCCAAATATAGGGGTGCCGCACACCCCCTGTCACTACTGGAATCTGGCACTTTGCCATCTGCCATGGCAGATGGCAAAGGCATGTTCGGCGGATGGCAAAGGCTTTGCCATCAGCCAGCAGATGGCAAACAGGTCGTCTGAAACCCTACCGGTAAAGGCTTCTTTGCCATCTGCTGGCTGATGGCAAAGAGTAACTTTGCCATCTATTTGGTGATGGCAAGAAACTAACTTTGCCATCTGGCGGCAGATGGCAAAGCCTCTTAACGAGGTTAGCTCCGTCGAGGTTAACGGCATACTTTGCCATCGACCGCCAGATGGCAAGGCTGCGACTCTTTGCCATCAGCCAACAGATGGCAAAGGCTGCAGGCTCTTTACCATCTGCCACCGGTGATGGCAAAGGCTGCGGGCTCTTTGCCATCACCCAGATGGCAAAGGTTGAGCTCTTTGCCATCGACCAAATAGATGGCAAGCTCTTTGCCATCTGCCGGCCAGATGGCGAAGTGACTATATTGCCCCATTTAATTTTGTTTTTCTTATATCAATTCATTTTCACAGAAATCAAACACAAATATATTTATATGACCAATATAGCATATTCAACACATATTACCAATAGTCATGAACACATATGTATCCAACACATGTTACCAATAGTAGCAAGTTTCATCCGTACATATACATAGTTTCATCAATATTACACAGTTTCATCCATAGGTAGCAAGTTTCACAAGGTCAAAACAAAAACTAAATACAAGCACTCCATCAACCCAAGCTTCCGTGATCTTAAGCAAATCTGTAAAATGGGAAAGAAGAAAGTTAGAAGAACAAGATTATTATGATGCATCTTGAAACTTTTTGAAGAGACTTTGATGAATGAACGACTTACTACAAATGTAGAGTATCATTTTGGAAATGTGATTTGCGTTTGCTTAGAAGCATCACACTTCAGTGGTAAATTTCATTTCCTTCTTATCGCTCGAAGCATCACACTTCAAAGGAAAATTTCATTTCTTTCTTATCACACCTCATGAATTTTTACAACTTGGTATGCTAATTTTTCCCGCAACGCTGAGGTTGTTATCTAGTTTCTTAAGCATATTATGTCATTTTAGAGTTAGCTAAGCATATTAAGTCATTTTGGAGGAAAATATGCTAAGTATAGGTCATTTTAGAGCTATCCTAGGTTAAATAGGTCATTTTTAAGCTAGCTAAGCATATTAAGTCATTTTGAAGGAAACAATGCTAAGTATAGGTCATTTTAGAGCTATCCTAGGTTAAATAGGTCATTTTGGAGCTAATTAAGCTTATTATGTAATTTTTGAACTAGCTAAGCATATTAAGTCATTTTGGAGGAAAAAATGCTAAGTATAGGTCATTTTAGAGCTAGCCTAGGTTGAATAGGTCATTTTGAAGCTAAGTAAGGTTATTATGTCATTTTGGAGCTAGCTAAGCATATGAAGTCATTTAGGACCTAAAATATGTCATTTCTTAAGCATACTATATCATTTTAGAGCTAGCTAAGCATATTAAGTCTTTTTGAGGAAAAGATGCTAAGTATAGGTCATTTTAGAGCTATCCTAGGTTAAATAGGTCATTTTTATGCTAGCTAAGCATATTAAGTCATTTTGAAGGAAACAATGCTAAGTATAGGTCATTTTAGAGCTATCCTAGGTTAAATAGGTCATTTTGGAGCTAATTAAGCTTATTATGTAATTTTTGAACTAGCTAAGCATATTAAGTCATTTTGGAGGAAAAATGCTAAGTATAGGTCATTTTAGAGCTAGCCTAGGTTGAATAGGTCATTTTGAAGCTAAGTAAGGTTATTATGTCATTTTGGAGCTAGCTAAGCATATGAAGTCATTTAGGACCTAAAATATGTCATTTCTTAAGCATACTATATGGAGGAAAAATGCTAAGTACATGATTATGTCGCTAGTATCCATATGGCGAGAGAACCCGGCCGACATGACTAGTCATAGAACCAAGGTGGCACAAACGTGCGAGGGACAGGCATACATGACCTAGCAATGCACGTGTCGGTCATCGTGAAGTGCAACCAAGTCGTAGCAAGCTACAAGGACTTCAGTGATACACCGCGTGACATTTCCCCGTAGGGACAGACATAGGAGCAAAGAAGGACACATGTCGGTCAATCCATGTGTTCCGGAGTAGTAGCGAACTACCATGGCTCAGTGGAAGCACTAGGAGGCATTTCCCTATATGGAAGGCTACCAAAGGCACACGACTAGGTGTCGAATCCCACACATACAATGCATTTCAAACATACACACATTATGCACGATATGTCTAGATATATACAACATGGCATCACAACAAAACTCTATTAAGCAAAACACTTGGGACACTTACCGTCATCACGGAGGTGTAGGTGTAGGTGTAGGTGTAGGTGTAGGACCGGTCGCGCCAGTGGCAGACGGAGAAGGATCGGTCGATGCTTGTCGGGAGTTATGCTGCACCAAAGATTATTTCCAATGTATCGTTAGCATGATGCAACTCAAATGTGAAGACTAGTAACTAATGACCATTCAAATGAAACTCACTGCGTTCACCCAGCAATGTCATCGGCGGAGGGGTCTGGCCGTTCTTCTCGCACATGGACTGCACATTTGGTTTTGACGAGTCAGTCATATTAGTTACTAATGAAAGGAACATTGCGTGCTTTATTTAGCTAATATGCAGAAGAAACTTACCACGAAGAGCTCGTACATGGCCCGGTTAGCCAAGTCGTTCCGGTTCCTCTCCTCCTCCAACAGCCTAGCCGTCCTCTCCTCATTCTCCCTGTCCCTCTCCGCCGCCTGCCGGTCCCTCTCCGCCAACTGCTGGTCCCTCTCCTCAAAAGCAGCCTGGGTCTTCACTCTCTCTGCCTCAATAGCAGCCTGCAACACTACTCGTTAGCATTGTAATCATCGATGACCGCAAACACAATGTAATGGAGGAAAGGCTACTGAGTCCGTATAATTAACAAACCTGGAATTCGATTTCCACTGGTCGTAAACGACGCGGTATCTCGTGATCGAGCTGGTCCGGGCGCTTCTTGATCTGCGGGAGAGTGCTACTACAACGTATCAGTCCATTACCAATGGCTAACGAGCCATGGGACCTCCTGCCACCAGATATCATCACCAGCCCCGGATCAAGAGGCCGGCTCGGGTTAAAGTCCGGCCCTTTCCTCGCCTTCCCCTGCTTAACGTACTGAACCATCTTGTGGTGGGAGGCCTCGTTGCTGAAGTTCTTTGCATTTTCGAGGTCGACTCGAGAGAATGCCTTGGCCTTCTTGTACGGTGCAATATTGGACATGCCATAGAGGTCGAACAGCTCGCACCTTTGGAGCCTTGTTGTGTTTTGACTAAAAGAGAGGAACAGAGTATTAGTTAAGGACTTAAGCTAGCACAAAGAATGAATTTGCATGAATCATGAAGCAAACCACACATACCCAGTTTTTCCTGTACCCATGTAGGTCGACGCTGCCTAGATGGTGTGGCACACCTTTCATTTTGAAACGCTTCTCCTTTGCTATGTTGTGGGCGACGCGCCATTGGGGAGAGCACCACTCATCCACCAACACCTCCCAAAGCAGTCCATCTTGTCCGCGACACCGCCCTCGGAGGCACCTAAGTTAAGCAAGAGAAATTTGAGTGCTACGCCTCTGAATCAAATCAAGGAAACTAAGTACAAGGCCTTAAGAATAGGTAATTACCTTCATGTACTTCTCCTTACTCGAGATACTTGTCCCGGCACTTCTCTTTTCTCCTCCTAATACCACCGTTTCTAAGTAGTCTCGAACAGCCTGCGTCCGAGCCTCGTCTTGAAAGTTTCCAAGTAGCGCCTTTGCACTTTCGGCGTCGATAACCTGAAAACCGCCCGCGTCCTCCTCATCCGTCGGCACACACCTGTAGAAGGTCTGCAATCAAACAAGAAAACACGGATTAGAAGGTCTGCAATCAAACAAGAAAACACATGTAGAAGGTATGCAATCAAAGAAGAAAACACAGCATAAATGGCAAAGGAGAAATTACCCAAAACGTGGCGATCACAATGTCGGCCACCGTTTCGCACTCGACATCGCCGACCCTATGCTCCGGCGGGGCCGGGGCAGCCAAGTAGTGCTCCCAGGTCATTCCTAGCTCACGGAACCCGGCCCTCACCGAACAGCGTGACCCACCCCGGGAAGCATCGGGCGGCAAATCACACCAAGGATAGTGTTGGGCTGCGGACACCATCTTCGTGTGTCCAAGAACTTCAAGTATGACAAGGCCAACGCATTAGATATTCAAGAAACGTCAAGGCAAAAGGTTAAAAACGAGTAAATGCACTTACTTCTCCCGTTAGGCGCAATCAACCACCTCTGGTCGGGGTCGCCGGGTAGGCGGGAGCTTTGTACGACCACGCCTGTAGACTTTGGCGCCTCAACCCACTCACCCTTGCTATAGCTATCGGACTATTGTCTCCACCTGAACACAACCATGTGCACTCGACTCCGACTCAACGTGACCCGGCTGAGCTTGAGTCTCGTGGGGCGAACTTCGGCAGCCCGAGGCTCCGACTCAGCGTGACCCCGTCTGAGCTCCGGAGTCTCGTGGGGCGAAGACTCGGCAGCCCGAGGCTCGGCGGCCCGAGGCTCGTCGTCGGCCCGAGGCTCGTCGTCGGCCCGAGGCTCGTCGGCCGTAGGCACGTCTGCCATAGACGGGTCCACCTCAGATGGCTCGATCTCAGACGGAGCAGCCACACATGGTCGGGTGACTCATTTGAGGGGTGGCGGCGAGGAAGGCGTAGCAGCCTTCCTACCTCTCCCGCCGCCACGTCCACCTCTAGCAGCCTTCTCCTTCTTACCCCCTTGACCTCTTCCGGCCGAAGAAGAAGCGACCGTCACTGGACTCTGCAAACTGAGATCTAGCGTTCTCCGGAGGCTATGGGGGGGAATGGAACTACCCCTCCCACCACGCGCCGAGGTAGGAGGCCCGGAGCGCTCTCGACCCGCGCCCACCATCTGTCAACACCTGGAATGACAAAGAGTAAACGAAATTAGTACAACATAAAAAATGAATACGACATGAATAATAATATGTATATAAATTCATTTTAGAGGAATAAATGCTAAGTATAGCTCATTTTAGAGCTATCCTAGGTTAAAGTCATTTTTGAGCTAATTAAGGTTGTTATGTCATTTTTGAGCTAGGTAAGCATACAAATTCATTTTGGAGGAATAAATGCTAAGTATAGCTCATTTTAGAGCTAGCTAGGTTAAAACTTGAACTAATTAATAATATATATGTATATAATAATAATGGAATACACGACATGAACTATAATATTAATCTTCATCGTCATCATTAATAAATGCATCATCATAAATGCAGATATGCTTGGGGTCAATAAATGCATCATCCTCATCACTATCAAGAATGACGTGCTCATCATCATCATCAACATCTGGAAGGCCTCCTGCATGTAATCGGTCAAGCATTGACAGGTCATCCGCAGCGATAACCTCTTCTTGTTCCGGCTCTTCTTGTTCCCGCCGGGCTCGGATTCACCGCCGTTGTCTACTTGAATGTTATGAGGTGAGCGGTTCTTGAAACGCGTTTTTGGAAAGACATGTTTCTTGGAACAATTCTCCTTCATATGTGTCTGGATTAACGTGAGGTTCATAATCCTCTTCATTGGGGGGAGGTGGTCTAACACGTGGCGGCACTTCATAAACGACATCCCAACCTTCGAGATTTGGATCACTTTGGCAGGCCCACGGTAGATAGAAAACTTGGGTTGCCTGTTGAGCCGTAATATAGACATCGGGAACATCCAAATGGGTGCTTTGTTTGATTTCGACTAGCCTTAGATGTTCATGAGTCCTTCTTGTCTCTTTAATTTGGAACCAATGACATTTGAAGACTACGACGTTCTGGGTTTGCACCATAGAATAGAAGTCCATAAATTGCTTCAACTCTTCCATAATACTCGGTATCTCCTTCGCCCGATAGCAGAGACACAACAATTTGTAGACTTTCGATTGACCATAGATAGCTCTTTGCCATAGGTACGAAAGTGATACCCGTTGATGTCGTATTTGTCAAATGAATGGACCTTATAGTCAAAACCATTAGCGACTTGTCTCAATTCGGCGTCCATAGACTCTGAACTAGCCTACAAGTTTAATACGAAAGGATTGTTGCATTAGCCAGAAATTAGAAGAAGAAATGAAATGGTCTAATGGAAATTTCCGTTTGTTTGAACCAAGAGATGAAACCAGGATAGCCGCCTCCATGCATTGCCAGAAGCTCATACTCTTGACGGAATCCTTTTGGATAACCGCTCCATACGAGAATTTGGCGACGTATCGACCGTATCAAATATCCAGGAATAAGAGCAGTTCAAATGAAGTAGAGGTTGCGAAACAATGTACCGAGAACTTACTCGATGTACGGCCGCACTTCTGTTAGATTGTTCAAGATATACAACGTAATGGTCCGCCATTCGTCGTTATCCAACAATAATGGAGTATAAGCACCGGCTGGTGTGAGCTTCCCTTTGAATAGGCTGAGGTTGGATCCACCCTTTTTAGGGTCGCCAACATTGTACCGAGGCTTCGGATTATGCAAATGACGATTTTTGGCTTTGTAGTGTGCTGTCACGATGTTTGCCGCCTCCTCAGTAATGAATGCCTCGGCCATCGATGCTTCAATTCGACGTTTATTTTTACATTTTGCTCGAAGCGTCTTCTGCATCCTCCCAGTTGCGTAGCACCAACGATTCTGCACGGGCCCCCCCAATCGTTCCTCGGTCGGGAGATGCAAAATCAAATGCTGCATTGGATTAAAGAAGCCAGGTGGAAAGATCTTCTCCAACTTGCAGAACAACTCCGGCGCCAACTCTTCCATTTCTTCTAGCAAGCCAGGCGATAATTCTTTCGCACATAGAACACGGAAGAAATAGCTCAGCTCTGCCAAGATTACTAGCCATTCATCCTCGTGGATAAAGCCACGCAACATCACCGGCATTACCCGCTCAAGCCATATGTGCCAATCATGACTCTTGAGACCAAATATTTTCAATTTTTCAAGGCTCGCTCCCTCTTTAGATTCGATGCATACCCATCGGGAACATCAACTCCTTTTTCACCCACAGGAGTATTTCCCTCATAACCGCCTTCCAAGATTGAACCATGCCTTTGGCTTCGCCCGATTCTTCTTTCCTTTTGGTTGTTTCATGTTTTGTAGCGGTCTATCACATAGAGCCTCCTGATCGACTCGGCCTTAGGATTATCCTTCGTTTTCCCCTCTATACCGAACAATGTACCAAAGAGGGCCTCACGACATTCTTTTCAGTGTGCATCACGTCGATGTTGTGTGGGCAAAGGAGGTCTTTGGAGTACGGCAGATCCCACAAGCATATCTTGTGGGTCCAGGCGTGTTCCGTATTATACCCCTTGAAATATCCTGGACGCTCTGGATCCGGCTCGAGAGCGTTTAAGCGATCCAGTGGTCTGCATTGGCTCAATGCAGGTGGTGCAGAGTTTTTGACATCTCTACCTTTGATGAAGTTCTTCTTGTCTTTTCTGAACTTATGGTGAGGATCCGAGAACTGTCTATGCATGTCGAAGCAAGAAAACTTGCCACCCGCCGCAAATGATTTAAACTCAAGAGCTGCCTTGCATGTGGGGCACGGGAACCTTCCATGCACACACACCAGCCAACGAATAGCGCATACGCCGGCAAGTCATGCATCGAGTACATGTACCACACACGCATTAGGAAGTTTTTTTTGTAGCGGCGTCGTATGTCTTGATCCCATTATCCCAAGCTTCTTGCAGTTCATCCTTAAGCGGCTGCATGTACACATTCATATTCTTCCCCGAATAGTTGGGCCCCGGAATTATCAACGTCAGGAAAATGTTCTTTCTTTGCATAATTGGTCCGGGGGGGAGATTGAGTGGAATGACAAATACAGGCCAACAACTGTATTGGGCTGCCATCATACCAAACACATTGAACCCATCCGTGCTGACGGCTACTCGAGGATTCCTTGGATCTGCCGCTTTTTCATCATGCAATGCATCGAAGTGTTTCCATGCAGCACCATCCGATGTGTGTACCATCATCAGATTCCCATCTGCATCCCGTTCGGTTCTTTTGCCCAATTTGTGCCATGTCATCTGTCTGGCCGTCTCTTCGACCATGAATAGACGTTGAAGTCTTGGTATGATTGGCATATACCGAAGAACGTTAATGGGGATTTTGGTCCGACTCCTCTCACCCATACCGTTGTCTACCTCAACATACCTGGAAGACTTGCAAATGGGACAATAGTTCAAGTCCATACCTTGGAGCCTAAATAAGGCACATCCATTCTCACGAGCATCTATCTTCTCATAGGGCATCTTAAGTACGCGGAGGATTTTGTCCGACCGTACGAGTTTGCGAGCATTATCGGCCTTTGGGTGAAAGCGTCCAAATAGTGTCACTATCGCGTCATAGCATTCTCTGCCCAAGTTGAATTGAGCCTTGAGCCATTACTTGTGCGATGGCATCCAGTTGACAAAGCTCGGTGTGCTCATGGAGAGGGCGCTCAAGACTCCAACATATCATTGAAGGCCTTTGCAGATTCCTCCATCTCATCGTCCGAATCCCGAGCATCATCAAAGTCTTGCACCATGTCTTCCATCCCGGTACCATGCTCATCGGTGCGACGACGGCCCTCCTCAGCTCTGGAACATTGGGCAGACTCACCATGAAATGTCCACATCATATAACCGGGCGTAAAACCCCACTTCTGCAGGTGTTTGATCATTTCAAACTCTGACATCTTACGATCATTGTCGCACTCGAAATAGGGGCACCAGGTTGTTTTCTGTCCATTTGCAAATGCGGCTCGATAAACCCCTTGGTTTTGTCATCCATTCAGGGGTCATGTCTTTACGACTAGGGTGACCGTGTACATCCACGCATACGATCACTCATCTTGCCTAGCTACGGACACACAAGAAATACATACATAACTCAGCAAACCATATTCATCAGTTAATAAAGTTTCTCAGTTTTATTACGTCCATGTAACCTAGACGCTAATAGGTAAAGATAGGTCCTAATCCCACCCGAGTATGTGTAGATTGGGTTCATTTTCCCATGCTCTGCTCCAGATCCGACACAAAATTTCGGCAGCACCTCCCCGTTGTTCTCCTGATACACGTCTCGGCAATAAGCAGAGAGGATGTGTACCCGGAGAACAACAGAGAGGCATCGAAATTCTGCATCGAATCCGGAGCAGAGCATATGGGAAAAACGAACCCAATCTACACATACTAGCTGTCCATGGATAACGTTGGACAATTCGAGCGAATTATGGTTATAAATATGCAAATGAATGCATATTTATAGATGTAACCCTTTCGAGCGGGAGGCGCATAGTGGTCACGCATACCGATGATTGAATACACCTATAGCTAGCAAGTTTCATCGGCACGAAGACCGAACAGAGCAAATGAAGGGGAGAGGAGGAGATGTCATTTGTGCTCACCCACGAACACAGGGCGGAGCTCGTCGAGCGTCTGAGGAGGTTGTTGAACACTGCACCCTCACAATGATGAAACAACTGCACATTTAAATCCACCCGATCAACGCAAATATATATGATGTTTTTCATAACAAAATTGGAAAATATATGACCTAACTCATAATTCACAAATATATGACCCGAAAAACCACCCCGTGAAACACCAGCCAAACACCTAGGTAGTTTTGGTAAAATTGAGAAAAACCATAGTTTTGGTAGTTTTTTCCTGTGCAACCCATTACATGCTAAGGCACACACTGTTCCTATACATTTGCTAGTTTTGCATATTTGTGTGCTTGATTAATATCCAAACTACATTTTGTTCGGACGGTCATTGCCCAGTCCAGATGCTCATGTTTCCGTGTGTTGTTTCTTTGAGAGGATACCGTTCTTCAAATATGGAAGGGTCTAACAATGAATTAGTTCTTCTTGATGTGCAACCTAACCTATTTCCCAAATGCATATATAACCATCTGGCAGGTTTGGGATGTACGAGCCCCATCCCTTGCCAAAGTTTTGATTTTACTTGCATTTAATTATGCATATCTTAGATGGTAAAATCATTTGAGTTTTTACATGTCTTACATAGCCTATCGGATAATCTTGCTGCAGCCACAAATATATTTAAGCTGTGGTTTAATTATTTACCTTTGGTGAGAAATAAAACACATAAGCTTATAGACTTCATGTAGCATCAATTTGGTCCATTGTTTGCATTTTTTTTCGAACCATGCAGGAGAACTGCATGTCATATATTAAGACAGAAACCAAGTACAAGGATAGTACAAACGGTGATGACCGGTCAAGAGGCAAAACAGGGAGCGAGGAGCCTATGTGCTTTGCCCAAGAGACAAAACAGGGAGTAGGGAGCCTAATTGCTTTGCTCCAATGAACCCATAAATGACATTCAGATTTATTAAATCAACAAGCTTTAGAAGTGGAAGATGGGCATTGTGAAAGACTATATTGTTCACTCTTTCTAGACGAACCAAAAGACCAAGGCGACTACAGAGTTAAACCCTTTTTTCCTTGATGTTCCGAAGTGTTGAAACAGCAGCAGTCCACCATTATCCAATCAAAAAAATTGATGTGAACAATTTTTTTCACACCATTGCCTATTTTGGCACCCACCGTTGCATCTACTTGATGAATAATACATAATGGAAGGAGTATATTTTCTAGATGGCAAATATTAATTTCGAATGGAGGGAGTATATTTCGAATGGAACAAACCCGACAGATGGAGGGGCGGGCGCCGTGGCGGGAGGGCAGGAAGGGGCGGCGCCGTGGCCTGGCTTGATGGAGGGCGGGCGGAGGCATGCCATGATGGCTGGAGGGCTGCATGATGGCGTGGAGGGGCGGGGAGGTCCGGCTCGGTGGAGGGACAGGCGGTGGTCTGCGACGGGCTACGGTGGAGGGATGGGCGCAGGCGAGCTGTGGGTGGCGGGAGGGGTGGGGAGGGCGGGGAGGGCAGCGGTGGCCGGGAGGCGGGGAGGCGAGCTGCGGTGGCGGGAGGGGCGGGGAGTGGCGGGGTAGGGCTGCGGTGGTGGCGAGGGGCGGAGGGCTGCGGTGGCGGGGAGGCGGGGGCGGGGAGGCGGGAGGGCTGCGGTGGCGGGGAGGCGGGCGGGCCTTGGCATGGGGTCGTCGGGCACGCGGTGCAGTTGGGGCAGGCTGGTGGGTGGGTGAGGTTGGGGGAGAGAAGAGGGGGGTGGGGCCGGGCCGAAGAGAGAGAGAGGGAGGGGCCGGGCTGGGAGAGAGGGTCGACCTCTTTGCCATCTGCCATTACCGGGTGATGGCAAAGATATGGGCCTTTGCCATCCGCTGGCAGATGGCAAAGAGGTGGGGCTACTGGCCGTTATAGCGCCGTTACCCATTGGGCTCCACCCACTTCTTTGCCATCTGCCAACAGATGGAAAAGATTCTTTGCCATCTGCTGGCAGATGGCAAAGAGGTGGGTTGACAGGCCGTTGCAGCACTGGACCCTACCCACCTCTTTGCCATCTGCTGGCAGATGGCAAAGATTATTTGCCATCCACTAGCAGATGGCAAAGAATTGGCTGATGGCAACCATGTTCTTTGCCATCTGTCAGTTCTTTGCCATCTGTTTTTTATAAGCAGATGGCAAAGACGTTCTTTGCCATCAGCTGGCAGATGGCAAAGAGCTGGCTGATGGCAAATTCCCAGTTTCCAGTAGTGTGTGTTTCACCGATGAGGTGCTGGATCACGAATTCCCAGCGGGATTCAAACCCGCAAACATAGAGGCATACGACGGAACAACAAACCCTAGAGTCTGGATTGAGGATTACATCCTCCACATAGACATGGCTAGAGGAGATGATCTCCACGCCATAAAATACTTACCCCTCAAGCTCAAAGGTCTAGCCCGACATTGGCTCAAAAGCCTCCCTGAAAATACCATTGGAAGTTGGGAAGAGCTCGAGGATGCCTTTCGGGCAAATTTTCAAGGGACTTATGTCCGCCCTCCGGATGCAGACGATTTAAGTCACATAACTCAACAACCCGGAGAGTCAGCCCGCAAATTCTGGAACAGGTTCCTCACCAAAAAGAACCAAGTAGTCGACTGTCCGGACGCCGAAGCCTTAGCAGCTTTCAAACACAACGTCCGAGACGAATGGCTCGCCAGACACCTCGGCCAGGAGAAGCCGAGAACAATGGCTGCATTAGCAAGCCTCATGACCCGCTTTTGCGCGGGAGAGGATAGTTGGCTGGCAAGATCCAATACCAGCGACCCAAGTACATCCAAAGTCAGGGATGGAAATGGAAAACCACGACGCAGCAAGGACCAGCGCCGGACAAAGGCAAACAGCCCGAAGAGCACGACAGTCAACGCCGGATTCATAAGCTCCCGACAGAATCATAAAAAACTGCCCCTCCAGGACAATAGCGACGAGCTATCCAACCTAAACAAAATCTTGGACAAAATATGCCAAATCCACAGTACTCCCGGGAAGCTTGCAAACCATACCCACAGAGATTGTTGGGTCTTCAAGCAGTCCGGCAAACTCAATGCCGAACACAAGGGGCTCGACACACCAAGCGAGGGCGATGGCCGAAACCCACAAGCAGAGCACCAGAAAACAAAAGAATTTCCCACAAAAAGTCAAAAAAGTGAACTCACTTCAAGTGACAAAAGGGAAAAACAGAGCAGCGCCCATAGAAACACGCGCCGCACGGTCTATCCCAACAGTGTCCCAACGATGGTTGTCAAAACCAATCACCTTCGATCATCAGGACTATTCCGGAAGTATCCGGAACGCAGGATGGACTGCCTTGATATTAGATCCTATAATCGACGGACTCCAATTTACACAAGTCCTAATGGACGGAGGTAGCGATCTAAACCTGCTATATCAGGACACAATCCGCAAAATGGGGATAGACCCAACCAAAATTCGTGATAGCAACACCTCCTTCAAAGGGGTAATGCCAGGCCTATATGCCCATTGTACGGGCTCTCTACTGCTAGAAGTTGTGTTTGTCTCATCCAACAACTTCCGCCGTGAAAAGTTAACCTTCCACATCGCCCCATTCGAAAGTAGCTATCAAGCACTACTGGGACGTGAAGCTTTCGCCCGCTTTAACGCAATACCGCATTATGCATCTCTCACACTTAATATGCCTGGTCCACGCGGCATCATCTCATTAAAAGGGAGTATCAAGTGTTACTCGAGCACAGAAGAACGTGAGACTGCCTTGACAGCCCCACACTAATCCGGCTCCGCTAATCAAAGCACCTGAATAGGTCATTCAAACCCCGGACATGGCTAGACGAGTCCGGCGTAAACATATAAACGCCTACTACCGACATACCCCCGTACAAGGGGCTGCACGCATGTACAACAAGAGACAATAAAGCTCAATTTTATTCACTTTTCAAACCGTACTCTGTTTATTTAATATAAAGTACATTTTTCGCACGATCTTTTTTTCTTTTCAACTAAGTTCTTCTCTTTTACAGATGAACACCGTGCTACACCCGTCCAGGATACGACACAACGGAGACACAGGCGCATACGTGCAGTAGGGACCCGTTGCAAAGATTCTTTTCAGATTAAGACCCTGCGTAAACCTTTTTTACTGTCTCTTGTTGATACACATCCCCCGGTTTCTTGCTATAACCGAGGAGGAGGCTGGCGTTTTGGCATCAGCCGCACCAGAATTTTTGCGTGTACCTGGACACCAGGGGCTTAGGGCAGTATTCTGCCCATTTTCATAAACACCGAATACCTTAGGGAGTGTTCGGCGTCTCGAGTTAGGCCTTATATGCATCGGCTCCGAATCATGTCTTTGGTCAAATGTTGGGTTTGCCCGGCTCCTGTGTTTTGCTGCCTTACGTTCCGTTCTATCGGCTAACGGCACCGTGGAGAACTATTGCGATTGTGCCCCGGTTCGGCCAGGTGAGCACCTCAGTAGAGAAAGCCGAAAACTGACTTTCATGATATAGCGTGAGACTGGTCAACCACTCGATGACCCAGCGGAATGTTTATAATTCCCCCGCATTAACGAAGGGCCGTTTCTCGGTCAGGCACATACGCGCCCCGAATTCAGGAGAGCGCGGTGCCCCTAGGGGCTGTATAGTAGCCCCACCATCGAACTCCTATGGCTAAGTGAAAGTGATAAAGCATTATAGTCCGATTGCCTAGTTTGCTATGCTATCACCTCCTTTACAGGACCAAGACGTTGGATTAAGTGTGAAAATGCGCCTTTTTGCAAACACCCCGCACTATGTGCGTGGGGGCTGAAGCCGAAGACTGCCATCTTTCAGGTTATATACACATATACATCAACGGCCGCACAGGAGGTGTTTTAATACTTGAACGCACAAGTATAAAAAAGCGCTTATATTATATTGAAACATTGTTTTCACAAGTCATACATGTCATTGAAACATAATATCCTTCGAGCACTGCGTCTCTATTAAACGAGCGCCCTGCAGGACTTCCTCAAAATATTGCTCGGCAGGTACTCGGCTTCTGTCCGAATCTTGGGATGCAACGTCGGTGGCCTTCATCTACGCCCAGTATGTCTTGACACGGGCAAGAGCCATCTGTGCACCCTCTATGCATGTTGACCACTTCATTGCATCGATATGCGGCACCGCACCAAGGAACTGTTGCACCAAGTCAAAATAACTCTTCGGCTCGGGCCTTTTCGGCCACAAATGAGTCACGACAGCCTTCATGGCAAGTCCGGACAACCTATTCAGCTCAGCCCATTCGGCCAAACGATCGGTTAATGAAAGTGGACGCTCCGGACTATGGAACTGCGACCAACAAAGCTCTTCCATTCCGTGATCCTTTTGACCTCGGAAGTGTTCGGCCGCGTCTGTGACACTCGCCGCCAAGTCCAGATAAGCATCCTCCACACCCCACAAACCGGTCTTAGGATCCGTGAATTTTCTCCGCATCAGAAAGGGCTTTCCAGCCGCAATATCTCCGGCCTGACGTAGCTCCTCCTTCATAGCTCTCATCGCAGAGCGAGTATCCTTGGCCTCGGTGGCGGCCTTTTTCAGGTCCCCTTGTTTCGCTCGATCTTCTTTTTCAAGAAGCTCGCAACGGTCAGTAGCATTCTTCAATTTCACGGCCATCTTGGCCATTTCTTCCTTGCTTCGGCAGTGAGTAGCCTATTTGGCTTTTAGCTCTGCGGCCGCCTTTAAAGCCGCCGCATCACTTTTTCTGGCTTGCTCCTTGGCTCGGGCGAGCTCCGCGAAAGGTTCTCCATAGCTTGGCACCATCTGCATTAAGCATACATATTGTAAGGCATGGGCGTCAAGCTCCCTTACCAGGTGTCCGCGGAGAAGTTGCATACCTTGTGACTCGTCAAGCCGCTTATTAACAAGCGTGATGTCCGCATCCGCCACGTCAAGTTGTCTCTTCAGTTCGGCAAATTCATCAGCCCGGCTAGCCACCGGATGCTTCGCCACCTACATAGGAAGAGCGCATATTATACCTGGGGTTATGATCCTCGGCGCACCGTCATTTTTTACACCGCACCGAGTCTTAGGGGTTACTATCTATACATGGCGCATTTTATATTCAAAACTGTCAGAAGGTACATCATTTTGCGTACCTCAAAACCCGTCAGTAAACTTACGACGGCTTCATGCAATCCGCTCTCAGCGGATCAAATACTTTCAATCACCGTACCCATTAACGTATGGTGATCTTCCGAGATAGACGCTCGCCCGAGCAGATCCTTCAGCTCCTCCGACCGAACACCCGTTGGCGCCGGACTCGTCCGGTGGACTTTTTCGAAGGCCGGACACAGAAAGCTTTGAGGGGACATGCGGCTGCCTTACGGCCCGCGGATTCGGAGAAGCCCTCGCGGCGACACCTCGTGGTCGTCCGCCTCGCATATGATGCAACGGCACGCTGAGGCGTTTCGCTCTCCATCATCTCCGGACCAAGATCCCCTGAAGACGAGCTCTGCTGTGAAGGGCTGAGATCCGAACTACAAGGTAAACTTTCGGTTACCTTCAGAAATAAAACGGGGATGTCTCTCTTTAAAAAAAACGCCCCCTTTACTTACGGCTCGCTGGAGGGCTGATCTCCTTGGGGAAATAGTGCGGCCGGGGCATCTCCCGCCGCAGGACCCTCTGGCGAAGATTTCTTCCCCCGCTTCGAGGCTTTGGTCTCCGGATCTTCAGAAGCAGTCCTCTTCTCCCCTTGGAGGGAGGGATTGTCGATCCCCCCTTTCTTGATAGCCTCCTTCACGGAGGTAGTAGTTCCTTGTTCCCCTTCGCCTTCTTCAAAAGGCACAACCTCTAACATCTTGGTTATCTGAGGATCCGGCGTGGTCTCGGGGGAGGGCGGACACCTGACCAGTTTGCTTTTGCTATCGACTCTGTTTAAAGGATAGCTCTTTTAAGGGCAAGTTTATGATAAATATGCGGATAGCATGTCCGGTGCAGGACTACTTACTTGAGTATCCGGCGATTGCAGCTCAGACCTGCGTCCTCGGTTAAGTCCGGACACATTGCTTGTGATCCGAAGAACAATTGGTACATCTCCACGGGCGTTACGCCCATAAAATGTTGGAGAGCTCGTGGTCCCTCCGGATTAAACTCCCACAGGCGGAGGGGCGACGTTTGCAGGGCAAGGTGCAACGAATCAGCATGACCTGTGCCACTACGACCAGATTGATCTCTCTCTCTCTCGGAGGTCTCGAATACAGCCCTGCAACAGAGGTACGTTGAGGGAGTCCCGGACTAGGGGGTGTCCGGATAGCCGGACTATCATCACGGCCGGACTCCAAGACTATGAAGATACAAGATTGAAGACTTCGTCCGTGTCCGGATGGGACTTTCCTTGGCGTGGAAGGCAAGCTTGGCGATACGGATATGTAGATCTCCTACCATTGTAACCGACTACGTGTAACCCTAACCGTGTCTATATAAACCGGAGGGTTTTAGTCCGTAGGGACTAACAACAATCATACCCTAGGCTAGCTTCTAGGGTTTAGCCTCCTTGATCTCGTGGTAGATCTACTCTTGTACTACCCATATCATGAATATTAATCAAGCAGGAGTAGGGTATTACCTCCATCCAGAGGGCCCGAACCTGGGTAAAAACATCGTGTCCCTTGTCTCCTGTTACCATCGGCCTAGACGCACAGTTCGGGACCCCCTACCCGAGATCCGCCGGTTTTGACACCGACATTGGTACTTTCATTGAGAGTTCCTCTTTGTCGTTACCGATAGGCCCGATGGCTCCTTTGATCATCAACAACGACGCGGTCCAGGGTGAGACTTTTCTCCCCGGACAAATCTTCGTGTTCGGCAGCTTTGCACCGCGGGCCAATTAAGCAGCCATCCGGAGCAGATCGAAAGCTACGCCCCAGCCATCGAGTCAGATTTGGAAGTTTGAACTATATGGCCGATATCCGCGGAGACTTGATCTTCGACGGATTCGAGCCGCAGCCAAGCGTGCCGCACTGTCTCGATGGGCATGATCTAGCTCTGCAGCCGAACAGTGCTCTGGAGGCCGCACCAGCATCCGCTCCGACCCTTAATCCGGAGCCGGATTCCCCGATCGAGGACGAGTGGTTGAACACCGCCTCGGGGGCTACAATCTCTACTGCGATTGAGACAAACTCTATCCCTGTCCTTTGCGAAGACCTTGACTCTAGGGTGTCGGACTCCTCTCCGGACTGCGAACCCTCCGCGCCGCTACCAATCGAATCCGATTGGGCGCCCGTTATGGAGTTCACTGCCGCGGACATCTTTCAAAGACTTCGCCCTTTGGCGGCATCCTGAATTCACTAAAGTCTCTCTCTTTATCCGGAGAGCCCTGGCGGACTCACGGTCGGGAAGGTTGGGATACGGACGACGAAGAAATTCAACGCCCACCCACCACCCACTTCGTAGCCACCACCAAAGCTTACACGGCGTGCTCGATTTCGACTCAAGACATCGACGGTATAGACGACGATGTAGGAGACAACAATGAACCAGCACCTGTAGGATGCTGGACAACCACCTCATCTCATGATGTATACATGGTGGATACACCTAAAGGAAATGAACACGAGGAACAACGGGACGCTACGAAGGATAAATCCCTCGAAAAGCAGTCAAAACGGCAACGTAAACGCCGAACCAAGTCCCGCCTCAACAGAGACCCAGCCATAGAGCAGGGCGAACCGGTGGACGACGAACACGCTGTCGAGCAATCGTCCGAACAAGACAACTTGGATAAACAATCTGTCCCCGGCGAAGACAACAATCCGGACAATCTCACGCCGAACAAACTATTGGAGCAAAATGACATCCAGAAAAGGCTCGTCGCCACTGCGCGTAGCCTGAAAAAGCAGAAGCGGAAGCTCAAAACAACAGAAGATGCACTCAGGATCAGATGGAGCAAAGTATTCAGCACCGCAGAAAAATACGGCGATAGTTGCCGAACGAAGAGCTGCCCGAAAAGAAAGCTACTGCCCGAATTCGACGAGAAGGCCTTAGAGCCCCCACAATTAAAAAGTAAGAAGGCCACCCGGTCGGATGGACGACCCCACGGCAAAAAGAGAGCGGCGAATGGCGCCGCACACAGGCCAATATACGATCCGCATAAGGATTGACATCAAAAGGATGGCCCGGTTAGGTCCATTTATGGTCCAAGAAAGCAGGCTCGTCAAAGCAATGCAACACGCCAAAATTCCGAAGATCACGGCACACCCAAATATAGGGGCGCCGCACACCCCCTATGTTTCACCGATGAGGTGCTGGATCATGAATTTCCAGGTGAGATTCAAACCCGTAAACATAGAGGCATATGACGGAACAATGCACCACAGAGTGCGGATCGAGGATTACATCCTCCACATACACATGGCTAGAGGAGATGATCTCCACGCCATAAAATACTTACCCTTAAACTCAAAGGGCCAGCTCGGCATTGGCTTAAAAGCCTCCCGAAAATACCATTGGAAGCTGGGAGGAGCTCGAGGATGCGTTTGGGCAAATTTTGGGGACATTTGTCCGCCCTCGGGATGCAGAACGATCTAAGTCACATAACTCAACAGCCGGAGAGTCAAGACGGAAATTCTGGAACAGGTTCCTCACTAAAAAGAACCAAATAGTCGACTGTCCGGACGCCGAAGCCTTAGCAGCTTTCAGACACAACGTCCGAGATGAATGGCTCACCAGACACCTCGGCCAAGAAAAACCAAGAACAATGGCCGCATTAACAAGCCTCATGACCCGCTTTTGCGCGGGAGAGGACAGCTGGCTAGCAAGATGCAGTACCAGCAACCCAATTACATCCGAAGTCAGGAATGGAAACGGGAAACCACGGCGCAACAAGGACCAACGCTGGATTAAAGGGAATGGTCCAAAGAGCGCGGTGGTCAACGCCGGATTCAAAAGCTCATGGTAGAACAACAAAAAACTGCCCCTTAAGGACAATAGCGATGAGCTATCCAACTTCAACAAAATCTTGGACAAGATATGTCAAATCCATAGTACTCCTGGGAGGCCTGCTAACCATACCCGCAGAAATTGTTGGGTCTTCAAACAGTCACAGATGACGCCCGTACACAAGGGCTCGGCACACCAAGTGAAGATGACGACGAGCACCACAAGCAGAGCCCCGGAAAACAAAAGAATTTCCCACAAGAGGTTAAAACAGTAAACTCACTTCACGTGATCAAAGGGAAAAACAGAGCGGCGCCCACTAAAAGGCGCGCCGCACACTGGTTGTCAAAACCTATCACCTTCGACCATCAGGACTATTCCGAAAATATCCGGAACGCGGGATGGACTGCCTTGATATTGGATCCTATAATCGACGGATTCCAATATACACAAGTCCTTATGGATGGCGGCAGTGACATAAACCTGATATATCAGGACACAATACGCAGGATGGGGATAAACCCAACCAAAATTCGCCGTAGCAGCACCTCCTTTAAAGGAGTAACGCCAGGCCCATATGCCCATTGTACGGGCTCCATACTTCTAGAAGTCGTGTTCGGTTCATCCGACAACTTCCGTCGCGAAAGGTTAATCTTCCATGTCGCCCCGTTTAAAAGTAGCCATCATGCACTATTGGGACGCGAAGCTTTCGCCCGCTTTAACGCAATACCGCATTATGCATCTCTAACACTTAAAATGCCTGGTCCACGCGGCATCATCTCATTAAGAGGAAGTATTAAGTGTTACTCTAGCACGGAAGAACGGGAGACTGCCTTGACAGCCCCACACCTATCCGGCTCTGCTAGTCAAAAAAAAACCTGAATTGATCATTCAAACCCCGGACACGGCTCGACGAGTCCGGTACCTACTAGCGGCATACCCCCATACGAGGGGTTGCATGCATTTATAACAAGAGACAATAAAGCTCAATTTTATTCACTTCTTCGAACCGTACTCTGTTTATTTAATATTAAGTACATTTTTCGCACAATCCATTTTCTTTTAAACTAAGTTCCTATCTTTTACAGATGAACAACGTGCTACACCCTTCCAGGATACGGCACAACGGAGACACAGGCGCAGACGTGCAGTAGGGACCCGTTGCAAGGATTCTTTTTGATTAAGACCTGCGTAAACCTTTTTCTTGTCTCTTGTTGATATACATCCCCGGTTTCTTACTATAACCGAGGAGGAGGCTGGCGTTTTGGCATTGGCCGCACCAGAATTTTTGCACGTGCACTGGACACGGGGGCTTAGGGCATTATTCTGCCCGTTTTATAAAGACCGAATACCTTAGGGAGTGTTCGCGCGTCGAAAGTTAGGCCTTATATGCATCAGCTCCGAATCATGTCTTTGGTCAAATGTTGGGTTTGCCCGGCTCACGTGTTTTGCTGCCTTATGTTCCGATTTATCGCTAACGCGACACCGGAGAACTCTGCGGTTGTGCCCGGTTCGGCGGGCGAGCACCTCGAGAGAAAGCCGAAAATCGATCGTCATGATATAGCGAGAGACTGGTCAACCACTCGATGACTCACTAGAATGTTTAGGATTCCTCCGTAGTAACGAAGGACCGGTTTTCGGTTAGGCACATACGCACCCTGAATTCGGGAGAGTGCGGTGCCCCCAGGGGCTATATAGTAGCCCCACCCTCGAACTCCTATGGCTAAGTGAAAGTGATAAAGCATTATAGTCCGGTTGCACGGTTTTGCTACGCTATCACCTCCTTAACAGGACCAAGACGTTGGATTAAGTGTGAAAAAGCGCTTTCTTTGCAAACACCCCGCACTATGTGCGTGGGGCTGAAACCAAGGACTGCCATCTTTCGAGTTATATATACATATACATAAACGGCCGCACAGGGAGTAGTTTACTACTTGAACGCACAAGTATAAAAAGCTCTTATATTATATTGGAACATTGTTTTCACAAATCATACATGTCATTTAAACATAATATCCTTCGAGCACTGCGTCTCTATTAAACGAGCGCCCGGCAGGACTTCTTCAAAGTAGTGCTCGGCAGGTACTTGGCTTCTGTCCGAATCTTGGGATGCAACGTCGGTGGCCTTCATCTCTGCCCAGTATGTCTTGACACGGGCCAGAGCCATCCGCTCTCCCTCAATACACGCCGATCGCTTCATTGCGTCGTCTGATACCGCACCAAGGAACTGCTGCACTAAACCAAAATAGGTCTTCGGCTGGGGTCCGCCCGGCCACAAGTGAGTCAAGACATGCTTTATGGAAAATCCGGACAATCGATTCAGCTCGGACCATTCGGCCAATCGATCGGTGTGTGGCACAGGACGCTTCGGACTATGAAATTGCGACCAATATAGCTCTTCCCTTCTGTGCCCTTTCTGGCCCCGGAAGTGCTCGACCGCGTCTGCAGCGCTCGCCGCCAAGTCCAGATAAGCATCCTCCGAACTCCACAACTTATCCAACTGAGCATACTCTGGATCCGTATATTTCCTCCGCGTAAACGGTTTTCCAGCCGCAATTGCCCGGCGACTCAGCTCCTCCTTGGCAGCTCTCAAAGCCGATCGGGCATTCTTGGATTCGCGGCGGCCTTTTCGAGCCCTCTTGTTCTGCTTGACGTTCTTTTCAAGAACCTCACAGCGATCGGTAGTATTCCTTAACTTTCGGCCATATCGGCCATTTCCTCTTTCTTGGCGATGAGCAGCCCGTTCGGCTTCTAGCTCTTGACGCCTTTAAAGCGCCGCATTACTATTCTGGCTTGCTCTTTCGCTGGCGAAGCTCCGCCCGCAGCTCCTCCACAAGCAGCGGCACCATCTGCATTAAGCATACAAATAGTGAGACATGGGCGTCAAGCTCCCTTACCAGGTGTCCACATAGAAGTCGCATACCTTGTGACTCGTCAAACCGTTTATTGACCAGCGCGATGTCCGCATCCGCCTCGTCAAGTTGCTGCTTTAGTTCGACATATTCATCAGTCCGGCTGGCCACGGACGCCCGCCACCTGTTTAGGAGCGGCGATATGTTATAATCGAGAATTTGATCCTCGGCACGTTGTCATTTTGACAACATACCGAGTCTCAGGGGCTACTATCTATACAGGGCGCATTTTATATGCATAACTGTCAGAAGGTACATCATTTTTTGCGTACCTCAAATCCCGTCAGTAAGCTTCTGACGGCTTCATGCAATCCGCTCTCCGTGGATGCAATTCTTTCAATCACCGTACCCATTAGAGCACGGTGATCTTCTCGAGATAGCCGCCGCCGAGCAGATCCTTCACTCCTCCGACCAAGCACACCACTTGGCGCGGACCTTCCAAATTTCACTGGACTTGGGGGAACCTCCGCGACGACACTTCCGGGTCGTCCGCTTCACATGAGGGTGCGACAGGTGGAGGCGTTTCGCTCTCCACCAACTCCGGGAGAAGATCCCCCGAAGACGAGCTCTGCTGAGAAGGGCTGAGGTTCGAACTACAAGGTACAATTTTGGTTATCTTCATAAATAAATACAGGGATGTTCCTTATTTACAAGACCCCTTCTTTTTACTTACGGCTCGCTGGAGGGCTGATCCCCTTGGGGAAATAGTGCGGCTGGGTTACTTCCCAGCCGGACTCTCCGAAGATTCCCTTCCCCTCTTTGAGGCCTTAACCTCCGGATCTTCCGAAGCAGTCCTCTTCTCTCCTCGAAAGACGGGACTTTTAATCCCTCCTTCCTTGATAGCCTCCTTCGTAGAGGCAGTTGCTTCCCCGCTCCCCCTTCGCCTTCTTCAAAAGGCGTGACCTTCGACAACTTGGTCAGCATGGGATCCGGCATGGTCTCCGGGAGGGGAGCCGGACACCTTATTAACTTTGCCTTGGCTATCCACTCCTGTTCAAGAAACGGCTCCTTTAAAGGGCATATATATATATATATGAATGAATGAACAGCTTGTCCAGTTACTGGACTACTTACTTGAGTATCTGGGCGATTGCAGCTTAGTCCTGCGTCCTCAGTCAGGTCCGGACACTTCTCTTGTGATCTGAAGAATAGTTTATACATCTCCACGGGCGTCGTGCCCATAAAATTTTGGAGAGCTCGTGGTCCCTCCGGATTAAATTCCCACAGGCGGAGGCGGCGCTTGCAGGCGTAAGACGCCGGATCACCATAACCTGCGCCACTTTGCAGCAGATTGATCTCTCTTTCCTGGAGGTCTCGAATACGGCCCTGCAGCAAGGGAACGTCCTTGGACGACCCCCAGTCGAGCCCCTTGTTGACCCATGACGCCAGCCGCTGTGGTGGACCTGAGCGGAAGGCGGGGAGCGCCGCCCATTTGGTGCCCCGGGGAGCGGTGATATAAAACCACTCCCGTTGCCACAAACCAAGCTCCTTTTGAAAAGAGCCCTCGGGCCATGGAGCATCAAAGACATTTGCTTATGACCGCCCCTCCACACTCGCTTGTTGCCCCTCGATCATCTTTTGGCTCCACCTTGAAGGTCTTGAGCCACAATCCAAAGTGGGGGTAATATGGAGGAAGGCCTCACATACGACAATGAATGACGAGATATGGAGTAAGGACTCCTCAATCAAGTCAACAAAATCAAGCCCATAAAAAAACAAGAGCCCCCGCACAAACGTATACGACGGTAAGCCAAAACCCCGAAAGAAGTGGCACACGAACACAACGATCTCGCCGGGCTCAGAGTGGGAATGACCTGCCTCGAGCAGGCATCCTATGCGAGATCTCGCCGGTTAGATACCTGGCGTCTCGCAGCTTTAGCACATCTTCTTCTGTGACGGAGGAAGACATCCATCGGCCGTGCTGGTCGGAGCCGGACATCGTCGAAAGTCTGAAGCGCCTGAATCTGAAGCTTTGGGTGTTGGAACTTGAAGCGCGAGGCGAACCCGATGGAGGGTGTAAAAAGAAGAGGGCCTTGGTCTCATTATAAAGAGGTTGAATACCAAGAGCCCACCCCGTGGTCTATTAGGACTTGCCTTCGATAGAGGAGGTGTGGCAACGGGCACGGTTGGGTTACCCACGTCCGTATTGATGAGAATCCCGGAATAAGGGGGCCACGATCTATGCTTTGATAAGACGTGCCAAGGAAACCGCCTCGCTAAACGCGCTAAGGTGAAACGGTAAAAAACAATTCATATAAAGGCCTGGCCGTGGTGTGATGTCACGCCGCGGAATATGTCAGCAGATCTGTGCAAAAGTTATTCTCTCTATGGTGAAATGTGGAACTTGTTTTGCAGAGCCGGACACTATCCTTGTGTTCAAAACCTTCTATGAAGTATTCGGAGGAGGAACCCGCCACGCAAAGCCGAACACAAACAATGCCCCGGACTCATCGTCATTGAAGCCTGGTTCGTGGGTTACTCGAGGAGTCCCGGACTAGGGGTGTCCGGATAGCGGACTATCATCACGGCGGACTCCAAGACTATGAAGATACAAGATTGAAGACTTCGTCCCGTGTCCGGATGGGACTTTCCTTGGCGTGGAAGGCAAGCTTGGCGATACGGATATGTAGATCTCCTACCATTGTAACCGACTGTAACCCTAACCTATCCGGTGTCTATATAAACCGGAGGGTTTTAGTCCGTGGGGCGAACAACAATCATACCATAGGCTAGCTTCTAGGGTTTAGCCTCCTTGATCTCGTGGTAGATCTACTCTTGTACTACCCATATCATGAATATTAATCAAGCAGGAGTAGGGTATTACCTCCATCGAGAGGGCCCGAACCTGGGTAAAAACATCATGTCCCTTGTCTCCTGTTACCATCCGCCTAGACGCACAGTTCGGGACCCCCTACCCGAGATCCGCCGGTTTTGACACCGTCATACGTCCTTGGACGGTCCCTAGTAGAGCCCTTTATTGACCCATGATGCCCGCCGCAGTGGAGGACCCGAGCGGAAGGCAGGCGGCGCCGCCCATTTGGTGCCCCTGGGAGCGGTGATATAAAACCACTCATGTTGCCATAAATTGAGCTCCTCTTGAAAAGATCCCTCGGGCCATGCAGTGTCCGAATTCTTGCTTATAACAGCCCCTCCGCACTCTGCCTGATGCCCCTTGAACATCTTCGGCTCCACTTTGAAGGTCTTGAGCCACAATCCGAAGTGAGGGGTAATGCAGAGAAAGGCTTCACATATGACAATGAACGACGAGATGTGGAGGATGGACTCCGGATCCAAATCATGGAATTCCAGGCCATAATAAAACATGAGCACCCTCACAAAGGGGTCCGTCGGGAAGCCTAAACCCCGAAGGAAGTGAGACAAAAATACCACGCTCTCACCAGGCTTGGAGTGGGAATAACCTGCCCTTGGGCTGGCAGCCTATGCGAAATTTCGCCGGTGAGATACCCGGGCGCCTTCTCGGCTTTAGCACATCTTCTTCCGTGACGGAGGAAGACATCCACCGGCCGTGCAGGTCGGAGCCGGACATCGTTGAAGGTCCGAAGCGCCTAAATCTGGAGCTTTGGGTGTTGGAGCTCGAAGCAAGGGGCGGATTCGATTGAGATTGAAAGAAAGGAGCGGGCCTTGGTCTCGTTATAAAGAGGTTGAATACCAAGAGCCCTCCCCGTGACCGTTCGGGACTCGCCTTCGATGGAGGCGTGCCAGCGAACGCACGACTGGGTTACCCATGCCCGTATTGATGAGAATCCCGAAATAAGAGGGCACGATCTCCGCTCTGATAAGACGTGCCGAAGAAACCGCCTCGCTAAACGCTATGAGGTGGAACAGTAAAAACGATTCGTATAAAGGCCTGGCCGTGGTGTGATGTCACGCCGCGGAATACGTCAGCAGATCTGTGCAAAGGTTATTCTCTCTACGGTAGTATGTGGAACTTATTTTGCAGAGCCGGACACTATCCTTGTGTTCAAAGTCTTCTATGAAGTATTCGGAGGAGAAATCCGCCTTGCAATGCCGAAGACAATATGCGCGCCGGACTCGTCGTCATTGAAGCCTGGTTCAGGGCTCTTGAGGAGTCCTGGATTAGGGGTGTCCGGATAGCGAACTATCACCGTTGGCCGGACTCTGGACTATGAAGATACAAGATTGAAGACTTCGTCCGTGTCCGGATGGGACTTTCCTTGGCGTGGAAGGCAAGCTTGGCGATATGGATATGTAGATCTCCTACCATTGTAACCGACTCTGTGTAACCCTAACCCTATTCGGTGCCTATATAAACCGGAGGGTTTTAGTCTGTAGGACGAAAAACAATCATACCATAGGCTAGCTTCGAGGGTTTAGCCTCTCTGATCTCATGGTAGATCCACTCTTGTACTACCCATATAATCAATATTAATCAAGCAGGAGTAGGGTTTGACCTCGATCGAGAGGGCCCGAACCTGGGTAAAAACATCGTGTCCCTTGTCTCCTGTTACCATCCGCCTAGACGCACAGTTCGGGACCACCTACCCGAGATCCGCCGGTTTTGACACCGACAGGAGGCATCTCATGAGTCTGAATCTGGTGTGGCGAGCCTAGCCCTCGCTACTGCTTTTGTCAGCATGTCCATCTTCAACTCTGAGGAGAATGACTTCCCCAACACGACTGATGATGGTGATGATGACTACGCTCCCACCTATTGCTTCATGGCAAAGGGTGCCAAGGTACTCAAATATCCCTCCTCTGAATCAAGTGAGGATGAATCTAATGAAAACCTCAAGCGTAGCTACTCTAAACTTGCTAAGATTGCTATGAAACAACAAAAGGCTTTTGAAAAGGTTCAAAATATGCTAGACAAAAGCGATGACTTGTTGGGTGAAGAAATGGATCGCACTCAAACCTTCACTGATAACCTTCAGAGATTTCAGTCTAAGTTTGATAACCTTCAGAGTCATCGTAACACTCTCTTATCTGATCATGAGAAGCTTTCTTATGAATTTCTTCAAAGAAAGCGAGACCTTGAGAAGCTAAGGGTAAGTTATGAAGATCTTCGGAAGGAGCGTGATTCATTGCTTGCTCAACACATCAGTGCCGCTGAGGAAGAATTCATTCCACCATGTTTGAAATGCATGGAACGTGAATCTGCTTATTCTTCACCTGAAAGTTCAAATGCTTCTATTGCTGCAAATTCTTCAACTGTCACTGCTATAAAAAATTCCTCATCTGAGGATACTACTAGTATCACTGACAATTGAGGGCTGAAGGAATTGTATGTGACAGTCATGTAAAAAAGCCTCAAAGGGCATCAGGCACTTTGTGATGTGCTTAAAAAGCGGATTCTCAACAGGAACCCTTGGAAAGAGGGTATTGCCTTTGAGAGGAAACTCAATGCTGATGGGACCTACCGGAAACCTGAGTAGTATCCCAAAACCTCATGGGTTGCTGCAAAGGGACCACCCGTAGATCCATCTACTTTATCTAGCTTTACATTTGAATCTTCATATTCTTCTGATGAGTCATTTGACTCCAACTATAAACTGTTCAAGAATCACAATGGTGAAGTATTTGCTAGATGTGTTGGCACTAACTGCAGGAATGGTTCCCATATGAAGAAAATCTGGGTTCCCAAAAGGTGCCTTGAAAGTCTTCAGGCGAATGTCATCATGGCACCACCTGTGAAGAATAGGAACCCTAGATCAAATTCTTTATATGGACCAAAGTCTTCATATGGATCCAAGTCCTCATATGGACCACATTCCTCACGTGGATCAAATTCGTCATATGGGTCAAAGTCCTCACATCAACATCATCGTGCTAACACTTCTGTTTTGCAGGAAAAATCTAAGGGCTATGAATATGATAGAGGCAAAGGTGTCCCGATGTTTTGATGAGATGGTGGCTATCGTTTTCTGTGGGAGTCGACCTTGATGATCCGACTACAAACGTGCGAGACGACGCGCCTTAGCAATCTCTAAACCAAATTCAAAGTGTTATTGACCACGACTGAGCACGATCAACTCCGACCACGAGGGCCTGTTTCCTGCGAGCAAACGAAGAACAAGCAAGAAACTAAGATTGCAATCTGGATATTGCGAATATAATAGGAAAGCTTTATTAATGAAGGTGGGGTTCTATGACGCCTTGGTCTGGTCGTTGAACACAAACGAAGTACGCGAAGTTGCAACTATGGCGAACTTTTAATAAACAAAACCCAAAGTCTAAACGGTGCCCTAAGGGCTGTATATATGGAGGAAGATGGGGGAATTTCGTGGCCCTTGGGGAAGGGGTCCGAAACAACCCCTATCTCATGTTTCCCCACACATACGGACTCTAAAAACAGCCTATACTTATGTATTTTGAAATTACATGGGCCTGGCCCAATAATAAGGTGACGCAATGCCTAGAATAGCCTCTGGACGAAGTTTATGAAGTGGCATCTTGTATATTTCGTCCAAGGCTTCATGCACACATTATGGTGGCTTCAAAGTCCTGAAATCATCACTTGTAACTCCGTTCTTGTTCCCCTTACGCATGCCATCAACTCCATGCTTGTTCTTGCTCCAATGTTCATCCCTCTTTTCCATGCCAGGCCCTTCATTTGTAAGCAAAACAAATGTATCCAATTTAGGCAACATCATATTCTCATGAACATTAGAATCATTACCAAGAAAACGGAAGTACCTGATAATTTAATTGGCGTGCGCGAGCTCTACTCATTGGTCCAGTATATGTAGTACTAGGGGCTGTGGGTGTAACAATGGTATTGATGTCCTCATCATCCTCCCCTTCTTGAAATGAAGTCGTCGTCGACGGAAGCTCATCTTCCTCACCCAAATAAGGCTTCAAATATGCAATGTAAAAAGTGGGACTAACCCCAAAATCTGCAGGCAGCTCAAGTTTATATGCATTATCATTTATTTTCTCTAACACCTTAAAAGGACCATCAACACGTGGCATTAGCTTTGATTTGCGCAAATTAGGAAACCTATCCTTACATAAATGTAACCAAACAAGATCTCCGGTGCAAAGACAACATGTTTTCTACCCTTATCTCCAAAGAAGTTTATATTTAGCATTCATACGCTCAATGTTGTCCTTAGTTAACTCATGCATTTTTAAGATCAATTCAGCACGTTGTTTAGCATCAAAATTAACCTTCTTCGAAGATGGAAGAGGCAACAAATCAATGGGTGCACGAGGTAGGATACCATACACAATTTGAAAAGAGCACATCTTAGTAGTAGAATGCAACAAACGATCATAAGCAAATTCAATATGAGGCAAGCATTCTTCCCACATTTTCTTATTATTCTTAAAAACACCCCTAAGCATAGTAGACAATGTTCTATTGACTACTTCAGTTTGACCATCCGTTTGGGGGTGACAAGTAGTACTAAAAAGTAGTTTAGTCCCCAACTTAGCCCATAAACATCTCAAAAAGTGGCTAAGAAATTTAGTATCACGATCTGAAACAATAGTATTTGGCACACCATGCAAGCGAATAATTTCACGAAAGAACAAATCAGCAATATTAACAGCATCATCGCTTTTATGACATGGTATAAAGTGTGCCATTTTCGAGAATCTATCCACGACAACAAATATGCTAGCCCTCCCCTTCTTTGTTCGAGGTAAACCTAAAACAAAGTCCATAGATATATCCGCCCAAGGAACAGTAGGTACTGGCAAAGGCATATATAAACCATGAGGATTGAGTCGTGACTTAGCTTTTTGACATGTAGTGCAGCGAGCAACAAAACGCTCAACATACCGTCTCATCTTTGGCCAAAATAAATGTGTAGCAAGTACGTCCTCCATCTTCTTCACGCCAAAGTGTCCCATTAATCCTCCTCCATGCGCCTCCTGCAACAACAAAAGACAAATAGAGCTAGCAGGAATGCATAGCTTGTTAGCACGGAACACAAAGCCATCATTAATAACGAACTTGTTCCATGTTCTTCCTTCTTTACAATTCTGCATTACATCTTTAAAATCAACATCATGCACATATTGATCTTTGATGGTCTCCAAACCAAATATTTTGAAGTCAAGTTGTGAAAGCATAGTATAGCGATGAGACAAAGCATCAGCAATAACATTTTCTTTACCCTTCTTGTGTTTAATGACATAAGGGAAAGTCTCAATGAATTTAATCCATTTAGCATGTCAACGATTCAGTTTAGCTTGACTTTTAATATGTTTCAAAGATTCATGATCAGAATGTATAACAAATTCTTTGGGCCATAAATAATGTTGCCACGTATCTAAAGTCCGAAAAGAGCATATAATTCTTTATCATAAGTAGAATAGTTCAGACTAGGCCCACTCAATTTTTCAGAAAAGTATGCAACAGGTTTGCCATCTTTCAATACCATGAAGGCTTCTTCTTGTTCAGTACCGCAAACAAAAGGCACATCCTTCTTTGTAAGCTCATTGAGAGGTGCAGCAATGGTGTTAAAATCTCTCACAAAACGCCTATAGAAACCAGCGAGTCCAAGAAAACTTCTCACTTGTGTGACCATTTTGGGCTGCAGCCAACTCTCAATAGCTTCAATCTTGGCTTTATCAACTTCAATTCCCTGTGGAGTAACAACATAGCCAAGAAAAGATACTTGGTCGATGCAAAAGGTGCACTTCCCAAGGTTACCAAACAAACATGCATCACGTAGAGCATTAAAAACAGCACGTAAATTTTCCAAATGTTCTTCCAAAGATTTGCTATAAATCAGTATATCATCAAAATAGACTACCACAAATCGTCCAATGAAACAACGTAAAACTTCGTTCATTAGTCTCATGAAAGTACTAGGTGCATTAGTTAACCCAAAAGGCATGACTAACCACTCATATAAACCAAACTTAGTTTTAAATGCTGTTTTCCATTCATCTCCCAATTTCATATGAATTTGATGGTATCCACTACGCAAATCAACTTTGGAGAATATTGTAGAGCCACTCAATTCATCAAGCATATCATCTAGCCTAGGAAAAGGATGACGATAACGAATAGTAATATTATTAATGCCTCTAAAATCAACACACATACGCGACATACCATCCTTTTTAGGCACTAGTATAATAGGAACAACACAAGGACTAAGAGATTCACAGATATAACCTTTGTCGAGCAGCTCTGTGCTTGACGCATAATCTCCTTCATCTCCTCTGGATTGGTACGGTATGGTGCATGGTTGGGTAGCGATGCACCGGGAATTAAGTCAATTTGATGCTCAATCCCTCGAATAGGTGGCAATCCCGATGGCACGTCTTGTGGGAAGACGTCAGCGAACTCCTGCAAAATGTTAGTGACAGCAGGGGGCAAAGAGGAAGGCACATCCTCGAATAAAAATAATGCCTCCTTGCACACAAAAGCATAGCAAACAGATTTGCTAGAATCTAGCTCATCAATATCAGATTTGGTGGCAAGTAAACATACACTTTTCAATTTAATTTCTGAAGCAATACTAGATGGTTTATTATTAGGCTTCATTTGTTGCTCCAATTCTTTTGCCACAATCTGATTTTCACTCTTATTTTTCTCCTGTTTTGCTTTATTAGCTCTATTAATATCATCTTTCAAAATGGAATCAGGAGTCATAGGAAGCAAAGTTATATTTTTATCCTTATGAACAAGAGTATACTGATTGTTTCTACCATGGTGTACAATTTTTTTATCAAATTGCCATGGTCTACCAAGTAATAAGGAACATGCTTGCATAGGTACCACATCACAATCAACATAATTAGCATATGTAGAGATACTAAAATGCACATGAATAGTACGTGTTACCTTAACCTTGCCGCTGTTGTTGAACCATTGGATGTAGTAAGGATGTGGATGTGGTCTTGTGGTGAGAGATAGCTTCTCCACCATCTCTAAGCTAGCCAAGTTGTTGCTGCTCCCTCCATCTATGATGACGCGAATAGAATGTTCCTTCACAACTACCTTTGTATGGAACAAATTATGCCTCTGATTTTGCTCAGCTTGTGTAACCTGCACACTGAAAACACGTTGAGCAACTAAACATTCATACCTGTCAGCATCTTCAGCCATGTATTGCGTCTCATGATCGTAATCATCTACACCGTGTTCTTCACGTGTAATAAGAGCAAAAGTCTCCTCATCATTGTCACTAGCGGACTCATACCCACCATCATCAGTAGCAATCATCACACGCTGATATTTGCATTCTCTCATAAAATGTCCTCTTCCCTTACAACGACGACAAATAATATCACTTGTGTGCCTGTTGACGCCATGGAAGAAGAAGAAGAGCTCTGTGCAGGCCCAGCAGGTGTGCTCTTGGCGAGATAGTGGTGGTTGTGCACCTTTCTTGTATCACGGTTGGAGGTGGCACCTGAAGGAGGTGATGGTGCAGTGGAAGTAGAGGATGCACGTGGTGTCCATGATGAAGGTTGACCTGCAGAAAAGTTAGTTCGCGCCAATGCCTGTCGATCCTGGACTTCACGTTCAGCTTTACAAGCAAGATGGAATAAACGTGTGATATTATTATAATCCTTATACTCTAGAATGGTCTGAATCTCTCTATTTAATCCACCCATAAAACGTGCAAGCATAGCTTCATTCTCCTCAACAATACCACATCTAATCAAGCCAGTTTGTAATTCCTGATAATATTCTTCTACATAATTTTTCCTTGTCTTAAGCGCTGCAATTTTTGAAGTAATTCATGTTGATAATATGGTGGAACCTAACGAGTATGCATAGCAATTTTCAAAGTAGCCCAAGTAGCTGGAACAGGATATAATCTACAATGTTAAGACCACCAAACACATGCAAAGCTAGTGAAAGCACAAACAACAGCAGGAACACGTCTCTCCTCAGGATATTGTAAACATGTAAATCGTTGTTCAGTTTCTAACTCCCAAGTAAGATATATATCAGGAACATATCTACCATCAAACGGTGGAATATTCAATTTCAGTTTAGGGAGATGGTCATGATCTCGTACCTGATAGGGAGCCCTAACATTGCCACTATTTGCATGTGGTCGACCTGGTGGTTGTGGTGCTGGTGGTTGCACGTAGTTCTGATTTTGATCAACCTCATCCTCGTAATCTCCCGCATAATCATCCTCCTCCACATCAGCAGCAGGAGCCATAGAAGTTCAATAGCAGCACCAACAGTTTGTCCAGGCTGAAGAGGGACACGGCTCGCTCGGCGGAGGGCTGTTTCCCGATGTGGAGGGAGTCGTTGTTGTTGTTGTGGTTGCGGAGGTGCGACAAGTGCAGCCGGTGGTGGATGACGCGCAAGCAGTTTATTAAATCTGTTATTGAGCTTTGTTTTGAACGTCTTCTCAAGGCCAGTGATCTTCTCCATGGCCTCTTCAAAATTGTTCAAAGACATCTTGCACTGTTCAACAAGATTTGCTGAAACTTATCATGAAGCTCCTTGTTTGTTAAATTCTCCCAGTCAATCTCGTCGACTTGTGATCCTGGCATGGTTAGAAGCAATAGAAACACACAAGAATATGATCCTATAGACTACTAACGAGTGGTAGTGGTGGTGGGTGTCACAAATCCGTCAAGCAAATCTCAAATTCTTACCAGTTCTTACCCAGCAGCAGGCAGTGATCGGCAACCGATGTAGTCAAAACTCTCAAAGCTTGGATAGAGAGATTACCAGGGAGAGTCAAACGCACGACGTAGATGTATGTGGAGCTCGGAAGGCTTATAATATGGTAGCAAAAAGGGTCAGCAATATCAATTCAGAGATGCAAAGTTGAATAAACGCTCAACGACTTGTGTCTTTGGTCCTAGGCTAGACCGTGCTAGAGACGCGAGCATAGAACACTAACAAAATCATGGCGCTGCACGTAAACAAGGTAGGAGCACACTCTGAATTTTTTCTCTTTTTTTCTTTTTTTCTTTTTTTTGCACTTTTTTCCTCTTTTTTTTGCTCTGCAACAATTTTTTTTCGAAAAAGTCTACAAATGGTCTAAAAACTGCCTAGCCAGAATTTTCCAGACTTAGTTTTTTTTGAGTTTGGAACTATTTCTCTACTGCGGGTAGCACGGAAGTTGGGGAGTCCTTCTCTGTCACGACTAGTAGTATGGCGTGATCTATAAATCCAGAACAGAGTAACAAAATACTGGACTCGGAATAGGACTGGTGGCGGAGATGAATCTGGTGGAACTCGGACTGGTGGCGGATATATGTTGCGGGTGGACTCGGATTGGCGTGATGGCGTCGGATATGTGGTGGCGTATATGGACTTGGATTGGCGGTGAATATGTTGTGGTGGTATATTGCAGCGGTGATGAAGTTGGTGCGTGGTATATGGCAGCGGCGATGATGATGATGCGGTGGTGATATATGGCAGCGGCGACGTGACAACCTGTGAACAGAACTCGAAACTCTAAAGGACTAGACGCTAAGACCAGCAACTTGACACGACGATGCAACCGCAAATTCAACAAAGCAAATACAGAAAAGATTATGCAATGGCTCAGATTGGTTCGGATGGGATGAACTAACCCTAATTTTTTTTGGCTTTTTCGTGGACTATAGGTATGAAGAACAAACTCGATCTAAACTACGAAAAACCGTAAAATCTCACCGAGCAACCTGGAAATCTGATACCACTTGATAGAGGCAAAGGTGTCCCGATGTTTCGATGAGATGGTGGCTATCATTTTCTGTGGGAGTCGACCTTGACGATCCGACTACGAACATGCGAGACGTCGCGCCTTAGCAATCGCTAAACCAACTTCCAAGGTTTATTGACCATGCCGGAGCACGATCAACCTGACCACGAGGGCCTGTTTCCTGCGAGCAAACAAAGAACAAGCAAGAAACTAAGATTGCAATCTGGATATTGCAAATATAAGAGGAAAGGTTTATTAATGAAGGTGGGGTTCTATGACGCCTTGGTCTGGTCGTTGAACACAAACGAAGTACGCGAAGTTGCAACTATGGCGAACTTTTGATCTAAACAAAACCCAAAGTCTAAACGGTGCCCTAAGGGCGGAATATATGGAGGAAGAGGGGGGAATCTCGTGGCCCTTGGGGAAGGGGTCCGAAACCAACCCTATCTCATGTTTCCCCACACATACAGACTCTAAAAACAGCCTATACTTATGTATTTCAAAATTACATGGGCCTGGCCCAATAATAAGGTGACGCAACACCTAGAATAGCCTCTGGACGAAGTTTATGAAGTTGCATCTTGTATATTTCGTCCAAGGCTTCATGCACTCATTATGGTGGCTTCAAAGTCCTGAAATCATCACTTGTAACTCCGTTCTTGTTCCCCTTGCGCATGCCATCAACTCCATGCTTGTTCTTTCTCCAATGTTCATCCCTCTTATCCATGCCTGGCCCTTCATTTGTAAGCAAAACAAATGTATCCAATTTAGGAAGCATTCTCATGAACATTAGAATCATTACCAAGAAACGAAAGTACCTGATAATTTAATTAGCGTGCGCGAGCTCTAGTAATTGGTCTAGTATATGTAGTAGTAGGGGTTGTGGGTGTAACAATGGTATTGATGTCCTCATCAGAATATGTGCATTATTCTTCAAACTATTATGTTCATAAGTCCTCGAAGAATTTCTCTGCTTATTCATATGCTTACTCTAACCCCTCTTATGTGAAACGTAGTGGATTGGCGTCTATGCAACCTTTCTCTTATGGATCTCGCAGAATGATGAACTCTTTGCCACCCCTCCAGATGTGGGTGGTGAAGAAAAAGAACTAATCTCTTATGCAGGGTCAGGTCTCCAGATGAACTTAATCGTCTAAAGAATTTGTTGGAGACCTGAATAATGCTTGAAAGGACGCAAGCTAATCATGAAGAAATGAATTTTCATTTCCCACGTCCCCATACTGCTATATCTATTCTATTGCTTGATGAAATTGATCTGATGAATTTGATGTCATATTCTTCACTGATGAAGTATATGAGTTCGTAAGTTGCACTAATTCATCTGCAGGATGATCAACCAAAAGCTACTGAGTGGGTCCTCGACAGTGGATGTACAAATCACATGAGTGGTGATAGGAACTTATTGATGGACACTGCTTTATCTCCATCTCATCTCAAGCATATCACCTATGCTGACAAAGGCAAAAGCAAGGTATTGGGTCTAGGTAAGGTTGCGATTTTGAAGGATCGACACATGGACAAAGTCATGATTGTCGAGTCCTTAGGATTCAACCTCATGTCTGTCTCAATGCTTTGTGATCTTGATATGGTTGTTGTCTTTGACAAGTATCGCTATGTTGTGATCATGGAAGCTGACAATTCCAAAGTCTTCAAAGGCTTTAGGAGAGGAGACTTGTATATTGTTGACTTGTCTACAGGACCACAACCTGCTACATGTCTACTTGCAAAAGCTTCAGAAGGCTGGCTATGGCATCGACGACTTGGTCATGCTAGCATGAGGAACTTGCACACGCTCGCGAAGAAGAAGCATGTGATTGGCATCGAGGATGTCAAATTCCTCAAGGATCACCTCTGTGGGGCTTGTGAAGCTGGAAAGATGACCAAGGCCAAGCATCCCTCAAAGACTATCATGACTACCACTCGTCCATTTGAATTTCTTCACATGGATCTCTTTGGCCCTACTCACTATGCCACATTCACCAATGCTGCATCATTATATGGCTTTGTTATTGTTGATGAATATTCTCGTTACTCATGGGTGCATATCGTCACTTACAAATATGAAGTGCAGGAAGTCTTCAAACGATTTTCCTCGAGGGCTTCAACCAACTTTGGTGTGAAGATCAAGCACATCAGAAGTCACAATGGGACCGATTTCAAGAATACTAATACTGATAATTATCTTGTTGAACTTGGTATTACTCACGAGTTATCTGCTCCTTATACTCAGCAGAATGGCGTCATGGAGCGCAAGAACAGGACTCCTGTTGAGATGGCTTGCACCATGCTTGACGAATACAAGACGCCTCGTCATTTTTGGCCTGAGGCAATTGACACTGCGTGCCACATCATCAATAGGGTATATCTTCATAAATTCTTCAAAAAGACCTCATATGAACTCCTCACTGACAAAAAAACCCAATGTGAGTTATTTCAAAGTCTTCGATGCTAAATGTTGGATTAGAGATCCTCATCACAATTTTAAATTTGCACCGAAAGCACATGAAGGTTTTATGCTTGGCTACGGGAAGGACTCGCACACCTACATAGTCTTCAACACCATTCACCATAAGGTTGTTGAAACTGTAGATGTGCGGTTCGATGAAACTAATGGCTCGCAAAGAGAGCACCTACCTCCTGTGCTAGATGAGAAGTCACCTGAGGAATCCATCAAGTTCAAGGCTACTGAGGACGTCATTCCTACCGAAGAATCTGCTGAAGAAGCCATTCCAGAATGTGAAGAACAACATGCTGGTGCACCTGAAGAAAATGGCTCTGAAGAAAATGCTGATCCGACTCAATGTCGTCAATCTGCTAATCCTCGTGTTGCAAATTAAATGCGGATTGAGAAAATCATCAGCGACATCAACGCACCAGGTCCTCTCACACATTCAAAAGCTTCACATATGTCTAACTTTTGTGGGCACTTTGCTTTTGTCTCTATCACAGAGACCACCAAAGTAGATGAGGCATTTCTGGAGCCTGAGTGGATTCAAGCGATGCAAGAGGAATTACATCAGTTCGGGCTCAACAATGTCTGGGAACTTGACAAGCGACCAGACCCTCACAAGCACAATATCATCGGCACCAAATGGATTTACCGCAATAAGCAAGATGAAAATGGCCTTGTGGTGAGGAATAAGGCACGGCTTGTAGCTCAAGGCTACACACAGGTTGAAGTAATTGATTTCGATGAAACTTTTGCACCTATTGCTAGACGTGAGGCTATTTGCATATTGCTTGCTTATACTAACCATCATAATATCATCTTATATCAAATGGATGTGAAAAGTGCATTCCTCAATGGTAAGCTTGAGGAAGAAGTATATGTTGCTCAACCCCCAGGTTTTGAAGATCCAAAGCATCCTGACAAAGTCTTCAGACTCAATAAGGCCCTCTATGGCCTCAAGTAGGCCCCTCGGGCATGGTATGATACTTTGAAGGAATTCCTCATGAAGAAAGGCTTCAAACCGGGTTCAGTTGACCCAACTCTTTTCACCAAAACCTATGATAATGAATTATTCGTGTGCCAAATATATGTTGATGATATCATCTTTGGCTGTACTGACCAACGTTATAGTGATGAATTTGCATATATGATGAGTGAAAAATATCAAATGTCTATGATGGGAGAATTGAAATTCTTCTTACGTCTTCAAATACGTCAATAGCGCAACAACATCTTCATATCTCAGGAGCAATAACTCAAGGATGTGTTGAGGAAATTTGTCATGCAAGATTGCAAAGGTGTCAAAATCCCCATGCCCACAAATGGCCATCTACGCACTGATGAAAATGGTATTGACTTCGATCAAAAGGTATACCGCTCCATGATTGGTTCTTTATTGTATCTATGTGCATCTAGGCCAGATATTATGCTTAGTATTTGCATGTGTGCCCTTTTTCAAGCTACACCGAAGGAATCACACCATAAGGTTGTGAAGCATATTCTTCGATATCTAGCTCACACTCCAACACTTGGATTATGGTACCCCAAGGGCTCGGCTTTTGATCTCATTGAATATTCGGACTCTGACTATGGTGGTGATCGTGTGGACCGCAAGTCAACATCAGGCACATGCCATTTCCTCGGACGATCCTTGGTATGTTGGTCCTCGAAGAAACAGAATCACAGTATCACTCTCATCTGAAGCTGAGTACATTGTTGCTAGTTCGTGCTGTGCTCAACTGCTATGGATGAAACAAACCCTCAAGGACTACGACATCAATGTGATGAATGTGCCTCTCTACTGTGACAATGAGATTGCCATCAAGATTGCTCATAACCCAGTTCAGCACTCGAAGACAAAGCACATCCGGATTCGTCATCATTTTCTTCACGATCATGTGTTGAAGGGCGACATCTCTATTGAGCATGTGAAGACTGGAGAACAGCTAGCCGATATCTTCACAAAGCCCTTGGATGAGAAGAGATTTAGCAAGTTGCGGTGTGAGCTAAATATCTTAGAATCTTCGAATGTTCTTTGAAAAGGACACACATCCTATCACATATGCAAAAATGATGAATTAGTTGTGCAACACGCGAAGTAACATTTTTCTTCAATCAATGAAGACCAACCCTCTAAGTGTGAAGAAATTAATTAAGAATTTGATTCTCAGAGCCCTACGACAATTGTACGCGGCGTCTGAAATCATCATTCTTATACGGCGGGTCACGCCACCAACAAATGTTGAAAATTTTCAATTTGAGTTTTTCTTCATTTTTGAAATTCCTCAGTTGTTCAAATTCTTCAACTTTGCATTGTCTTCACTCTTTCTGTCGTTTTTCTTCGTTGACTATATATATATATATTTGAGTTTTCTATCCTCTAAAACATTCACTTTTTGCTATTTCTTCAAGTTGACTTTCTGCTAAGTGAATGTGATCGGACCCGTCCCCCACTATGCTAAACTCAACCCAATCTGTTCACAAATTCTTCATGTGCGTTCTATTTGAAACCCATTCAAAATCTTCACTATGTCCTTGTCAGCTGAAGAATTTGTGAACAAAACTTTAAAATATTCTTGTCTGAATTTTCGGCTTTTGCCGCTCAAACCTTTCCACATCCCATGATAAGACTTATCTATTCACCCACGATCTCACATGATCGCCACCTCTCTGTACGTGGGTGACACATGTCACAAGGATGAGAAAGGCCAGGGGCACGTTCGTCCATTTTCCTCACGCGAGCGGTTTTTCACGTCGGTTATAAATACCCCTCACCCTCCTCACACTTTATTTACCCCGCTCGACCTCACTCCCCTTGCTCGAGCTCTCAGACCTAGCACCATCTCTACTTCCATCGTTGCCGTTGAGGAAGAGCTTCACTGCCTCGACCTCGTCGCCATCGTACTCGCGCCGGCCGTAGAAATCTTCACTCCACCACCGCCGTAGCTGTCTTCCTCTGCCAAGTTAGGGCGTGGAAGATCTAAACGGACGAACTTCCAATCTCCAAATCTCAGTTCGTCGTGTTCTTTGTCAAGGGTAAATAAAATTTATTTTTTACTGCCCTTGTTGATTCTGATGATTTCCACAGAATCTTCAAAAGGTGTTTATTCTTCAACTTCCACAAAAGTAAACACCTCACATGCATATGTTCTTGATCTGTTCCCTAAGCAACATTTTTCTTCAAGTACAACTCTGGAACCTAAGTCAAAGAACGCTTAGTGAAATTCCTCAAGACACCTCTGGTCAAATTCCTCAAACTTGTTCATTTTGCAAAAATTTTGAGAACACATATGACCTATCCAAATTCTTCGCACCTATACTCTGTTCAAAGGTACTCATGTCCGCTGCTGAATCACTAGGTTCTCATCAACTTAACTCATTTGCAGCGTTCCTCAAAGACAAGTCACATACCTCTTCAGAGAATTCTGTTGTTCAAATTCCTCATCTGAAGACAATGGCCGATGGAAAGAGACGTCCGAAGGGAGGGAAGAAATTGGAAGCTAACGCTGCTTTTGAAATCCTTGAAGATATCTATGCAAGGTATTGCACACCTGATGAAGCAATTCATGGCAAGGAGACGAAGAATGAGTGCAAAGTGGGCATTCAGAAAATTGAGAGGAGATGGGCCAGAGAATGGAGGGAATATCACTATGTTACTCCCAAGTGCATGAAGAAATTCGCTGTACACCCTCCATGCCCAAGACCTCCATTGGCACCAGGCCAAGTTGCTGATCCCTCAAGCATCAGAAGAGGTGAGGAGTTTCCCGCTGAATGGGCCAAGCGACAACCTAAGTTGGCCAAAGTAGCAAAAGATGCAGTGAGGAAATTCAACAAAGACTTTGCTGCTGCTGCTGAAGCCTATGCTAGCAAGCCCAAGAAGGCTATTCCCAAGAAGCCAGCTCGCAAGCCAAATTCCTCAGACATGCCCTCACGGCCAAGCTCGTCAAAGCTCTCACGGCAAATTCCTCAAGTAGCTCCAGTTCCCACTGTTTCAAAACCTTCAGCTGCTCCCACAAAGTCCTCGGCACCTGCGCATCTCGCCACTAGCCAAAGGACCACAGGCATCTCAATTGCTTCAGGAGCATCTGGAAGTTCTTCAGCTCCTCTGCAGCCCTCAACAGGCCCAACTTCGCTGAAGACAAAGGCCACTGCTGGACGAGGCACTAGACCAAGTCCTCACAAGAAGCAGGTTACCTTTCATGTGCCGTCTAGTGAAGATGAAGCTGATGATGAAGAACTCGCTAAAATCATCAGGGACAGACAGCAACGGGCCGCTATAGCCAAAGGCACAAATGTGCCTCTTCTGTTGGATCCCAAGTTGATCCTCGATTTCATTGATCTCTGGCACAAGGACCCCAACACTCCTATGCCTGACTTCAACCTCACACCTGGCCAAAGTCACATGTTGACAGCCTTCATAGGCGAGGAAAAATGGAAGTGTGAAAAGGCCAGGCAACTGAAGAAAGCACAGTAAAAGAAAGAGCATTTCCTGAAGAAGAACATTGTCAAAATGACAACTGATGAACTTGTGACCATACAAGCTGAGATCAAAACCCTCAGTGATGATTTTGATGCCTACCATGCAGATTGGCTAGGAGCCAAGGTCACATTCATCAAGTTGGCTGAAAGATTCACCTCAAATGTTGCTGCCCCAATGCAACATGAATCTCCTCAGGCTGAGGCTTCTGCTCAGCAAACTGAAGAACATGCAAGCACAGCTGATGACAATCAGTCTGTTGATGGTTTTGAAACCACCAGGGCTGATGAAGGCATTCCAGCCGCTGAAGAAACTGCCAAGGCAACCTCTAGTTTTGCTCCTCAGGATCAATCCAGGCCAGCTGAAGCATCTGTTGATGGGACTGAAGACACTGAAAATGCTAGGGCAACTACATCAGTTGCGCATGAAGAAAATGAACCAAATTCCTCTGCTCCTCCTGCCAAGTCCTATCCTTCCTTCTGCATCAGAAGCGAAGAAAACCAAGGCTGCTGAGCGAGCAACTGTGAAGAAAAGGAAAGCATCTATTTCCTCAGTCTTCTGCTCCTAAGAAGGCGAAGACTTTGACAAGCTCGTATGAAAACCCTATCGATGTTGTTCCTATTTCAAGCATGCCATCAAAGGAGATTGTACACTTCGGTGAAGAATATGATATTTCCAATGAATCTGATGAAGAAGATCCTTCTGCTGCTTTGACAGAGTAGTTGGATGAAGAAATTGAAGTGGATAACATCCCTTCAACCCCACAGGTATCCTCACCCATGCCTTAGTTCACTGCTGAAGGGAACAACGTTGAATAAATTGAAGAAGAAGATGAAGACGTGGACATTGGGTCACCACTCCAATTCTGAATGATGACTACTTGGAAAGTCATCACCCCAATTCACCAATGGTCACCCCTCTGCAACAGATTCCTCAGTCCCCTGTCCAAGCTGAAGAAATTCACACGGGCTCTGAAGAGCCTCAAGCTTCTCTTCTTACCATCCCTAAAGAAGTTCCAGCCACTAGTCCTGATGTAAATGCTGCTGAAGAAATGGAGACCCGGGCTACTACTAATGACATTGCAACTGACATTCCTCAGCCTATGGCTCCTGCGACTCTGATTCCAAAGGCTGTGAAGTCTTTGACTGACACTCCTTAGCCCAAGCCAAAGAATCCCTTCTCCAAGAAACAAAAGTTCAAAGCTGAAGATTTCTTCAATGAGCACATTTTCTTCCCTGACTTCAATCCCTATGACTCTGCTCGTCTTCGACGCAAGCGCTCCTGGACAGCAAGTCAGATGGACTTCTATTCTTCACTACTATTCGATAAGGACAAGATCTTTGACCATGAGCACATTGCTCATGTCGATATGGAGTCGCTGCCCTGCTTCACCCCAGTCATCAGTGTTCTTCATGACGCTGGGCTGCTCAACTTCTGCACCGACATCTACGACTGGAATGAAGAACTCATTCTTCAGTTATATGCCAGGTTGCACATCACCGGCAATGCTAAAGATGTGAATTCATGGGTGTCGGACTGGATGACTGAAAACACTCACTACAAAGCACCGACCCCTGAATTACTTCATGCCCTCCCAGTCAGTCCTCCCCTTGAATGTGCAAGTCTCACCTACCATGACACTGAACTATCTGATCATTTTATGCAAGTGGCGATGAAGCCTTTGAAGCCTGGGCAAGCTCCTAGGACCAAATTCCTCATCAAGGAATTGCTCTATGTGCCAAGGAAAATTTACAGGATATTGACCAAGACCCTCAGTCCAATCAAGGGCCATGACTCTAATGCAGAAGAAGTTGTTGGCATCATGAAGAATTTGCTTTTCAACATCAAACATGGTGTGCATATCAACTACCATGATTTCTTCATGAGGACTTTGGACAATGTCGCTCTTTCACCGTTTGAATGGAAGCCTTATGCTCCCTGGATCATGAGATTCATAAGATCAAGGTCTTCAATCAACTACAAGGCTGACACTCTCAATCATGGCAGCTACTTGCCCCCAATTGAAGTCCTTAAACAGACTATTTCCTCTGCTGATGAGAAGGGCAAGGCCGCTGTTATTGATGAAGGCACTCGTCCATTGGATGGCCAGTTTCGCAAAGCTGCATCTTGCTCCACCAATGATGACTGCCACTCATGACACTACCGCAAATGCTTCAAAGCCAAATCCTCAAGGCACTGCTCCAAGGGTGATGACTAATCGTGAGCTTCTCCTCAGTCTTCATCAGAAGGTCGGTCGCAACCACAAATGGGTCAAGCAAAAGTTTGGTTCAATTCTTCAGAACATGACAATCACGCAGAACTCTGTGAAGAGGAACCATTACTATCTGCATGAAATATTTGATCACACCTGGGCTGTTCTATCTCATCTCTACGGTGAAGAAGATCTCAAGCAGATGGGCTTCAAGCAAGACTTTGACTGGTCTTAGCCACCTTTGAAGAAATTCAAGAAGGTCAAAGTTCCTCACTTGGTGGCCAGCTCCTATTCTTGATCGCACGAGACTGATGAATATGAAGACTTGGATGACACTGTGGTAGGCCCTACATCAACAAACGGCCCCAACAACGCTGGCGCCCCTCCATCGACTTCGTGATTATATTCTTCAGGGGCGTTAGTCCTCACTTTTCGTCCCGTTTGGTCATTTGATGACAAAGGGGGAGAAATTTGAGTTAGTCTTCAAGCGGGTGTATATATATGGGCGTTTTTTTTGCTAAGTTACAACTTTCGTTCTTCTGAAGATTTTGTTGGATCGAGTTGTAAACTTAAGTCTGATGGTGGTTTGATATTTTTGCTATGTTTCTCTACATGCTATTTCCTCATATATGTTAATGCACGCATGATGAATTACTTCAGTCACCATGTTTCATCATGCATTTTAAATTCTTCATATCATATGTTAAATGCATGTATGAATTACAAGATATAGGGGGAGATCTCCATGATTCTACTCTACAATGTGCATTGCTACTCAAAAGAAAATTCCTCACATATGCACATCCTCAGGGGGAGTTCTTCTATATGTTGCAATCAAATTCCTCAATGTCAGTATTTACACTTCGTATGTTTATCCCGGTTGAAAACTTAACCTATATTGTCATCAATCACCAAAAAGGGGGAGATTGTAAGTGCATCTAGTGCCCCTTAGTGATTTTGGTGTATTGAAGACTTATAGGTTAAGGGACTAATGTGTTTGTGAGTGTACACAGGTCTATAAGTCTATGAGAAGTTTGATATTTACAGAGAAAGTCGACCCCTAAAAATGAATGTCTTCAACTCAAGACTTTCACTTTCTGAAGACTTTGAATGTGAAGAAATTAGTGCGATCCTGAAGACTTGATATTCATGCGAGGAATATGAAGCGTGAATACTTTTGTTTTGGTAGTTTCATTTTCTCTTTCTTGAGTCATAGGAAACACCATAATGTTAAAGGGGGTCGAGGTAAAACTAAGAAAAAGTTTCCAAGTGATGCTTATCTCAAAATCCTACACCTACCAATCCTTTCGAGTGAAGCCATTGGAAATCTCTTTCAGTTCAATCAATTTCTTCAGTGATAGAGACGAAGATCTTCTAATCTCTAAGGAATTTGTTCTGACTGAGGAGTTAGGAATTCGCTAGTGCAGATTGCCTACAAGTGAGGAACATGATAGCCCTGAGGAATTTGATAGATCAAATATCCGACCGTTGATATGCTATGAGCCAGCTGTCCCAAAATATCTACCCACCTAACGGTCATATCATTGAAGGGCGTTTATGTCTTATCATGTCAGGCTGCTCCCTAGGCTATAAATAGATGCCCCGTACAACCACTAGCTGGTTGGCTACTCCACGAGAAACTGAGACTTGTCACTGAGAGCATCCCATCCTCCGGGGACTTTGAGCGAAAATCATCTAGTGAGGAAAACCCAAACCCAAACACCTACAACCCAAAGTGATAGAGCATCACCGAAGAGATTGTTCCTATGTGGAACCGATGCTTCTTACCTTTGAGGAATGTGCATCCTCCAGACGGTTAGGCGTCATGGTCTAGAGCATCCAAGAGGAAATTATGGATCGCCGAGGGACCGAGTCTATGAAGGTTTGGAAGTCACCTGAAGACTTACCTCGAGTGATTGGGCGAGGTTTGTGTGACCTTAGCTCAAGGAGAATACGGTGAGGACTATGTGTCCGAGACTATGTGTCCTCAGGTTTAAATACCTAGCCGCTCCAACTGCACGTACATAACCGTCACAAAGCTTGGAACTGGTCTACCAAATCACTGTCTTCACCGAGCTAACTGGTTCTATTTCCTCAACCCTTTCATTCCCTCTTTCAGATACTTTTGTACTTGATCATTACTGTTTGAAGACTTTGACTAAAGACTTTCTCAATTTCCTCAGTTCAATTTCTTAAGTCAGTTTGTCTTCAGCCTGCTTATCCTGGTTATACGCTACTTGTACTCTGTGCTTGCTCTCACTTCATCATGATGACTGTGCTTCTATTCTGTTATGCATGCATCTGAGTACTTATTCCGCTGCTAAGTAGTTCGTTGCTTCGGAATTTCCTCACCCTGAAATTCCTAAGTGACAAATTTGTAAAAATCACCTATTCACCCCCCCTTTAGTCGATATAACGCACTTTCAAAAACCTTCACAGACTTTTTCACTGTCACATCACAATCACTCCCGAGTGCTCAGAACATAACGCTTAACCGTTTGGGAGAATGAGAGTCTTCAAAGGTATAAGGCATCGGATCACACAGATCAATCTCTTAAGTGATGCTCAATCACTTTGGCTCTAGGTTTTTCCTCACTTAGGATTCTCTCAAAGTCGTGAGAGGATGGGTTGCTCTCAAATAACAAGTTTCAAGTTCTCTTTGAGTAGCCGATCGACAAGTGGTTGTGGGGGCAACTATTTATAACCAGGGGCAACCCGACATGAATTGTCATAAATGCCCATCTCTGATATGACCGTTGTCAGGATAAGGATCCGCTCGACAGCTGGCCCGCGACGTAGCAATGGTTAGAATTTGAACTCTCAAATTCATTAGGGCACTCAATTTCCTCATGGTACGCAGATCGCACTGGCGAAATCCTAACTCCTCAGCCTAACCAAATTCGAGCGACCAGATGAACTTCATCACTATCGCTAGCAAATGCTTCAGCTGTTCTAGAAATTTCCAAAGGCTTCACTCAAAGCAACTTGTGTATATATAGGTTTGAGCATCACTTTGGAAATGTGAACTATGATTCACCTAGACCCGTTTAGCACTACGATTTTTCCTATGACTCAAAATAAGAAGAAAGAAACTATGAAAACAAAAGTTTTCAAGCTTCATAGTCTTCACGTCAATTTCTTCAAAGGTCCTACCAATTTCATCACCAAATTCTTGACTTGAAGAAATCCATTTTTAGGGGTCGTCTTCCATAGGTTAAACCAAATCTTCAGGGACTATATATTTTGTGTGCACTCACAAACACATTAATCCCTCAACCTATTTGTCTTCAATACTCCAAAACTACTAAGGGGGCACTTGATGCACTTACATTCTCCCCCCTTTTGGTGATTGATGACAAACTGGTTAGGTTTTCAACGGGAGTAAATAATTAAAGTGTATGTACATAGTATGAAGAAATTGGTTACAAGATATTGAGGAACCCCCCTGAAGATGTGCATATGAAGAATTTGCTTCGAATTGCAAATGCACATGGCAGGTTCAAATTGTGGAGATATCCCCCGATATCTTGGAATCAATAATGCATGATCATAAGATATTGAAGAATTGAATTCCTGGTAAAAATTGGTGTCTGGCGAAATTGTGTATGCATGAGCATATAATATTAAGGATCAGAGCATGCACATGAAATGTAGCAAAAGAGTCAGACAACCAACAATTATTTAAGTCACAACTCATCAAAGAGCGAATCAAATGAAGTTCATGAGTTGTAACTCAGCAAAAACAACACATATAATGACATGTTTGAGGACTAAATCAGACTTCTCCCCCTTTGTCATCAAACGACCGAAAGGAGATGAAACTGAGAACTAACACACCTGAAGAATGTCATCATCATGAAGTCCAAGGAGAGCCTGCATTGTTGGGGCCGTGTGAAGCAGAGGGGCCAACAGCAGTGTCTTAAACAACTTCATTTTCATCAGTAGTGCGCGATGAATACTTCTTGTTGGGTGGATCGGCCCAATCAAAGTTCATCTAGAAATCCGTTGCAGCAAGTTCTTCATCTGCCTTCGGGTGTGAGAGTATGGCCCATTTTCTGTCAAAGATCTCATGGGCATAGTAACGGTTCTTGCGCACGGAGTTATGCATCACCGTCATATTGTCTTGAATTGCAGAAAGTTGATGCTTAACCCATTTGTGATTCTTGTCTACCTTCTGGTGCAAGCTTATGAGGAGTTCACGGTTAGGCATGACACGTGGTGCTTCTGGTGAAGGAGATGGTCTTGAAGCTTTTGCAGTTGTGTCCTGGTTAGCTGTTTCATCACACGTGGAATTAGCTATTTCAATTACAGCATTGCCCTTGCCAGGAACTGAAGAGATGGTGCTCTGAAGAACTTCAACTTGTGGGAGATAGCTGAGTTTATTCTGACAATCAGCCTTGTAATGAATTGAAGACCGGGATATGATGAATCTCATGATCCATGGAGCATACGGCTTAAGATCAAAAGGTAAGTTTCCCACTGTGACCAATTTCCTCATGGAGAAATCATGGATGTTGATGGGAGTACCATGTATGGTGTGGAATAACAGATTCTTCATGACTCCCACAACTTCTTCAGTGTTGTAGTTGTGACCTTTGATAGGGCCGAGGGTTTTGGCCAGAATGCGGTAGACTGTTCTTGGAACGTATAGCAACTCCTTCACTAGGAAGGTTGTCCTTGGAGCTTCTCCTTCAGCCAATGGCTTCATAAGCACTTGCATCAGATGATGTGGTAGCTTAGGTTCTTCATAGATCTTCTTGGCTTCTCCATGAGGTGGATCAACTAGGAGAGCACGAAGAAGTTCGTCAATAGGTGATTTATAATGAGTGTCTTCACTCATCCATTCCAGAGCCCATGTTGCAATGTTGTCAGCGTTTCCAGAGAAATGCACAGTGGTGTAGAACTGAAGAATTATCTCTTCATTCCGGTCATAGACATCAGGTAAGAAGCTAAGTGACCTAGCATCATGTAGTACATCCAATACAGGCCTGAAACAAGGAATAGACTCCATATCCACGTGAGGAATATGGCGATGTGGGAAGATCTTGTTCTTGTCAAACAACATTGAAGAAAAGTAATTCATATGGGGACTCACCAACGAAGAAATTCTTCTCGTCGAAGAATTCGGCATTATCAAACTGTTGTCGACTGAGGCTTCTGCCAATCTTGGGCATGAATGGAACTGGTTGGAGGTTGGTTTTCTTCGTCGAACATACAATACTGGTCTTGGAGACCCAGTAGAATCTTGAGGATCAGTCACAGCAAGTGATTTGGCAATTTCCTAAGAGTCGGTGCAGGAAACATTTATGTTTGTCGCCCGGACTCACGCACAGGCATGAAGTCGAACATACATCATTTATCTATGCATGACACAAGATATGCCAGATAAGCCGCTCTTTGTGAGATCAAGAAGAGCATTAGAAGATCAAGTTAACAGGAGATCACCTCAAGAAAGCCTCCCTTGCCAGGCAGGAGAGCCCCGCTGGGTCGAGACTGCACCTGAGGGACAAGACCAGACCACCCCGGCAAGGCTTCCAGGGCTGTCAAACTCATAGCCCACCAAGATCCTTGCCGATAGGCCATCGCCGAGATGCCACCGCTCCACCTCAACATACCCAAGTCATTAATCAGTGCGGTGTCGAGCCCTCAAATGGCTTGGTATATCTTGTCAGGCATGTGGCAACATGTTGGAGAAGACTCCAGATGGCGTGTCACGCTAATAAAGAGAAGATGGATAAGCGGTGCAGCAAGCTTGTCGGGCTTCAACCTCAGCATGACACCTAACAGTGCATTTAATGCACTTTGTCCTAACTGCCAGGGTTAGGTATGATAGCACTGATAGCTATCTAATCATACCAAAATGATTATTTTGCCACTATGGTCTCCCCTTAAGCTATAAAAGGAGGTTGAGGCAACCTAGCAAAGGGTTTGAACTTTAGATCCCACAACACTTGTACGGACGCGCTGTTTTGCCCGAGGCACCCTTGTCGGGCTTGAGCATGTTGTGCGTTCGTGTTCCTCCAGATCAATCCACCACAATAGGAGTAGGGCATTACACTGCAAAGCGGCCCAAACCTAGTTAAAAGAGAGTTGTCCATCGCCGCATTGCCCTACCGATTTTGCTCTTTGTGTGATGTGACCTTCCTTTGTCGAACCACAAAGGGGCACCCTGCCCCATAGGTGATCGTGCATCCAAGCCGACATCTTTGGCGTGCCAGGTAAGGGGCGTCGCTTGCGCGAACCTGAAGTTGTAGCCTGTGCTACCTCTTGAGCTTGCGTTGGTTTTTCGCTTGAAGAGGAAAGGGTGATGCAGCAATGTAGAGTAAGTATTCCCCTCAGTTTTTGAGAACCAAGGTATCAATCCACTAAGAGACAACGCGCAAGCCACCGAATACCTATACAAACAAACACCAACTTTCACCCAACGCGACAAAGGGGTTGTCAATCCCTTCACAGTTACTTGCAAAGTGAGATCTAATAGAGATGGATAAATGGTAAAGTAATATTTTTGGTATTTTTGGTTTATGGAACGGAAAGTAAAGATTCCAAAGTAAATGAAATTGGAAACGGAAGTTATAGATCGGGCACTCTTATGATGGAAAATAGACCTGGGAGCCATAGGTTTCACTAGAGGCTTCTCTCAAGATAGGAATTATTACGGTGGGTGAACAAATTACTGCCGAGCAATTGATAGAAAAGCGCAAAGTTATGACGATATCAAAGGCAATGATTATGAATATAGGCAACACGTCCGTGTCAAGTAGACCGAAATGATTTTGCATCTACTACTATTACTCCACACATCGACCACTATCTAGCATGCATCTAGAGTATTAAGTTGATAAAGAACGGAGTAACACATTAAGAAAGATGACATGATGTAGTGGAATTAACTCAAGCATTATGATGAACACCCCATCTTTTATCCTCGATGGCAACAATACAATACGTGCCTTGCTGCCCCTACTGTCACTTGGAAAGGACATCGCAAGATTGAACCCAAAGCTAATCACTTCTCCCATTGCAAGAAAAACCAATCTAGTTGGCCAAACCAAAACGATAGTTCGAAGAGACTTGGAAAGATATCAAATAATGCATATAAGAATTCGGTGAAGATTCAAATAATATTCATAGATAAGCTGATCATAAATCCATAATTCATCGGATCTTGGCAAACACACCGCAAAAGAGTATTACATCGAATAGATCTCCAAGAACATTGAGGTGAACTTTGTATTGAGAATCAAAGAGAGATAGAACAAGCCATCTAGCTACTAGCTATGCACTCATAGGTCGGTGGTAAACTACTCATGCTTCATCGGAGAGGTAATGGTGTTGATGTAGAAGCCCTCCGTGATCGAATCCCCCTCCAGCAGGACGCCGGAAAAGGCCCCAAGATGGGATCTCACGGGTACAGAAGGTTGCGGCAGTTGAACAGTGGTTTCGTGGCTCCCCTAGATGTTTTTGGGGTATAAGAGTATATATAGGACGAAGATATAGGTCAGGGGGTCACCGAGGGGCCCACAAGGTCGGGGGCACGCCCTCCACCCTTGTGGCCGCCTCGTGGCTCTTCTGACTTGCACTCCAAGTCTCCTAGGTGTCTTTTGGTCAAAGAAAAATCATTGCAAAACTTTTATTCTGCTTGGACTCCATTTGGTATTCCTTTTCTGCGAAACTCTAAAACAAAGAAAAAACAGAAACTGATACTGGGCTCTAGGTTAATAGGTTAGTTCCAAAAATCATATAAAATAGCATAGTAATGCATATAAAACAGACAAAACAGATAATATAATAGCATGGAACAATAAAAAAATTATAGATACATTGGAGGCGTATGAGCCAGTGCGTCGATCTTCATCACCATCTACTCTGCTGATGGCTCCCGAGAAGAAGAGCGGCGTGGCAGCACAACTGTCCCCTTCAAAAGCTCCACCGCTTTCGGATTACGGGTTCCGGCAAACCCTTGAGGTTTGAACACTGGGTGCGCACGAAGATCTCTCTCTCCCTAGCGCACTCTCGCAATGATCTCAAGGCCTAGCTCGACCAACCCGGAGAACAAGAGACACGACAGTTTATACTGGTTCGGGCCACCGTTGTGGTGTAATACCCTACTCCAGTGTGGTGTGGTGGATTGCCTTGTAGGCTGGGGATGAATAGTACAAGGTAAGAACAACCTCCTGAAGAGAGGTTTTCTTGAGCTCGGTGAGCTGGTGAGTGCGAGGATGGTCTGAATAATCCGTCCCCTTGCTAGGGTGGTGGCTAGTCCTATTTATAGGGGCCCTGGTCCTCTTCCCAAATGTTTAGGTGGGAAGGGATCCCACAAAGGCCAAGTTTGAAGGGGGACAACTAGTACAAGCTATCCTGACAAAAGGTGGTCTTCGCTTGCCAAAGGCTCTGGTGGTGACGCAGCCGTGGGCTCCGTGGTGACCACCATCCTACCGTCCTGCTGGCCTTGGTCTCGTTGCACCGATATGAGAACCTTTGCCTGATGCCTCGGGACTCCTCGCTAGCGCCCGCCTAGCCTTGGTCATCCCGACTCACGTCATGCGCACCTTGCGAATTTCCCCACGCATAGATATATCCGCTCCTCGGGAGCCAGCCTAGTGAGGCTGCCCCTAAGGAGGTCTTGTGTCGCCTGCCTCGCGAGGGTCTTGAGTGGTTGCTCCTGAAGATGGCCGTACCAGGCCGTTGGTGGAGCCATGCCTTGGGCCGCATGCAGGCAAGTCCGGGTACCCCCATTCCCAGGACGCCAACAATAGCCCCCGGGCCCAAGGCGCGCTCGGACTTGGCTTCGGGGTGAAGCCAAAGGGCAAGTGCGGAGTGCCGCGGGCCCCAATAGCCCGCAGCCTTGATCGACGCGTGGCGACTGACGGGACATGGGCGTCTCCACTTCCCCATGCTGCCTCGGCAACTGCCCGACTGACAAAAGGCTGGCGCGTGCCAGGGAGCCTTCATTGCCTCCCTTCGTCTTGCTCTAGATCCCATTTCCTGTTCCTTGCTCCAGATCCCCTTGCCTGTACCTTGTTCCAGATCCCCTTTCCTGCTCCTTGCTCCCAAAGACCTCAGATCCGCATCCATCCCCCTTCAATCCTGCAGCCGATGGCGTCCGGCAAGGCAAAGGCCGCTCTCCTGCCCCCCTGGTACGAGTCGGCTTTGAGCGCGCCTAGTGTTTTGGAGAAGAACCTTGCTGCCACGCTCCTGATGACGGCGGAGAGCAGCAACAAGAAAGGGAAGACCGCGCTCGGGCAGGCTCGGCCGAGCCGGAGACCTCAGATAGCACCTTCTACCCCTTGTTTGCGAGTACCGTCGTTGCAGGGCAGGTTCCCCCTTTTCTGATTTCTTCTATGGCGTCCTTAGCCACTACAAGCTTCATCCCCTTCATCTTCATCCCAACTCCGTTCTCCTCCTATCGATCTTTGCCTTCTATTGCGAGGCATACGTGGGGGTGATGCCGTCCGTGGCACTGCTTCGCCACTTCTTCCACCGCTGGAACAAGGACGGCCACTGCTTGGGGTGCGCCAACTTCGTCACGGCCAACAGGTCCAACGCGATCTCAAAGGCCGGGAAGAAGGACGAGGGCTTCAGGAGCAAGTGGGCCCTTATGGACGCCAAGTGCTCCCACCCTCGGTTGGTGCTGCCGACGGAGATGCCCTAGCCTCATGACGGGTGGCTCCGCACGAAGCTCACTGACCCCAGCGCAGGTGCCGGAGAAGATGATCACACCAAGCTGGCGACCGAAGACGGGCGAAGGCGGCAGGGGCCATGATCATTAAGGAATTCTTGGCGCAGCGCGTGGCTCCTCTCCACGCGCGCTCGCGCCCCTTGTGGAAGCTCGGGGACAAGGAGAATGACCTCCGCCTGCGCCTAGGTGCCTTGTTGGACGAGGATCTAGGCGCGGATTCTCTGCCTCTTGGTCGGAGATGACCAGGGATATCCGCCGGACACCCATGTTCCCTTGTACCGCTGCCCAGATGGGGCGAAGGTAGCCGCCGCCATGCCTATCTTTGATGGGCGCGGGCTTGTGCCGCCAGCGCCTTCTGAGGCCACGAGGGTCGTGGCCCCGGTGCTGGTGTCTTCTGGCGATTCTGGCAAGGAGGAGAGGCCCGATTCGGAGGCGACCCTGCAGGGGGAGGGGGAGACCTCCCCCTTGCGGCGGACCTCTTCTGCGCCCTTCCTGATGACGACGAGGCCAGCGACCACCCGGTGAGGGAGTCCCAGGCCCCTGCTGGGGTCACCACTAGGTCCAGGGGCACCCCCCGAAGAAGCCGTCGACCAGGGTTCCAACGAAGAGTAGGTCGGCGTTGGTCTCCCAAGGTGGCGCCCTTGTTCTGACGTTGACCGGTGCTGCCGCTGGGCCGGCTGCCGCAGCCTCATATTCTCCTGGAACTCGCAAGCCGGGACCCCAGGCTACGAGGCCCCCGAGCTCCGCGCTTCTGAAGAGGCCGCAGGACTACGTTGTCATGGACTAGTAAGCACCTTGTCCTGATTTTGCTCTTACTCCTGCTTCTGTCGCTGCTTCCTGGCGTTCTTTCCTTGTACCGCCAGGCCGACACCAGCGGCAAAGAAGAAGAGGGAGGGAGCTGCCGCACCCTCGGGGACCCAGCAGCCTGGCATGGCCACACCTCCTCCGGCACAGAAGGGTGGCAACAGCCCTCCCGCCTCTTCAGCCCGGTCATCATCGCGAAGCGCGGAGGACCGTCCCTAGGAGAAGGCGACCTCCACATCCAAGCCGGCTCTAGAGGTGCCCGCTCTCAGCTCGTCGGTCGAGGTCCCGCTGGCTCCGGAGCTCCCGGCTTCTTCTTCTGCTGCCATCAACTAGCAGATCTTGGCAACGATGTTGCCTCCTCCTTCCGCCACACCACCAGCTCGTGATCCTTCTGTTTCTCCCGACGCTCTGGAGAAGGCTCTTTCTGCGCTGACCTAGCTCCGGGACGACTTTCAAAGCACCGACCGTCGCCTAGTGGCGGGGCGCCTGGAGCTGATCTCAGGTTGGCTGCACTCCGACGCGTCTGTTAGGGCGGCGTTGGGCCAGGCGATGGCAGCTTCCGAGGAGGACAAGCGGGCCGCCGACCGAGCCGCTGCCACCCGCGAGGTGGCGCTGAAGGATGCCGAGGCCACCAAGGAGCACTGCAGGACGACGAAGGTCGAGCTGGAGAACCTGCGCAAGGAACGGGCTGCCACAGCTCGCCAGCTCGAGGTGCGAGACGAGAAGGTGAAGGCTCAAGAGGAGGCGGTGACTGGCCGTGATGCTGAGCTGGAGCAGCTGGCAGAGGCACAGGCCGCGGAACATGACCGCTGAAGAAGCTGGAGAAGGAGGTGGAAGCAGGGAGGGTCCAGCTAGAAATCAAGGCGAAGGTTCTTGCCGAGGATCCTGAGGCCTTCAAGTCCCTTGAGGAGAGATCCTGCGAGGCGCTGAAGGAACTCTACGAGAAGGTCTTGGAGAAGCCCTTGGTGACTGATGATGATGGCCCCGCCCAGCTACTTCCCCAGCTCATCACGACGCTTGAGGACGTTGTCAGCGGAATCGGCCCCATTTTGGAGGGGGAAGCGCGCGCTGTTTCCTTGTCAGCCTTGATGCGCGTCCTCAGCCATCTTCACCTTCGCGATCCCGATGCCGACCTTGGTGTCCTGCTCGAGCCTGTGGATGAGGAGCGCTGTGCAGCTGTTGCCAAGACCGTGAAGGGCCAAGTGGAGGCCTTGCTGAAGAAGTGCCTTGCTATCGACCCTGCACCTCCAGCCGATGGCGCAGCCGATCCTGCGACCAAGGCCAACGACACGACCAACGGCGACGCTGCAGACAAGAAGGCGCTCCCTGACGACGGCACCCAAGTCTGAAGAAGAAGCTTGCTGGTGAACGATGGCGCTCCTTCCCATTTTACCTTCCTGCGAACTTTCCTGCGACATGTGGCATGCCTCGTGGAGGCGTTAAAACTTCTCTTTGTTGTTTAAGGAACAATATGTTTTTTAACATTTTATTTAGATTCCACGACTTCCTTCCCATTTGCTTGACGTTCTAAGTCGGCAGGGCCCGACCCCGCGCATACCTCAGCCGCCGTTGGACCGTCTGGATCACCAGGACGGAACAAAGGGGTGACGGGCTATGTGGCCAGTTAGGCTCCTGAGTCGCGATGCTCAGGATCCCCCCTTGACGCGCAAACAGCCTATGGGAAGGAGATGCGGAGGTAGGCCTTAGTGTTCTACGTCGGCAGGGCCTGACCCCGCGCATACCTCAGCCGCCGTTGGACCGTCCGGATCACCAGGACGGAACCAAGGGGTGAGGGGCTACGTGGCCAGTCAGGCTCCTGAGTCGCGATGCTTAGGAGTCCCCCTTGATGCGCAAATGGCCTGCGGGAAGGAGATGCGAAGGTAGGCCTTAGTGTTCTACGTCGGCAGGGCCCGACCCCGCGCATACCTCAGCCGCCGTTGGACCGTCCGGATCACCAGAACGAAACCAAGGGGTGAGGGGCTACGTGGCCAGTTAGCCTCCTGGGTCGCGATGCCCAGGATTCCCCCTTGACGCTCAAACAGACCTTCATACCTGTCCTCGCTGAGGTCCCGCTCGGGAGGGGTGCACGATGACCAGGTCCGAGGGACCTGGCAGGGCGGCGTACGCTAGGCGTGACCTGAGCATAGCCCCCGTGCCCAGCCCCCTCGCACAACTCTCCCGAGGGGCAAGCATTGTGGTGAGGCTGGACACTGAGCCGGGTGGCTCCCTGAGGTTGATGCGGCCGTGGGGCCACCCTCAGTTGTTTATCACCAGCGTGGAGCATAGTGCTTCCGCACTTGCACGGGCATAGCCGCTCCTCGACCATGTCGACTGCCAGCGCGGAGCATGGTGCTTCCACTGGTACGTCGGCGAGGGCTCCCTCTGATTGGAGCCCCCTGGGCGTGTACAGCCCGGCCCTGACACGTGGCTTGCACGGCAGGGCTAGACGAGGTGTGTCTGGGCACTCGTGAGCCAGTGCAGGACTCAAGAGGCCCTACCTCAAGGCGGGTCGTGCCTGGTCTTGATTCTTGATAGCTGCTGCAATCCTGCGAGATGGTTAGGCAACCTGCGCCGGATGAATCTCCTGAGGTGATTACATCAGGAGGACAGACACCAATGACCCCAGGAGGTGACGTGAACAGGGCCGGCCCACCAGACAAAGCTCAGTTGCTGGGTTTATCGACGCTGCTGGGATGGACCCGAGCACAGACGCCATGCCTTGCTTTCTCATGCAAAAAATCCTAAAGAAAGACAACCAGTGCACGGCTTCCGCGGTCGCAAGGGCGCACGCCATTCATGGTATCGAAGTACAAGACAGGCAAGCGATAATCACTAATATTTTGCAGGAGTTTGCTGACATCTTTGCACAAGGCGTGCCATCAAGATTACCACCTATTCGAGGGATTGAGCATTAGATTGACTTAATTCCCGGTGCATCGCTACCCCACCGTGGACCATAACATACCAATCCAGAGGAGACGAAGGAGATTATGCGTCAAGTCTAGGGGCTGCTCGACAAAGGTTATATACGTGAATCCCTTTGTCCTTGTGATGTTCCTGTTATTCTAGTTCCGAAAAAGGATGCTACATCGCGTATGTGTGTTGATTGTATAGGCATTAATAATATTACTATTCGTTATCGTCATCCTATTCCTAGGCTAGATGACATGCTTGATGAATTGAGTGGATCTACAATATTCTCGAAAGTTAATCTACGTAGTGGATACCATCAAATTCGTATGAAATTTGGGGATGAATGGAAAACAACATTTAAAACTAAGTTTGGATTATATGAGTGGCTAGTTATGCCTTTTGGGTTAACTAATGCACCTAGTACTTTCATGAGATTAATGAACGAAGTTTTATGTGCTTTCATTGGACGATTTGTGGTAGTCTACTTTGATGATATACTGATTTATAGCAAATCTTTGGATGAACATTTGGAACATTACGAGTTATTTTTATTGTTCTACGTGATGCACGTTTGTTTGGTAACCTTGGGAAGTGCACCTTTTTCACCGACCGAGTGTATTTTCTTGGCTATGTTGTTACTCCAGAGGGAATTGAAGTTGATAAAGCCAACACTGAAGCTATTGAGAGTTGGCCGCAGCCCAAACGGTCACACAAGTGAGGAGTTTTCTTAGTCTCGCTGGTTTCTATAGGCGTTTTGTGAGTGATTTCAGCACCATTGCTGCACCTCTCAATGATCTTAAAAAGAAGGATGTGCCTTTTGTTTACAGGGGTACCGCACAGGAAGAAGCCTTCACGGTATTGAAAGATAAGTTGACACATTCTCCTTCACTCCAACTTCCTCATTTTAATAAGGCTTTTGAGCTTGAATGTGATGCTAGTGGAATTGTATTAGGAGGTGTGTTATTAGAAGATGGCAAACCTGTTGCATACTTTTCTTAAAAATTGAGTGGGCCTAGTTTGAACTATTCTACTTATGATAAAGAATTGTATGCTCTTGTTCAGACCTTAGAAACATGGCAATATTATTTATGGCCCTAGGAATTTGTTATACATTCTGATCATGAATCTTCGAAACACATTAAAAGTCAAGCAAAACAGAACCGTAGACATGCTAAATGGGTTTAATTCATTGAGACTTTCCCTTATGTCATTAAACACAAGAAGGAGAAAGAAAATGTTATTGCTGATGCATTGTCTCGTCAGTATACTATGCTTTCACAACTTTACTTTAAAATATTTCGTTTGGAGACCATCAAAGATCGATATGTGCATGATGCTGAATTTAAAGATGTATTGCAGAATTGTAAAGATGGATAACATGGAACAAGTTCATCGTTAATGATGGATTTGTGTTTCGTTCTAACAAGCTATGCATTCCAGCTAGCTCCGTTCGTCTTTTGTTCTTGCAGGAGGTGCATGGAGGAGGATTAATGGGACACTTTCGCGTCAAGAAGACGAAGGAAGTACTTGCTACACATTTATTTTAGCCAAAGATGAGACGGGATGCTGAGCGTTTTTTTGCTATGCACTACATGTCAAAAAGCTAAGTCACGACTCAATCCTCATGGTTTATATATGCCTTTGCCTTTACCTAGTGTTCCAGGGGAGGATATATACATGAGCTTTGCTTTGGGTTTACCTCGAACAAAGAAGGGGAGGTGTTGGGGATATAACTATTGGGTATAAACCGCCCAGGAGGGGCCGGGTTATACCACTGATGGCTTACCAATGAAGATGGCGGATCATACGAGTTGGATGACGGCCCAAGGCCCAGAGGTGATTTAAGGCCCAGGAGGATGAACCGCCATGTATGTATAGCTTGTATTGTAAGGCAAGTGTAATTATTCACCGAGCCGGACACGTTGTGTCTTAGCCGGCCGGGACTCTATGAGCCATTGGGCATCAACTTGAGTATATAATGGGACAACCCGCCGGCGGTTTACGGCAAGAAACAAGATATCGAGAACTAGGTCAAGCGTATTCACTCCCTGGTAATCGAAACCTAGGTAATACCACCTCAAATTGGATTAGGCATTTACCTTCACCGCAAAGAGCCGAACCAGTATAAACTCCTTGTGTCCTTTGTCCCGTTTAACCCCTTTAACCTAGTTGCGATGGCTCCATGACTAATTTCTTCCACTAGGACATCTGCCGTGACAATTCCACGACAGTATGTATAGCATATTTTTTGTCATGGATAGGTTCTCGAAAATGGCACACTTTATACCATCTCATAAAAGCGATTATGCTGCTAATGTTGCTGATTTGTTCTTTCGTGAAATTATTCACTTGCATGGTGTGCCAAATACAATTGTTTCAGATTATGAAAGTTTCTTAGCCACTTTGGGAGATGTTTATGGGCCAAGTTGCGGACTAAACTGCTTTTTACTACTACATATCATCCCCAAACTGATGGACAAACTGAAGTAGTCAATAGAACCTTGTCTACTATGCTAAGGCCTGTTTTGAAGAATAACAAGAAAATATGGGAAGAATGCTTTCCTCATATTGAATTTTCTTATAATTGTTCGCTGCATTCAACTCCTAATGTGTGCCCTTTTGAGATTGTGTATGGTTTTCTACCTCACGCACCTATTGATTTGTTGCCTCTTCCATCTTCGGATATGGTTAATTTTGATGCTAAACAACGTGCTGAATTGATCATAAAAATGCATGAGTTAACTAAGGAGAACACTGAGTGTATGAATACTAAATATCAACTTGCTAGATATAAGGGTAAAGAACATGTTGTGTTTGCACCTGGAGATCTTATTTGGTTACATTTGTGTAAGGATAGATTTCCTGATTTGCACAAATCAAAGGTAATGCCATGTGCTAATGGTCCTTTTAAGGTGTTAGAGAGTATAAATTATAATGCATATAAACTCGAGCTGCCTGCCAATTTTCGGGTTAGTCCCACTTTTAACATTGCAGATTTGAAGCCTTATTTGGGTCAGGAAGATGAGCTTCTATCGAGGACGACTTCATTTCTAGAAGGGGAGGATGATGAGGACATCAATACCATTGTTACAACCATAGCCTCTGCTGCTATACATACTGGGCCAATCACTAGAGCTCGCGCGCGCCAATTGAATTACTAGGTACTTTCATTTCTTGGTAACAATTCTAATGTTCATGATAATATGATGCTGCCTAAACTGGATACATTTGTATTGATTACTAATGAAGGGGCTAGCACGGACAAGTGGGATGAACACTGGAGAAGAAACAAGCATGGAGACGAAGGTGCGTGCGAAGGAAACCAGAACGGTGTTTCTAGTGCACATTTTAGTACTTTGAAGCCTCCTTGATGACATACAAGGACATGGAGGAAATATACAAGATGCCCTTTCATAAATTTCGTCTATAGCTTATAATAGGTGCTGCGCCACCTTATTTTTGGGCCAGGCCCATGTAATTTCGAAATGCTTGAGTATATGTTGTTTTTAGAGTCCGTATGGGTGGGGAAACAAGAGTTAGGGTTGGTTTCGGACCCCTTCTCCAAGGGTCACGATATCCCCCTTCTTGCTCCATATATACCCTTAGGGCGTCGTCTAGACTTTGTGTTTTGTTTAGATTAAAGTTCGCCATAGCAACTTCACGTATTCCGTTTGTGTTCAACGACCAGACCAAGACGTCACAGAACCCCACCTTGATCAATAAACCTTTCATCTTATATATGCGATATCCATATTGCAATCTCGGTTTCTTGCTTGTTCTCCGTTTGATTGCAGGAAATAGACCCTCGTGGTCAGGTTGATCATGCTCCGGTGTGGTGTGTAACCTCTCAGAGTTGGTTTAGCGATCGCTAAGGTGCAACGTCCTCGCACGTTCGTAGTCGGATCGTCAAGGTCTACTCCTTCGAAAACAATAATCACCATGTCGTCGAAAGACGGGACACCTTTGCCTCTATCAGCAATGGTCATCACGGCAAAGTCGATCAGCAAAAGGAAAAGCCCGCCAGAGGCCGTGAGAAAAAGGAAAATGAAGATCATAGTGCAGAAGCGGATGATGAGACCAGTGAGAAGGAGTGTTAGAGGGCTACTGAGGCAATGGGCACTGACGGGGGTGCATCCTTGCACTCTTCTCATCGCCAACTTAAGTAGTGGGCGCATGAAGTTAATGCAGTAGAATCGGTAGCAAGTGCTCGAGAACCACTTAAGTTGTCCCGCACGCCCATTATCTTTGACATTGAGGATCATCCAAATCACACTACTATGGTTGGATGCTTGCCGTTGTTGGTTTCACCAACAATCCGCAACCTCAAGGTCACCAAGATGTTGGTTGATGGTGGGGCAGGGTTGAATTTAATTTCCCCCGATGTGCCTAAGAAGCTCCAAATCTCTGACGAGGATTTGAAGAAGACTGGCACCTTCCAGGGGATCAACCAAGGGAGGATCCGGCCGAAGGGAAAGATCACCTTGCCCGTGCCGTTTGGCGGGGAAATAAACTTCAGGACTGAGAAGATTGTGTTTGATGTCGTTGAGCTTACCCTGCCATTCAATGGGATCATTGGTCGTCTAGCTCTGGCCAAGTTCATGGCAGTGTCCCATTACGCGTATAACACTTTGAAGATGTCTGGCCCTATGGGAGTCATCTCCATCCCAACGGATAAGAAGGATGCAGTCATCTGTGTGGATAAGATGTATAGAGACGCGGTAGCATCATAGGCCGTCAAGGCCTCGTCTCCCTCCAAGGAGGAAAAGAAAGTTAAGAAACCTAGCAAGAACACTGACAAGGATCTCGGGAAGCGCGCCTTTTCAGAGTGCGCTCCACCTGCCAGTGACTTGCCGGAAAGTTCGGCTGGTAAAAGATCCAAGGCTTCTCCTCGGGCAATGACGAAAGTTCTCGCACGGCTGGATGGCACAGATGGTACTTTCTCCATTAGCACCACCCTTGACGACAAATAGGAAAGTGCGCTCGTCGCCTTCCCGCGGGCGAATGCCGATGTGTTTGCACGGGAGCCATCTGATATCCCCGGTGTTCCCAGGAAGGTAATCGAGCACCACCTTGCTATCTCCCCTCATGCCTGTCCTGTCAAGCAGAAAGTCAGAAGGCAAGCCTTGGAGCGGCAATAGTTCATTGCCGAGGAGATTAAGAAACTTGAAGCAACAGGCTTTGTCAGAGGAGTATTGCATCCAACTTGGTTAGCAAATCCTGTGGTGGTACGCAAGGCAAATGGGAAGTGGAGACTTTGCATTGATTTCACTAACTTGAACAAAGCTTGTCCAAAGGATCCCTTACCCTTGCCGTGCATTGACCAGATCGTTGACTCCACCTCAGTATGTGATTTGCTCTCCTTCCTTGATGCGTATTCTGGTTACCATCATATCTTCATGGCCAAGGAAGGTGAAGAGAAGACCACGCTTATTACCCCATGTGGCACATACTGCACGATACCAATAACCCCGTGCCGCTATCATAGCTGCAGGGTCCACGCCAGGAGCCTTGAGGAAGGTGATTGTGTCCTTAGGCGTGTTCGGTCCGCCAAGGGTGCAAACAAGCTAACACCGAAGTGGGAAGGCCCTTACCCAGTAGTACGTGTTGAGACCTGGCGCAGTCTATCTAGAGACCGAACATGTCATCCCAATGCAAAACTCATGGAGTATTGAGCATCTTCGTAGGTTCTACCCGTAAGGCGCGGTTGCTGGGCGTTGCCCCGGTAACCTGTTTTGTACAAGCATAGTCCCCGGGACTTGTAACAGAAAGGGTCCATCATAGATAAGCTCCCCGGGAAGAAGTATGAGTATGAGCACACGAGCTGGTCCCGGCAACCTCTCCTTATCGGAAATGATAAGAAGGACAACAAACAAAGATAAGTTCATCCCAAGACTCCATGTTGTATTCACGTATGAAAATCTTGTACGTAAGGAAACCTTGTTGCCTCTGCCATTCATACTCTCATCCTTGGTTCGAGTCTAGTCGACAAGGTTGGTTGTAGCCACGATTGGAGTGGTTAACGAGAGGCTAGCCTTCATATACGCTCCTAACCCATTTTTGAGTTCATTAAACGAGGTTTAGTAGCAGTTGTAATGAGGGCCGGCAAGATGTCTTGCCGGAAAACTTTGTTTACTTAGAAGTATAGAAGTTTTGTCCTTTCAGCATGTTTGGTGCATGCACAAGTACAGGGCAAGTGCTTTTCTCATTAATACGTAGATAAACAAGTACAGATCATACAGAGTACAAACATGGATGAAGGATTACATAATTTTAACTAAAATTTGGCAAGTGCCTACATCTTTTGATCTAAAAAAGATATGTGCCCGTTAATGCCTTTCTTGTCTCTCTCCTCCTAGGAGTTACATCCAGAAGGAAAGAGGGCAAAAGGAGCATCTGGACAGAAGCCCAGACCGACCCCGTCAGGACAAGTGGGACACAGCCTGAGAAGATCGGGAGGTCGCCTCCCCGGCAAGTAAGAAGAGGCCGGGGATGGGGAGAGCGGCTGGGTGATGCCCTGGTCACCCCCGCCAGGACCAGAGGGACGCAGCTGGACAGGGACACCAGCAGGGAAGATGAAGCTAGAGTCCGCGAGGAAGCCTGCCAGGGTCCAGCTGGAGGAAGCGGTGACGACCAGGCCAAGCACCCCCCGGCCAATCGCTCTGCCGGGGTCCATCTGCAGATGATGGTGGTGCCGGCGCCTAGCTTCCGGTGATGGGACATCCGACGCTCGGCCGGAGCCCGAGTCGTTGTCTTCATGCTTGACGATCGAGGGCTGCTCGTCGTCGTCTTCACCGTCAGTGTCCTCCTCATCGATGTCGCTCGAGGAGGAGCTTTCACCATCGCTCGAGCTTTCTGCTCAGCATCCTACACGAGCGCCTGAATGCCCGAAGACCTTAATGGAGAGCAGATCAGCCTCCACCAGCTTTAAGAAAAGAACATGCCCTTCTGTGAGGCTGTGGGACTAGCAAAAGTCTTCTAGCCACGCCAGAGAAGCATGACATGAGATGCGGGCTACTCAACGTGCGCATCCACCACCAACCCCGCGGAATGCATGCGGCGTGCGTGGCGGAAACGACAGGCATAGCGGGTGGAGTAAAATGGCAGTTACCCCCAGTTCACGCACGGGCACCCTAGTTAACCCCTGCGAACATGGGCGCCCTTTGGCTAACAGCTCTAACGAGCCCACGTCATTTGCATGATGGGCGTCTCTTAGGGGACCCGGGGGGCTAACTCAATTCCAGGATAATGAAGAAGCAAAGACGATCTCAAAGACGCGGACACCCGTCGCGGCAAGGTCAGTATGCGTGCATGTGCTTTGTTTGGGCCTGCCCCAACGGTACCCGACGACACGTATAGACCAGGCCCGGGGGCTCCTGTGGGTGCAACAAACATTTATGTTTGCCGTACGGACTCACGCACAAGCGTGAAGTCGACCATACATCAAGTATCCATGCATGACACAAGATAAGGCCGAGAAACGGCTCTTTGTGAGATCAAAAAGAGCATTAAGAAGATCAAGTTAACAGGAGGTCACCTTAGGAAAGCCTCCCTAGCCGGCCAAGAGACTCTGGTCGGGTCGATACTGCACCTGAGGGACAAGACTAAACCACCCCGGCAAGGCTTGCAGGGCCGTCAAACTCAGAGCTCACCAAGATCCTTGCTGGCAGGCCTTCGCCGAGACGCCACCGCTCCACCTCATCTTATCCAAGTCATTAATCAATGCGGTGTCGAGCCCTCAAATGGATTGGTGTGTCTTGTCAAGCACGTGGCAACATGCTGGAGAAAAGATTAGCTTTATTGACACACGTCCAGATGTCGTGTCATGCAAATAAGGAGAAGATGGATAAGCGGTGCGGCAGGCTTGCCGGGCTTACACCTCAGCGTGACACCTAGGAGTGCATTTAATGCACTTTGTCCTGACTGCTAGAGTTAGGTATGATAGCACTGTTATCTATCTAATTATACCAAAATGACTATTTTGCCACTATGGTCGCCCCTTAAGCTATAGTAGGAGGCTTGAGGCAACCTAGCAAAGGGTTCGAAATTTATATCCCGCAACCCTAGTACGCACGCGCTGCTCTTCTTGAGGCACCCTTCCCGGGCTTGAGGACGTCGTGCCTTCGTGTTCCTCCATATCAATCCACCACAGCAGGAGTATGGTTTTACGCGACAAAGTGGCCTGAACCTGGGTAAAAGAGAGTTGTCCATCGCCGTGCTACCCTATCATTTCCGATCTTTGTGTAATGTGACTGTCCCCTTGCCGAACCACAAAGGGGGACTCATGCCCCTTAGGTGATCGTGCTTGCACACCGACAGTCAGCAGTAGCAGTTGGAACTGTATTAGTGTCTGTTGAAGGAATAGACACGTCACGTTGAGGGCATGTAGTGAAGACATCCACCATCTGGTCATTTTGTGTAGTTTCATCAGCTATTGTAGCTGGAATTTCTTCATTAATGTTCAGAAGAGAAGGTTTCCCTTTCTCAGAACCAGTATGAATTTCTTCAGTGCACGTAGGTTATTGAGGCACTTGTGTGAGGGGTGTGGGACGGTGAATTTGGGTGAGCTGCTTCCAAAAATTCATCATGAAGTACGGGCGTTGTCGTGCTGTCAATATCCACATCCTCTTCGATTGCTTCGCTACTTCCAAGTGAAGTAGCCACATTTTCTTTAGTCAATGGAGCTTGAGAGGGCTTCCTTGATGATACTTGATGAAGCAAAGCATCAACTTCCACCTCAATTTCTTCATCCATCTGCTATGTGGTAGCACCAGAATGGGTATCATTTTCTTCTTCGTCATCGACTTGAGGAATTTCAAATTCCACCCCATAAGAATCATCTGGCGATCATCATTTGTACGAGCGAGGGGTGCTGATGAAATAGGAAATGTGTCAATAGGAATAACTGAAGGCAATGGGGTCGTCTTAAATTTCTTTACTTATTCTGGGGCAGTTAGAGGAGTTGAAGCCTTTCTTTTCTTGGCTTCCTTCTCAGTATCCTTGGTCTTCTTCGCTTCTGATGTAGAAGGAAGTGTAATGATCTTCAAAGACGAAGTCGCTGGAAGCGCTGTTTCTTAAGAACTTGGTGGTTCAATTTTTTCAAGCACGAATGATGCACGATGCATACAGCGATTTCTTGAGAGCAACTTCTTGATTGCCACAGTAGTTTCTTAATGGATGAGATGGAGGCGCAGTCTCACTGGCCTGAGCAGTTGGAGGAGGAGTTTGAGAACTTGTAGGGGGCACAATGCCAAACTGGGCTGCCTCACAGTTGTTGTCGTCATCAAATACCTTGGTGGTGGTGGTGAGGAATCTGTCCTTGACACCACATCAGTGATTGGCTTGGTACTCATATTATTCAGACAGCTGCTGAATTTTAGATTGAAGAGTCATGAGCTGATGAGGAGATATGGAAAGCATATTTTTCTCAATTTCTTCTCCTTCTGTATTTTTTGTTTCTTCACCAGCTTGGCCTATGCAATCTTGTGTTTCTCATTCAAGATGAATGCAGATAGTACATGACCTGGACCAGGAGGCAATTTGAGGTCGTCAAGTGGTGTATCTGACTTAGTGCACCAGATGACAATGGAGTCAAGAAGCTTCTTTGGATCTAGTAGTAATATGGCTGAGCAATTCTTAGAAATTGTAGCTTGCTCTTGCTTCCTTCTGAGAAACTTGGCGAGCTCAGCTTCATCAGCTAGCATATGTGCATCAACTTGAGGCACTACGGCCTTGCTTTTGGGATTAGTCGTTGTTCCACGCCCAATAGTGACCTTTTTCTTCAGCTTGGGCAGAGATGATGGTTGCCCACTAGGTGAGACACTTGATGTAGCTATTGAGGCTGTTGGAAAGCCCTCGGTGCGCTGGCAAGATGCGAGCACGACCGGTGTTGAAGCTCTTGCTGCTGCCATTGAAGAACTTGTAGCAGGATGAGGCACTGGAAATTTTGCAATTGGGTGTTGAGGCCTTTGAAGCAGCCAGCCTGGCAACTGAGGGCTTTCGATCAGACGGCTTGGGCTTGTGAGCAAGCTTTCTAGACATAGATTTCCTACGCACACTAGCACTACCACTGCCACTAGCACCAGCTTCAGTTGACGGCTTTATGGCCCTGTTGAATTCATCAATGGCCTTCTTGGCATGTTTCGCCAATTTAGCTTGATGTCGTGCCCATTCCTTGGGGAATTCTTCACCCCTTCTGTCGCGGGAAACCACGGCCACCTGTGGGACCAAGAGTCCCTTGCTGGTTCAGTGGGGGGATGGCACGTTGCACAAAGAGCAGAGGAGCGTGGGGCAGCACAACAGATATCACACATGTGATTTTTACCCAGGTTTGGGCCGCCGTGAGGAGTAAAACCCTACTCCTGCTTTGGTGGATTGATGGTGGAAAAATGGTGATGAGCATAGCGCGCTTGCCCGGCAGGGTTGCCTTGGGGCAAGAGCATCTATGCGTATGGGTGTGTGAGGGGATGGATTAGCCAACCGAGTGTCCAACCCTTTCTACAGTTTCCTTGGGCCTCCTTTGATAGACAAAGGGGTCACCACAGTGGCAAATCAGTCATTATGCACTGATTAGATAGCAAACAGTGCTATCATACGTAAGTCTACAAGCTGACAGAGAGCATTAAATGCTCCGCACAACGTCACATCGTAGCTTGCCCGGCAAGCTTTGCCGGGCCGTTTTGCCAGGTTCGCATCTATTCACTCGATACGTTGCAGGACGGGTGTCATTTGGAGGCATTTTCTATAGGAAGTGGCTCCCATGTGGCAAATAGCAGCCACTTAGTCACCTTGGGGCATGACACCGCACCGGTCGACGACATGCGTCGTGGTGAGGAGGTGTGGTGAGGTGGTTCTACACTCGCTAGTCCCGGCAAGCCTGCCGGGACGTCCTGGAGGCTCGCTTCCGAGGTGACCCCGCCCTTGCCAGGCTCCCCAGCCCGGCAAGGGAGGTTTCTTCCTTAGCGCTATCTTGCTTCTCTAGCTTGTCTTGGCCTTCTTGTGCTGCATGTTGTTCCTTCGACGAGCTGAATCCTTGTGCTCCATTCTGATCTTGGTGCTGTAATCTTGTTCTCATGCACATGCACAATCTAAACAGCGGACCTAGGGTTTTTACACCGGCAAGCCCCAGCGTATCTCGAGCAGCTGCGGCGTCGTCGGGGTAGGCCCTAATAAGTGCACAGACAGGGGCATAGAAGTGGCTGGCCCCTTGAGATCTTCTTTGCTCATTCATTAATCTTGAGCCCGGACCAGTTTCTAGTTTCCTCGTGCGTCATGTAAAGCCAATCATGGTGGGACCGCTCTTGTAACGGCCCGTGAATGACTTTAACACACGGGGGATAAACTGCCAATTCACTCTTCCCACCACGCCCTTATACTTAGCCACGTATGCGGCATGCATCACGCGGGGTAGGTAACGAAGGCGCATGGTGCGGGAGAGCATCAAGGCGAGGGTCTCGGCCTTCTTGAATTGGCGGAGGAGGGCGCCGGTCACCCGATGGGGGATAAGCTCTCCTCCCTGGACCGCCTATAAAAGGACGGGCGGGGGAAGAGCAGAAGCATCCACCTCTACCCCCTTTCTCCTCCATCTTCTGCCTTCTGCTGGTTATGCCGAGGAGAAGAATCTGGGGTCAGGCCCCAGGCCCTAGCTTAGAGCTCCGTATAGGCTTCAGGAGGGCGCTCGGGCGGCGCGACAATAGCACTGGGGCTGGCGACTCTAGTGCGCTTGTCGCCGGGTCGCCCGTAGCTCCAAATTTAGTGAGAGGCGACACGAACGACACCATGCCATGGCCCGTAATGGACACGGGGTGCGGTAGTCGGTCGTAGGCCAACCATGCTTCTCTCGCAGCATCAGGGAGGGGTCATAGAATGGGTTCGCCATCAGCGAAGGTAGTCCTGACCTCCTTGGCGCCGTTCGCTTCGTCGTGTAGGAGGGCTCTTTGCTCCCATACATGTCTCCCGGATGTGTGGTGATTTCTGATGCCAGAGCCACTGGGACGACCATGCTCTCTGTGGCATTACCCGGAGAGCATGGTATCCGACTGGCCGTCTTGCGGTGGTCTTCAGGTGGCCATGATATGGAAGGCGGCGGCAACCCACGACGCGTCAAGAACGGGGACGACAGTTCCCACGAGTCGTGTTTTCCGGTGACACTGTCCTCCTATCTGGACCTCCGGCAGCGTCACCATCTGCAGCTGCCCTCCGGTTTCTTCCTCCTTGCAGGGAAACGGTGCCATCCTGATCCTGGGGAGGCGACGAATCCTAGCTGGGTCTTCCTTTTGTCCTCTTCGCCTCTTTCTGTAAGAGATGGACAAGAGCAAAGGCATCATGGGGCACTTATCTTTTTCAATCTTAAATTTGTAGGCACTTGCCAAATTTTAGTTCAAATAATGTAATCTCTTGTATCCATGTTTGTGTCATGTAAGGTTTGTACTTGTTTGATCAGCATATTAATGAAAAAGATGAACCTTGCCCGGGATTCGCGCATGTATATGTCTATGCAGAGGTGGAATGCCTCTATATTTTAAATAAATGAATTCCCACGGACAGGCTATCCTGCCAGTACCCTCAATTTTGCTGCCAGGGACTAAGCCTACGGGCAAAAATTGCGACGAGGGACCAACCCCCCACCAACCTCTTTTGATCAAAGGCTACTGCGACCACCCTGGTCGAAGTAACGTTCGCAACCAGGGATGGGAGCACCTAAGTTTCAAAAAGTGGCGAGGTTTTCTTATGCACAGGTATTTGCTTATGGAACACTTATGGACAAGAGAAAATTTTATCTATTTGGCGTGCCGGAGACCACAGTATTAGTTCATCTTTCCAGCTTCCTATAAGGCCAAGCTCATGGCAGGAACCTGCAGTCTCATGAAGATGGAAATGATGCAAGATGCGATCTTATCTATATGCAATGATCATGAAATGCTTATGCAATGCACATGGTATTATTATGCAATGCATATGGCATTATTATGCAATGATGATGATATGCTTATGCATGCATGCAACTTGTCGGGGCCCCCCAGCTCTTCGCTCATTTCTCTGTTGCTCAGGGTCTGTGCCTGGCTTTGTACAAGGGGTTACATGTAGCTGAGGCAAGTCCTGTAAAAAAGGGTGGCTGCCAGGCAGGGCCCGACAGCCGCGCCTTACGGGTAGAACTTGTGGAGATGCTCAATATTCCATGAGTTTTGCAATTGAATGTCATCTCCTATCTCCAGACGAACTACACCAGGTCTGGTGACTCGAACTACCTGGTAAGGGCCTTCCCACTTTGGCATCAACTTTTTTGTACCCTTGGCTATCCTGTACTACGACTGCTGGTAAATCTTTTGAGGTGGGGCACATGAGTCCACATATTCACCATATGAATACACCACTATGGATCTGCTCCCGTCTCCCTACGAGAAGGCCATCCATGGCACTCACAATGATCTTGCGCATTTTAGAGTATCCACTTTCACTTGTCTATAAACTGCATAAGCAACCAGGTAGTCCATTACAGCGGACGTGGATATTCGAATAGACCATATTGCCCTGCAGGGGTGTACTTCTTCACACACGCTCTCACCACTTATCGCCGTTTACACGACATGTACTCGGCAACCTTCAAGCGGAAGGCCACCGAGGGTGTCGGCCACGACCTGACTAACGACGCAAGTCTCTTGTCCAGGTTTATCGCCTATCCGAGGACGAAACCACAAAGAAAGTCCGGCCGAAGTTTCCATCATGGCCCCAAACGATGTGAGCAGGGTTCCCAAGCCCACCATCCGGGTGCCACTTGGTACATCGTGCCACTGTTCCTAGTCTATCCCAAGCTCACCTGGCCGGGTGCCACTTGGTAGACTACAAACACAACCTACAAACACCAAAAACTAGTTGCAACTCCTGGACAGAGATCAGGGTGATTAATAAGCCGAGAGGGGCCGAGTTACCGGAACCCAATGTGTGGTAGTAACTGTCTTGGACCACAAACACGGAACTGAGTTCGTAAGGATGGTTTCAATGAGATAACTCACCATGTACTCCTACATGGCCTCTCACCGCTACCTTTACCAAATCGTGTTCACACACTTAGCTCTCAACTGTAGGACATGTTCACAGCATTCCAATTCATCCCCGATGAATCAGACCTGACACGACTCTAAGCAATAGGAGGCATGAGAAACAAGCAGGAATGAGTAGGCACATCATGGCTCAAGCAACTCCTACTCATGCTAGTGGGTTTCAACTATTTACTGTGGCAAGACAAGTCATGCAAAGGAATGGACGTTCAACTACCGCAACATGTAATAGTTGAACCATTGTTGTCCTAATGCAGTAAAAGTGAGCAGGAGCGAGAGAGGCGGATTGTATCAGAATGCTCAACGGGGGTTTGCTTGCATGGCACTTCCGAAGATAGCAAAACTATTCATCGGTGTCAACGATCACATCGCCGGAACAACGTCTACTGAGTTGAAAAACACCGACAGACAAGAGGGAACACAATCAGTGCAATGCAACAATAAGATGCATGATCCTGACATGGCAAGAATATTACGATTTGCACTAATGCATCTTGCAACAATTTAAATGAAGTCCATATGAACCAGGGTTCATATGCAAACTCCATATTAAGCATTTAAAATTCCATTATCATGTTTTAATTTATACAGTGGGTATATATTTTTGGACATGTATGAAAGTAGCATAAATGGATATATTGGATTTTTCTGATAATTTTTCATATATAACTTATTTCATTCTGAGTTACGGTTGAATTTCTATGATTTTTAGAAGTTTATGACATTTTCTGAAATTAATAAATCATTTTGTGATTTATTTAAAATCTAGAAAATGTTTATGGCGTCATCCTCATCAAGTGACGTCCACAAGTCAACATAGTCAACTACAGAGGCTGACCAGTGGGGCCAGGTCAACGTTGACTGGGCAGGTCAAACCTGACAACCGGGGCCCACTTGGTTTAATCTAATCCTAACCAGAAATAAAATGTGTGTTTAGATAACGTGGTGGGGTCCACTGTTAGTGTCACTGGGCATTTACTATTGCATCATTAACGCTAAACTAATCGGGCCACGTCAGCGTCGCCGGATTAATCGCCGGCGACCAAAAGACACGGCGGTGGCACGTCGGAGTTGCTTAGGACGATGCTACAAGGGGCAGCTGGATGCGCAGGGACAAACTGGACATAGGCCGTGCATGTGTGGATCCAGGGGAGCAGGCGGCTGGGCGAGAAGTGCCGGGGGCTCGCCGGAACCTTGCTCGCGGTGGCTACCGGAGCTCGGGTTCGAGCGGGCGCGATGCTGCGGTGCGCTGGGAATGCAGCTGAAGGTGGCCTTGGCTTCCTGCAGAGCTTCTGAGGACGGTGGCACGCGCGGATGCGAGCTACGATGGCTGAGACCGCGACAGTGAGGAACCACGGCGGCGGCGAGTTTCGGTCTTCTTCAAATTAGCGTCTACGGTGAGGGATAGGCCACGGGGTGAGGGGGCAGTGAGGAACACAAATAGACGAGATGAACTTGCGAGATTCTCAGGAAATGAACTACAGTGGCAAGCTCCAAAACATGAGCTGGTTCGCAAGCCACACGTGAACATGCTGTGTGGGAGAAGCATGACCACAAAAGTCTTACAACAAAACACTACCGAGTTCTGGTTGGGAACCATTAACGAGGATATCAAAGTCCTTACATACGTCCGGATTAGCTCTTAAGAAGGAACTTGTTCTCCTTGAACAAATCAATCAGTGGCTTGGTATGCTATGGAATACATATGGAATGGAGGTAATTAATCTACCAAACCATAGAATACTTCGCACATGCATGACTGACTTGGGATGATTGCAGAGGAAACAAAAACAAGCTTTCCCAAATTCACGTCGGCAACTTGCATAAAATGCAAATGAATTAGAGAACGTCACTTATTTCATCCAAACATATGCTTCACGAGCTAGCATTAAGAAATGCTTTCAAAGTTTCCAATACTAGCATAATGTTAAACATGAATCATGGACAAGATGAAAATATTGCCGATGGGCTCAATAACAAGTCATCCAGATTTCCAAGTAGATGGAATTCCACAACTATGTGAACAAAGCGATAGCATTGGTCAGACCAAAAGATATAATGGTGCATGCTCGAGGAATCAACCACGAATAAGACAACATTACGAACATCGTTGGTTCTGATTTGATTTGACGATAGCCCACACTCAAACCAAAGTTTTGACAGGACTATAGATCCAACAACAGATCATGAGGACAAATCAATGAAGATATCACCTTCCTTCAACACACACACCCAAACACAAAGATATCCCTTTGAAATGAACTAAGTCAGGCAAGATTTTATCCTCCAACTCTCCAAGTTGTTGTTTAGCTTAACTTATTAGTTCAGGGATATCCCATACGGATTCTTGGAGAAGGGGTGGTTTAGAAGAAAACCAACTTGATCACGAACTCATCATAACGATCAGGGCACACCTTGGTAATACTTCCAAGAAGATATTCGGAAAATCAAGAACCACCGATATGTTATTAAACTTGGAGAATCTTGCTTTTCAGGCAAGACGATATGATCAAATGGGCAAGGGTTTGACAAATCGTAACCCATGGATCGAGGAGTGCACCAGGAAAATGGATTAGGTAGCACGATCAATCTTAGAATGATGATTCCATAACCAATACACTAAGAATGATATTATCGTCCATTAACCACCAAACGACGGGGTTTGCTAGGAGTATTGATCTCACACATCACAATTCACTTGTCGGCTTTCCGGTTGCAACAACACGGAACCGAGGAATGAATAATGATTGCGAGAAGTATCACTGCATCAAGAATTCATAAGAGATGGTGCAATTCTCATTACAATCCTGACATAAAGGGGGTGATACTCCAGGGTAGAACAAAACAAAAACTGTGTTGGCATTTTGATCTGCGGAATACAACTACTTTGACCCAATCCTAGAAATGGACAAGGTACTGGAGTTTGTTTCTCCTAGTAATTCCGAAGTAGAATGGCTTGATGGACCACAAAAATAATAGGCACTGATGAACATGAATGCAGACATACTCTTGGCTATCAATTGATAGACGAAGGTCAGAAAACGACTAAAGAGGGACAACTCGAAGGAACATATAATCTCCCGAGTTATGGATGCATAGATTAGGATGTCAAAGCAAAGTTCGACATGTTTCTTCCAGATAACCCATGCGGAAGGGTAGGACTGGCAGAGTCACAAATATGAATGGAGTACTCCTCGAGAGCACCCTGGTTGTGATATTTTGGTTCAAAAAACTTCTGCCATGAACCATCATGGTATTGGAAGAACGATATACCACGGACCATGAGGACTATCGCAAAGGTTACTATTATCCTAAAGGAATGAGAAACACTATCAACAGAAAGTAACTAGGGCGAATCTCGGGTTCAAGAACCCAAAGATGAAATACCTACTAACTAAATGGCATCACGGGATGCTTTTGAGGATGACGGCCAGAATTATCACACTTAGAATACAAGACAAGCTAGAGTAATAGATGGTTCTATAAAATATCCTAGTGTCATAATCATAGCTTCAACATATATGTCGAGGCAATGAAGTACCTCAACACACTGATTAGTGTGGTTAATCCGGTCCAAAGGAACATTGGGAATGAGAAGAAGGAATTTACAAATGCATCAGACTATTTAGAAACCTGGGATGACTCGAACAACATAACGGCTGTAAATGCTCAGAATGATTTGAGACATGCTGCAAAATTGTGGCATAACCACTCAGTCATCACAATATCAAGGTTCCGAGACCAACTGTCAACACACGGAAGCAGTAGAAACTGAGCTGAGGCTTGAATTCATCAATCCTATAAGTCTATGGATTAGTAACACGTGATCCTGATAGAAGAAAGAGAAGCCTAGTTCTTAATCCCCGTAGAAAAGAAGAGGTTGACTCAGATCAGAAGGGCATAAGGTAAAGGAGTAAAAAGAGCTTTACGTTCCCTTCCGCAATCAATTCCCTTATATAACCAAAGTATTTCTATACAAGACTTAGACCAGTTTGGCTTGGTAATCCTACAGGCAATTAGGCTCCGATACCAAAGCTATCGGGACCCCGATCCTCAGTCACATCGATCTAGCATTTAACACATGATATCACTTTGCAGCCTCACGCATAGTATTCCCACGGGTGCCACCTTACCTGGCCTGGGACCGTTTGCACCTTTTGGCTCATGTATATGATAGGGTTGCTAGCATCCATATGACAGAGAACCCGGGCTGACATCACTAGTCGTAAACCCAAGGTGGCACAAACCTACAGGGACAGGCATAAATGACCCAGAAATGACCGAGTCGGTCAGCAGCGAGTGGAACCGGGCTGTAGCAAGCAAGCAGGACCCCGGTAAGCACTGCATGACATTTCCCCGTAGGGACAGACACAGGAGCAAAGAAGGACACATGCCAATCATCCCATGTGTCCCTGAGCGGTAGCAAGCTACAATGGCTCAGTGAAAGCACTAGGAGACATTTCCCCATAAGAGAGGCTACCAAGAATAATCAACTAGGTGTCGGATCCCACACACAGCAATACATGTTACACGCACGCATAGCAGGCTAGTATGTGCTGTACGACATGGCATCACAACATAACTCAACAACTCATATAGATAAAGGCCCAAAAGAGCCAAATAGTATTTATTACAAAAAGGGGTCACATGACCCAACATACAGAGCATACAAGCAACGGAAGCATAATATGTCTGAGGAGAGACAACTACAAAATAAAAAGGCTAGGAAGCCTGACTATCTACAAGACCTTCCCAAGGGTACAAGATCGTAGCTGAGATAACAAGCTAAACATCGAAGTCCATGCGGAACTACTAGTGAGACTGAAGTCTCCTCTGCAAATCATAAATTAAGCAAACGTGGGTACAAATGTACCAAGCAAGATTTACATCACAACTTGGTGGACTGAACACGCCTCAGGGCAAGGTCGCCTTCCTCAAAACACCGGGCATGAACCCTGCGGCTATGATAGCGACGCGGGGCTTGCTGGTAGCGTGCAGCACGCGTAGCAGCCCAGAGACGCTTCTCCCTGAGAAGCACAGCGTCGTCACGCTGGTGATGATCCTACGCTACTTCATCGTAGGCAAGAACTCGAGGGGACCCGTGAATGAGTTCCGTGGGGATAATTGCTTCGGCCCCATAAACGAGGGAGAAGGGAGTCTGCCCGGTAGCTCGATTTGGTGTCGTTCTGAGGGATCAGAGAATTACTGGCAGCTCCTCGATCCACCACCTGTCGTGTTTCTGCAGCGTATCAAAGGTTCTCATCTTGAGTCCTCGCATCACTTCAACATTCGCCCTCTCAGCTTGTCCATTGCTTCTGTGATGTGCAACGGAGGCGAATGAGATTTTGCTTTCGAGGGCACGAACATATTGCATGAAGGCGCAGCTCGTGAATTGGGTGCCGTTGTTGGTAATGATCCTTGCCGAGACTCCAAAACGGCACACCAATTCTTTCAAGGCCTTGATAGCTGACTGAGCAGTCACCTTTCTCACGACAGCTAGTTCCCGCCACTTTGTAAACTTGTCGATAGCAACGAACAAGAATTCAAATCCCCTGACAGCTCGGGGGAAAGGGTGGAGGATATCGAGCCCCCTGATGAGGACATCAATACCATTGTTACGCCCACAGCCCCTACTACTACATATACTGGACCAATTACTAGAGCTCGCGCACGCCAATTAAATTATCAGGTACTTTCATTTCTTGGTAATGATTCTAATGTTCATGAGAATATGATGCTGCCTAAATTGGATACATTTATTTTGCTTACAAATGAAGGGCCTGGCATGGATAAGAGGGATGAACATTGGACCAAGAACAAGCATGGAGTTGATGGCATGCGCAAGGGGAACAAGAACGGAGTTACAAGTGATGATTTCAAGACTTTGAAGACACCATAATGAGTGCATGAAGTCTTGGAAGAAATATACAAGATGCCACATCATAAACTTCGTCCAGAGGCTATTCTAGGTGTTGCGTCACCTTATTATTGGGCCAGGCCCATGTAATTTCGAAATACATAAGGATAGGCTGTTTTTAGAGTCTATATGTGTGGGGAAACAAGAGATAGGGTTGGTTTCGGACCCCTTCCCCAAGGGCCACGAAATTCCCCCCCCCCCCTCTTCCTCCATATATACAGCCCTTAGGGCACCGTTTAGACTTTGGGTTTTGTTTATTAACAGTTTGCCATAGCTGCAACTTCACGTACTTCTTTTGTGTTCAATGACCAGACCAAGGCGTCACAGAACCCCACCTTCATTAATAAAGCTTTCCTCTTATATTCGCAATATCCAGATTGCAATCTTCGTTTCTTGCTTGTTCTTCGTTTGCTCGCAGGAAACAGGCCCTCGTAGTTAGGTTGATCGTGCTCCGGCATGGTCAATAACCCTCAGAAGTTGGTTTAGCGATTGCAAAGGCACGACGTCTCGCACGTTCGTAGTCGGATCGTCAAGGTCGACTCCCACAGAAAACGATAGACACCATCTCATCTAAACATCGGGAGACCTTTGCCTCTATCAAGTGGTATCATATTTCCAGGTTGCTCGATGAGATTTTACAGTTTTTCGTAGTTTAGATCGAGTCTGTTCTTCATACCTATAGTCCACGAAAAAGCCAAAAAAATTAGGGTTAGTTCATCTTATCCGAACCAATGTGAGGCTTTGCATAATCTTTTCTGTATTTGCTTTTTGAATTTGTGGTTGCATCGTCGTGTCAAGTTGCTGGTCCAAGCATCTAGTACTTTAGAGTTTCGAGTTTTGTTCACAAGTTGTCACGCCGCTGCCGCACAATCGTCATCACCGCTGCCATATACCACCATTGTCATCACCGCTGCCATATACCACCATCATCATCACCGCTTCCATATACCACCAACGTCATCACCGCTGCCATATACCACCATCGTCATCACCGCTGCCATATACCACATATCCACTGCCATCATGCTAATCCGAGTCCACCTCCATCACAGATTTGCCACCAGTCCGTGTTCCATCGCCCTGCAAATATCCGCCACCAGTCTGAGTTTCCACTAGATTCATCTCCGCCACCAGTCCTAGTCCGAGTCCAGTAATTGTTGCTTTGTTCTCGATTTCCAGATCACTCGATACTCCGAGTCGTGACAGAGTAGGACTCCCCAACTTCTGAGCCATCCGCAGAAGAAAAATAGTTCCAGTTTCAAAAAAAATTCTGGCTAGGCAGTTTCTAGGACATTTGTAGACTTTTTCAAAAAAAAAATTTGTGGAGGAAAAAAAAGAGGAAAAAAGTGCAAAAAAGTGAAAAAATAAAAAAATTCAGAGTGTGCTCCTCCCTTTTTTACGTGCAGCACCGTGATTTTGTTAGTGTTCGAGGCTCGCGTCTCTAGTACGGTCTAGCCTAGGACCAGCACAATACCGTCGTTGAGCGTTTATTCAACTTTGCATATCTGAATTATTTATTGCTGACCCTTTTTGCTACCATATAAGCCTTCCCAGCTCCACATACATCTACATCGTGCGTTTGACTCTCCCTGGTAATCGCTCTATCCAAGCTTTGAGAGTTTTGACTACATCGATTCTGCGATCACCTTTCTTCTTTGGGTAAGAGCTGGTAAGAATTTGAGATTTGCTTGACGGATTTGTGACACCCACCACCACCACTCGTTAGTAGTCTATATGATCATATTCTTGTGTGTTTCTATTGCTGCTAACCATGCTAGGATCACAAGCCGACGAGATTTATTGGGAGAACTTAAAGAACAAGGAGCTTCATGATAAGTTTCAGCAAATGATGACTGAATAGGTGCAAGATGTGCTAAACAATTTTGAAGAGGCCATGGAGAAGATAGCTGGCCTTGAGAAGACGTTCGTAACAAAGCTCGATAACAGATTTAATGAAATGCTTGCGCGTCTTCCACCACCGGCTGCACCTACCGCACCTCTGCCACAACAACAACTACTACTACCTCCACGTCACGAAACAACCCTCCGCCGAGCGAGCAGTGTCCTTCTTCAGCCTGGCCAAACTGTTGGTGCTGCTGTTGATACTTCTGTGGCTCCTGCAGCTGATGCAGAGGATGATTATGGAGGAGATTACGAGGATGAGGTTGATCAAAATCAGAACTACGTGCAACCTCCAGCACCACAACCACCAAGTCGTCCACATGCAAATAATGGCAATGGTAGGGCTCTCCCTCAGGTACGAGATCATGACCATCTCCCTAAACTGAAATTGAATATTCCACCATTTGAGGGTAGATATGTTCCTGATATATATCTTACTTGGGAGTTAGAAACTGAACAATGATTTACATGTTTACAATATCCTGAGGAGAGACGTGTTCCTGCTGCTATTTATGCTTTCACTACCTTTGCGTGTGTTTGCTGGTCTAAACATTGTAGATCATATCCTATTCCAGCTACTTGGGCTGCTTTGAAACCTGCTATGTGTACTTGTTGGGTTCCACCATATTATCAACGTGAATTAATTCAAAAATTGCAGCGTTTAAGACAAGGAAAAAATTATGTAGAAGAATATTATCAGGAATTACAAACTGGCATGATTAGATGTGGTATTGTTGAGGAGAATGAAGCTATGCTTGCACGTTTTATGGGTGGATTAAATAGAGAGATTCAGACCATTCTAGAGTATAAGGAGTATAATAATATCACTCGTTTATTACATCTTGCTTGTAAAGTTGAACGTGAAGTGCAGGATCGACAGGCATTGGCGCGAACTAACTTTTCTGCAGGTCGACCTTCATCATGGACACCACATGCATCCTCTACTTCCACTGCACCATCACCTCCATCAGGTGCCACCTCCAGCTGTGATATGAGAAAGCAGGCACAACCACCACACTCTGCCAAGAGCACACCTGCTGGGCCTGCGCAGATGATGTAGGGTGGAACCCTAGATGGCCGATCTTTCACGAAAGGAGCGGATCCCTACGAAGAACGCGAAGAACACGAGGGAATCACAAGGGGAACACAAGAGAAATCACTCAACCAACAAGAATAGATCACACATGCGCTAGATCGATGAATACAAAGGTGAGATACAAGATCCAAAGTCAACAAAGGATGATACCAAGGTAAATGGTTCTTCTCCGTGAGGAGGTCTTGATAGGGGTCTTCTCCGTGAGGAGGTCTTGAATCCAAGGTGGATCTTCTCCGTAGAGGGGCCGCAGTCTCTCTCATGGAGTAGATCCGATATGGATGAGCAAAGCTCTATCTCTAAAAGAGCTAATCCTTTGCTAACCCTAGAAAGAGGAAGGGGATGGAGTATATATAGTCTAGGGGGCGAAGAGGTACATGGGCTTGACCCTTCTTTATCTTGTGCAGATAGGCGGAGCCGGATGTCCGAGCGTCGGGCCGAATGTCCGGGGCTTCGGAAGGGGCCGGATGTCCAGGCTAGGGGGCCGGATGTCCGGGCTGACGGCGAAAGCTTCTGTAGGTTCTGGTGCGTGGCGTCGGATTTCCGGGCTTCTGGCCGGATGTCCGGGCTGGGGCCGGATGTCCGGGGCCTATAGATGTTGGGCGGCTGGGATGCGGCTGTAGTAGATGTCTCCAGCGGCCGGATGTCCAGGGCTGGGGCCGGATGTCCGGGCCCTGGAGCTGTCTTCATCTCCTTTCGGCGGTTCTCTTCATCAGTGAACTTGGCGGCTTGTCTGTCTTCACGTGCATCCTCGGGAGGTTCCTCTTGACACCTAATCATGCATAGCATATCGGACTTAGGTAGTAGCCATGTCTCGAGTGGATCATATGTGATATCACTAAGGAAGGAAGTCACCTCGTTCTCGAGAGCTGTAGCTCGTGCTCGTGTCATACGTCCTCTTGGCTCTTGATGAGACGATGGTAGGTCCATCGGGATGATCGTGGGATGCTCCGCATCATCTCCCTCCCTTGGGAAAGATTCGACCTCGGATCGAAATCCTCATCACCATGGTGCGGGGAGAGATCTTTGATGTTGAATATGTCGCTCATGGAATACTTGTCGCGTGGGATGTCGATCTTGTATGCGTTGTTGTTGTAGCGTGCAAGCACCTTGAAGGGTCCATCGGCTCGTGGTAGAAGTTTGGAATTGCACTCGTTGGGGAAGCGGTCCTTGTGAAGGTGTAGCCACACTAGATCTCCAACATTGAATATCATGGGTTGCTTGTTGACGTTGAGCTTGGTCGCGAGTCGTTGAACTTGGCGCTCGATAGTGTGCCTTGTATCTTCATGCATCTTCTTGAGGTAGTTGACTCGGGCACTCACGTACATGTTTGTGCTCTCTTATAGCGGTAGAGGTAGAATGTCCAATGGTGACAACGGGTTGAAGCCGTAGACGACCTCGAAGGGGGACTTGCCGGTAGTCGAATGTCTTGCACGGTTGTAGGCGTACTCGGCGATAGGTAGGCACTCCTTCCACTCCTTGACGTTCTTATTTATCAACACGCATAGTAGAGTGGAGAGCATGCAGTTCGTCACCTCTGTTTGTCCGTCGGTTTGTGGATGGTACGCCGAAGAGAACAAAAGCTTGATTCTGAGCTTGGCGCACAAGGTCTTCCAAAAGTAACTCGAGAACTTGACGTCGCGGTCCGAGATAATCGTCTTTGGCACCCCATGAAGTCGCAAGATTTTCCTACAAAACAAATTTGCAACATGTGAAGCATCGTCTATCTTGTTGCAAGGAATGAAATGTGCCATTTTGGAGAATCGGTCCACAACAACAAAAACAGAATCCTTGCCATTTTAGTTCTAGGCAAACCAAGCACAAAATCCATGCTAATATCTTCCCATGGTTGGTATGGAATTGGAAGTGGCATGTAAAGGCCATGAGATTGGGCTTTAGACTTAGCTTTGCGACATGAGAGCATCGGTTGGTGAAGCGATTGACGTCGCGAAACATCTTGGGCCAAAAGTAGTTCTTGGAGAGCGTGGCAAATGTCTTGTCGCGTCCAAAGTGTCCCATGAGTCCGCCTCCATGAGATTCCTGCAAAAGCAACAAGCGAAGAGAGGACTCTGGGATGCAAAGTTTGTTAGCTCTCATAAGATATCCATCTTTGATGTAGTATCCATCCCAAGAAGTATGCGTCAAACACTTGGCATAAGGAAAAGCAAATGTAGGATCATGCTCATACAAGTCTTTTATGTGCTCAAAACCAATGACATTCAATTCAAGTTGAGTAACAAGCATGCATATACGGGAAAGTGCATCCGCCACAACATTTTTCTTACCTTTAAACAACTTGATGACATAAGGAAAAGACTCAATAAACTCACTCCATTTAGCATGACGCTTATTCAACTTAGTTTGACCCTTAAGGTATTTAAGCGTTTCATGGTCGGTATGGATGATGAACTAATGAGGCCAGAGGTAATGTTCTCATTCACGCAAAACTCGGACTAAAGCATATAGCTCTTTGTCATAGATGGGGTAATTGAGTTGCGCTCCGGAGAGTTTCTCACTAAAGTATGCGATGGGGCGCTTCTCTTGCGTTAACACACCTCCTATGCCATTACCACTAGCATCGCAATGAATTTCAAAAGGTTTGTCAAAGTTGGGTAATGCAAGCACGGGAGCATGAGTAAGCAAATTCTTAAGCTCATTGAAAGCTATATCTTTGGATGTTCCCCAAACAAACGGTGCATTTTTCTTACTCATAGCATGCAAAGGTGAAGCAATGTTACTAAAATCCTTCATAAATCGATGGTAGAAACCGGCTAAACCAAGAAAACTACGCACTTGTTGCAAATTGGTTGGTTGGGGCCAAGTTTTAATAGCATTGATCTTAGATTCATCAACATGAACACCCTTAGAAGATACTACGAAACCCAAGAAAACAAGCTTATCAACACCAAATAGGCATTTTTCCATATTAGCATAAAGTTGCTCTTTTCGAAGAGTTTGTAGCACCGTGCGAAGGTGGGTGACATGCTCTTTGAGACATTTTCTAAACACAAGGATATCATCAAAGTAGACAACAACAAATTCACCAATGTAAGGGCGAAACACGTAATGCATAAGACGCATGAAGATACCGGGTGCTTCCGATAAACCCATAGGCATGACTAGCCACTCATATAGACCAAACTTTGTTTTGAAAGCGGTTTTCCATTCATCACCCTCTTGTATGCGGATTTGATAGTAACCACTTTTAAGATCAATTTCGGAAAAGATAGTGGCACCGCTAAGTTCATAAAGCATGTCATCAAGGCGTGGAATGGGGTACCTATATCGAATGGTGATAGCATTGATAGGTCTACAATCGGAACACATGCGAAAGCTACCGTCTCGTTTTGGCACAAGAATGACCGGTACGACACAAGGACTCAAACTTTCACGCACATGTCCATGGTCTATGAGATGCTTTACTTGCCTTTGTATTTCTTTGGTTTCTTCGGGGTTGACGCGGTATGGGGCCTTGTTAGGTAGAGGTGCTCCGGGGATGAGGTCGATTCGGTGCTCAATGCCTCGTAGTGGAGGTAGACCCGGAGGTAGCTCATCGGGGAAAACATCTTGGAATTCCTGCAATAAGGAAGATAACACCAAGGGTAGATCATGAGAGGTGTTAGTTTTTGGTGCCTCGTCCTTGCACAATAGGACATAGTGTAGGACACTTGATGGGTTCTCACACACTTCTCTCATCTCACGTTTGGTGGCAAAGAGAACTAAGTTTTTCTTGTCGCTCATCGTGGAGGCACTCAATTTGGGCTTGTGGCGCTCACTCTCTTTTTGGTGGTTCACTCTCTCACTATTCTCTCCACGATGGGTGGCTTGCTTGTCGGCGGCCACTTGGCTTGGAGACATAGGTCGTAGCACAAACTCTTCCCTTTCATCTTGAAGCTATAGTGATTTGTATGCCCATTGTGAATGACACCTCGGTCAAATTTCCATGGCCGTCCAAGAAGGAGGTGGCACACGGTCATCGGAAGGACATCACACTCCAAAGTGTCTTCATAGGCGCCATTCTTGAAAGAGACTTGTACTCTATGCTCGACTTGTATGGTGCCGGTGTCGCTTAGCCATTGAACCTTGTATGGGTGCGGGTGCTTCATCTTGACCAATTGGAGTTTGGAGCATAGTTCTTCACTTGCTAAGTTATGGCAACTCCCTCCATCGATGATGACCTTGACGGACCTTCCATTGATGCCGGCCTTTGTGTGGAAGATATGTCATCTTTGATCTTCGTCTTGTTGATGTTGAAGAATACCTTGGAGATAACAAGAGCGGGGTTTGAATCTTCGTCACAAAAGACTTGATCATCTTCTTATTCATTGTTCACTTGCCGGTGCATGGCTACTTGCTCAAGGGCTTCCATTTCTCCTTCACTCATTGAGTCATAGGTTCCGTCGTCATTGAGGATCAATGTGCGCTTGTTTGTGCACTCGAAGGACTTGTGGCCTCGGCCTCCGCATGTGAAGCATTTGATGGGACTTGTCTTGATGGTCTCATCGGTTGGAGTAGATGATGATGAAGCTTTCAGCTTGAAGTTGCTTGTAGAAGGAGGACGACTTGAGCTTGTCGAAGCTTTCTTGTAACTTGACTTGTCGCCGTTGCTAGTAGATGGCTTGGTTGAGGTAGAAGGTGTTGGAGTCATCGAAGCTTGATTGTTGGAGAAACCGTAGGACTTGGATGAGAACTTGGCATACTTGAAGTCGTCTTGTACTTGCCGTTCCGCTTTGGTAGCTTGATGCACTAGCTCGATGAGGTTCGAGTATCGTTGGAAGTCGGCAATCTTCTTGATAGGGTGATTGAGTCCATTCAAGAAACGTGCCATAGTTTGCTCATCATCTTCTTTGACATTGGCTCATATCATGGCAATCTCCATTTCCTTGTAGTACTCTTCAACGCTCGTGGTTCCTTGCTTGAGTTGTCGGAGTTTCTTGAAGAGGTCGCGGTTGTAGTAGTTTGGCACGAATCGTGCTCTCATGACATCCTTCATTTGTGCCCAATTGGTGATATGTGGTTCACCTCTTGCCGCTCGGCGCTCAATGAATTGTTCCCACCAAATGAGGACGTAGTCTTGGAATTCGAGGGATGCCATTGCGATCTTCTTCTCCTCTTCGTAGTTGTGCAAGCGGAAGATTTTGTCAACCTTCAATGCCCATGATATATACTCTTCGGGGTCATTGCTTCCGGTAAACTTGAGCATGGTGAACTTTAGCTTGCCATATCGTTGCTCTTCATTGTGTTGGGGTCGGGGATGATGATGCCCATGTCGTTGAGGATCTTGGCGAGGAGGGTTGTCTTCCTCATGTTGCTCTTGGCGAGGAGGGTTGTCTTCCTCATGTTGCTCTTGGCAAGGAGGGGGTCCATTGTCTTCTTGCTCTCGATGAACTTGACGTTCTTGTCTCGCTTGAGGAGGAGCTTGTCTATCTTGACGAGGAGCTTGTTGATCTTGAAGAGGAGCTTGTCGATCTTGACGAGGAGCTTGTCGATGCACACGTGCTTGGTAAATTATTTCTTGAGCTTCGTTGAGAAGTGATTCTTGATGTAGTCGAGCTTGTCGGCCTCGATTGGCTACGGCACGACTTGAATCATGAAGGGCACATTGCGCCTCAAGTGCTTGAGCTTCACGTAGTTGTTGTTCTTGACGTTGTGCCTCGGCGTCTTGTGCATCTTGATGTTGTCGCGCTCGCTCATCTTGTTCTTGTTGTCGTTGGCGTTGCCGTACTTGTGCTTGTGCGAATGCAGCTTGGTTTTGACGATGTCGATGCTCTTGAGAGTCGGTGTCGTGCAGAGGATTGCGGTTTGCTTGACGGTCTTGACGCGCGGCACGACGAAGAGTATTCGATGTCGGTGTACTTGAACCGGAGAGGGTGTCGTCGGAGTGACGACTTGAGCGGCTCCGTCTTGAATATGACGAAGTTGTAGAAGAGCGGACCATCATGGTTCGGATATCTTCTTTGAGGGAACTCATGGATGTGTCGAAGTAGTCTCTTGTACGTTGCTCGGATTGTCGTAGGTCGGTGGCGAGATTGTCAATGCGGTCGCCCAAAGCAAGTTGTTCTTGATGCAAAGCTCAATGTGCACCAAATAGTTGAGTCTTGGTGACGTAGGATGACATGTCGTCGTCTTGCTCCAGGAAGAGTGGGTTGGTAGAAGTACTTGGCTTATCCATCATTCGAAACAACGATATGTGAGTGGGAGAAAGAGAAGAACCAATACCAAATGTACCTTGACCGATGTTGAAAATGGATCAAAGATCACTCCAATGTGTAGCAAGGAAATAGCACAATTGGTACCAATTCTTGTCGGTTCTCACACCTACACAAGTAAAAGCTTATGGTGGAGCTTGGTTAGGATGGTGGCACAAAATTTGATGCAATTGTAAGTGAGACTCAATAATGTTGGAAAAGATTCACAAAACAAGTAGACCAATAGCAAGATATGGTACACGGAAACACACACACAAATAGATAATGTGGGGTTGTGCAACCAAGGGTGAGCCAAAATGTGGAATCCACCAAGATGCTCTTGTTGCACAACACTAGAGAGACGCTAGCACGATTGCACAATAGGCGAATACGAACTTGTGCACAACCTACTAAGCAAAAATGCAACGACTTCTATCCCAAGTATGCTATATGTATGATGTTCCTATGCTTTGATCCAAGATGATCGAGTATGACAATCTTAATGTTGTATGATGCTATGGTTCTTGCTTATAAGCTCTTTGCTTATCTTTCCTCCTTTGCTTAGAAGCTTGTTTTGCTCTTTGTTGCTTGAGCTCTTTTCTCATGCAATGCTTCACGAACCAAGATAGCAATTGTGTATGCGAAGACAACTTTGTGACACAAGAGATGATACCAAGATATGCAACACAATGATGGTATGTATGCTATGGGAAGTATGATCTCTAATGTGCACAAGTCACGTTGCCTGCAATACTCAAAGGCTAGTCTCGATGGGTAAGTGACGCAAAAGTAAGGCTATGGGGTTATCAATGCAAATGCAAGAAAGTATGATGATATCACGATACCAAAGTGATACCAAGGTGAGGTTGATACCACAATTATGATGTAGCCATTCGTAGTAGTCCTTGGCGAAGATGAGCGGTGGTGATGGTGATGTCGAACCGTACCTAGATAGCCGAAACACAATAGGACACGGAAACCACAACTCAAATTCTCAAAGCAAAACGAGTCAAAATTGTCGGAGTTGGTAGCGGGAAAGGCTATGGAGGTGCTATGCGGAAGTGGTGGTGGTATGCGGAAGTGTATGTGGGCACCGGGACAAAATTTGGTGAAAGTTAGGCGGGAAATGGAATGGAGGATGGAAGTGATGCTGTCAGGGGCCGGAAGTCCGGGCAGATGGCCGGATGTTCGGGCTGTCGGGCCGATGTCTGGGCTCGGGATCCGTGGACGAACTCGAAGAACACCGCATGGAGAGGTCAAATCCGGGGCAAAATTCAGAAGATTTTGTGGATGGAATTTGGGGAAAAAATGGGGAAAAGCTAGATCTACCTGCAACACACGGAATCCGCGGATCAAATCCAACAAAACTTCATCACACCAATAAATCACAAAAAAATTTGGGGCTATTTTTGTGGGGCAATTTTTGGATTAGGACGAAAAACAACAAAATCAAGCTAGAAACAAAGAGAGGGGGCTCCGAAATCGTGATCAAAGTGGCTCATGATACCAAGATGATGTAGGGTGGAACCCTAGATGGTCGATCTTTCACGAAAGGAATGGATCCCTCCGAAGAACGCGAAGAACATGAGGGGAAACATGAGGGAAACACAAGAGAAATCACTCAACCAACAAGAATAGATCACACATGCGCTAGATCGTTGAACACAAAGGTGAGATACAAGATCCAAAGTCAACAAAGGACGATACAAAGGTAACCGGTTCTTCTCCGTGAGGAGGTCTTGATGGGGGTCTTCTCCGTGAGGAGGTCTTGAATCGAAGGTGGATCTTCTCCGTAGAGGGGCCGCAGTCTCTCTCGTGGAGTAGATCCGATATGGATGAGCAAAGCTCTATCTCTAAATGAGCTAATCATTTGCTAACCCTAGAAAGAGGAAGGGGATGGAGTATATATAGTCTAGGGGGGCGAAGAGGTACATGGGCTTGACCCTTTCTTGTCTTGTGCAGACAGTGAGCCGGATGTCCGGGCGTCGGGCCAGATGTCCGGGGCTTCGGAAGGGGCCAGATGTCCGGGCTAGGTGGCTGGTTGTCCGGGCTGACGGCGAAAGCTTCTGTAGGTTCTGGTGTGTGGCGCCGGATTTCCGTTCTTCTGGCCGGATGTCCGGGCTGGGGCCGGATGTCCGGGGCCTGTAGATGTTGGGCGGTTGGGATGCAGCTGTAGTAGATGTCTCCAACGGCCGGATGTCCGGGGCTGGGGCCGGATGTCCGGGCCCTGGAGCTGTCTTCTTCTCCTTCCGGCGGTTCTCTTCATCCGTGAACTTGGCGGCTTTCCATCTTCATGTGCATCCTCGGGAGGTTCCTTTTGACACCTAATCATGCATAGCATATCGGACTTAGGTAGTATCCATGTCTCGAGTCGATCATATGTGATATCACTAAGGAAGGTAGTCACCTCGTTCTCGAGAGCTCTAGCTCGTGCTCGTGTCATAGGTCCTCTTGGCTCTTGATGAGACGATGGTAGGTCCATGGGGATGATCGTGGGATGCTCCACATCAGCAGAGCTCTTCTTCTTCCATGGCGTCAACAGGGCACACAAGTGATATTACTTATCGTCGTTGTAAGGGAAGAGGACATTTTGCGAGAGAATGCAAATCTCAGCGTGTGATGATTGCTACTGAGGATGGTGGGTATGAGTCCGCTAGTGACTATGATGATGAGACTTTGGCTCTTATTACACATGAAGAACACGGTGGAGATGATTATTATCATGAGACTCAATACATGGCTGTCAAGATGCCGATAGGTATGAATGTTTAGTTGCTCAACGTGTTTTGAGTGTGCAGGTTACACAAGCTGAGCAAAATCAGAGGCATAATTTGTTCCATACGAAGGGAGTTGTGAAGGAACGTTTTATTCCTGTCATCATAGATGGAGGAAGCTGCAACAACTTGGCTAGCATGGAGATGGTGGAGAAGCTATCTCTCACCACAAGACCACATCCACATCCTTACTACATCCAATGGTTCAAAAACAGCGGCAAGGTTAAGGTAACACGTACCGTTCGTGTGCATTTTAGTATCTCTACATATACTGATTATGTTGATTGTGATGTGGTACCTATGCAAGCATGTTCCTTATTACTTGGTAGACCATGGCAATTTGATAAAAAAATTGTACACCATGGTAGAAACAATCAGTATACTCTTGTTCATAAGGATAAAAATATTACTTTGCTTCCTATGACTCCTGATTCCATTTTGAAAGATGATATTAATAGAGCTAATAAAGCAAAACAGGAGAAAAATAAGACTGAAAATCAGATTGTGGCAAAATAATTTGAGCAACAAATAAAGCCTAATAATAAACCATCTAGTGTTGCTTCAGAAATTAAATTGAAAAGTGCATGTTTACTTGCCACCAAATCTTTGTGTGCAAAGAGGCATTATTTTCATTCAAGGGCGTGCCTTCCTCTTTTGCCCCCTGCTGTCACTAACATTTTGCAGGAGTTCGCTGACGTCTTCCCACAAGACGTGCCACCGGGATTACAACCTATTCGAGGGATTGAGCATCAAATTGACTTAATTCCCGGTGCATCGCTACCCAACCGTGCACCATACCGTACCAATCCAGAGGAGACGAAGGAGATTATGCGTCAAGTACAGGAGCTGCTCGACAAAGGTTATATACGCGAATCTCTTAGTCATTGTGTTGTTCCTATTATACTAGTGCTTAAAAAGGATGGTACGTCGCATATGTGTGTTGATTGTAGATGCGTTAATAATATTACTATTCGTTATCGTCATCCTATTGCTAGGCTAGATGATATGCTTGATGAATTGAGTGGCTCTACAATATTCTCCAAAGTTCATCTGCGTAGTGGATACCATCAAATTCGTATGAAATTGGCAGATGAATGGAAAACAACATTTAAAACTAAGTTTGGTTTATATGAGTGGTTAGTCATGCCTTTTGGGTTAACTAATGCACCTAGTACTTTCATGAGACTAATGAACGAAGTTTTACGTGCTTTCATTGGACGATTTGTGGTAGTCTATTTTGATGATATACTGATTTATAGAAAATCTTTGGAAGAATGTTTGGAACATTTACGTGATGTTTTTATTGCTCTACGTGATGCACGTTTGTTTGGTAACCTTGGGAAGTGCACATTTTGCACCGACCAAGTATCTTTTCTTGGCTATGTCGTTACTCCACAGGGAATTGAAGTTGATAAAGCAAAGATTGAAGCTATTGAGAGTTGGCCGCAGCCCAAAATGGTCACACAAGTGAGGAGTTTTCTTGGACTCGCTGGTTTCTATAGGCGTTTTGTGAGAGATTTTAGCACCATTGCTGCACCTCTCAATGAGCTTACAAAGAAGGATGTGCCTTTTGTTTGGGGTACCGCACAGGAAGAAGCCTTCACGGTATTGAAAGATAAGTTGACACATGCTCCTTTACTCCAACTTCCTAATTTTAATAATACTTTTGAGCTTGAACGTGATGCTAGTGGAATTGGATGAGGAGGTGTGTTATTACAAGATGGCAAACCTGTTGCATACTTTTCTGAAAAATTGAGTGGGCCTAGTCTGAACTATTCTACTTATGATAAAGAACTATATGCTCTTGTTCGGACTTTAGAGACATGGCAACATTATTTATGGCCCAAAGAATTTGTTATACATTCTGATCATGAATCTTTGAAACATATTAAAAGTCAAGCTAAACTGAATCGTAGACATGCTAAATGGGTTGAATTCATTGAGACTTTCCCTTATGTCATCAAACACAAGAAGGGTAAAGAAAATGTTATTGCTCATGCTTTGTCTCATCGCTATACTATGCTTTCACAACTTGACTTCAAAATATTTGGTTTGGAGACCATCAAAGATCAATATGTGCATGATGCTGATTTTAAATACGTAATGAAGAATTGTAAAGAAGGACGAACATGGAACAAGTTCGTTATTAATGATGGCTTTGTGTTCCGTGCTAACAAGCTATGCATTCCTGCTAGCTCTGTTCGTCTTTTGTTGTTGCAGGAGGCACATGGAGGAGGATTAATGGGACACTTTGGCGTGAAGAAGACGGAGGACGTACTTGCTACACATTTCTTTTAGCCAAAGATGAGACAGGATGTTGAGCGTTTTATTGCTCATTTGCACTACATGTCAAAAAGCTAAGTCACGACTCAATCGTCATGGTTTATATATGCCTTTGCCTGTACCTAGTGTTCCTTGGGAGGCTATATCTATGGACTTTGTTTTAGGTTTACCTCAAACAAAGAAGGGGAGGGATAGCATATTTGTTGTCGTGGATAGATTCTCGAAAATGGCACACTTTATACCATGTCATAAAAGCGATGATCTTTGTTAATGTTGCTGATTTGTTCTTTCGTGAAATTATTAAACTTGCATGGTGTGCCAAATACTATTGTTTCATATCGTGATACTAAATTTCTTAGCCACTTTTGGAGATGTTTATGGGCTAAGTTGGGGACTAAACTGCTTTTTAGTACTACTTGTCACCCCCAAACTGATGGTCAAACTGAAGTAGTCAATAGATCATTGTCTACTATGCTTAGGGCTGTTTTGAAGAATAATAAGAAAATGTGGGAAGAATGCTTGCCTCATATTGAATTTTCTTATAATCGTTCATTGCGTTCTACTACTAAGATGTGCCCTTTTGAAATTGTGTATGGTTTCTTACCTCGTGCACCCATTGATTTGTTGCCTCTTCCATCTTCGGAGAAGGTTAATTTTGATGCTAAACAACATGCTGAATTGATCTTTAAAATGCATGAGTTAACTAAGGAAAATATTGAGCATATGAATGCTAAATATAAACTTGCTGGAGATAGGGTAGAAAACATGTTGTCTTTGCACCTGGAGATCTTGTTTGGTTACATTTGCATGAGGATAGGTTTCCTAATTTGCGCGAATCAAAGCTAATGCCACGTGCTGATGGTCAATTTAAGGTGTTAGAGAAAATAAATAATAATGCATATAAATTTGAGCTGCCTGCAGATTTTGGGGTTAGTCCCACTTTTAACATTGTAGATTTGAAGCCTTATTTGGGTGAGGAAGATGAGCTTCCGTTGAGGACTACTTCATTTCAAGAAGGGGAGGATGATGAGGACATCAATACCATTGTTATGCCCACAGCCCCTACTACTACATATACTGGACCAATTACTAGAGCTCGCGCACGCCAATTAAATTATCAGGTACTTTCGTTTCTTGGTAATGATTCTAATGTTCATGAGAATATGATGCTGCCTAAATTGGATACATTTGTTTTGCTTACAAATGAAGGGCCTGGCATGGATAAGAGGGATGAACGTTGGAGCAAGAACAAGGATGGAGTTGATGGCATGCGCAAGGGCAACAAGAACGGAGTTACAAGTGATGATTTCAAGACTTTGAAGCCACCATAATGAGTGCATGAAGCCTTGGACGAAATATACAGGATGCCACATCATAAACTTCGTCCAGAGGCCATTCTAGGTCCTGCGTCACCTTATTATTGGGACAGGCCCATGTAATTTTGAAATACATAAGGATAGGTTGTTTTTAGAGTCCGTATGTGTGGGGAAATAAGAGATAGGGTTGGTTTCGGACCCCTTCCCCAAGGGCCACGAAATTCCCCCCCTCTTCCTCCATATATACAGCCCTTAGGGCACCGTTTAGGCTTTGGGTTTTGTTTAGATTAAAAGTTTGCCATAGCTGCAACTTCGCGTACTTTGTTTGTGTTCAACGACCCTACCAAGGCGTCACAGAACCCACCTTCATTCATAAATCTTTCCTCTTATATTCGCAATATCCAGATTGGAATCTTAGTTTCTTGCTTGTTCTTCGTTTGCTCGCAGGAAACAGGCCCTCGTGGTCAGGTTGATCGTGCTCTGGCGTGGTCAATAACCCTCGGAAGTTGGTTTAGCGATTGCTAAGTATGACGTCTCGCACGTTCGTAGTCGGATCATCAAGGTCGACTCCCACAGAAAACGATAGCCACCATCTCATCGAAACATCGGGACACCTTTCCCTCTATCACCCCCAGACCGAAAATGACCATGACAAAGGGATTGTCTGAAGAGCTTGTGCAGATAGGTGGATGTTGTTAGAATGGAACTGGCAGGCTTCACACTTTGTGACTAGCTCGGCCGCATCTTGGAGGGCTGTGGTCCAATAGAATCCTTGCCGGAATGCTTTCCCAACTAATGCCCTTGATCCAATGTGGGAGCCACACATGCCTTTGTGTATTTCAGCCAGTAGTTCCTTTCCTTCTTCTCGGTAGATGCACTTCAATTTCAAAACATTGGGCCTCCTTCTGTACAGAGTGTCTGTCACAGCCCCAGAATTGTTTGTATTTAGTTGCATCTGCATCCATGCATCATGTTTGATTTCAAAGGAAATTGTGAAGTGGGGATGACCAAGCCCTAGCACTAAAGCAATTCAAATAGGTTCAACTAAAAATATTTTTTCAATGAACCCAAATGGCCTTCAAAAATGTTCACCATTTTTGGAAAATCTTGAAAGCTTGATAACTGGAGATATTGCACATTTTTCCATGACATTTGGATTATTGAATTAACTCATATTATATTTGAATTGGGGCATTTAAATCCTATAAATATTTTTTAATGCTCTAATAATTCTGAAACTAGTTTTGGGTTGTTAGGAATAATCCCAACAGAGCCCACAATTATTTTCAGGATTTCTGGAAACGTTTTAGTATTTTTAATAAAGCCCAGAAGTTACAGAGAAATAGAAAAACATTAACAAAAAGAAAGAGAGAGAGAGAGACTTACTGGCTTACCTGCAGCCCACCTGTGCGGCCCAGCACTGTAGCCAGCCCAGCCCACCACCGCCTCCTTCCCTGTCGTCTTCCTCCTCGCCAGAGGATGAGCGCATGCCCAGCGCGCCACGGCCACCACATCGCCACCTCACGCTTGCCGCCGAGGGCCTGGACGCCTCCACGACGCCACGCAGCCCCCCTGGTCCCTCCCGCTCACTCCCTCGAGCTCTTCCCCTCCTCTGCTCTCTCTCCCTCTCATGCCCGAACGCAGCCGTCGCCGCCGCTCGCCACCACCGCGGCCACCGCACTCCCCACGCCCTGCCGCAGTGCCAAATCACTCCGCCACGACGCCTCACTTCTTCAAGCCGAATAATACCACCCCGGACGGCCTACAGTGACGCCCCCGAGCTCGTCTTCCTCACCGGCATCTGAAGATCGCCGGCGTCGATTCGCCGTCTCCGACGCATCCCCGAGCCCACTGATCTGCTGGTCGACCTCCCTGTGAGCTCCCCTTCGGTTCTCCCCTAGTCCCGTAGTCCCGCTCGTTTCCTAGCTAGCATGCCGCCTTGGCCGAAGCTTTTCCGCCGCCGGCCGTGTTGCCGCCATCGAGCTAGTCACTGGAGCTCATGTCTGAGCACTCCATCGTGCTCAGCACGCTCCCCGTAGCACACATCACCCCACCGCCATCCTCCCCGTGCACCACAACGCGATCCCGCACGCAACCAAACTCCGGCCGCCGCTGCGAGGTTGTTCCCGGTGAGCTCCGGTCACCCCACGACCTCCCACTTGCTTCCCTGGATGCGGGCGAGCAAGGGCTACGCCCTGGTGCCCTCGGCACGTGCAGCCGACGCCAGTAGCGCGTTTCCGGCGTGCCTCCGCCGCGCTGGATGGTCGCCGGCAGACTAACCCTGGCCGTGCTGACGTGGCCAGGTTAATTAGGCGTTAACCACCTCTTAATCAAACCCAAGAGTCACAGACAGCCGGGCCCCACCTCATCATTAACCACAGGGTTATTCCCTGCTTTAATTAAGCTAATGCTTTGACCCGCCACCTCAGCATTGACCTGGGCCCCACTGTCAGGTTTGACCTGGACCGACCCAGTTGACCTGCTGACCTCAGCCTTACGTCATGCTGACGCAGTAAGTATTTTCTGGAATTAAAATAAATCAGAAAAGGTTTATAAATTTCAGAAAATGCTCTAAACTTCTAAAAATCATAGAAATTAATCTGTAATTCCAAATGAAATAAGTTATATATGAAAAATGATCAGAAAAATATGAATAATCTGTTTATGCCATGATCATGCATGTTTGAACAAGTTAACCTCACTGAATAGGACAGATGATGACTAGGGCAATTTATGAAATAACATTTGGAGTGGAATTTGATCTTGTTTGAGTTCCACTTCAATTAACTTGGCTAGATATTGCATTAGGTGAATTCATTACCTTAACATGACATGTCATTCATGTGAACATGCATTTGCATTGATTGTGTTCCTTCTTTGCTAGTCGGTGGTTGTTCCCCCTCAGTAGACGTATGTTCCGATGATGAGTTCGATGACACTGATGAAGAGCTTCACTGTCTTCAGAAGTGCCAGGCATGCAAAACCCCCTTATTCATTCCGATACAATCCCACTCTCTCGCTTATGCTCTCTTTTACTGCATTAGGACAACAATGATTCATCTGTTACTTGTCATGTAGTCGAACCCCTTTATCCTCTGCATGACCTGTCATTCCACAGTAAATAGATGAAATCCACCAGCATGAGTAGGAGTTGTTTGAGCCTGTTGTGCCTACTCATTCATGCTTGTTTGTCATGCCTGCTACTGCTTAGACTTGAGTCAGGTCTGATTCATCGGGGATGAATCTGAAGTGTGTGAACATGTCCTACTATGTGTGAGCTAAGTGTGTGAACATGATTTGGTAAAGGTAGCGGTGAGAGGCCATGTAGGAGTACATGGTGGGTTGTCTAATTGAAACCGTCCTCAGGAACTGAGTTCTATGTTTGTGATCCATGAAACAGTTACTACCACGCATTGGGCCCGAAACCAATGGACCCCCTCGGCTTCTTAACCACCCTTGTTCTCTGTCCAGGAGTTGCAACTAGTTTCTGGTGTTTGTAGGATATGTGTTGGAGGCCGCGTAGCGCTAACCCTAGGGGTGGGCTATGATGCGGTAGATACACCATGGCTCGGTGTACCAAATGCCCGTTTGGTATCTCGGGAACCCTGCACACATCGTTCGGGGCCGTATGTGGAAACCTCGGCCGGACTCCTCATGGATGGAACCTGAATAGGCGATAAACCTGGACTAGAGACTTGAGTGTTTAGGTAGGCTGTGGCCGACACCCACGTTGGGCTTCCGCTTGAAGGTTGCCGAGTACATGTCGTGTAAACGGCGGTAAGTGGTGAGAGCGTGTGTGAAGAAGTACACCCCTGCAGGAATATAAATGATCTATTCGAATAGCCGTGTCTGCGGTAAAGGACTTCTGGGTTGCCTATAACAGTTCATAGACAAGTGAAAGTGGATACTCTAAAATACACAAGATAAGCGTGAGTGCTATGGATGGCGTTCTCGTAAGGAGACGGGAGCGGATCCATAGTGGTGTATTGATATGGTGAATATGTGGACTCGTGTGCGCCACCTCAAAAGAGTTACTTGCGAAATGTAGTTTAGGATAGCCACCGAGTCAAAGCTGGCTTGCTGCAGTCAAACTTCACCACCCCCTTTGTTGATAATGACGCATATGTAGTTAGTTCTGATGTATGTCTTGCTGAGTACGTTTATACTCACGTTTTCTTATTTTATGTTTTGCAGAGAGGCGTCGGTCTAAGCTTAGTAGTTCCGTGGACTTGACGTTTAGCTTGTTACCTCAGCTACGATCTTGTGCCCTCGGCGGATCTGGTAGATAGTCGGGGCTTCCGGCCTTTTTCAGTTGTAGATGTCTCGTACTCGAGACATGTTTAGCTTCCGCATGTGTTTGACTTGTATGCTCTGAATCTTTGGGTCGAGAGACCCATGTTTGTAATATCTCGCTCTTGAGCCTAATGAATAAATACTTGGGTCGTAGTTATGTTGTGATGCCATGTTGTATTTACACATATCGAGCATATTGTGTGTATGTTTGAAATGCTTGGTATGTGTGGGATCCGACAATCTAGTTGTTTATCCTTGGCAGCCTCTCATATGGGGAAATGTAGTCTAGTGCTTCCCGAGTGATAGTAGTCCGCCATGCCGGTTCACCGAGTCCTGCTAGCCCAAAGACTACCGCTCTGGACACTTGATCGGGCCGGCATGTGTTTCACTTTGTTCTGTGTCTGTCCTTCGGGAAATGTCACGCGTGACATCCGTTGTCCTGCCTAGCTCACATCTTGCCCGGGTTCCTGAGTCCTGTTAGCCCAGTTACTACTGACCCGGATTCACACGCTGGCGACCGACAAGCTCAATGTGATTCATGTATGCCTGTCCCCATGGGTTAGTGCCGCTTTGGGTTCACGACTAGCCATATCGGCCCGGTTTCTCTGTCATATGGATGCTAGTGACACTATCATATACGTGAGCCAAAAGGCGCAAACGGTCCCGGGCCATGGTAAGGCGACACCGTGGGAATACCGTGCATGAGGCCGCAAAGTGATATGAGGTGTTACCAGCTAGATCGATGTGACTTGGAATCGGGGTCCTGACAGCGTTGGTATCAGAGCCTGACTGCCTGTAGGATTACCAAGCCAAACCGGTCGAAGTTGTGTCTAGAAATGCTTTAGTTATGTAAGGGAATTGATTGTGGAAGGAACGTAAGGCTCTTTTTACTCCTTATAGCTCATGGCCTTCTGATCTGTGTCATGCTCTACTCTTCTCTACGGGTTTAAGAACTAGGCTTCTCATCTATCTATTAGGATGACGTGTTACTAATCCATAGACTTATAGAATTGATAGTTTCAATCTCGGTTCAGTTTTACTACTTCCGTATGTTCATAGCTGGTCTCGGAACCTTGTTATTGTGATGTTGAGTGGTCATGCCACTATTTTGCGAGATGTCTCAAATCATTTTGAGCATTTACAGCCGTTATCTTTGTCAAAGTCATCCCAGGTTTCTAAATAATATGATGCATTTGCAAATCCCTTCTATCCACTTCTAATGTTCATTTGGGCCAGATTAATCACACAAATTAGTGTGTTGAGGTACTCCGCTGCCTCGGCATATATGTTGGAGCTATTATTATGAACCTAGGTGTTTTAGGGAGTCACCTAGTAATCTAGCCATGTTTTGTGTTCCCGGTGTGATGATTCTGGTCATTATTCTTGAAAGCATCCCATGATGTTATTAGTTAGTAGGCATTCTATTCCTGGGTTCTTGAACCCGAGGTTCACCCTACTTACCTCCTGTTGATAGTGTTTGCTAGTTCCTTTAGGATATTAGTAACTTTGTGATAGTCCTCGAGGTCCATGGTATTTCCTTCTTCCAAATACTATGAACCGCTTATGGCAGAAGTTCCTCATTGAACTGAAGGATCACAATCAGAGTACTCTTGAGGAGTTCTCCATTCATAATTGTGAATCTGCCAGCTCTACCCTTTCCGTATGGGTTATCCGGAAGAAACATGTTGAACTTGGTTCGCCATACTAATCTATGCATCCACAACTCAGAAAGTTATATGTTCCTCGAGTTGTTCCTCCTTAGTTGTATTCTGACCCCCGTCTATCAATTGATAGTCAAGGGTATGTGTGCGGTCGTGTTTATCGATGACTATTATCCGTGTGGTCTGTCAAGCCATTCTATTCTGGAATGACTAGGAGAAACAAACTCCAGTACCTCATCCATATCCAGGGTTGGGTCAAAGTAGTTGTATTCCGCAGGTCAAAATGCCAATCCAGGTTTTGATTCTGTTCTACCTTGGAGTGTTACCATCTTTATGTCAAGAGTGTCATAAGAATTGCACCACCTCTTATGAATTCTTGACGCAGTAATACTTCTTGCCATCATTGTTCATTCCTCGGTTCCCATGTTATTGCAACCGGAATGCCGACAGGTGTACTGTGTTGTGCGAAATCAATACTTCGAGCAACTCATTGCTTGGTAGTAAATGGACAATATTCCCATTCTTAGCGTGTTGGTTATTAAATCATCATCCTAAGATTGATCGTGCTACCTAGTCCTTATTTCCGGTGCACTCTTCGATCAATGAGTTAGGATTGTGTCAATCCCTTGCTCTTTGATCATATCGTCTTGCCCTGAAAAGCAAGATTGTTCTCGAGCTTAGTAGCATATTGGTGGTTCGTGATTTTCCGAATATCTTCTCGGAAGTATTACCAGGTTGTCACCTGACCGCTATGTTGAGTTCGTGATCAAGTTGGTTTTCTTGTAACCACCCTTTCTCCAAGAATCCGTGTCGGATACCACAGCTAGTTGGTTAAGCTAAACAACAACTTGGAGAGTTGGAAGATAAAAGCTTACCTGACTTAGTTCATCTCCAAGGGATATCCTGGTGTGTGTGTGTGTGTGTGTGTGTGTTGAAGAAAGATGATATCTTCATCATTTGGTCCCTGTGATCAGTTGTTGGATCTATTTCCTTGTCAAAACTTTGACTTGAGTATGGGCTATTGTCAAGTCAAATCAGAACCAACGATGTTCGTAATGTTGACTTACTCGTGGTTGATTCCTCGAGCATATACCATTACATCTTTTGGTCTGACCAATGCTATCACCGTGTTCACATGATGGTGGAAGTCCAGTGATACGGAAATTCCGATGAGTTGATGTTGAGCCCATCAGTAGCATTTTGTCTCCCCCATGATTCATGTCGAACATCAATCTAGTGTTGGAAACTTTGTAAGCACTATCTTCGTGTTTCGTTCATGAAGCCTATTTTTGGATGAAAGAAGTGACTTCCTCTAATTCACGTGCATTTGATGTAAGTTGTCGCCGTGGATCCAAGAAAGTTTGTTTTTGCTTCCTCTGGAATCATCCCAAGTCAGTCATGCATGTGCGAAGTATTCTATGGTCTGATAGACTAATCATCTTCATTCCATATGAATTTCCTAGCACACCAAGCCACTAACTGAGTTGTTCAAGGAGAAGAAGTTTCTTCATAAGAGCTAATCATATGACTTATGCAAGGACTTCATTATCCGCGATGATGGTTCCCAACCTGAACTCGATAGTGTTTTATTATAAGACTACCATGTGGTCATGCTAGTCTAGGACAGTGTGTTCACAGGTGTGTAGCAGAACCAGCTCATGTTTTGGAGCTTGCTATCGTAGTTCATCTCCTGAGAGTCTCGCAACATTATCTCGTCGATTTGTGTTGCATCTTTTCTTTTCAGACATGTGAGTCTGAAGTATCATGTTTCTAACCAAATCTGAATCCCAGGCAGATATGATGGTTGGAACATTCCCAACATTTGCATTTTGTTCCCGGCTTGCACCCCATCGTGCCGATTTCCCATGGGATGTCCTTCTCAGCAGTTGCTGTCTAGGACCATCCTCAAAAGTGGTCCTACCATGGGTCCCATCCATTTTCGATGATAAGCAAAAATCATCCATTGCGTTGTCTTCAACAAGGTAGTCCACATCATCCATCCTAGTTCGAGTATGTCATTTCTTCAAGCTCTTTCAAACGATCAATCGTAAATTGCCTTAAGCTGGTATGAAGGGTTCCAATGACCTATGGATCAAAAGTAATTCTTTTTGCCACTTAAGGGAGCAGTTCAACGAGTCACCTTCTCCAAGGTGCCCCGTTACGGGATCAGGGCAATTATTTCCTTGCCACCTTGCCACCACCCACCATCTTTCTAAGCATGGAATTGTTGCCCACCAAATCAAACTCCGTCGTTTGTTCTTCCATCCCTCTCGATGTGTTTTGTGTCTCAACTCGAGATGTTTCAACATCTCATTTTGCGAGTTGAGATTGTATAGCTCGATCTTCGAGAAGATCAATCCTAGTAGAGTTTCTTTCCGTCGTCATCACGTGGATGAAGATCTCAAAAGCAAGGATGTCAGGATCAACTTTTGCAACAAATCAACAACCATGTGAGGTGCAACCTGGATCGTGAAGATTGTGTTGGTCTTGTGCCCCTCTGTCTTCTTACCTCACGTCTTGAATCTCGGGACGAGATTCTTGTTTAGTGGGGGTGAGTTGTCACAACCCTGCACTGTTTGTATTTAGTTGCATCTGCATCCATGCATCATGTTTGATTTCAAAGGAAATTGTGAAGTGGGGATGACCAAGCCCTAGCACTAAAGCAATTCAAATAGGTTCAACTAAAAATATTTTTCAATGAACCCAAATGGCCTTCAAAAATGTTCACCATTTTGGAAAATGCTTGGAAACAAGAACGGAGATATTGCACATTTTTCCATGACATTTGGATTATTGAATTAACTCATATTATATTTGAATTGGGGCATTTAAATCCTATAAATATTTTTAAATGCTCTAATAATTCTGAAACTAGTTTTGGGTTGTTAGGAATAATCCCAACAAAGCCCACAATTATTTTCAGCATTTCTGGAAACGTTTTAGTATTTTTAATAAAGCCCAGAAGTTACAGAGAAATAGAAAGACATTAACAAAAAGAAAGAGAGAGAGAGAGAGACTTACTGGCTTACCTGCAGCCCACCTATGCGGCCCACCACTGTAGCCAGCCCAGCCCACCACCGCCTCCTTCCCTGTCGTCTTCCTCCTCTGCCAGGAGGATGAGCGCGTGCCCGAGGCGCGCACGGCCACCACACGCCACCTCCTGCTTGCCGCCGAGGGCCTGGACGCCTCCACGACGCCACGCAGCCCCCCTGGTCCCTCCCGCTCACTCCCTCGAGCTCTTCCCCTCCTCTGCTCTCTCTCCCTCTCATGCCCGAATGCAGTCGTCGCCGCCGCTCGCCACCACCGCGGCCACGCACTCCCCACGCCCTGTCGCAGTGCCAAATCGCTCCGCCACGACGCCTCGCTTCTTCAAGCCGAATAATACCACCCCGGACGGCCTACAGTGACGCCCCCGAGCTCGTCTTCCTTACCGGCATCTGAAGATCGCCCCACGACCTCCCACCTGCTCCCCTGGATGCGGGCGAGCAAGGGCTACGCCCTGGTGCCCTCGGCACGTGCAGCCGACGCCCGTAGCACGTTTCCGGCGTGCCTCCGCCGCGCTGGATGGTCGCCGGCAGACTAACCCCGGCCGTGCTGACGTGGCCAGGTTAATTAGGCGTTAACCACCTCTTAATCAAACCCAATAGTCACAGACAGTCGGGCCCCACCTCATCATTAACCACAGGGTTATTCCCTGCTTTAATTAAGCTAATGCTTTGACCCGCCTCCTCAGCATTGACCTTGGCCCCACTGTCAGGTTTGACCTGGACCGACCCAGTTGACCTGCTGACCTCAGCCTTACGTCATGCTGACGTAGTAAGTATTTTCTGGAATTAAAATAAATCAGAAAAGGTTTATAAATTTCAGAAAATGCTCTAAACTTCTAAAAATCATAGAAATTAATCTGTAACTCCAAATGAAATAAGTTATATATGAAAAATGATCAGAAAAATATGAATAATCTGTTTATGCCATGATCATGCATGTTTGAACAAGTTAACCTCACTGAATAGGACAGATGATGATTAGGGCAATTTATGAAATAACATTTGGAGTTGGAATTTGATCTTGTTTGAGTTCCACTTCAATTAACTTGGCTAGATATTGCATTAGGTGAATTTAGTACCTTAACATGACAAGTCATTCATGTGAACATGCATTTGCATTGATTGTGTTCCTTCTTTGCTAGTCGGTGGTTGTTCCCCCTCAGTAGACGTATGTTCCGATGATGAGTTCGATGACACCGATGAAGAGCTTCACTATCTTCAGAAGTCCCAGGCAAGCAAAAACCCCTTGTTCATTCCGATACAATCCCACTCTCTCGCTTCTTCTTTTTTTACTGCATTAGGACAACAACGATTCATCTGTTACTTGCTGCGGTAGCTGAACCCCTTTATCCTCTGCATGACCTATCATTCCACAGTAAATAGATGAAACCCACTAGCATGAGTAGGAGTTGTTTGAGCCTGTTGTGCCTACTCATTCATGCTTGTTTGTCATGCCTGCTACTGCTTAGAGTTGAGTCAGTCCGATTCATCGGGGATGAATCGGAAGTGTGTGAACATGTCCTACTATGTGTGAGCTAAGTGTGTGAACACGATTTGGTAAAGGTAGCGGTGAGAGGCCATGTAGGAGTACATGGTGGGTTGTCTCATTGAAACCATCCTCAGGAACAGAGTTCTGTGTTTGTGATCCATGAAACAGTTACTACCACGCATTGGGCCCGAAACTAATGGACCCCCTCAGCTTCTTAACCACCCTTGTTCTCTGTCTAGGAGTTGCAACTAGTTTTTGGTGTTTGTAGGATATGTGTTGGAGGCCGTGCATAGCGCTGACCCTAGGGGTGGGCTATGATGCGGTAGATACATCGTGGCCTGGTGTACCGAATGCCCGTTTGGTATCTCGGGAACCCTGCACACATCGTTCGGGGCCGTATGTGGAAACCTCGGCCGGACTCCCTGCGGATGGAACCTGAATAGGCGATGAACCTGGACTAGAGACTTGAGTGTTTAGGTAGGCTGTGGCCGACACCCACGTTGGGCTTCTGCTTGAAGGTTGCCGAGTACATGTCGTGTAAACGGCGGTAAGTGGTGAGCGTGTGTGAAGAAGTACACCCTGCAGGTTATAAATGATCTACTCGAATAGTCGTGTCCATGTAAAGGACTTCGGGTTGCCTATAACAGTTCATAGACAAGTGAAAGTGGATACTCTAAAATACGCAAGATAAGCATGAGTGCTATGGATGGCGTTCTCGTAGGGAGACGGAGCGGATCCATAGTGGTGTATTGATATGGTGAATATGTGGACTCGTAGCGCCACCTCAAAAGAGTTACTTGCAATGTAGTTTAGGATAGCCATCGAGTCAAAGCTGGCTTGCTGCAGTCAAACTTCACCACCCCTTTGTTGATAATGATGCATATGTAGTTAGTTACGATGTAAGTCTTGCTGAGTAATGCGTTTGTACTCACGTTTGCTTATTTTATGTTTTGCAGGAGACGCTGGCCTCGCTTAGTAGTTCCGCGTGGACTTCGACGTTTAGCTTGTTACATCAGCTACGATCTTGTGCCCTCGGCAGGATCTGGTAGATAGTCAGGCTTCCAAGCCTTTTTCAGTTGTAGATGTCTGTACTCAGACATGTTTAGCTTCCGCATGTGTTTGACTTGTATGCTATGAATGTAATATCTCACTCTTCGGAGCCTAATGAATAAATACTTGGGTCGTAAAGTTATGTTGTGATGCCATGTTGTATTTACACATATCGAGCATATTGTGTGTATGTTTGAAATGCTTGGTATGTGTGGGATCCGACAATCTAGTTGTTTATCCTTGGCAGCCTCTCATATGGGGAAATGTAGTCTAGTGCTTCCCGAGCGATAGTAGTCCGCTACAGCCCGGTTCACCGGAGTCCTGCTAGCCCAAAGACTACCGCTCTGGACACTTGACTAGCCGGGCATGTGTTTCACTTCGTTTGTGTCTGGTTCTTCGGGAAATGTCACGCTGTGACATCTGAGTCCTGCCTAGCCTGCTACAGCCCAGTTCCCATGATCCTGTTAGCCCAAGTGCTACAGCCCGGATTCTGCACGCCGACCGACATGCTCGATGTGATTCATGTATGCCTGTCCCCATGGGTTAGTGCCGCTTTGGGTTCACGACTAGCCATGTCGGCCTGGGTTCTCTGTCATATGGATGCTAGCGACACAATCATATACGTGAGCCAAAAGGCGCAAACGGTCCCGGGCCTTGGTAAGGCGACACCTGTGGGAATACCGTGCGTGAGGCCGCAAAGTGATATTAGGTGTTACCAGCTAGAACGATGTGACTTGGAATCGGGGTCCTGACAGTGTCATCTACAAACTGATACATAGTGGCCCTCCGGGCTACTCTTTCAGCTTCCTCTTGCTCATCGGGAAGTTCTCCAGTTTGGAGGAAATGGACTATGTGCCTTGCCCAAGTTGGTGCCTGAGGCTCGGCAACAAGGAGTAGCAGCACCTCATCGTTTACGGGGGCACATTCCTCGTTCACGGGGACCATTGGCCAGGCTGGAGGGTGCGGTCCTGCAAGTGATGAGGAGTTGTTTCCGGTAGGGTCCCTGCAAGGAGCCCCGGGAGGCTCTACCGGGAGAGGCTAACCGGAGTCCATCTTCCTCCTTTTCCAGGCCATTGTTGCTGGGGACACGGAGGGTTGAGTAAGATGGAGAACAAAAGTCCCTGGTTCCGCAGGAAGCTTTTGCGCAGCACACTTTGACAGATTATCAGCTATGCTATTTTTCTGCACGGTTTACGTGCTCTATTTGCAATCCGTCAAAGTGTTCCTCCAATCTTCTCACTTCCTCAATGTATGCCTCCATCAATGGACTTTGGTAATCCTTGTTGACTTGTCTCACCGCAAGCTGTGAATCTCCTCGAATGATCAACTTCTTAATTCCCAATTCTGTTGCAATCTTGAGCCCGGCAAGGAGCCCTTCATACTCTATTGTATTGTTGGTCGCGTCCTCCCAGGGAAAGTGGATCTGGACGATGTACTTCAGGTGCTCACCTATGGGGGCAACGAGAAGCACGCTAGCCCCTACACCTTGGAAGGAGAAAGCACCATTGAAATACAAGATCCATTCTTGGGGTGCTTCTTTGGAGTGGATAACTGTTTCCGACACTTCCTCATCAGGGGCTGGCATCCATTCTGCAATAAACTCTGCCAATGCCCTGCTCTGAATTGTTGATGTGCTCTCAAACTTTAGGCCAAAGCTGGATAATTCCAAAACTCACTCCACTATTCTATCGGTAGCCTCAGGGTTCCAGAGTATCCTTTGCAATGGTAAGCGACTGACAACCGTGATCTCATGCGCTTGGAAGTAGTGGCGCAGTTTCCTTGAGGCTATGATAAGGCAAAAAGTCAATTTTTGCACACCAGGGTACCTCGATCTAGCCCCCTGCAGCAAGGAACTGACGAAGTACACTAGGCGCTGGACCACTTTATTCCTTGCCTCGTCCTTGGGGTTGCCCTTGCTGATGTGCTCTTCTCTGTCTTAATCCTCATTGGGTCTTGCCGGGCTTTGCACACTCTCTGCTTCCTCTACTTCCCGCCGTGCCACTAGGACTGCAGTAACCACCTGATTAGGTGCCGCCAAGTACAGCAGCAACGGCTCTTGGGGTTTAGGAGCAACCAAAGTGGGCACAGAGGACAAGTAAGCCTTCAACTCTTGCAAAGTTGCATCTGCTTCCGGGTTCCACTTCATGGGCACTGCCTTCTTCAAAATTTGGAAGAACGGCAAGGCGTGCTCGGCAGACTTGGATGAATCTGCTAAGCGTGGCAATGCACCCTGTCAGACGCCTCACATCCTTAACTGTCCTGGGTGCCTGTATCTGCTCGACAGCCTTGATCTTGTTGGGGTTGGCTTCGATCCCTCGATGGGCCACAAAGAATCCATGTAGCTTGCCAGAGGGAACGCCAAATACACACTTCTCCGGGTTTAGCTTCAAGTTGATCTTACGCGGATTGGAAAATGTCTCCTATAAATCCTGGATGAGGGTTGATCCGTCCTTGGTATTGACCATGATGTCATCCGTATAAGCCTCAATGTTTCTATGCAACTGCGGCTCAAAACCAATCTGGACTGCTCTTGCAAAAGGGGACCCGACACTCTTTAACCCGAAAGGCGTGCGCACGAAGCAGTACATACCACATGGGATGATGAACGAGGTCTTCCCTTCATCTTCCTTGGACATGAAGATCTGATGATATCTAGAGTATGCATCCAGAACGGAGAGCAAAGCATAACCTGAAGTGGAGTCCACAATCTGGTCGATGCACGGCAAGGGAAATGGGTCCTTTGGGCAAGCTTTGTTGAGATCTGTGAAATCTATGCAAAGCCTCAATTTCCGGGAGGCCTTGCGCACCACCACTGGGTTTGATAACCATGTCGGATGCAGTACTCCTCTGACCAGACCAGCTGCCTCAAGCTTCTTGATCTCTTAGGCAATGAACTATTGCCTCTCCATGGCCTGCATTCAAACCTTCTGCTTGACGGGTCGGGCATGCGTGCAGACATCAAGGTGGTGCTCGAATACCTCCCTGGGAACACTTGGAATATCAGATGGTTGCCAGGAAAACACATCGATATTCGCTCGCAGGAAGGCAATGAGCACGCTTTCCTATTTTTCATCGAGAGTGGCGCTGATGGTGAAGGTACCATCAACGCCAGCCACCCCTGCCAGGACCTTCTTCACATGCGGTGCAGCGATCTTGGATTTCTTGCTGTTGGAACTTTTCGCAAGTCATCAACAAGCACAACGCACTCCAAAGAGGTGCCCTTCCCAGATTCCTTGCTGGTGTCCCTGCTGTCCTTCTTCTTTCCTCTATTTTCCTTGGCAGGAGCTGCCGCTGTTGTGGCCTCTGTCGTGACTGCGTCCCGGTACATCTTATCCAAGCAAACGATTGCATCCTTCTTGTCTGACGGGATGGAAATGACTCCTACCGGCCCTAGCATCTTCAAGGTGTTGTAGGCGTAGTGGGATGCCGCCATGAATTTTTCCAAAGCTAGGCGTCCAAGAATCCCATTGTACGGCAGGGGGAGCTTGACCACATCAAACACAACCTTCTATGTCCAATAGTTCAGTTCTCCCCAAATGTGATCTTTCCCTTAGGATGACTCCTGCCGGGATTAACTCCTTGAACCATGCCCGTGACCTTCGGCTCCTCTTCTACTATCTGAAGCTTGCTAATAACTCCTGGAGAAATCAGATTCGACCCAGCCCCGCTGTCAACCAACATCTTTGTAACTTGAGGTTGCGAATTGTTGGAGAGGCCAACAATGGCAAACATCCTACCCCGGAGGTGCGGTCAGGACGGTCCTCTTCGACAAATATGATGGGCGTGTGTGACCATTTGAGCGGCTTCCGAGCCTCTGCCGCTGGCTCCATGGCATTGACCTCACGCACCCACCTTTTAACTTAGCAGTGAGATGAGTGTAAAGACGCACCCCCGTCAATGCAGGAACTCCTGCTCACTGGTTTCCTCCTCATCCCCTCCATCATTCTCGTCATTAAAAACTTCCTTCACTCGGCCCTTGGCGGGTTTTCATTGGTTCCGAAAAGCTTTGTCGGGGCGATTTGCTTCACCGCCTCGGCCCTTACCACCAGCACCATTATAACCTTTTTCCTTGTCTCGCTTCTCATATTCAGCACTCTGCCTCTTGACGAGCTACTCAACCTGATGACACTCTTGAAGATCGGGGCCCTTAGTCCGATGGATCTTGCAGTACGGCCCATCACCTTTCCCAGCCTTCTCGGCAGCCGCCGCCTCCCGGCAATCAGTGCACGCGGCAGCCTCCTTGCTAGGGGCTTCGGCCTTAGCCTTCTTGCCGGCACTGAGCGTGCCCGATCCTTCAACGGTCATCAATACCTTGTCTTTGCGCCTCTTCTTGTGCTTCTTGCCCTTCTTCTGACTGGTGGATTCATCGTCATCCTCTGAGTCGACGTTGATGCAATCTTCTTCTCCAGGGAGTTTCCTTCCCTCCTCCATCCGAGCACACTTGTCCACTAAAGTGTAAAGCTCCTTCACAGTCTTGGGCAACCGCACATTCATCTTGGAACGAATCCTGAGATTGGCACATTGGACTGGAAGACAATTATCACTGCCGCTGGATCGATATTCGGGATGTTCCTGTGGACTCTGCTGAACCTCTGCAAATATTTGCGGAGGGTGTCTCCTTCTTCCTGTTGGAGAACCTGCAAGTCACTGAGCCGTCCTGGTTCTTGATGGCCGCCCATGTAGGCGCCAATGGACTCATGGCACAGGTCAGCCCATGACGAAATGGAGTTTTCCGGCAGATGCATCAGCCAAGAGCTCACATTGGACTTGAGTGCCAAAGGGAAGAAATTGGAAAAAACCTTCTCATCTCTTCCCCCGGCAGCCTGAACAACGATGGTGTAGATGCTCAAGAACTCTGCCAGGTTCGGCCTTCCATCATACTTCTCTGGTATCTCTGGCTTGAACGTACGAGCGGATGGCCAACGGACTTGCCGCAGCTCGCGAGTAATGGCAGGGCATCCAATCTCGAAAGGCAGGTGTCCGGCGTCCTCAAGAGCGGGCTCGTTGATGTAAGGACCATCGTCGTTGGCCTGGACGTGCTCGAGGGTCGGAAGAGGCCATCGAGACGTTGTCGGGTTCTTGATTCTGCCGCTCCCGCACTGGTTGCCGTGGTGGGGACTGGACCGTGGGGGTGGCCCCTTCCATGCGGCCAGCAGCGCGAGCCATTGTCATCGCTTGGGGAGGCCGCGACGGGCCGACCCGCTGAAAGCCCCCAGCCTCGGCGAAGCCAATTAGACTCTGAATGGTGGCTCTCCTTTCATCCATCTGATCGGCCGTCGGGGGAAAGCCGAATAGCAGCTGGGCTCGTGCCATGGCCACCGTAGTAGTGCTCGGCATCGATGATGAGATGTAGACCGCACCATCGCCCAGCTTCCGACGGCGCCGGTGGCGGCAGCTTCGTGACACGGTGAAGGCGCTTGGGGGCCAGCGGCTCCGTTGGGCATAGCAGCTGGGTCGACCCGTCCCGGGGGTGGCGCATGCCCGGTCGCGCCCATGGGGGGGGCGGCCGGAGGGCGGCGATTCGCCCCAGTCGGGGTGTCACCACTGTGGCTGTGCCCTTCGGCAAGGAGAAGAGGTACAGATGGAACAACCCCTTCACTCGTACCCCGTCGAGCATGGACGCCTGGACGATGCTGATGCTGCTCTCCCCTGATGCCTCCTGCTCCAATTTCGGCCGCGGGGAAGGTGGTGACGATGCCGCCTACATCGATCGCATCCCCCGTAGTGCGCACATCCTCATGGGCCTAGGCATCCCCCGCGGCGTCGATGGCCGTGGGCGGCGGAGCCTTCGAGGTGGACGGGTGAGCTGTAGCACCGGGCTTCTTCTTGGGCACCATAGTCGATGAAGCCCCAAGATGATGAAGATGGCGATGAAAATGACGCGCTGCTCACGCTTTCTGGTTCGCGCAAGTGATCCCCCTACATGGCGCGCCAAATATGTCGTGGGAAACCACGGCCACCTATGGGACCAAGAGTCCCTTGCTGGTTCGGTGGGGGGATGACACATTGCACAAAGAGCAGAGGAGCATGGGGCAGCACGACAGAGATCACACAGGCGATTTTTACCCAGGTTCGGGCGCCGTGAGCGTAAAACCCTACTCCTTCTTTGGTGGATTGATGGTGGAAAAATGGTGATGAGTTTAACGCGCTTGCCCGGCAGGGTTGCCTCGAGGCAAGAGGAGCTATGTGTATGGGTGTGTGAGGGGATGGATTAGCCAACCGAGTGTCCAACCCTTTCTACGGTTGCCTTGGGCCTCCTTTTATAGACAAAGGGGTCACCACAGTGGCAAATCAATCATTATGCACCGATTAGATAGCAAACGGTGCTATCATACCTAACTCTGCAGGCTGACAGAGCGCATTAAATGTGCCGCTCAATGTCACATCATAGCTTGCCTTGCCATCTTCTCATCTGTTCTCTCGACACGTCGCAGGACGGGTGTCATTTGGGGGCATTTTTTGTAGGAAGTGGCTGCCATGTGGAAATTGCAGTCACTTAGTCACCTTGTGGCTTGACACTGCACCAATCGACGACATGCGTTGTGGTGAGGTGGTTCTGCACTCGTGAGTCCCGGCAGGCCTGCCAGGACGTCCTGGAGGCTCGCTTCCGGGGGTGACCCCGCCCTTGCCAGGTTCGCTTGCCCGGCAAGGGAGGTTTCTTCCTTAGCGCTATCTTGCTCCTCTAGATTGTCTTGGCCTTCTTGTGCTGCATGTTAGTCCTTCGAAGAGCTGATTCCTTGTGCTCCATTCTGATCTTGGTGCTGTAATCTTATTCTTGTGCCTGTGCACAGTCTGGGCAACGGACCCAAGGTTTGTTGCATCGACACCTTCTGATGCTTGTAGGATCAGCCAATTGACTAGGAGCAAGTGGTGACCTATCGCATGGTGGCTTTACTACAAAGTCCTTCATGTATTTTGCAGTCACATATATGTAGTCTCTCTATTCATACAACCAGTATCTCTTTATGTTTTGCATAAACATTTTGCGCTGCTCCTTGGTTTCTTTGCCATGATTTGCGTCATCTGGCGTGCAATACCCTGAGTAAATATCCTTAGGGATCTCAAAGGCAGTGTTTTCCTCTTTACATTTTCCTGCCTTCGAGGGCTTTTTGCCATCGGCCATTTTCTTCAATTTGGATTTCTGAGCTTTTGATGACTCTGATGAAGTTTAAAGATTTTCTCAAGCAACACTACAAATGAAGTACTTTGATGAGAACCAAGAGATTCGTCGGCATACATTTGTACCTGTGAATATAGTATAGTTGCGAGGAAATTAGAAGAGTCACATGCATTCTCATATGTTTTTCAAAATAAATTAGATGACAAATCCACCCTTATTGTCTTGCTAAAATTCACTAAGTATTCTTGGCAAAGGTTCCAGAATTGTACATATTGAGACAATTTGCACAATTGAGGATGCTAGTTATTAAGTATAACTTTGTTGAAATGCACAAGACCGGCCAAAAGGAAGTGCTGAAGAATTGAAAGAGTGGTAAAAACAACACTTGAAGATTTTCGAGTAGAGTGAAGATCAAACGGGGTGGTAATTAAATTACCATTTAATTACCTCAATGATGAACTTGGCAAACTTGATGACGAAACGATGGAAATTGTCAGTTCAAATCTTCCGCGCCCTAACTCGGTGACGAAAGACAGCTACGGCGGGGGCGTAGGTGAAGAAATTCGCATCCGGCGTGAGTACGACAACGAAGAAGTCAAGGTGGTGAAGCTTTTGTTCTCCGGCCGCGATGAGTTCTAACAGCGGCTCTAGGGTTTGAAGTGAGATCGACGAGAGCAGAAGAGCGAAGTGATATTAGGTTGATAGAGTCAAGGCTACTTACAGCCCTGGTGAAAATTGAGAGGTCCAAAGATTTTGGACGGATAAGCCCCTCACCATTCGCATCTGAATGACACATGTCACACATGCATTTTCACATGCTTATCCATGCGAGTGAGGTGCAGGATGAAGTTACTGTGGCAACCGCCAAAAAAAACTTCTTGGAACTTCAAAATGTGTTCGCAATTTGTTTATCTGTTAAGGACATAGTGAAGACTTATAACAATGTCAATTAGAACGCAATGAAGAATTTTTGAACATAGTGGGTTGATCTTGGCATAGAGGGGAGCGGGTTCGATCACATCCACATAGATGAAGAAATCAAGATGAAGCATTAGCAATATGTAGATCCTCTTGAGGACATCAAAAGCTCGAATGTGTGTGTGTGTGTGTGTGTGTGTGTGTGTGTGTGTGTCTATATATAATTATCTCAACCAATGAAGAATAACCTCAAATGTCAAATTTGAAAAGTTTGACGAAATTGCAAATGACGAAAAACTCAAATTTGAAGAAAGTCATAGAGAGGTGGTGGCGTTACCTACCGTATAAGAACTATGTTGACTACAGACACCGCATACAATTATCGCAGGGTTCTGAGAGTCAAGTTCTTCATTAATTTCTTCACACTTAGAGGGTAAGTTTTCATTTATTGAATAAAAACGTTACTTCGTGTGTTGTGCATCAAAGTCATAAAAAATGTATAAGCGTTAGGATGTGTGTCCACTTTAGAGGACCTTCGAAGATTCTATGATGTTTAGGTCACACCACAACTTGCAGAAGCTCTTTTCATCTAAGGGCTTAGTGAAGATATTGGCAAGTTGGTCTTCAGTCTTCACGTGGTCGATGGCAATGTCTCCCTTCAACACATGATCACGAAGAAAGTGGTGACGAATTTGAATATGCTTCGTCTTGGAGTGTTGCATTCGGTTGTGGGTGATCTTGATAGCACTCTCATTGTCGCACTAGAGAGTGAGTTTCTTCATGTTGACGTCATAGTCCTTGAGAGTTTTCTTCATCCAGCAACAATGTATTCAGCTTCAGCTGTGGAAAGAGCGACGTCATTCTGCTTGTTTGAGGACCAACAGACAATACATTGTCCGAGGAAATGACATGTGCTTGAATTAGACTTGCGATCCACACGATCTCCAATGTAATCATAATCATAAAATCTAGCTAGATCAAAAGATGAGCCATTGGGATACCATAATCCAAGCGCTGGTGTGTGAGCTAAATATCGAAGAATTCGTTTCACAGCCTGGTGGTGTCATTCCTTCGGTCTCACTTGAAATCGGGAACACATGCATATACTAAGCATAATATATGGCCTAGATGCACATAGGTAAAGAAGCAAACCAATGATGGAGCGATATACCTTCGGATCATAATCTTTACCATTTTCGTCAGTACACAGTTGACCATTTGTAGACTTTAGTATTTTGAGGCCTTCGTAGTCTTGCATGACGAATATCTTTAGGCAGTCTTTGAGGTATTTCTCTTGAGAAATGAAGATGCCATTAGGTTGTTGACGAATCTAAAGACCAACGAAGAATTTAACTTCTCCCATCATAGACATCTAATATTCTTCATGCATCATATATGCCAATTTTTCACTGAAACACTTGTTACTGCAACCAAAGATAACATCATCAACATATATTTGGCATATGAGGAGCTCACCATCATAAGACTTTGTGAAAAGAGTAGGGTCAAGTGAATCGGGTTTGAATCCCTTTTTCTTCAGGAATTCCTTCAGAGGGTCATACCAAGACCATGGGGCTTGCTTGATGCCATAGAGGGTCTTTTTGAGTCTGAAGACTTTGTCAAGATGCTTTGGATCCTCAAAACCTTGGTTGAGAAACATATACTTCTTCCTCAAGCTTACCATTGAGGAATGCACTTGTCACATCCATTTGATATAATAGAATATGTTGATGGTTAGCATATGCAAGAAATATACGAATAGCTTCAAGCCTAGCAATAGGTGCAAAAGTTTCACCGAAATCAATACTGATCGAGGCGGGGGTGTCCCAATCTTTCGATGAGATGATAACTATAAATTTGGTGCAGCCGACTTTTACGATCCGACTACAAAAGTGCACGACGTTGCGCCTTAGCAATCGCTAAACCTATCTCTTGAGGTTAATAACGATGCTAGATGCACGGTCAGCCTGACCAGGAAGGTCTATTAGTGCAAGCAATCGAAGAACGAGCAAGAATATGATAAAGCAATATGAATATTGCAAATATATATGAAGTATTGGTAATGGTGTGGATTCGTAAGTGGTCTTGATCTGGTCATTGGACACAAACGAAGTACACGAAGTTGCAATGGCTAACTTTTAAATAAACAAATCCCAAAGTCTAAACGATGCCCTAAGGGCTGTATATATGGAGGAACAGGGGGGAATTTTGTGGCCCTTGGAGGAGGGGTCCGAAACCAACCCTAACTATTTTTCCCCACACATACAGACTCTAAAAACAGCTTATACTCAAGTATTTCAAAATTACATGGGCTTGGCCCAATAGTAAGGTGACGCAGCCCCTAGAATAGCCTCTGGACAAAATTTATGAAGTGGCATCTTGTATATTTTGTCCAAGGCTTGATGCACTCATTATGGTGGCTTCAAAGTCCTGAAATCATCACTTGTAACTCCGTTCTTGTTCCCCTTGCACATGCCATCATCTCCATGCTTGATCTTGCTCCAATATCCATCGTTCTTGTCCAAGCTAGGCCCTTCATTTGTAAGCAAGACAAATGTATCTAATTTAGGCAGCATCATTTTCTCATGAAAATTAGAATCATTACCAAGAAACGAAAGTACCTGGTAATTTAATTGGCGTGCGTGAGCTCTAGTAATTGGTCCAATATGTATAACAACAGGGGTTGTGGGTGTAACAATGGTATTGATGTCCTCATCATCCTCCCCTTCTTGAAATGAAGTCGTCCTCGATGGAAGCTCATCTTCCTCACCCAAATAATGCTTCAAATCTGCAATGTTAAAAGTGGGACTAAGCCAAAATCTGCAGGTAGCTCAAGTTTATATGCATTATCATCTATTTTCTCTAACACCTTAAAAGGACCATCAGCACGTGGCATTAGATTTGATTTTCGCAAATCAAGAAATCTATCCTTACGGAAATGTAATCAAACAAGATCTCCATGTGCAAACACAACATGTTTTCTACCCTTATCTCCAGCAAGTTTATATTTAGCATTTGTCGGCGTCTTGGGAACGGGGGTCCCTAGAATTGCCTGCCTGCGGCCCATGGCGTGGCTCCACTAGCGGCCCTGTTCGGCCCATCTTCATCAGCGAACACTCAAGACCCTCGCGAGGGGCCAAGCCTTGCGAGGCGGATGACACAAGACCTCTTCGGGGATGGCCTCGCCAGGCTGGCTCGCGAGGGGCGGAGATATCAAGGCGAGGGGCACCTCGCAAGGTCCCTGTGACGCAAGCCATGACGGGCGCCAGCGCGCGCAGCGTACTCATTTCCTCTTTGGTGCTAAAGAGGCAAGCACAGGCGAGGAGTCCCGAGGCATCAGGCAAAGGTTTCCATATCAGTGCAACAAGACCAAGCCCAACAGGATGGCAGGATGAAGGTCACCGTGGAGCCCAGGGCGGCGTCATCACCAGAACCTTTGGCAGGTGAAGACCACCTTTAGTCAGGATAACTTGTACTGGTTGTCTCCCTTCAAATTTGGCCGTTGTTGGATCCCTTCCCGCCTACATTTGGGAAGAGGACTAGGGCCTCTATAAATAGTACTAGCCACCACAGTAGGAGGAAACTGATCTTGGACCATTCAGATCATCCTCAACCACACAAGCTCATCGAGCTCAAGGACACCTCTCCTCAGGAGGCTGTTCTTCCCTTGTACTTGTTCAAACTCAGCCAAAGAGGCAATCCACCACACCACACTGGAGTAGGGTATTACACCACATCGGTGGCCCGGACCAGTATAAACCCTGTGTCCTTTGTTCTGCGAGTTCGACGTGCTGACCTTTGAGATTGTGGTGAGAGCGTGAGCTAGGGGGAGGAGAGATATTCGTGTGCACCCAAGAGTTCGAACCTCAAGGGTTTTGCCGGAACCCGAAATCTGACATTTGGCACGCCAGGTAGGGGTGCGCTGAAGCTTTCCGTCCGTTGATCCACGTTCCACCGCTCCACCGCATCCATGGCAGACGCACGTCGATCCCGCGGCGAGCGCCGGGCCGCCCTCGCCGCCCGTGTCGCTCAGACGGCCCTTGTCGGCGGGCCTCCCCGGTGTTCTCCGTCGCCCACCGCCAATGCCGCCACCGGCCCGGCGGGAAACAAGCAGCAAGCGTCCTCGCGGCACCCCTCTGTGCGGCGGGACGGCTGCACCGCCACTCCATCACTAACTCCAGCTGGCTCATCGTCTCACGCTCGTCGCGCACCCATGGACGCGCAGGCCGCGCTGCTCATGGCACGCGAGCTCCTGCGCTACCACCCGGTCGACGACCTCTACAAGGACTGGTTGGGCCGCATCGCCTAGCTCGTCAGTGCCGTTGGGGGCTCTCCTGCACCGTCCCTCTCACTACCTTGCCCTTCGCAAGCTGTGGGCGACTTAGCTCACAGAGCACCTCCACCACCTCCGCACCAAGACGGCCCTGGCGCCATGGCACGCGGCCCCCCGGCGCGACCCAGCACGCCAGGCGCCCGCGCGTGAAGGAGGAAGCTGCCAAGAGGTTCCCTGGCCGCAAGAAAACGCTCATGCTCTCCCGACACCACCACGACAAGACTGCGTGCCGCCTGCGACAGCGGTGCGCGGACATCAAGGGCAGGCTCTGCCTCTGTAAAGGGCCCCGGTGGCCACAGCAGGCTGACGCGCCTTCACTCCAGAGCTGTGTAGTGTCGTTTGGCCGGGCAAGTTCAAACCGGACCTGCCTCCTCGCTACGACGGCACCCTCGACCCTGTGGAGTTCTTGCAGCTCTATGAGCTGACCATCAAGGCAGCGAACGGTGACGAGAAAGTCATAGCAAACTAGTTCCCCATGGCTCTCAAGGATGGTGCTCACTCGTGGCTCCTGAACCTGCCCCGGGGCTCGATCTCCTCCTAGGGTGAGATGCGTGACTGCTTCCTCGCCAACTTCCCGGGCACTCGCGACCGCCCGCCGGCCATGGGTGTCCTGCACCGCATCAACTAGCAACCAGGAGAGACCCTACAGAAGTACATCCGGCGCTTCAACAACGTTCGCCTAAAGATACCCAAGGTGACGGACGAGGCCATCATTTCCGCGTTTTCTGACGGAGTCCGTGACGTCAAGATGAAGGAGGAGCTCGTCATCCACGAGGAGCTATGCACTGCTCTGGAGCTGTTCAACATGGCAACCAAGTGCGCAAGAGTTGAGGAAGGGCGCCTTTCCCTCCTCGAGCTCTCTGCTACCGACCCAGAGGAGAAGAAAGCCAAGGACAAAGACGTGAAGCGCAAGGGGGTGGTCGTGCTCGCGGCGGAGCCAGACACAAAACACGGCTGGGACCACCCCGAGTCGTCCAAGAGCAGCCGTCCGTTCTGCTCCTTCCAAAACGTACATAGCCACAACACCAACGATTGTCAAGTGCTGAGAGCCATTCGAGATGGACGCTTCGGTCGACGCCCCGAGCACAATGATCGGGGCTACGACTGAGGACGAGGACGAGGTGGGGGACGCTGGGACGATCGCGGCCCCCGCCAGGAGTGGCGCGACCGGCCTCGTGAGGACCGCTGGCAGGACCAGCCTCGCGAAGGCGCATGGAGGGACCAGCATCGCGAGGACCGCCCTCAGGGCAATGCTAGTCTCCCTCCACTGCCGCCACCGCCAAGAAGGAACGATGACCACCATCAGGACGAGGGGGTTGGGGGCTTCCAGGAGCCACGCACTATCGCCTGCATCTCGGTCGGAGCTCAGGCACCAGCATCCCAGCGCGTCTTCAAGCAGTTTGCTCACGAGGTGAACGCAACTCTTCCCAGGCTCGAGGCCACGCGCCCGCTCAGGTGGTCCAAGTGCGCCATCACCTTCAGCTCGTCAGACCAGCTCAAGTGCGCGGCGACCGGCGGCGCCCTCCCGATGTTGTGCTCGCCCGTCATCAGCAACGCCCAAGTCACCAAGACCCTCATCGACGGTGGCGCATGGCTTAACGTCCTGTCTGTTGAGACATTCGACAGCCTCCAAGTGCCATACGATCAGCTACAGCCTACCAAGCCCTTCCCAGGTGTGACCGACGGCTCCACCACCCCGATAGGGCAGGTCCACCTCCCTGTCACCTTCGGCCAGCGCGACAACTACCGCACCGAGCTCATCGACGTCGATGTCGCCCACATCCATCTGCCGTACAATGCCATCCTCGGGTATCCAACATTAACCAAGTTCATGGCAGTGACCCACCACGGCTACAACGTCCTCAAGATGCCAGGAAGCGGCAGAATCATCACAGTCCCCTGTGAAGAAAGAGATATGGTGTGCTCCCTCGAGCGTGCCTTCCAAGCCGCGGCAATCGAAGACCTTGACAGCGAGGGCACGCAGTACCCTCCTGAGGCCATCCCCAAGACGAAGAAGAAGCAGCTACTCCGCATAGGGCCTCAGGGGGGCGGTGTCATGTGGCCGCCCGCCTCGGGATCAGCGCCCTTTTGGGCGCCTCCTCCCGCATAGGAAGGCGCGCCCGACGCCCTCCTCAGGCTGAGCTCGGGGGCTCTCTTCTGGAGGGCCTCAGACCTAGCCAACATCACGAGGGAGGCACTCGGGCACAACGTGGAGGCGTGCTTTGCGACACGTTTCCCTCAGGAGGGCACCGGGCGAGGAGCGCCCGACGCTCAGGAGTTCATTGTCAAGGCCACCCACAAGCTTTAAGAAGCAAGGACCATGCGCGGCGACCACCGCCCACCTGGTGCAGCTCTCCATCCAGGCGAGGATGGTGGGCTGCGCATCTGCATCAACATCCCAGGGCTCAACCGGGCCGCATCTCAGGAGCGCTTTTGGCCTTCACGCGTCGGGAATTGTGAGGGCCCACCTCACAGCTATGTTCGCATGCCATTTGGCCTGCCGAGCATGGCAGCTGCCTTCCAGCACAACCTACGGAGCACCCTGGCAGCTCAGGAGGCCAGGCATCACGCAGTCCTGGCGGAGATGGAGACGGTCCTCAAGGAACCACCCGAGCTACCAGAGCGTCCCGATGCTCGGGGCCCTGATGGATCATGAGGAGCGAACCCTTCATCACGCGTCTTCGGCTACTTCAACACTCCTTTGACAAAGGAACCAAGTGACATTTTCCAAGTTTATTCAGCTAGGAGCGCCCCTCGGGCTGCATTATTCCCAGGTCGCATGGGCCTGCCCCTGTGGCATGTATCATTTTGCATCTTTAGCTTACTCTACTGGGGGCGCCCCTCGGGCTGCATCATCCCCAAGCCGATCGGGTCCGTCCCAGTGGCGTGTATCGTTCTCGCATCTATCTAAGCTAGTTCGCTTCCTCTCATGAGTTATCCATGGTTATCACCTGCTTGATTGTCACCCACCACGGCTGCCCGCGCCGCCGATCGGCCCCTTGCTCATCCCGTGGTGGAAGCTACTCATGCTGGCAGGGCACTTGTCCTCGGGTTCGTCCCTGCAACATTGACAAATCTGAGCGGCCGAGCTCTGGCTCGCGGCACTCCCCCCACACGTCACCTCGCCAGGCCCTCAATGTCTTCATCTTCTTGCAGAACGACTAGTGGCCGACCGGCAAGCCTGGTTGCAGTCGTATCCCTCCTTGCGCTAATACTGCAGGAACCTCCCGAGGGCGACAGCGGGCGGCACCACAGGCTCCTCCTTTTCCCATGCAATTAAACTTGCAGCGTTGAAGGGGGCTCCTGAGAATCGCGACTCGGGAGATCTTACTGGCTCTCCAGCCCTCACCCCCTGGCCTTGACCACGGCATCGCGACCTGGCATACCAGCGGCGGCTGAGCTCGCTCGAGGGCCAGGACCCTATGATGTAGAGCACACGGAAGAGCGTGGAAAAAAGGGGGAGGCCTGCACGGGCCTAACCTAGCTGCAATATGGCCATCGACGCATGAGCCTGGCGCTGCACAAGGAATCGACTCTGGACTACCAAGATAAGTTTCGCACCTGGGTCGGCCGAGCGCTACGACATAGGACTCCCACTTGTTGCAGCCTTGTTGCGGCGACATCGCCTCCCTTTCCTACCTCTAGGTAGCTGCTTGCACGCTAAAGGGGACCTCTTGAGCATCGCGCCTCAGGAGCTCTTACGGGACCTCGAGCCGATCACCTCCTGGCCTTGACCACGGCACCGTGACCTGGCATACCAGCGACGGTTGTAGCCTGCCTGGGGACCGGGACCTGTCGGCGTAGAGCACCAAGCTACCGTGAGGCTGGAAAGGGGAGACCGAGCCGAAGCGGGACACGCGTTCGTAAATCTACATAATAGGAATAATATCAACAAAAGGCATTACAGACCGTTTACACGCCCCCCACGGGGCCCGTCTCGATTCCTCGAAGGGAACAAAAGAAGGAGGTTTCTAGGAGCCCTATCTACATGCGCTAGCGCCGCCGACGCCATCATCAACAGTGGGTCACGGGAGGCCGGTGCCAACCCCATCCAGATCAGCGACGGCGGCGGCCGGACGCTGCCGCCATGCTCCGGGCACGACGAGAGCTCGGGGGCACGTAGCTGTCGTCGCTCGTCTCTCGAGTCTCGTAGGGCTCGGGAGAGTCGCTGGACTCCCAAGAGCCACCGCTGCTGCCGGACGAACCGCCGGTGAGTCCAGCGGCAGGCCTGGCTCCTGCCGCAGCGCCGTCCCGGCGACCCTCCCCAGGGAGCACTCCAAGCGACGGCCCTCCGTGTCGAAGACCTTGAAGAACATCATGGAGGTGCCGTCGTACTCAAAGTGGATGGCGAGGGCGCCCTCCGTACGGCAAACCCGGCCGCCCTCACCCCAGCCGCGGGCCATGAAGATCTTTCCCGGGGAGACGACCTCAACCTCCGCCCCTGTCGCTGGGCGTCGCACTCGGCGTGCTACAGCCAAAGCTCGAGGGGACCCCTCGGCGGCATCTCGGCGAAGAAGAACTGTGGGAAGCGAATCCAAGTGCGCGGAGGCATCACCACCCACATCACGAGTTCGCGCGAGGAGCCCTCGGCGTGGGTTCCTGGGGCGATGACGCGCGGCGACCACGGCCGCGACATGGACGGTGCTGGTTAATGCCTCTGCCTTCGGAGCCCTCAGCCTGGGCATACAAGGGAAGCGGATACCCGGGAGGAGGCCGCTCGCACCAAGGCCTCGACACCTCCGGCCTCATGACTACATCACGGCGGCAGGACAGCCTCTTCTTCGGCAGAAGCGGCCCCGGCTCGTCGCGGGGGGCTTTTCCCTTTTCTGCGACTGAGAATCTCCGAGTCGGCGCCATGGTTGTTGCTGCGAGCGATGAAGCAATAGAGGAGAAGTGAGCGGAGCAGGAAGAGATGGGCGACGGGGGCTCCGCCCCCTCCTCATTTATAGATGGAGAAGGCCAACCGGCGACCCCCACGATCACAGGTAATGATGGTTTTCTCTGCATGTATCAGGGACTCGTCAAGTCAGGCAGTTACCAAGGCAGAATGGGGAAGCGGAGACGCCCACGTCACATCAATCACCACGCGTCGACCGAGGCCGCAGGATGTTGGGGCCCGCGGCGCTCCGTACTTGCCCCTTGGCTTTGCCTTGAAGCAGAGTCCGAGCGCACCTTGGGCTCGGGGGCTACTGTGGCGTCCTGGGAACGGGGGTCCCCAGACTTTCCTGCCTGCGGCCCACGGTGTGGCTCCACCAGCGGTCCTGTACGGCCCATCTTCATCAGCGAACACATAAGACCCTCGCGAGGGGCCAAGCCTCGCGAGGCGGACGACGCAAGAGCTCCTCGGGGATGGCCTCACCAGGCTGACTCGCGAGGGGCGGAGAGATCAAGGCGAGGGGCACCTCACGAGGTCCCTATGACGCAAGCCATGACGACTAAGGCCAGGAGGGCGCCAGCGCGCGCAGCATGCTCGTTTCCTCTTTGGTGCTAAAGAGGCAAGCGCAGGCGAGGAGTCCCGAGGCATTTGGCAAAGGTTTCCATATCGGTGCAACAAGACCAAGACCAGCAGGACAGCAGGACGGAGGTCACCGTGGAGCCCAGGGCGGCGTCACCACTAGAACCTTTAGAAGGCAAAGACCAACTTTAGTCAGGATAACTTGTACTGGTTGTCTCCCTTCAAATTTGGCCGTTGTTGGATCCCTTCCCGCCTACATTTGGGAAAAGGTCCAGGGCATCTATAAATAGGACTAGCCACCACATTAGGAGGCAACTGATCTTGTAACATTCAGATCATCCTCAACCACACAAGCTCACCGAGCTCAAGGACACCTCTCCTCAACACGATGTTCTTCCCTTGTACTTGTTCATCCTCAGCCCAAGAGGCAATCCACCACACCACACTGGAGTAGGGTATTACACCACGTCGGTGGCCCGAACTAGTATAAACCTTGTGTCCTTTGTTCTGCGAGTTTGACGTGCTGACCTTTGAGATTGTGGTGAGAGCGTGAGCTAGGGGGAGGAGAGATCTTCATGTGCACCACAGAGTTCGAACCTCAAGGGTTTTGCCGGAACCCGAAATCCGACAGCATTCATACGCTCAATGTTCTCCTTAGTTAACTCATGCATTTTTAAGATCAATTCAGCATGTCGTTTAGCATCAAAATTAACCTTCTCCGAAGGTGGAAGAGGCGACAAATCAATAGGTGCACGAGATAGGAAACCATATACAATTTCAAAATGGCACATCTTAGTAGTAGAATGCAGGAACGATTACAAGAAAATTCAATATGAGACGAGCATTCTTCCCACATTTTCTTGTTATTCTTTCAAACAGCCCTAAGCATACTAGACAATGTTCTACTTCAGTTTGTCCATCAGTTTGGGGGTGACAAGTAGTACTAAAAATCAGTTTAGCCCCAACTTAGCCCATAAACATCTCCAAAAGTGGCTAATAAATTTAGTATCCTGATGTGAAACGATAGTATTTGGCACACCATGCAAGCGAATAATTTCACGGAAGAACACATCAGCAACATTAGCGGCATCATCGCTTTTATAACATGGTATGAAGTTCGCCATTTTCAAGAACCTATCCACGACAAAAAATATGCTATCCCTCCCCTTCTTTATTCGAGGTAAACCCAAAACCATGTCCATAGATATATCCTCCTATGGAACAGTAGGTATAGGCAAAGGCATATATAAACCATGAGGATTGAGTCGTGACTTAGCTTTTTGACATGTAGTGCAGCGAGCTACAAAGCGCTCATCATCCCTTCTCATATTTGGCCAGAAGAAATGTGTAGCAAGTACATCCTCCGTCTTCTTCATGCCAAAGATTCCCACTAATCATCCTCCATGCGCCTCCTCCAACAACAAAAGACGAACAGAGCTAGCTGGAATGCATAGCTTGCTAGCACGGAACAGAAATCCATCATTAATGAGGAACTTGTTCCTCTCCCTTCTTTACAATTTTGCAATACATCTTTAAATTTAGGATCATGCACATATTGATCTTTGATGGTCTCCAAACCAAATATTTTAATGTCAAGTTGTGAAAGCATAGTACAATGACGAGACAGTGCATCAGCAACAACATTTTCTTTATGCTTCTTGTGTTTAATGACATAAGGGAAAGTCTCAATGAATTCAACCCATGTAGCATGTCTACGGTTCAGTTTTGCTTGACTTTTAATATGTTTCAAATATTCATTATCAGAATGAATAACAAATTCTTTGGCCATAAATAATGTTGCCATGTTTCCAATGTCCGAAAAGGAGCATATAATTCCTTACCATAAGTAGAGTAATTCAGACTAGGCCCACTCAATTTTTCAAAAAAGTATGCAACAGGTTTGCCATCTTGTAATAACACACATCCTAATCCAATTCCACTAGCATCACATTCAAGCTCAAAAGTCTTATTAAAATAAGGAAGTTGGAGTAATGGAGCATGTCTCAACTTATCTTTCTATACCGTCAAGCCTTCTTCCTGTGCGGCACCCCAAACAAAAGGCACATCCTTCTTTGTAAGCTCATGAGAGGTGCAGCAATGGTGCTAAAATCTCTCACAAAACGCTTATAGAATCTAGCGATGCCAAGGAAACTCCTCACTTTTGTGACCGTTTTGGGTTGTGGCCAACTCTCAATAGCTTCAATCTTGGCTTTATCAAATTCAATTCCCTATGGAGTAACAACATAGCCAAGAAAGGATACTCGGTCGGTGCAAAAGGTGCACTTCCCAAGGTTACCGAACAAACATGCATCACGTAGAGAATTAATAACAACACGTAAATGTTCCAAATGTTCCTCCAAAGATCGGTTGTAAATCAGTATATCATCAAAGTAAACTACCACAAATCATCCAATGAAAGCACATAAAACTTCGTTCATTAATCTCATGAAAGTACTTGGTGCATTAGTTAACCCAAAAGGCAGGACTAACCATTCATATAATCCAAACTTAGTTTTAAATGTTGTTTTCCATTCATCTCCCAATTTCATATGAATTTGACGGTATCCACTATGCAAATCTACTTTGGAGAATATTGTAGAGCCAAACAATTCGTCAAGCATACCATCTAGCCTAGGAATAGGATGACGATAACGAATAGTAATATTATTAATGCCTCTACAATCAACACACATACGAGATGTACCATCCTTTTTAGGCACGAATATAATAGGAACAACACAAGGACTAAGAGATTCATGTATACAACCTTTGTCGAGTAGCTCCTGTACTTGACACATAATCTCCTTCGTCTCCTCTGGATTGGTACGGTATGGTGCACGGTTTGGCAGCGACGCACCCGGAATTAAGTCAATATGATACTCAAACCCTCGAATATGTGGTAATCTCGGTGGCACGTCTTGTGGAAAGGCGTCAGCGAACTCCTACAAAATGTTAGTGATAGCAGGAGGCAAAGAGGAAGGCACCTCCTCGAATGAAAATAATGCCTCCTTGCACACAAAAGCATAACAAACAGATTTGTTGAAATCTAGATCTACAATATCAGATTTGGTCGCAAGTAAACATGCACTTTTCAATTTAATTTCACAAGCAACACTAGATAGTTTATTATTAGGCTTCATTTGTTGCTCAAATTCTTTTGCTACAATCTGATTTTCACTGTTTTTTATCCTGTTTTGCTTTATTAGCTCTATTAATATCATCTTTCAAATTGGAACCAGGAGTCATAGGAAGCCAAGTAATATGTTTGTCCTTATGAACAAGAGTATACTGATTGTTTCTACCATGGTTTACAGATTTTTTATCAAATTGCCATGGTCTACCAAGTAATAAGGCGCATGCTTGCATGGGTACCACATCACAATCAACATAATCAACATATGTAGAGATACTAAAATGCACACGAACAGTACGTGTTACCTTAACCTTGCCACTGTTGTTGAACCATTGAATGTAGTAAGGATGTGGATGTGGTCTTGTGGTGAGAGATAGCTTCTACACCATCTCCATGCTAGCCATGTTGTTGCAGCTCCCTCCATCTATGATGACGTGAATAGAACATTCCTTCACAACTCCCTTTGTATGGAACAAATTATGCCTCTGATTTTGCTTAGCTTGTGTGACCTGCACAACACATTGAGCAACTAAACTTTCATACCTCTCAGCATCTTCAACAGCCATGTATTACGTCTCATGATCAGAATCATCTCCAACGTTTTCTTCACTTGTAATAAGAGCCAAAGTCTCCTCATCATAGTCACTAGCAGACTAATACCCACCATCCTTAGTAGCAATTGTCGGCGTTCTGGGAACGGGGGTACCCAAACTTGCCTGCCTGCGGCCTGCGGCGTGGCTCAAGGGGTGGCCCAGTAGGGCCCATCTTCATCAGCACAAGCTCAAGACCCTCGCAAGGGGCCAAGCCTCGCGGGGCGGATGACAAGAAGCTTCCTCAGGCACGGCCTCGTCAGGCTGGCTCGCGAGGAGGCAGAGAGATCAAGACGGGGTACCTCACGAGGTGCCCATGATGCAGGCCATGACGACCAAAAGGCTGGCGGCGCCCGACCGTCTGATATCCTCATTTCCTCTTTGGTGCAAAGGGGGCAAGCTTGACGAGAGCATCAAGCAAAGGCACCCGTTTGGTGCAACAAGACCAAGACCGTCGCAACGGCAGGAAGGAAGTCATCGTGGAGCCCAAGCCAAGGCGTCACCACGAGCCTTTGACAGCGAGGACCAACTTTAGTCAGGATAAGTGTACCAGATGTTCCCCTTCAAAATGGCCAATTGTTGGCGCCCTTCCCGCTCAATATTTGGGAAGAGGCCCAGGGCCTCTGCCTATAAATAGGACTAGCCACCCACAGGGTAGAGGCATCTTTGAGAGATCCGGACATCTCATCTTAGCTTGATCCAACCCGATCGAGAGCCTAGCCACAAGAACACCTCACCCTCGCGAGGCTGTTCTTCCTTGTATTGTTCATCATCGGCCCAAGAGGCAATCCACCACACCACACACTGGAGTAGGGTGTTACACCACAATGGTGGCCGGAACCAGTATAAACCTTGTGTCTCTTGTGTTGTTCCTTTGGTAGTTTTAGATCCTAGCGAGCCGACGAGGTGCAGGTAGGTGGGGGCGAGATCTCCGCGCACCCGTAGTTCAAACCTAGAGGGTGCCGGAACCGAAATCCGACATTTGGCGCGCCCGATTAGGTGCGCTGGAATTAAATCTTCCTCCGCTGTTCTTCGCCGCCCATCGCATCCATGTCGACGTTAAATCGGGCTCGCGCCCGGCCGAAGCCGCTCTCGCTACCGCGTCACCCAGACGGCCCCGTCGGCAGCCGCCCCGCCGTTCCCGTCGCTTTGCCATCAACGCCGCCACCGGCGGCGAAACGAGAAGCAAGCATCGTCCCAGCATCCGTCCGTGAGGCAAGACGGCCGTACCGCTACCCCTTCGCTCGCCCCGGCTGGTTCTTCGTCTCGCTCGCTCCACGCGCCCATGGAGGCTCGAGCTGCGCTCATCGCGGCAAACGAGCTCCCGCGCTACCGCCCTGTCGACGACGTCTACGAAGAGTGGCTCGACCGCGTCGCCGAGCTCGTCCGCGCTGCAGGGGGCTCCCCCGCGCCGTCCTTCTCACTGCACCTCGCCCCGCCCTGCGCGGGCGATGAAGCTCCAGGGGTGCCTCAGCCGCCTCCCCCTCAAGAAGGCGTCTTGGCCCCAAGGCGCGTGGCCCCTGGGCGGGACCCACTCCATCCGGCGCCAGCACAGCAAGAGCAGAGATGTCAAGAGGTCCCTCGCCACCAAGAAGCTGCCCGAGTGCTCCCTGCACCGGCTCGTCACGACCGCGCTCCTGCTCCAGCACGCCAAGACCCCGCGCTGCTCCCAGCGGCAGCGCATGGGGACCTGCAAGACCAGGCTCTTCATCACCAAAGGCTTCCCGTGGACACAGCAGGCTGCCGCGCCTTCACCACCGAGCTGTGCAGTGTCGCGTGGCCCGGCAATTTCAAGCCAGACCTGCCTCCTCGCTACGACGGCGAGCCGACCTTATGAGCTCCTTCAGCTCTGAGCTGGGCATCAAAGCCGCCAATGGGGCGAGAAGGTCATGGCGAACTGGTTTCCCATGGCACTCAAGGGCCGGAGCCCTTTGGCTCCTGGACACAGCTCTGCACGATCTCCTCCTGGGGCGAGATGCGCACCCGCTTCATCGCCAACTTCAAGGTACTCGTGGCGACATGCGCCGCATCAAGCAGCAGCCAGGAGACCACAGCAGAAGTACATCCAGCCTTCAACAACGCATGCGCCTCAAGATTCCCAAGGTGACCGAGGAGGCCATCATCTCAGCATTCTCCGACGGTGTGCGTGACGTCAAGATGAAGGAGGAGCTGGCGATGCATGAAGATCTGTGCACATCCTTGGAGCTGTTCAACTTGGCGACCAAGTGTGCCAGGACTGAGGAAGGACGCCTTTCCCTCCTCGAGCTGCCAGCCGCAGACCCAGAAGAGAAGAAGGCCAAGGCCAAGGACGTGAAGCGCAAGGGGGCTGTCGTGCTCATGCGAACCAGACACCAAGCGAGGCGAGATCAGCCCGAGTCTTCCAAGAGGCGGTCGATCGTGTGTACCACGACCTCCACACCCACAACACCAACGAATGTCAAGAGCTCCGAGCCGTGCGAGAAGGGAGAATCGGTCGACGCCCCGACCGCAACGATCGAGGCTACGACCGAGGAGGAGGAAGAAACGCAGGACGCTGGGAAGACCGTGGCCCTCGCCAAGGGTGGCGTGACCGACCTCGCGAGGATCGCTGGCAGGATCAGCCTCGCAATGGAGGCTGGAGGGATCAGCCCCGCGAGGATCGCCCGCAAGGAAACGCAGACCTCCCTCCTCTGCCGCCACAGCCAAGGAGAAACGAGGACCATCATCAGGACGAGGGGGCCGGGGGCTTCCAGGAGCCGCGCGCGATCGCTTGCGTCCTGGGCGGAGCTGAAGCCCCAACCTCTCAGTGCATCTTCAAGCAGTTAGCCCGTGAAGTGAATGCAGTCCTCCCCAAGCTCGAAGCCACGCGCCCTCTCGGGTGGTCAGCGTGCGCCATCATGTTCAGCTCAGTGGATCGGCTCAAGTCTTGTGATCACGGCCCGGAGTCCTCCCGATGCTTTGTTCCCCAATCATCGACAGCGTGCAAGTCACGGGACCCTCATCGATGGCGGAGCAGGGCTCAATGTCCTGTCCATGGAGACATTCAACAATCTCCAAGTGCCTTACAATCAGCTTCAGCCAACCAAGCCTTTCTCTGGAGTCAGTGGCTCCACGGTTCCAATTGGGCAGGTCCGCCTCCACCTGTAACCTTGAGCGTAGCGACAACTACCGCACCGAGCTCATCGACTTTGATGTCGCCCACATTCGCCTGCCATACAATGCCATCCTCGGGTACCCAGCTCTTGCCAAGTTCATGGCCGTGACTCATCACGGCTACAACGTCCTCAAGATGCCAGGAAGCGGCGGAATCATCACGGTGCCTTGTGAAGATAGAGACGCAGTGTGCTCCCTGGAGCGAGCTTTTCAAGCCGCGTCACCTGAAGACCAAGATCGCAGGAGCGGGATGCTCCCCGAGACTGCTCCCAAGAAGAAGAAGACATCGCCAGGCCCGACCCCTTGGGAGGCAGGCCCCTTAGGGTCCGCGCCTGTTCAGGGGGCACCTCCTTCTGTCACATAGGAAGGCGCGCCCGGCGCCCTCCTCAAGCAAGGCTCGGGGGCTCTCTCCTGGAGGGCCACCGACCTTGCTAAGGTCACGAGGGATGCGCTTGGGCACCACTTGGAGACGTGTTTCATAGCACGTTTCCCTTAGGAAGGAGCGAGGCAAGGAGGGCCAAACCCTCAGGAGTTCGTCAGCCAGATCATTCAGGAGCTGCAGGAGTCAAGAGTCATGAGTGGCAGCCGCCACTTACCCGCCGTAGCTCCCCATCCAGGCGAGGATGGTGGGTTCGCGTCTGCATCGACATAACGAGGGCTCAACCGAGCCGCCTCTCGAGAGTGCTTGGCCCTCACGCTGGGCGCCTGAAGGTCCACCCTATAGCTACGTTCGCATGCCCTACGGCGTGCCGAACGCGGCCGCCACGCGCCAGCGCCTCATGGGGAGCATCCTGGAGGCTCAAGGGGCCAGGCGTTCCGCAGTCCTGGCGGAGATGGAGATGGTCCGCGAGGAGCCACCAGCGCCCCCGGAGCCTCCCGAGGCTCCTGGGCCTGGGGGCTCGTGAAGATCGGCTTCCGCAGCCCACGACGCCCGCTACTTCAGCATCCCTTCACCTTCAACGTTATCAGGTGACATCCTTCAAGTTTCATTTCCAGCTGGGAGTGCCCCCCAGGGCTGCATCATTCCCAGGCCACATGGGTCCGTCCCTGCGGCATGTATCCCTTTTACTTCATGTTCCTAGCTTACTTTGTTGGGGGCGCCCCTCGGGCTGCATCATCCCCAAGTCGCTCGGGCCAGACCCAGCGGCACGTACCCCTCTCGCGTTTATTTCGGGTCATGCGTTCGACCCATCATGATTGTTATTTGATGCCCGTCCATGGCACCTCTTCTTCCTTCATGTCGACCGCTTGCACATTAAAGGGGGGGGGGTACCTGAGCATCGCGACTCATGGGCTCCTACTGGCTCTCCAGCCCTCACCCTCTGGCCTTGTCCACGGCATCGCGACCTGGCATACCAGCGACAGCTGAGACCGCTTCGAGGGCGGGACCCGAGGGCGTAGGCGTCGGCATCTAACCAAATTTGCGGGAACACGTCACAAGTGAAGGCCCAGTGCGGCGCAACCCGCCTTGAGGTAGGGCCCGTGGAGTCCAGCTGGCTCACGGGTGCCCAGATACACCTCGTCGAGCCCTACCGTGCCAGCCACGTGTCGAGGCGGGCTGTACACGCCCGGGGCTCCTCCCGAGGGGAGCTCCCTCACGCACTGATGGAAGCACCATGCTCGCTACCGGCTGATGACACCGCCGATGAGCGGCTATGCCCGTACACATCTGAGCGCTATGCTCCGCGCTGGTGATAAACAACTGATGGTGGCCCCCGGCCGCATCAACCTCAGGGAGCCAGAGCTCAATGTCTGGCCTCATCGCAACGCCTCCCCTCGGGAGTGCCACGCGAGGGGGCTGGGCACGGGGGCTACGCCTGGGTCATGCCCAGACGCACACCACCCAGCCAGGCCCCTCGGGACTGGTTCATCGCACGTCCCTCCCCGAGCGGAGCCAAGGTACGAAGGCCGTTTGAACGTCAAGGGGGACTCCTGAGCATCGCGACTCAGGAGCCTAACTTGTCACGTAGCCCCTCACTCCTTAGTTCCGAAAGGCTAACGGCGGTTGAGGTATGCGCGGGGCCGGGCTCTGCAGACGTAGAATGGTAAATTCACCCATGCATCTCACCTCCCTACTTGTTGTTCGTGCGCCAAGGGGGACTCCTGAGCATCGTGACTCAGGAGCCTAACTTGTCACGTAGCCCCTCACTCCTTGGTCCCGTCCTGGTTTCCGGTCGGGGCTAATGGCGGCTGAGGTATGCGCGGGGCCGGGCTCTGCCGGTGTAGAACATAAGCAAGTAGGAAGGAAAAGCGCAAATCTCAAGGAATTCAAAAGCAAATATTACAGTCCATAACTGTTGTCACAACACCAAACACAAGTTTAAACACCTCCCCAAGGCATGATGCATGTTGCAGGAGCTGAAAGCAGAACAGGAGCCACAAAGGAGTCACTTGTTGGCGGTGGAGCTGCGCGGTGCGGGTTCGCCTCGTGAAGCCTCAGGACCAGCAGCGCCTCGCTTCGGCTTGGTGCTGAAAGCCCGGAACTTCGCCAGCAGAGCCTCCGCTCGACCCTTCACGGCGTCAGCAGCGGCAGCGACAAGCTCGCCGCTCACGGGCTCCAGAAGGCTGTCGAGGTCCACGTCGGGATCGCGAAGGTAGACGTGGGTAAGGGCCGCGTCGGCCTTCTGAGAAAACGGGACCACAGCGCCTCGGCCTCGGCCGTGGGTCCAAGGCCAAGGTGACATCTTCAAGGGCGCGGATCGGAAGGGAAGCAGCTTGGTAGGGCCGTCCTCGGCGCCCGGCCGTGAGCTTTCGAGCCGCTGTCAGAAGCGACCTGAGCAAGGTGCGAGCCTTCACCTCCATCTCCAGGCCACGCGGTCCTCGGCGAGGACCCGTGCCTTGCCCATCAGCTCGACCCACCGCCTCCAACTCCTGCTCCAGCGCATGCGGCAGTCCACGGCGCTTGTTAAGCTTGGCGTCCCGGTCCTTGACGGCCGCCTCGCGAGCCTTCATGTCTTCCTCCTTCTCTTGGCGAATGCGGGCCTCCTTGGCAAGCTGGTCACGCAAGCCCTGCAGCTCGATTTCCAGCGCCTTGCAGCGACCTCGGACATCGGCTACCTCCCCCAAGGCGGCGTCGCGAGCAGCCTTCGCCCCAAGGACACCCTACTTCTCCTCGTCGCAAGCCGTCGCGGCCTGAACTAGCGCCGCTCGAATCGAAGCGTCAGAGCGAACCCAGCCAGAGGCTAGCTCCAAGCGCCCGGCCACCAAGCGAGGGTCGGCGCCCAGAAGATCTTGCCGCAGCCGGTCCAGCTCAGCAGCAGCACGATCCAGAACAATGGGAGGATTCGGAGAGACAGCAGTTGGTGGAGTAGGAGGAGAGGACGGCAGCGTAACCACAGCATCCTGAGGCGGGACCTTCATGCGCCCGGCAATTGCAGCGGTGGCATCGAGCAAGGATACCTCGGGGAGTCGCTTGGGCCATGGGGCGGAGCCCGCCCAGCTAGCTCTGCCAGCCTCGCGAGGATGACCGGGCAGGAGGCCCGTGTCTTGCCGTCACCTTCTTTCGCGGGCGGAGGCCTTTGCCCCAGGCAAAGCCTCAAGAGCTCCCTTGACTTCTTCGCCGCAGGCGCTAGCCTAGCCAAGGAATACAGATATCAAGCCTCAGCGACAAAGCAAGGAATAAAACAAGAATCAAGCACTTACTGGTCATCGCTCGCGGGCTCGAGCAACCTCTGGCCATACTTGAAGCCCGAGAGCCGGCTGCAGGGACCAGCCACAAGAGGCCCGGGAGCAAGAGGCACGTCTGCGGATCGCCTCGGAGCCGGGGCAGACCGGCGGGGGACTAGCCCAGTCCTGTCCTTCTTCGGGATCGGGGGCAAGCTCTCGCCGCCCCGCTCATCGCCATTCTCGTCGTCGCTCGGCAAGAGGTGGAGAGCGCGGGACCTACGCCGGGGGAGGGGCGCTCTCGACTCCCCGTCGGTCACCTCGGAGTCAGGCCCCTCTTCCCGCTCCTCTTCTTCCTCCTCTCCGTTGGAGTCGCCGGAGGACACGTTCACCGTCGCCAGGGCCGCCGGGTCCTCGGGAACCTCCGCGGGCACGGGCCCGTCCCCATTGAAGACGGGCATGGAGTCCACCGCCTGCTCCCAATCATCTCGAAGGAACAGGGGTACAGGAGCGCCCTCCAGCCTCGCCACGTCTCCCCCGACCAAAGATTGGAGGACCGCGGCCAGATCTTCGTCGGCCATGATCTGCGGGGCTCGGCGGGCCTCCACAACGCAAGCGTAGCATCGACGGCAGGGCCACCTGGTGCTCCAGAACTCCCTCAGAGCGACGCCCGGTCAACCGGCCGTTGCCATGTTGCCCGGCCACAGGTCCGCGTTCATCTTCTCCAGCACCGGCTTCGCGTGGGGATCCACGAGTTCCGCGCGAGACCAATCGCCGGAGGTCGTGGGCTGCTCCATGGGCCGAATCAACCGAGGATGGATGCGCCCAGCATCTACCATGACCCACTTGCTCCTGAAGCCCTCAATCCTCTTCCCGGGCTTCGAGATGGCGTTGGAACTGCCATACGCGACAAAGCTTCAGACGCCTTGTGAGATGAGCCCGCGAGAGGTCCCGGAGGTAGAAGTAGTGGCGCAGCAAGGCCATCGAGGGCTGCACCCCAACATGAGCCTCACAATAGTAGGCGAAGATCGCGGAAGAAGAACAGAGTTGGGGTGGAGGTGCAGAGCTTGCAGTTTGTAATGGCGGAGGACAGAAAAGAAGAACTCAAAAAAGGGAGGCACCAGACCGGTAGCAATGGCGCTCACGAAGAGCGGATAGAAGGTGCTTCCTTGGCCCTCGGGAAGGGCGGAGCCGGCCCTGAGCACCGTTGCCCCGTCGTTGCCTTGCGCCGCCACCATCCGGCGCGCCCGGGCAAGGCCCTTCTCCGACACATTCGGCGAGTCCAAGGCGGGTGAGTACCAAGCTCCGGCCGGGGTCTGGCGAGGCGCCATGTCTTGCTAGGGCACGCGGTCGAAGTAGATCTGGAGATTTCGGAGGCAGGAAGGAAAGGCGCAAGAAAGGGGATCTGGGCAATGACCGGAGGAGGCAAAGGAGGCAAAGCCTAGACGGGTGCCGCACTTTTGTCGATTCGCGCAGTTGCTAAAGGCGCCCACGTCCAATCAACCTCCACGCGGCGCCCAAGGCCGCATGATGTTAGGGCCCGCGGCGCTTCGCACTTGCCCCTTCGCTTCTCTGCTCAGCCAAGTCCAGGCGCGCCTTGGGCCCGGGGGCTACTGTCGGCGTTCTGGGAACGGGGGTACCCAGACTTGCCTTCCTGCGGCCTGCGGCGTGGCTCAAGGGGTGGCCCAGTATGGCCCATCTTCATCGGCTAAGCTCAAGACCCTCGCGAGGCCAAGCCTCATGAGGCCGGGACGGCGAAGCTTCCTCGAGCACGGCCTCGTCATGTCGGCTCGCGAGGAGGCGGAGAGATCAAGGCGGGTACCTCACGAGGTGCCCATGACGCAAGCCATGACGACCAAGGGCGTCGGGCGCCAGGCGCCGACAAAGGTCCTCATTTCCTCTTGATTGCAAAGGGGCAAGCGCAGCGAGAGCATCATGCAAAGGCACCCGTTTGATTGCAACAAGACCAAGACCGTCATAGCGGCAAGAAGGAAGTCATCATGGAGCCCAAGCCGGGCGTCACCACGTGAGCCTTTGACAAAGAGGACCAACTTTAGTCGGGATAAGTGTACCAGATGTTCCCCTTCAAAATGGCCAACTGTTGGTGCCCTTCCTGCTCAATATTTGGGAAGGGGCCCAGGCCCTCTGCCTATAAATAGGACTAGCCACCCACAGGGTAGAGGCATCTTAGAGAGATCCGGACATCTCTTCTTAGCTTGATCCAACCCGATCGAGAGCCTAGCCACAAGAACACCTCACCCTCGCGAGGTTGTTCTTCCTTGTATGGTTCATCATCAGCCCAAGAGGCAATCCACCACACCATACACTGGAGTAGGGTGTTACACCACAATGGTGGCCCGAACCAGTATAAACCTTGTGTCTCTTGTGTTGTTCCTTTGGTAGTTTAAGATCCTAGCGAGCGACGAGGTGCAGGTAGGTGGGGGCGAGATCTCCGCGCGCACCCGAAAGTTCGAACCTAGAGGGTCTGCCGGAACCCGAAATCCGACAGCAATCATAACATGTGGAGATTGACATTCGCTCGCATAATGACCTCTTCCCTTACAATGACGACAAATAATATCATGTCTGTGCCCTGTTGATGCCATGGATGAAGAAGAGCTCTAGGCAGGCCCAGAAGGTGTACTCCTGGCAGATGGTGGTGGTGGTGCATGTTTTCTTGTATCTCGATTGGAATTGACAACTGAAGTCAATGGTGCTGCAGTAGGACGTGTGGGAGTATAGGATGTACATGGTGTCCATGATGAAGATCGACCTGCAAAAAAATTGTTTGCGCCAATGCCTGTCGATCGTGCACTTCACGTTTAGCTTTGCAAGCAAGATGTAATAAACGAGTGATATTATTATACTCCTTATACTCTAGAATGGTTTGAATCTCTTTATTTAATCCAACCATAAAACATGCAAGCATAGCTTCATTATCCTCAACAATACCAAATCTAATCATGCCAGTTTGTAATTCCTGATAATACTCCTCTATAGAATTTTTTCCTTGTCTCAAACACTGCAGTTTTTGAAGTAACTCACGTTGATAATATCACTACTGCAGGATGCTGCTAACGCGACACTACGATCAGAGACCCTTCGACGAACCTGTTTGCGATGCCATGATCTCAAACAGTGGTGTAAAAAACCCGTCAAAAAAGGTGCAAAACGTTTGCGATGACGGATGCATCAAACACGATTCAGATATTAGTTGCATGTGCGATTTAGGGCGTATGGTTAACCGTTTTCAATGAGGAGGAATGAAAGAAATGGGCAGCTAGATGAAGGTGTGTGCGATGTACAGCATACGGTTCACTCGAATGAACTGTTTGTGATTAGGCAACAAAAAAGAATTGGTCAGCCAGATCAACGTGTGTGCGATGTACAACATACAGTTCACTGGATGAACTGTTTGTGATTAGGCTTGATAGAGGCAAAGGTGTCCCGTCTTTCGATGAGATGGTGGCTATCGTTTAGGATGAAGTCGACTTTGACGATCCGAGTACGAACATGTGAGGATGTCGCGCCTTAGCAATCGCTAAACCAACTCCGAGAGGTTATGACCACGCCGGAGCACGATCAACCTGACCACGAAGGTCTGTTTCCTGCAGGCAAACGAAGAACAAGCAAGAAACTAAGATTGCAGTCTGGATATTGCGAATATAAGAGGAAAGCTTTAATGATCAAGGTGGCGTTCTGTGACGCCTTTGTCTGGTCGTTGAACACAAACGAAGTATGCGAAATTGCAGCTATGGCGAACTTTTAATCTAAACAAAACCCAAAGTCTAAACAATGCCCTAGGGGCTGTATATATGGAGGAAGAGGGGGAATTTCGTGGCCCTTGGAGGAGGGGTCCGAAACCCACCCTAACTCTTGTTTCCCCACACATACGGACACTAAAAACAACCTATATTGAAGTATTTCGAAATTACATGGGCCTGGCCCAAAAATAAGGTGAGGCAGCACCTAGAATAGCCTCTGGACGAAAATTATGAAGTGGCATCTTGTATATTTCGTCCAAGGCTTCATGCACTTATTATGGTGGCTTCAAAGTCTTGAAATCATCACTTGAAACTCTGTTCTTGTCTCCCTTGCGCATGCCATCAACTCCATGCTTGTTCTTGCTCCAATGTTCATCCTTCTCCAAGCTAGGCCCTTCATTTGTAAGCAAAACAAATGTATCCAATTTAGGCAGCATCATATTCTCATGAACATTAGAATCATTACTAAGAAAAGAAAGTACCTGGTAATTGAATTGGCGTGCGCGAGCTCTAATAATCGGTCCAGTATGTATAGTAGCAGGGGTTGTGGGTGTAACAATGGTATTGATGTCCTCATCATGCTCCCCTTCTTGAAATGAAGTTGTCCTCGACGGAAGCTCATCTTGCTCACCCAAATAAGGCTTCAAATCTGCAATGTTAAAAGTGGGACTAACCCCAAAATCTGCAGGCAGCTCAAGTTTATATGCATTATCATTTATTTTCTCTAACACCTTAAAAGGACCATCAACACATGGCATTAGCTTTGATTTGCGAAAATTAGGAAACCTATCCTTACGGAAATGTAACCAAACAAGATCTCCAGGTGCAAAGACAACATGTTTTCTAGCCTTATCTCCAGCAAGTTTATATTTAGCATTCATACGCTCAATGTTTTCCTTAGTTAATCATGCATTTTTAAGATCAATTCAGCATGTTGTTTAGCATCAAAATTAACCTTCTTCAAAGATGGAAGAGGCAACAAATCAATGGGTGCACGAGGTAGGAAACCATACACAATTTCAAAAGGGCACATCTTAGTAGTAGAATGCAACGAATCGATTATAAGCAAATTCAATATGAGGCAAGCATTCTTCCCACATTTTCTTATTATTCTTCAAAACAGCCCTAAGCATAGTAGACAATGTTCTATTGACTACTTCAGTTTGACCATCAGTTTGGGGGTGACAAGTAGTACTAAAAAGCAGTTTAGTCCCCAACTTAGCCCATAAACATCTCCAAAAGTGGCTAAGAAATTTAGTATCATGATCTGAAACAATAGTATTTGGCACACCATGCAAGCGAATAATTTCACGAAAGAACAAATCAACAACATTAACAGCATCATCGCTTTTATGACATGGTATAAAGTGTGCCATTTTCGAGAACCTATCCACGACAACAGATATGCTATCCCTCCCAAGGAACACTAGGTACAGGCAAAGGCATATATAAACCATGAGGATTGAGTCCTGACTTAGCTTTTTGACATGTAGTGCAACGAGCAACAAAACGCTCAACATGTCGTCTCATCTTTGGCCAAAAGAAATGTGTAGCAAGTATATCCTCCGTCTTCTTCATGCCAAAGTGTCACATTAGTCCTCCTCCATGCACCTCCTGCAACAACAAAAGACAAACGGAGCTAGCTGGAATGCATAGCTTGTTAGCACGAAACACAAATCCATCGTTAACGACTAACTTGTTCCATGTTCTACCTTCTTTACAATTCTGCAATACATCTTTAAATTCAGCATCATGCACATATTGATCTTTGATGGTCTCCAAACTAAATATTTTAAAATCAAGTTGTGAAAGCATAGTATAACGACGAGACAATGCATCAGCAATAACATTTTATTTACCCTTCTTGTGTTTAATGACACAAGGGAAAGTCTCAATGAATTCAACCCATTTAGCATGTCTACGGACTTTTAATGTGTTTCAAAGATTCATGATCAGAATGTATAACAAATTATTTGGGCCATAAATAATGTTGCCATGTTTCTAAGGTCTGAACAAGAGCATATAATTCTTTATCATAAGTAGAATAGTTCAGACTAGGCCCACTCAATTTTTCAAAAAAGTATGCAACGGGTTTGCCATCTTGTAATAACACACCTCCTAATCCAATTCCACTAGCATCACATTCATGCTCAAAACTCTTATTAAAATCAGGAAGTTGGAGTAAAGGAGCATGTGTCAACTTATCTTTCAATATCGTGAAGGCTTCTTCCATGCGTACCCCAAACAAAAGGCACATCCTTCTTTGTAAGCTCATTGAGAGGTGCAGCAATGGTGCTAAAATCTCTCAAAAACGCCTATAGAAACCAGCGAGTCCAAGGAAACTCCTCACTCGTGTGATCGTTTTGGGCTGCGGCAAACTCTCAATAGCTTCAATCTTGGCTTTATCAACTTCAATTCCCTGTGAAGTAACAACATAGCCAAGAAAAGATACTCGGTCGGTGCAAAAGGTGCACTTCCCAAGGTTACCAAACAAACGTGCATCACGTAGAGCAATAAAAACAGCACGTAAATGTTCCAAATGTTCTTCCAAAGATTTGCTATAAATCAATATATCATCAAAATAGACTACCACAAATCGTCCAATGAAAGCTTGTAAAACTTCGTTCATTAGTCTCATGAAAGTACTAGGTGCATTAGTTAACCCAAAAGGCATGACTAACCACTCATATAAATCAAACTTAGTTTTTGATAGAGCCAAGGGGGTCCCGATCTTTTGATGAGATGATAACTATCGATTTGGTGGAGACGACTTTGACGATCCGACTACAAACGCGCACGATGTTGCGCCTTAGCAATCGCTAAACCAACTCCGAGAGGTTATTGATCACGCCGGAGCACAATCAACCTGACCACGAAGGTCTATTCCTGCAAGCAATCGAAGAACAAGAAATAATATGATAAAAGCAATCTGAATATTGCAAGTATATATGAAGTATTGATAAAGGTGGGGATCTGTAAGCGGTCTTGGTCTGGTCGTTGGACACAAACAAAGTACACGAAGGTGCAATGGCTAACTTTTAACTAAACGAATCCCAAGGGAAAAGCTACTAGATGGATCTACTTATATAGGAGCAAGGGGTGGCGGCTAAGGAGGTGGGAGGACGTCCCAAGGCAGCCTAAAACTAACCCTAGGTCGTACAAGGCCAATGGGCCCAAGTGGAGGTGACGTAACAACTTTGGACTTGTAGTTTGACTCAGATTCTGCTGCAGCATCAGATTGTTTCGTCCATAACTCAATGCTCCGGACGAATTTGAAGGTGAATCCAACTGGGTTGGAAAGTGCATGAAATCTTTTCCAAGAAAAAAAGAATCACCCAATTTGGAGTCCGTATGAAAAAGTTATTGACGTTTTGAGTCAGGTATGTCTGTGCAGTCCGAATCTGAGTCCAGAACGTGAGAGACTTGGAGTCTATCTTCTCTTGGGCCAAAAGTGACGTGAGAGAACTTTTTGAACAGCAAGTAAACATCTCTTTCTCCCTTATCTTCATATGTGGATTGTACAAATGCCCCATACACCTGCAATTAGATATGGCACAAAAGTTTGTGAAGTATTTTTGTCCTGGATGAGATAAATAAATTATTGCATAGTTTGCATTAGAAATCACCTCACAAGTATACATGTATGCAATATTTTTGGTCGTATCCAAGGTAGTCATGTCCTCATCATCCTCCCCTTCTTGAAAACAAAGCCGTCCTTGGCGTTGCTTAATCTGAAATGTGGCTAACAAAAGAGACAAGGTGTACATGTTGTATATGTATATGTCATCCATTTTTACTTCCCTTGATTTTTGCACATATGACACATGAATAGATGAGTAGCTTGCATAGTTTATAAGATCTAAAACCAAAACATTATCACAAGAAGTAGAAGGCATGAAAATATTGCAACTAAGTTTGCACATATAAGTGAAGCTCTTATTCATTTCAAAAGATTGAAATGTTCATCAAAATGATTAAACATTGGCACAATTATTTTTAACTGTATTTGATCCAAATCAGATTTATTTCCTGATTCACATGGTTCTTTGACATCAACAGTTAATTCAATGGGCGCACTCAAAATTGTTGGTATTTCAGTTGTTTGATCACATGATGCATTCATGATAGTAACATGATTCTCTAAAATAGATGGCATGCTAAAATCAACAAGTAACTCAACACATGATGTATTTAAGTTAATTAGGGGTGCATCATTCTCATGTGAAGTTATATCATCAATACCTTTATAGTTACCTTGTCGCAAAGACGTAGCTGATGTAGGTATGGACAATGACAATGTACCATACACTTGAGATGATGTCGCACTCACAATCTGAGGTGTGGCTGCTCTAGTAGGTGCAACGGTGGAGGAATCAACCGATGGTAGTGAGCATGAATTGGAATAGTAGTTGTTGTAGTCACCCAGTGCATCCTCCTCAGAATCGTCTCCCAAAGGTACAAGCACGAACATACATACCAGTAATGCAACGAGGAATATACCGAAATCTTGCCAGAATGTCATGGTTCAAACCACCAAAAAATCTATTCATTGTATCATCCTCAGATTCTTCTATGTCACAATGATGCATATAAGATTTGAACTCTTGGTAGTAAGCATGAACAGTGTTGTTGCCTTGTTTAAATTGTTCAAATTTGTGAAGCAATTCACGACGATAGTACGGAGGGAAAAATTGTTGTCTCATTACATGTTTCAAATCTTTCCAAGTTGTGGGTTGGTTATCAATGTTTTTCTTACAATGCACATTCCACCAAATGAAGCAAAACCAAGAATGCTCTAGTGGCAGCTCGTACTCGCTCAAGTTCAGAAAAGTCATGGTGACTAAAAACTTGTTCTACTTCAAGCTCCCAAGCTAGATAAATAGCAGGATTAAATCTACCCTCAAATGACGGTAAAGAGATAACCTGGCCATGTGCTTGTGTGTGTTGTCCCAACTCTCGTGATGATGAAGATGTGTTCGTCGTCCAAGAACTTCTATCTCCGGAACCTGTCATGATTAGTAGAAACAAGAAACAAAATTCGAGAATAATGTTCCTATGAACTACTAGGATGTGGTTGTAACGTGCTCACAGTAAAGCAAATAGCAATATCTTACAAGTTCTTACCATGCGACAGGTGGTGACAGGCAACCAGCGGTGTCAAATAACTCTGAAGATTGTGTAAAGCGATTGCCAGGGGAACGTACGAATACACGGTGTACAAATATGTGGAGTTGGGCTGGCTATATATGGTAGCAAAAGATTAGCAATAATCAATTCAAAGATGCAATGTTGAATAAACGCTCAACGACGATACTGTGCTGGTCCTAGGCTAGACCGGACTAGAGACGCGATCCTAGAACACTAATGAGGTCACTGCGTAGCACAACTAGCATCAATGAAGGATACTAAGTAGCTCTGGGCAGCAAGATATAAGTGAAGATCACAACGGCAGTAAAGATAATGATGAAAAACAACTGCCAAGCAGGATATACAACAACTCTCTCTCCAACTTTCCTCTTGAAAAGTTTGAGCCAATTTTATGATAACTTTTTTAAAAGAATGCTACTAACTCAAGCTTTCCAATGCAAAAAGAATCACTCAATTCCGAATTGATATGAGGAGCCAAAGAAATTCTAAAACTGGCCTGAATAACTGGAACAAACTTATGCGCGAACTTCGGAGGGCAAAAAGACCTATTTAGAAGCTGATTTTGAGGTACCAAATATTGAACATGCTTCTGCAACTATTTAGATGCGGCTCGTCGCGAGCTTTCATTTGAGTACTCGCGTAGCCAAAACGGACTTCGTATGAGGAAGTTATGCCTGTTTTTCTTGAATAAAGGCGCAAAAGCATTCCAATCCGAATTCAACTACGAGATTGAGTCTAGATAGATCGGAATTTTGTTTTTTCTTCTCTCTTTTTTCTCACACTTTTTCTTTTTCTTTCTCTTTTTTTCTCTGACTTTTTTTTACTTTTTTCTCTCTTTTTTTCCGTCTTTTTTTTCTCTCTCTCTTTCCAAAACAAACTAGATAAGATGCAGATTGGATCAAGCGAAGATGTGAACGATCTCAACTATTATTATGACAATGAACGGTGGGTAGCACATGATGGAATTTGATGGACGGGTGGTGGACAGCGGAAGGGATAACTATGCAGCGGCAGCGTGACTACTGTGAATAGAACTCGAAACTCTAAACGAACTAGACACTAAGACCAGCAACTCGACATGGCGATGCAACCGATAATTCAATAATGCAAACAATGAAAAGAAAATTGCAAAGGCTCAGACTGGCTAGGATAAAGGATGAATAGATCTAACTTTTTTTGTGGCTTTCTTGAACAATAGGTAAGAAAAAAATATAATCTAGGGATAACTGGAAATTCTCACCGAGCAACCTGAAAACTGATACCACTTGATAGAGGCAAAGGTGTCCCAATGTTTCGATGAGATAGCAATTGTTTTCTGTGGGAGTCGACTTTGACGATCCGACTATAAACGCGCACGAGGTTGCGCCTTAGCAATCGCTAAACCAACTCCGAGAGGTTATTGACCACGCCGGAGCACAATCAACCTGACCACGAAGGTCTATTCCTGCAAGCAATCGAAGACAAGCAAGAATATGATAAAAGCAATCTAAATATTGCAATTATATATGAAGTATTGATAAAGGTGGGGATCCGTAAGCGGTCTTGGTCTGGTCGTTGGACACAAACGAAGTACACGAAGTTGCAATGGCTAACTTTTAACTAAACAAATCCCAAGGGAAAATCTACTAGATGTATCTACTTATATAGGAACAAGGGTGTCAGCCAAGGAGGTGGGAGGACGTCCCAAGGCAGCCAATGGGCCCAACTGGAGGTGACGTAACACCTTTGGACTTCTAGTTTGACTCGGATTCTGCTGTAGCATCAGATTGTTTCGTCCATACCTCAACGCTCCGGACGAATTTGAAGGTAAATCCAATTGGGTTGGAAAGTGCATGAAATCGTTTTTCCAACAAAAAAAGAATCACCCAATTTGGAGTCCGGATGAAAAGGTTATTGACGTTTTGAGTCAGGTATGTCTGTGCAGTCCGAATATGAGTCCAGAACGTGAGAGACTTGGACTCTATCTTCTCTTGGGCCAAAAGTGACGTAAGAGACCTTTTTGAACAGCAAGTAAACATCTCTTTCTCCCTTATCTTCATATGTGGATTGTACAAATGTCCCATACACCTGCAATTAGATATGGCACAAAAGTTTGTGAAGTATTTTTGTCCTGGATGACATAAATAAATTATTGCATAGTTTACATTGGAAATCACCTCACAAATATACATGTATGCAATATATTTGGTCGTGTCCAAGGTAGTCATGTCCTCATCAGTTTTAAATGTTGTTTTCCATTCATCTCCAAATTTCATACGAATTTGATGGTATCCACTACGCAAATCAACTTTGGAGAATATTGTAGAGCCACTCAATTTATCAAGCATATCATCTAGCCTAGGAATAGGATGACGATAATGAATAGTAATATTATTAATGCCTCTACAATCAACACACATACGCGACGTACCATCCTTTTTAGGCACTATTATAATAGGAACAACACAAGGACTATTAGATTCGCGTATATAACCTTTGTCGAGCAGCTCCTGTACTTGACGCATAATCTCCTTCGTCTCCTCTGGATTGGTACGGTATGGTGCACGGTTGGGTAGCGATGCACCGGGAATTAAGTCAACTTTATGCTCAATCCCTCGAATAGGTGGTATCCCGGTGGCACGTCTTGTGGGAAGACGTCAGCGAATTCCTGCAAAATTTTAGTGACGGCAGGGGGCAAAGAGGAAGGCACGTCGTCGAATGAAAATAATGCCTCTTTGCAAACAAAAGCATAGCAAATAGATTTGCTAGAATCTAGCTCATCAATATCAGATTTGGTGGGAAGTAAACATGCACTTTTCAATTTAATTTCTGAAGCAACACTAGATGGTTCATTATTAGGCTTCATTTGTTGCTCAAATTCTTTTGCCACAATCTGATTTTCACTCTTATTTTTCTCCTGCTTTGCTTTATTAGCTCTATTAATATCATCTTTCAAAATGGAAACAGGAGTCATAGGAAGCAAAGTAATATTTTTATCCTTACTAGCAAAAGAGCCCGTGCGTTGCAACGGGAGAGAAAACATAACACACGCTCTTAACTCAACAACCATCACTCAAGACCACAATAGGTCCATCTCCTTTATTTTTGCGAGGCATCATATTTGTGTTGCCGCTTATCCTCCTTCTCACCCTCGCCGGCGATGGCCTCGGTGATCACACAAGACAACAAAAAATGTGTGTTAAATATGGTTAATCATAAGGCGTCTCTCTCCTCCCTCTCTCTCTCTCTATCTATCTATCTATCTATCTATCTGTCTGTCTCTCTCGCTTTCTCTCACTCTCGCGATGAGAAATCTGTTGTTTTCCCTGCGACATTTTTCAGAGGTATGCATGTGTAGTTATTGATGTTTTCTTTTCCATATATGGTTATAGTGGGGTGTTTACTTGTAATCCGGATCGCCGCCGATATGAGAGAAAATGGATCTTGCGCTATAAATTATATGTTTGCTTCCATAACAATATTCTAAAAATATTTAACAGGTAAAATTAACATGATATTTAGATTCCATACATTTTTCTAATAAAATTTCATATATAATATGTTAAAATCAAAGTTACGGTTTAAAAGATACAGATAATATAGAAAATCATTTGGTTTGACTCAAATATATTCCAAAATAATATATAAAAATACTTAACAGGTAAATATAATCTCATATTCATATTCTACATATTTTTCTAATCAAATTTCATATATAACATGTTCAAATCGGAGTTACGGTTTAAAAGATATGGATGATTTTAAAAAGCATTTGTTTGACTTAAATATGATCCGCGGATGAATTACCTAAAACATCAGGGGGGTTTCGAAGTAAAATAACGGTTCGGGTGTGACTTAAATCCGGACGGCGGGTTGATTTCAAGAAAAGACATGGACTTTTCGGAAAAATGCCATGACGGACGAAAGAAACCCAATTTGCTTTATTATTAGGTAAAGATGAACAAGAGTATACTGATTGTTTCTACCATAGTGTACAGAATTTTTATCATATTGCCATGGTCTACCAAGTAATAAGGAACATGCTTGCATTGGTACCACATCATAATCAACATAATCAGCATATGTAGAGATACTAAAATGCATACGAATAGTACGTGTTACCTTAACCTTGCCGCTATTGTTGAACCATTGGATGTAGTAAGGATGTGGATGTGGTCTTGTGGTAAGAGATAGTTTCTCTACCATCTCCATGCTTGCCAAGTTGTTGCAGCTCCCTCCATCTATGATGACGCGAATAGAACGTTCCTTCACAACTCCCTTTGTATGGAACAAATTATGCCTCTGATTTTGCTCAGCTTGTGTAACCTGCACACTCAAAACACGTTGAGCAACTAAACATTCATACATGTCAAAGATCTTCAAAGAGCCATGTATTGCGTCTCATGATCAGAATCATCTCCACCGTGTTCTTCATGTGTAATAAGAGCCAAAGCCTCCTCATCATAGTCACTAGCGGACTCATACCCACCATCCTCAATAGCAATCATCACACGCTGAGATTTGCATTCTCTCGCAAACTGTCCTCTTCCCTTACAACAACGACAAATAATATCACTTGTGTGCCCTGTTGACGCCATGGAAGAAGAAGAGCTCTATGCAGGCCCGACAGGTGTGCTCTTGGCAGATAGTGGTGGTTGTGCCTGCTTTCTTGTATCACGGTTGGAGGTGGCACCTGAAGGAGGTGATGGTGCAGTGGAAGTAGATGATGCACGTGGTGTCTATGATGAAGGTCGACCTGCAGAAAAGTTAGTTCGCGCCAATGCATGTCGATCCTGCACTTCACGTTCAGCTTTACAAGCAAGATGGAATAAATGAGTGACATTATTATAATCCTTATACTCTAGAATGGTCTGAATCTCTCTATTTAATCCACCCATAAAATGTGCAAGCATAGCTTCATTCTCCTCAACAATACCACATCTAATCAAGCCAGTTTGTAATTCCTGATAATATTCTTCTACAGAATTTTTTCCTTGTCTTAGCGCTGCAATTTTTTAAGTAATTCACGTTGATAATATGGTGAAACCAAATGAGTACGCATAGCAGTTTTCAAAGCAGCCCAAGTAGCTGGAACAGGATATAATCTACAATGTTCAGACAACCAAACACATGCAAAGCTAGTGAAAGCACAAACAGCAGCAGGAACACGTCTCTCCTCATGATATTGTAAACATGTAAATCGTTGTTCAGTTTCTAACTCCCAAGTAAGATATATATCAGGAACATATCTACCCTCAAATGGTGGAATACTCAATTTCAGTTTAGGGAGATGGTCATGATCTCGTACCTGAGGGGGAGCCCTAACATTGCCATTATTTGCATGTGGACGACACGGTGGTTGTGGTCGGGTGGTTGCACGTAGTTCAGATTTTGATCAACCTCATCCTCGTAATCTCCCGCATAATCATCCTCCTCCACATCAGCAGCAGGAGCCACAGAAGTATCAACAGCAGCACCAGCAATTTGGCCAGGCTGAAGAGGAACATGGCTCGCTCGGCGGAGGGCTGTTTCCCGATGTGGAGGTAGTCGTTGTTGTTGCTGTTGCAGAGGTGCGGCAGGTGCAGCCGGTGGTGGAAGACACACAAGCAGTTCATTAAATCTGTTATCGAGCTTTGTTTCAAACGTCTTCTCAAGGCCAGTGATCTTCTCCATGGCCTCTTCAAAATTGTTCAGCACATCTTGCACCTGTTCAGTCATCATTTGCTGAAACTTATCATGAAGCTCCTTGTTCATTAAGTTCTCCCAGTCAATCTCGTCGGCTTGTGATCCTGGCATGGTTACCAGTAATAGAAACACACAATAATATGATCCTATAGATGGCTAACAAGTGGTGGTGGTGGTGGGTGTCACAAATCCGTCACGCAAATCTCAAATTCTTACCAGTTCTTACCCAGCAGCAGGCGGTGATCGGCAACCGATGTAGTCAAAACTCTCAAAGCTTGGATAGAGCGATTACCAGGGAGAGTCAAACGCACGATGTAGATGTATGTGGAGCTGGGAAAGCTTATAATATGGTAGCAAAAAGGGTTAGAAATAATCAATTCGGAGATGCAAAGTTGAATAAACGCTCAACGACGGTACTGTGCTGGTCCTAGGCTAGACCGTACTAGAGAAGCGAGCCTAGAACACTAACAAAATCATGGCGCTGCACGTAAACATGGGGGGAGCACACTCTGATTTTTATTCTTTCTTTTTTTCACTTTTTTTGCACTTTTTTTCCTCTTTTTTTTTTGCTCCGCAAGAATTTTTTTTCGAAAAAGTCTACAAATGTCCTAAAAACTGCCTAGCCAGAATTTTCCCGACTTAGTTTTTTTTTAAAACTAGAACTATTTTTCTTCTGCGGATGGTTCAGAAGTTGGGGAGTCCTACTCTGTCACGACTCGGAGTATCGCGTGATCTGGAAATCGAGAACAAAGCAGCAATTACTGGACTCGGACTAGGACTGGTGGCGGAGATTAACTGTGGAAACTTCGAGCAGTGGCGGATATTTGCAGGGCGATGGAACACGGACTGGTGGCGAATCATTGATGGAGGTGGACTCGGATTAGCGTGATGGCGGGGATATGTGGTATATGGTAACGGCGATGACGATGGTGGTATATGGCAGCGGTGATGACGATGGTGGTATATGGTAGCGGTGATGACAATGGTGTGGCGGCGGCGTGACAACTTGTGAACAGAACTCGAAACTCTAAGTACTTGACGCTAGGACCAGCAACTTGACACGATGATGCAACCACAAATTCAACAAAGCAAATGCAGAAAAGACTATGCAAAGGCTCAGATTGATTCGGATAAGATGAACTAACCCTAAATTTTTTGTGTGGCTTTTTCGTGGACTATAGGTATGAAGAACAGACTCGATCTAAACTACGAAAACTGTAAAATCTCACCGAGCAACCTGGAAATCTGATACCACTTGATAGAGGCAAAGGTGTCCCGTCTTTCGATGAGATGGTGGCTATCGTTTAGGATGAAGTCGACTTTGATGATCCGACTACGAACGTGCGAGACGTCACGCCTTAGCAATCGCTAAACCAACTCCGAGAGGTTATTGACCACGCCGGAGCATGATCAACCAGACCACGAAGGTGCATTTCCTTGCAGCAAACAAAGAACAAGCAAGAAACTAAGATTGCAATCTGGATATTGCGAATATAAAAGGAAAGCTTTACTGATCAAGGTGGGGTTCTGTGACACCTTTGTCTGGTCGTTGAACACAAACGAAGTATGCGAAGTTGCAGCTATGGCGAACTTTTAATCTAAACAAAACCCAAAGTCTAAACAATGCCCTAGGGGTTGTATATATGGGGGAAGAGGGGGGAATTTTGTGACCCTTGGAGGAGGGGTCCGAAACCCACCCTAACTCTTGTTTCCCCACACATACGGACTTTAAAAACAGCCTATATTGAAGTATTTCGAAATTACATGGGCCTGGCCCAATAATAAGGTGACGCAGCTCCTAGAATAGCCTCTGGACGAAAATTATGAAGTGGCATCTCGTATGTTTCGTCCAAGGCTTCATGCACTAATTATGGTGGCTTCAAAGTCCTGAAATCATCACTTGAAACTCTGTTCTTGTCTCCCTTGCGCATGCCATCAACTCCATGCTTGTTCTTGCTCCAATGTTCATCCTTCTCCAAGCTAGGCCCTTCATTTGTAAGCAAAACAAATGTATCCAATTTAGGCAGCATCATATTCTCATGAACATTAGAATCATTACCAAGAAACGAAAGTACCTAGTAATGGGTGTAACAATGGTATTGATGTCCTCATCACTACACAAAAGAAACGGTCAGCCAAATCAAGGTGTGTGCGATGTATGACATGCGGTTCACCGATGTACTGTTTGCGTTGAGATAAGAGAACAGAAATGGTTCAATAAAACAAATACCATAAATATTGCAAGGTTCAAATTCAAAGATTACAACGCCCAAATTCATACGTTGCATGATGCGTCATTTCTGAAAAGGGATCAACCGCTGACAAGTCATGTATGGGTTTGACACAATAACTTCCAATTGCTTTGCCATATGCTCTTCCAATACAGAGTTTGGCATTTTTGGAGGCACTTCCATTCCGCAGTACCAGCCGCCTCTGATAATCATACCATTGATCTTTCCTAATTAAATGTGTGTTCAACCTCAGTACCCTCAGCACCTTTGCTCTGGCAAGAAAGAACTTGGCGAGTGTAATCTCCGGTGGGGTCCCTCGGTAGGAGTTCAAAGTAATATTTGAGAGATGTAGATCCAGGCATTGGAACGGAACTTGCCCGCGATAAGGCCTTTGATTGGGCCATGGTGACTGCCGTGGATCTGGGAGAATGCATCCAAACTTTGGCGATAGCCATGGCAGAGCTTGTGGGTGTGGAGGAGGTCGACAGGGGTGCGGAGCCATAGGGTGCGCCACCACCGGGAAACGGTGGCTGTCCTCGCCCGATTTCTGATTGGGAGGAGGGATATGATGACTATCAACATATCATCGGGGAGGTTGTTGATGAAGTCTAGGCCTGCTAGAGTCACTTGCGGTTCTTTCTTGACCCGCCTCCACATGTTGGAACCCTCGTTCTCCACCTTGTCGGCGGGGACAGTGATACGGGGCTAACCCGGTGTAGGCCGATCTTTCACGATTGGAGTGGGATCCCTCGAAGAACACTGGGAAGAACGGAGAGAAATCACAAGGGGAAACACTCAAGAACAAGTCCAATCACACATCCACTAGACAATCACACACACACACAAGATCCACAAGGTACATGAACAACAAAGGGAAAGATACAACGTAGAGTTCATCTCCGTGAGGAGGTCTTGAAGGGGGTCCGCCCGTGAGGGGGTCTTGATGATATATCCCGCAGGATCTTCTCCTAGATGGAGGTCTTGGCCTCCAATGGAGTAGTACTCTCTCTCTCTCTCTCTCTCTCTCAAGAGTAGAGTGGTACAAGGAGCAAAGCTCACTATCAATGAGCTATCACTTTCCTAACCATGGAATGGAGGAGGGGGTGGTCTATTTATAGTCTAAGACACGAAAGGGTAAGTGGGAAAGGGATACATGGGCCTCTGGCCCGACTCTGCGCGCAGGCAGGCGCTGGATGTCTGGGCTCTCGTGAGACGCCGGATGTCCGGCCCGAGCGGGGTGGCCTTCTGTTGGCTTCTGTTGTTGGTGCCGGATTTCCGGGGGAAGGCCGGATGTCTGGGCTGTGGCGTCACGCCGGATGTCCGGCCGCTGATGCTTCGGCCGTCTGTTGGTGCAGCTGTTGGGCGGCTGCATAGGCCCCGGATGTCCGGCCTCTGGCTTGGATGTCCGGTCATTGTAGCTTCAGCAGCTCCGTCTTCTTCCGTCGTCTCTTCTAGGCTTCCCTCGCGGATGGTCTAGTTGTTCCTTGGCGCTGGCACTCCTCCTCGTTGTCCGTAGTGTTCCGACAATACCTATGCATGCACACAAGTGGAGTGTCAAGTAGTATATCATCCTCGAAGGTGTCAAATCAGCACGTGTAAAGGAGATGATTCACCTTTGAGTATGTGAAGTAGATGTCGCACGTGTCACTCGCCGAACGGACTCTTGACATGGTGATGTCTATAGGATGCTCCGCATCATCTCCCCTCCCTTGGGAAAGACCCGAACTCGGCGAAAACCAAATCACCATGGGAAAGAGATGGCTTTGCCGTGTAGGAGTGGACGTTCACCAAGTACTTGTCATCTTGAAGCTCAAAATGGGCTCTCTCCAATGTCGCACCGTCTTGTGATTCCTTCAAAAGGAGTAAGGACAACAAACACTTGGAAACACAAACGTGGTTAGCTTTAGTGCAAAACCAAGCATTCAAGTGGTGAGTCACCAAACAAGAGTCATCATCATGCAAAGCATATGGTGTGACAAAGGATTGTAACATGGCATGTAAGCATATCAATCGAGCACAAGCAAAGATATCATGGGGACTAGCATGTAAATGTGAGGTAGTGATGCAAATATGAGTGACAAGAGAAGAAGCCTCTACCTCAAGTTCATAGCAAGCATTCACAAAGCGCTCAATGAAAGGTCTATGGTAGGCATATGAATCATTCACAACACCAAATAAAATGAAGTGTCTAAACACATGGGTCAAGTACAAGACAATCCAAGCATAACATGCATAGGGTGTGGTGAATATCGTGTGGCACTCAACACAATGGAAAGAGCAATTGTTCATCATGTGTGAGCCAATCACGGCAAGCATGTAGCAATCAATGGGACATGGCATATGTGAAGTGATGACATTGTTGCAACCAAACATGTGATAGGAGCAAGTAATCCAAGAATTGGATGCAACACACAAGGCATATATATCATGATGCATGGAACGTGGAAAATGACAAGTCAAAGCAAGATCTCTAACATGTGCGCAATCAAATGGTCCAAGATGACCAATAAGTCTCATGGCGCAAGCAACACAAGTAGTATGATCCATCATATCCATGCTCAAGAAAGATGTCACCTTGAAGGCGTGTCCTTGTGCGTCCTTCACAATGCCGAAGCGCAAGCAAAAGTGATGTAGAATCGTCGTGGTAGAAGGTGGTTCACTCTCAAGAGCTCGGATGGTCTCAACTCACGTGAAGTGGAAGGTGACACAAAGTCCAAGTATCCTACACATGCACACAACAAAAGAAAGAACGTATGCGCATGGTAGATGAACACATCATCCATCATGATGGCTCTCTTCTCTTGCACATAACCATTAGAAGCACAAGTGCATGAATAATATGATGCAACAATGGCTATATTCATGACACTAGGTATATGGTGCAAAGAGGTAAGACAAGCATGCTTCACAAGGAATATGTCAAAATCTCCAAATATATGCGAGAATGCTATGGGGGCAATCTCATTAGCAATATGAAAATCATTGTTGCACTCAATACATGTCAAATCATCTAGAATGAGAGAGGCAACACATGGAGATACATGACAAGAAGCAATAACCATCATGTGCAAAGCATGTAGATGGTTGTCATCAACCGTATAAAACAAGCAAGTATGAATCATCAGCGATGCAACAAGGCAAGCAATCATAGTAATCAAGTCGCGCAAGCTAGTAGTGCGAAGATGCAACATACTAGAGCAAATCATGGCAATCATGTCATGTGTGCAAATAATAGGCATATGCAATGCACATGACATATCGCAAGCACAAACACAAAGCAAGACCAAAGTATCATCATAGGAATGGGTCATAAGGCAAACATGGCAATAACAAGTGATATCTCCACCAAGCTTGCAAATACGCATACAAGTAGTAGAATCAATCATCATGTGTAATGCAAAGCATGGGTCACAAATGCATGGCAAAGGCATAGGAATGAGCATATCATGCAAAGTGAACATGGCAAGATGGGCATATAATATGTAATGGACAATAATCCATAGCCGAGTGAGGGCAATGTAGAAGAAATGTGTGAAGACTTCGCATGAAGAGAGTGGTGGGAAAGGCAATCCATGGGATCCCAAGTCATCATTGTTCTCTAGAGCTCATTTTGTCAACTCGTGGGATTGCGAGGTTGACAAGTATTCATGGGTACCTACACAAAAGAGACACAAACCAAAGAAATTGTGCGCGTGGTAAATGTACACATCATCCATCATGATGTGTATGTGCACGTGAGTATTAGCACAAGATAAGCATCGCTCAAAGAAATTTGATGCATGGTATAAGAACATGTCATCCATCATGAAAGAATAGTTATTGTGTATGACACGATGGGGATGCAAATTTAGCATAGAAGTATATGGCACATCAATAGCATGTTTATTCATGGGAAGCATATTGTGTAGACAAGTATTGGGATCATGCAATGGATAGGATGAATCAAAATCTCCTAAAATGTATGAGGAAACTATGGGGGTCTCCTCCTGAGCAATATTGGAAACATCATATGGAGAAAATGGACAACATCCAAAATAATGCATATCGATGCTAGGTAGTCATGGCATGGCATATGAGATAAATGATGCAAAGGGAGCATATCAATATCATCACAAGAAAAAACAAATGCCAATAACCATGGGCTTGTCATCTATGCCATATGTGAAAATTGGGTTTATTTTAATGGCATATGCATAGTCACTAAGATGAGATTTCAAATATGACATATGATTGATCTCATGCATAGCATATGACAAGTCAAGCGGGTTGCCAAACATGATGTGACCTAAAGAATTGTCACAAGAAATCCTATGTAACATGGCATCACAACTAGGAGGCTCCACATGGCAATCATCATACTCATCATAAATGGGTAGATCATCGCATGGGGAAATCATACTAGCATGAAGCATGGTAATAGGTTGATCAACATCATGCAAGCAATCAATGTCAAGAATGTCCACTAGTGGGACTCGAGCATCACCGTCACCTATGTTACCTTTGTCATTCCACTCAAGTGGTGTAGGTGAGGTGGGAAAGACCAAATGGTGGTCAATATCATCATCTTGATGGAACCATGTGGGGGGTGCATCATATTCCACCATGGCCATCGTCTCGTCCAAAGGTAGGACGAAGTCATCGAGAATCAGCGCGTCATCATATATGGGACCTAGCACCAAATGAGAAGACACAATAGGGGTAGAGGTTAAGTCGCTAGAAATCATAGTGGCCTCACATGCCCTATCAACTACCTCACTCTCTCTATGTGGTGCCTCACTCACTCCCTCAAAATAGGTGCATTCAAACTCACATATGGTGGAGTCACTCATCTCACTCAAGTGGTGGGTGTTGTGGCTCACCTCAAATGGGAATTGTGGCTAGTGGTGAAGTCACTCTCACTCTCAATATGGTGGCAAAAGTCACTCAAATCATCATACGTCATTGTGGTCGAAGTGAAATACTCAACCATCTCATCGCCGTTGCCATGGATGAAGGCCGAAGATGGCACATCATCAGTCTCCTCCATGATCGAAGGGAAAATCCCATGCTCGATCATCTCTTCACCGTCATCGTCGATGAAGGCCGAAGATGGCACATCATCACTCTCGCCTCCTGAGATGGAAGCATCATCCTTGCTCGTCACCATGTCGCTCGCCTCCAAAGCTTCGTCCTTGAAGGTCTCCGTAGTCATAGTCGTCGCTGCACCATCTTGAAAAAGAGTCGTGGAGGACTCGGCATCATCAATGCCACAAAGAGGGATGGCGATGAAGTCGAACTTGGGAGCATCGTCTTGGATCTCGTCGGGCTTGGACATCATGGTGGTACTAGCCTCATGCTCGTCGTGTTGGAGCTTGGTCTTCGAGAAGTGTGCTTGGGGTCGAAAAGCCTTGGCCTTCATGAGTTCTTGTTTCGCCTTGAGAGCACCAATGTAGTTGTCGTAGAGGGACTTGTAGTTCTCGAGGAAGATAGTCTTGGAGATGTCGTTGTTCAATCCCATCATGAATTGGAACTTCACTGACAGGGGGTCGTCCACGCTGGCTCGTCGCAAGGCTTCCTTCATCTCCTTGAAGTACTCGTCGATGGACATGGATCCTTGGATGGTGTTCTCCAATTGGCGTAGAAGTTGTTCCGTGTAAGTTGGAGGCACGAACTCTCGCCGCAAAGCTCTCTTCGTCTTGGGCCAACTCATATCGTAGGTCTCCGAAGGTGTGTGAAGCCACCATGTCGAGGCGTAGTCGTGGAAGTTTCTTGTGGCGCACTTCACTTGATCTTCGGGAGGAACTTGATGTAGCTTGAGGTAATCGTCCATCAAATGCTCCCACTCAAGATACTCCTCGGGTTCTAGAGTCCCATAGAAACGAATCTCATGGTCGGTGTCGAGGTCGTAGTAGCTCGTGGAAGTCGCGGACTTGAGCTTGGGGAGCTTCTCTTGAGTGTAGTATTGAGGTGCTTGTTGGCGAAGATGCCGTATATCCGAAGGCGAAGATGCCTTGAAGTTGCTTGGCGAAGATGCCAAGGGAGATGGTGAAGTTGTTGAGCGGTTGTTTGTGTTGAGCTCTTGACCTTCACGTTCTTGTTGGTGATGGTGTCGATGCCGATGTGACCTTGCCAGAGATGGTAGCTCGAAAGCATGTGTACTTGAGCGTCTTCTCGAAGATGAGGAAGATCGCTTGTAGGACTTGATGAGGGCTTTGATCACCTCCATTTGAGCTTTCATCTTGGCGTTGATGGAGTTTTTCGTGCAATCGAACTCGTCGTTGATGTTGTAGATAGAAGGTGAAATGCCTTGCCTATCCATCACAAGACTCGAGTGGAGGTGAGTAGGAAATGAGATAAACAATACCAAGTTACCTTTTCCCAAAGTTGAGAATGATGAGGACATCAATACCATTGTTACACCCACAGCCCCTACTACTACATAAACTGGACCAATTACTAGAGCTCGCGCACGCCAATTAAATTATCAGGTACTTTCGTTTCTTGGTAATGTGATGAGGACATCAATACCATTGTTACACCCACAGCCCCTGCTGCTATACATACTGGACCAATTACTAGACCTCGCGCACGCCAATTAAATTATCAGGTACTTATGTTTCTTGGTAATGATTCTAATGTTCATGAGAATATGATGCTGCCTTAATTTGATACATTTGTTTTGCTTACAAATGAAGGGTCTGTCATGGATAAGAGGGATGAACACTGGAGCAAGACCAAGCATGGAGATGATGGCATGCGCGAGGGGAACAAGAACGGAGTTACAAGTGATGATTTCAGGACTTTGAGGCCCCCATAATGAGTGCATGAAGCCTTGGATGAAATATACAAGATGCCACTTCATAATATTAGTCCATAGGCTATCTAGGTGTTGCGTCACCTTATTATTGGGCCAGGCCCATGTAATTTCGAAATACTTAAGTATAGGCTATTTTTAGAGTCCGTATGTGTGGGGAAACAAGAGTTAGGGTTGGTTTCGGACCCCTCCCTCAAGGGCCACGAAATTCCCTCCTCTTCCTCCATATATACAACCCTTAGGGCGTCGTTTAGACTTTGGGTTTTGTTTAGATCAAAAGTTCGCCATAGTTGCAACTTTGCGTATTTCGTTTGTGTTCAACGACCAGACCAAGACGTCACAGAACCCCACCTCGATCAATAAAGCTTTCCTCTTATATTCGCAATATCCAGATTGCAATCCTAGTTTCTTGCTTGTTCTTCGTTTGCCAGTAGGAAGCACACCTTCGTGGTCAGGTTGATCGTGCTCCGGCGTGGTCAATAACCTCTCGGAGTTGGTTTAGCGATTGCAAAGGCACGACGTCCTCGCACGTTCGTAGTCGGATCGTCAAAGTCGACTTCCTCCAAAACGATAGCCACCATCTCATCGAAAGACGGGACACCTTTGCCTCTATCATAATGATTCTAATGTTCATGAGAATATGATGCTTCCTAAATTGGATACATTTGTTTTGCTTACAAATGAAGGGCCTGGCATGGATAAGCGGGATGAATATTGGAGCAAGAACAAGCATGGAGTTGATGGCATGCGCAAGGGGAACAAGAACGGAGTTACATGTGATGATTTCAGGACTTTGCAGCCACCATAATGAGTGCATGAAGCCTTGGACGAAATATACAAGATGCCACTTCATTAACTTCGTCCATAGGCTATTCTAGGTGCCGCTCACCTTATTATTGGGCCAGGCCCATGTAATTTCGAAATACAAAAGTATAGGCTGTTTTTAGAGTCCATATGTGTGGGGAAACAAGAGATAGGGTTGGTTTCGGACCCCTTCCCCAAGGGCCACAAAATCCCCCCCCCCTCTTCCTCCATATATACAACCCTTAGGGCACCGTTTAGACATTGGGTCTTGTTTAGATTAAAAGTTCGCCATAGTGGCAACTTCGCGTACTTCGTTTGTGTTTAACAACCAGACCAAGGCGTCACAGAACCCCAACTTCATTAATAAAGCTTTCCTCTTATATTCGCAATATCTAGATTGCAATCTTAGTTTCTTGCTTGTTCTTCGTTTGCTCGCAGGATACAGGCCCTCGTGGTCAGGTTGATCGTGCTACGGCGTGGTCAATAACCCTCGGAAGTTGGTTTAGCGATTGCTAAGTATGACGTCTTACTGCGTTAAATAGTCGAATCGTCAAGGTTGACTCCCACAGAAAATGATAGCCACCATCTCATCGAAACATCGGGACACCTTTGCCTCTATCAAGTGGTATCAAATTTCTAGGTTGTCTCGGTGAGATTTTACAGTTTTTCATAGTTTAGATCGAGTCTGTTTTTCATACCTACAGTCCATGAAAAAGCCAAAAAAAATTAGGGTTAGTTCATCATATCCGAACCAATCTGAGCCTTTGCATAATCTTTTTTGTATTTGCTTTGTTGAATTTGCGGTTGCATCGTCGTGTCAAGTTGCTGGTCTTAGCATCTAGTCCTTTAGAGTTTCGAGTTCTGTTCATAGGTTGTCATGTCGCTGCTGCCATATATCACCACCGCATCATCATCATCGCTGCTGCCATATATCACCACCGCATCATCATCATCGCTGCTGCCATATAACTCCACCGTATCATCATCATCGCTGCTGCCATATATCACCACATATTCACCGCCAATCCGAGTCCATATACGCCACCACATATCCGCCACCATCACGCCAATCCGAGTCCTCCTACAACATATATCCGCCACCAGTCCGAGTTCCACCAGATTAATCTCCGCCACCAGTCCGAGTTCCACTAGATTCATCTCCGCCACCAGTCCTATTCCGAGTCCAGTATTTTGTTACTCTGTTTTGGATTTCCAGATCACGCCATACTCCGAGTCGTGACAGAGAAGGACTCCCCAACTTCCGTGCTACCCGCAGTAGAAAAATAGTTCCAAACTAAAAAAAAACTAAGTTTGGAAAATTCTGGCTAGGCAGTTTTTAGACTATTCGTAGAATTTTTCGAAAAAAAATTGTTGCGGAGCAAAAAAAAAGAGGAAAAAAGTGAAAAAAAAGAGAAAAAAATTCAGAGTGTGCTCCTCCCTTATTTGCATGCAGCGCCGTAATTTTGTTAGTGTTCTAGGCTCGCGTCTCTAGCACGGTCTAGCCTAGGACCAGCACAATACCGTCGTTGAGCGTTTATTCAACTTTGCATCTCTGAATTGATTATTGCTGACCCTTTTTGCTACCATACTATAAGCCTTCCCAGCTCCACATACATCTATGTCATGCGTTTGAATCTCGCTGGCAATCGCTCTATCCAAGCTTTTGAGAGTTTTGACTACAACGATTGACGATCACCGCCTGCTGCTGGGCAAGAACTGGTAAGAATTTGAGATTTGCTTGACGGATTTGTGACACCCACCACCACCTCTTGTTAGTAGTCTGTAGGATCATATTCTTGTGTGTTTCTATTGCTGCTAACCATGCCAGGATCACAAGCCAACGAGACTGACTGGGAGAACATGACGAATAAGGAGTTGCATGATAAATTTCAGCAAATGATGAGTGGACAGGTGCAAGATGTGCTAAATAGATTTCAAGAGGCCATGGAGAAGACGTTCAAACCAAAGCTCGACAACAAGTTTAATGAATTGCTCGCGCGTCTTCCATCACCACCACCGGCTGCACCTAACGCACCTCAACAACAACAACAACAACAACAACAACAACAACGACTACCTCCACGTCATGAAACAGCCCTCCGCCGAGCGAGCCGTGTCCCTCTTGCGCTTGGCCAAACTGTTGGTGCTGCTGTTGATACTTCTGTGGCTCCTGCTGCTGATGCGGAGGAGGATGATTATGTGGGAGATTACGACGATGAAGTTGATCAAAATCAGAACTATGTGCAACCACCAAGACCACAACCACCGTGTCGTCCACATGCAAATAATGGTAATGTTAGGGCTCCCCCTCAGGTACGAGATCATGACCATCTCCCTAAACTAAAATTGAATATTCCACCATTTGACGGTAGATATGTTCCTGATATATATCTTACTTGGGAGTTAGAAACTGAACAACGATTTACATGTTTACAATATCCCGAGGAGAGACGTGTTCCTATTTGCTATTTGTGCTTTCACTAGCTTTGCATGTGTTTGGTGGTCTGAACATTGTAGATTATATCCTGTTCCAGCTACTTGGGCTGCTTTGAAAACTGCTATGCGTACTCGTTGGGTTCCACCATATTATCAACGTGAATTACTTCAAAATTGCAGCGCTTAAGACAAGGAAAAATTATTTAGAAGAATATTATCAGGAATTACAAACTGGCTTGACTAGATGTGGTATTGTTGAGGAGAATGAAGCTATGCTTGCACGTTTTATGGGTGGATTAAATAGAGAGATTAAGACCATTCTAGAGTATAAGGATTATAATAATATCACTCGTTTATTCCATCTTGCTTGTAAAGCTGAACATGAAGTGCAGGATCGACAGGCAATGGCGCGAACTAACTTTTCTGCAGGTCGACCTTCATCATGGACACCACGTGCATCATCCACTTCCACTACACCGTCAGCTCCTTCTGGTGCCACCTCCAACCGTGATACAAGAAAGCAGGCACAACTACCACTATCTGCCAAGAGCACATCTGCCGGGCCTGCACAGAGCTCTTCTTCTTCCATGGCGTCAACAGGGCACACAAGTGATATTATTTGTCGTCGTTGTAAGGGAAGAGGATATTTTGCGAGAGAATGCAAATCTCAGCGTGTGATCATAGCTACTGAGGATGGTGGGTATGAGTCTGCTAGCGACTATGATGAGGAGACTTTGGCTCTTATTACACATGAAGGACACGGTGGAGATGATTCTGATCATGAGATGCAATACATGGCTGAGAGATGCTTGTGGTATGAATGTTTAGTTGCTCAACGTGTTTTGAGTGTGCAGGTTACACAAGTTGAGCAAAATAAGAGGCATAATTTGTTCCATACAAAGGGAGTTGTGAAGGAAAATTCTATTCGCGGTATCATAGATGGTGGGAGCTGCAAGATCTTGGCTAGCATGGAGATGGTGGAGAAGCTATCTCTCACCACAAGACCACATCCACATCCTTACTACATCCAATGGTTCAACAACAGCGGCAAGGTTAAGGTAACATGTACTGTTCGGGTGCATTTTAGTATCTCTACATATGCTTATTATGTTGATTGTGATGTGGTACATATGCAAGCATGTTCCTTATTACTTGGTAGACCATGGCAATTTGATAAAAATTTTGTACACCATGGTAGAAACAATCAGTATACTCTTGTTCATAAGGATACAAATATTACTTTGCTTCCTATGACTCCTGATTCCATTTTGAAAGATGATATTCATAGAGCTAATAAAGCAAAACAGGAGAAAAATAAGAGTCAAAATCAGATTGTGGCAAAAGAATTTGAGAAACAAATGAAGCCTAATAATAAACCATCTAGTGTTGCTTCTGAAATTAAATTGAAAAGTGCATGTTTACTTGCCACCAAATCTGATATTGATGAGCTAGTTTTTAGCAAATCGGTTTGCTATGCTTTTGTGTGCAAAGAGGCATTATTTTCATTCGAGGACGTGCCTTCCTCTTTGCCCCTGCAGTCACTAACATTTTGCAGGAGTTCGCTGACGTCTTCCCACAAGACGTGCCACCGGGATTACCACCTATTCGAGGGATTGAGCATCAAATTGACTTAATTCCCAGTGGATCGCTACCCAACCGTGCACCATACCGTACCAATCCAGAGGAGACGAAGGAGATTATGTGTCAAGTACAGGATCTTCTCGACAAAGGTTATATACGCGAATCTCTTAGTCCTTGTGATGTTCCTATTATACTAGTGCCTAAAAAGGATGGTACGTCGCGTATGTGTGTTGATTGTAGAGGCATTAATAATATTACTATTCGTTATCGTCATCCTATTCCTAGGCTAGATGATATGCTTGATGAATTGAGTGGCTCTACAATATTCTCCAAAGTTGATTTGCGTAGTGGATACCACCAAATTCGTATGAAATTGGGAGATGAATGGAAAACATAATTTAAAACTAAGTTTGGTTTATATGAGTGGTTAGTCATGCCTTTTGGGTTAACTAATGCACCTAGTACTTTCATGAGACTAATGAATGAAGTTTCACGTGCTTTCATTAGATGATTTGTGCTAGTCTATTTTGATGATATACTGATTTATAGCAAATCTTTGGAAGAACATTTGGAAAATTTACGTGCTATTTTTATTGCTCTACATGATGCCCGTTTGTTTGGTAACCTTGGGAAGTGCACCTTTTGCACCGACCGAGTATCTTTTCTTGGCTATGTTGTTACTCCACAGGGAATTGAAGTTGATAAAGCCAAGATTGAAGCTATTGAGAGTTGGCCGCAACCCAAAACGGTCAGACAAGTGAGGAGTTTTCTTGGACTCGCTGGTTTCTATTGGCGTTTTGTGAGAGATTTTAGCACCATTGCTGCACCTGTCAATGAGCTTACAAAGAAGGATGTGCCTTTTGTTTGGGGTACCGGACAGGAAGAAGCCTTCACGGTATTGAAAGATAAGTTGACACATGCTCCTTTACTCCAACTTCCTGATTTTAGTAAGACTTTTGAGCTTGAATGTGATGCTAGTGGAATTGGATTAGGAGGTGTGTTATTACGAGATGGCAAACCTGTTGTACTTTTCTGAAAAATTGAGTAGGCCTAGTCTGAACTATTCTACTTATGATAAAGAATTATATGCTCTTGTTCGGACTTTAGAGACATGGCAACATTATTTATGGCCCAAAGAATTTGTTATAGATTCTGATCATGAATCTTTGAAACATATTAAAAGTCAAGCTAAACTGAATTGTAGACATGCTAAATGGGTTGAAGTCACTGAGACTTTTCCTTATGTCATCAAACACAAGAAGGGTAAAGAAAATGTTATTGTTGATGCTTTGTCTCCTCGCTATACTATGCTTTCACAACTTGACTTCAAAATATTTTGTTTGGAGACCATCAAAGATCAATATGTGCATGATGTTGATTTTAAATACGTAATGCAGAATTGTAAACAAGGACGAACATGGAACAAGTTCGTTATTAACGATGGCTTTGTGTTCCGTGCTAACAAGCTATGCATTCCTACTAGCTCTGTTCATCTTTCGTTGTTGCAGGAGGCGCATGGAGGAGGATTAATGGGACACTTTGGCATGAAGAAGACGGAGGACATACTTGCTACACATTTCTTTTGGCCAAATATGAGACGGGATGTTGAGCGTTTTGTTGCTCGCTGCACTACATGTCAAAAAGCTAAGTCACGACTCAATCCTCATGGTTTATATATGCCTTTGCCTGTACCTAGTGTTCCTTGGGAGGATATATCTATGGACTTTGTTTTAGGTTTAACTCGAACAAAGAAGGGGAGGGATAGCATAATTGTTGTCGTGGATAGATTCTCGAAAATGGCACACTTTATACGATGTCATAAAATCGATGATGCTGTTAATGTTGCTGATTTGTTCTGTCATGAAATTATTCGCTTGCATGGTGTGCCAAATACTATTGTTTCAGATCGTGATACTAAATTTCTTATCCACTTTTGGAGATGTTTATGGGCTAAGTTGGGGACTAAACTGCTTTTTAGTACTACTTGTCACCCCAAACTGATGGACAAACTGAAGTAGTCAATAGAACATTGTCTACTATGCTTAGGGATGTTTTGAAGAATAATAAGAAAATGTGGGAAGAAAGCTTGCCTCATATTGAATTTGCTTATAATCGTTCGTTGCATTCTAGTACTAATATGTGCCCTTTTGAAATTATGTATGGTTTTCTACCTCGTGCACCCATTGATTTATTATCTCTTCCATCTTCGGAGAAGGTTAATTTTGATGCTAAACAACGTGCTGAATTGATCTTAAAAATGCATGAGTTAACTAAGGACAACATTGAGCGTATGAATGCTAAATATAAACTTGCTAGAGATAAGGGTAGAAAACATGTTGTCTTTGCACCTGGAGATCTTGTTTGGTTACATTTGCGTAAGGATAGGTTTCCTAATTTGCGCAAATCAAAGCTAATGCCACGTGATGATGGTCCTTTTAAGGTGTTAAAGAAAAAAAATGATAATGCATATAAACTTGAGCTGCCTGCAGATTTTGGGGTTATCCCACTTTTAACATTGCAGATTTGAAGCCTTATTTGGGTGAGGAAGATGAGCTTCCATCGAGGACGACTTCATTTCAAGAAGGGGAGGATGAGGAGGACATCGATACCATTGTTACACCCACGGCCCCTGCTACTACATATACTGGACCAATTACTAGAGCTCGCGCATGCCAATTAAATTATCAGGTACTTTCGTTTTTTGGTAATGATTCTAATGTTCATGAGAATATGATGCTGCCTAAATTGGATACATTTTTTTGCTTACAAATGAAGGACCTGGCATGGATAAGAGGGATGAACATTGGAGCAAGAACAAGCATGGAGTTGATGGCATGCGCAAGGGGATCAAGAACGGAGTTACAAGTGATGATTTCAGGACTTTGCAGCCACCATAATGAGTGCATGAAGCCTTGGACGAAATATACAAGATGCCACTTCATAAACTTCGTCCATAGGCTATTCTAGGTGCTGCGTCACCTTATTATTGGGCCAGTCCCATGTAATTTCGAAATACAAAAGAATAGGTTGTTTTTAGAGTCCGTATGTGTGGGGAAACAAGAGATAGGGTTGGTTTCGGACCCCTTCCCGAAGGGCCACGAAATCCCCCCCCCCCTCTTCCTCCATATATACAGCCCTTAGGGCACCGTTTAGACTTTGGGTTTTGTTTAGATTAAAAGTTCGCCATAGTTGCAACTTCACAGATTTCGCTTGTGTTCAACGACAAGACCAAGGCGTCCACAGAACCCCAACTTCATTAATAAAGCTTTCCTCTTATATTCGCAATATCTAGATTGCAATCTTAGTTTCTTGCTTGTTCTTCGCTTGCTCGCAGGAAACAGGCCCTCGTGGTCGTTGATCGTGCTCGGCGTGGTCAATAACCCTCGGAAGTTGGTTTAGCGATTGCTAAGGCGCGATGTCTCGCACGTTAAATGTCGGATCGTCAAAGGTCGACTTCCACGTAAAACGATAGCCACCATCTCATCGAAACATCGGGACACCTTTGCCTCTATCGTAGGATGTATCCCGTTCACTCAATGTGAGATGAAAGAATAGTGGAATTGGTACCGGACTTGTTCACTCACACCTACAAACTAAAGCTTATGGAGTAGCTCGGTGAGGATAGTGGCACAAAAATTTGATGCAAAAAGTTAGCAAGAGTCAATAATCTTGAACGAGATTCACAAATTCGCAAGTGAAACAAGTACACCAATAGCAATGAATGGCACACGGGAACTCACACACGGATAGATAAATGGGGTCGTGCAACCAAGGAATGAGCACAAAATGTGGAGTAACGCTCGTGTTGCACAACTCAAGAGAGACGCTAGCACGATTGCTTAATAGGCGGATACGACACTTGTGCACAACCTATAAGATGAAAAATGGATAAACTTTCTATCCCAAGTATGCTATGTATGTATGGTTCCCGGTGTTTCTCACACGATGATCCAAGATGATCAAGTATGATACCATATGATATATATGCACTATGATACGATGCTATGGCTCTTGCTTTCAAGCTCTTTGTTGTTTCTCTTTTGCTTAAAAGCTTATTCTCATTTTTTTTGTATGTGGCCACAATGCGAAATGCACAAACCAAGATAGCAATTGTGTATATGCGGGAACAAACTTGTGACACAAGAGATGATATGATACCAAGATCATAGCAATATGATATGGTACATATGCAATGGATGGTGTAGATCGATGATCACTAATGTGCACAAGTAACGTTGCCGGCAATACTCAAATGGCTAGTCTCGATAGGCAAGTTACGCAAAATGGGCTAGGGGTTATCAATGCAATTGCATGGGGAATATACAATGGTGTAATCGAGGTTACCGTCGTCGAAGATGAGAGGAGGTGTTGTCGATGTCAACCCGTTCCTAATTAGCCGAAACACCTTAGGAAACGGAAAACCCACAACTCAAAATCTCAAGGACAAAAGTCAAATGGTGGTAGCGGAATGCGGTGGTGGTTGCGGAAGCTCAATGGGATTGTGGAAATGCAATGATGGGTTTTGGAGTACGCAATGCAGAAGTCGAGGGTAAGGTGGTGAACTATACACGGTGTCGGAGTTGGAAGCACGATCCCTAAGTAGCCGAAACACCTTAGGAGACACAACTCACAACACAAACAAAATTGGGTTAAGTTGGGATGGCGGAAGTGTATGGTGGGCAAGCCTATGCGGAAGTTATGTTGGTGGTGGTGGTTGATGAAGAAGCAACCGTCCCTAAGTAGCCTAAACACCTTAGGAGACTCGAATCACTACTCAAGCAACCACAAATGCTATAAGGAACAAAATGGGTTAGGTTACGGAAGTCGGTGGTGGTTATGCGGATGATATGGTGGAAGCCCTAGGAAAAGATGCCAAAGTGCCAAAAATTTGATGGGGCTCAAATGGTGTTCACACCAATCTAGGGGGATAGAGGATGTCAATATGATAGAGGCAAAGGTGTCCCGATATTTCGATGGACTTTGATGATCTGACTACGAACGTGCGAAGACGTCGCGCCTTAGCAATCGCTAAACCAACTTCCGAGGGGTTATTGACCACGCCGGAGCACGATCAACCTGACCACGAGGGTCTATTTCCTGCGAGCAAACGAAGAACAAGCAAGAAACTGATATTGCAATCTGGATATTACGAATAAAAGAGGAAAGCTTTATTAATGAAGGTGGGGTTCTGTGACGCCTTGGTCTAGTCGTTGAACACAAACGAAGTACGCGAAGTTGCAGCTATGGGGAAATTTTAATCTAAACAAAACCCACAGTCTAAACGGTGTCCTAAGGGTTGTATATATGGAGGAAGAGAGGGGGAATTTCGTGGCCCTTGGGGAAGGGGTCCGAAACCAACCCTATCTCTTGTTTCCCCACACATACGGACTCTAAAAACAGCCTATACTTATGTATTTCGAAATTACATGGGCCTGGCCCAATAATAAGGTGACGCAGCACCTAGAATAGCCTCTAGATGAAATTTATGAAGTGGCATCTTGTATATTTCGTCCAAGGCTTCATTCACTCCTTATGGTGGCTTCAAAGTCCTGAAATCATCACTTGTAACTCCGTTCTTGTTCCCCTTAAGCATGCCATCAACTCCATGCTTGTTCTTGCTCCAATGTTCATCCTTCTCCAAGCTAGGCCCTTCATTTGTAAGCAAAACAAATGTATCCAATGTAGGAAGCATCATATTCTCATGAACATTAGAATCATTACCAAGAAACAGAAGTACCTGGTAAGTTAATTGGCATGCGCGAGCTCTAGTAATTGGTCCATTATATGTAACAGTAGGGGCTGTGGGTGTAACAATGGTATTGATGTCCTCATCATCATCCTCTTCTTGAAATGAAGTCGTCCTCGACGGAAGCTCATCTTCCTCACCCAAATAAGGCTTCAAATCTGCAATGCTAAAAGTGGGACTAACCCCAAAATCTGCAGGTGCATTATCATCTATTTTCTCTAACACCTTAAAAGGACCATCAGCACGTGGCATTAGCTTTGATTTGTGCAAATTAGGAAATCTATCCTTACGCAAATGTAACCAAGCAAGATCTCCAGGTGCAAACACAACATGTTTTCTACCCTTATCTCCAGCAAGTTTATATTTAGCATTCATACGCTCAATGTTTTCCTTAGTTAACTCATGCATTTTTAAAATCAATTTAGCACGTTCTTTAGCATCAAAATTAACCTTCTCCGAAGAGGGAAGAGGCAACAAACCAATAGGTGCACGAGGTAGGAAACCATACACAATTTCAAAAGGGCACATCTTAGTAGTAGAATGCATATGAACGATTATAAGCAAATTCGATATGAGGCAAGCATTCTTCCCACATTTTCTTATTATTCTTCAAAATAGCCCTAAGCATAGTAGACAATGTTCTATTGGCTACTTCAGTTTGTCCATCAGTTTGGGGGTGACAAGTAGTACTAAAAAGCAGTTTAGTCCCCAACTTAGCCCATAAACATCTCCAAAAGTGGCTAAGAAATTTAGTATCACGATCTGAAACAATAGTATTTGGCACACCATGCAAGTGAATAATTTCACGAAAGAACAAATCTGCAACATTAACAAAGATCATCGCTTTTATGACATGGTATAAAGTGTGCCATTTTTTAGAATCTATCCACGACAACAAATATGCTATCCCTCCCCTTCTTTGTTCCAGGTAAACCTAAAACAAAGTCCAAAGATATATCCTCCCAAGGAACACTAGGTACAGGAAAAGGCATATATAAACCATAAGAATTGAGTCGTGACTTAGCTTTTTGACATGTAGTGCAGCGAGCAACAAAACGCTCAACATCCCGTCTCATCTTTGGCCAAAAGAAATGTGTAGCAAGTATATCCTCCGTCTTCTTCACGCCAAAGTGTCCCATTAGTCCTCCTTCATGCGCACCCTGCAACAATAAAAGACGAACGGAGCTAGCTGGAATGCATAGCTTGTTAGCACGAAACATAAATCCATCATTAACAACGAACTTGTTCCATGTTCTACCTTCTTTACAATTCTGCAATACATCTTTAAATTCAGCATCATGCACATATTGATCTTTGATGGTCTCCAAACCAAATATTTTAAAGTCAAGTTGTGAAAGCATAGTATAACGATGAGACAATGCATCAGCAATAACATTTTCTTTACCCTTCTTGTGTTTAATGACATAAAGAAAAGTCTCAATAAATTCAACCCATTTAGCATGTCTACGGTTCAGTTTTGCTTGACTTTTAATGTGTTTCAAAGATTCATGATCAGAATGTATAACAAATTCTTAGGGCCGTAAATAATGTTGCCATGTTTCTAAAGTCCGAACAAGAGCATATAATTCTTTATCATAAGTAGAATAGTTCAGACTAGGCCCACTCTATTTTTCAGAAAAGTATGCAACAGGTTTGCCATCTTGTAATAACGCACCTCCTAATCCAATTCCACTAGCATCACATTCAAGCTCAAAAGTCTTATTAAAATCAGGAAGTTGGAGTAAAGGAGCATGTGTCAACTTATCTTTCAATACCGTGAAGGCTTCCTCCTGTGCGGTACCCCAAACAAAAGGCACATCCTTCTTTGTAAGCTCGTTGAGAGGTGCAGCAATGGTGCTAAAATCCCTCACAAAACGCCTATAGAAACCAGATCCAAGAAAAATCCGCACTTGTGTGACCGTTTTGGGCTGCGGCCAACTCTCAATAGCTTCAATCTTGGCTTTATCAACTTCAATTCCCTGTGGAGTAACAACATAGCCAAGAAAAGATACTCGGTCAGTGCAAAAGGTGCACTTCCCAAGGTTACCAAACAAACGTGCTTCACGTAGAGCAATAAAAACAACACGTAAATGTTCCAACTGTTCTTCCAAAGATTCGCTATAAATCAGTATATCATCAAAATAGACTACCACAAATCATCCAATGAAAGCACGTAAAACTTCGTTCATTAGTCTCATGAAAGTACTAGGTGCATTAGTTAACCCAAAAGGCATGACTAACCACTCATATAAACCAAACTTAGTTTTAAATGTTGTTTTCCATTCATCACCCAATTTCATACTAATTTGATGGTATCCACTACGCAAATAAACTTTGGAGAATATTGTAGAGCCACTCAATTCATCAAGCATATCATCTAGGCTAGGAATAGGATGACGATAACGAATAGTAATATTATTAATGCCTCTACAATCAACACACATACGCGGTGTACCATCCTTTTTAGGCACTAGTATAATAGGAACAACACAAGGATTAAGGGATTCGCGTATATAACCTTTGTCGAGCAGCTCATGTACTTGACGCATAATCTCCTTTGTCTCCTCTGGATTGGTACGGTATGGTGCATGGTTGGGTAGCGATGCACCGGGAATTAAGTCAATTTGATGCTCAATCCCTCGAATAGGTGGTAATCCCTGTGGCACGTCTTGTAGGAAGACGTCAGCGAACTCCTGCAAAATGTTAGTGATAGGAGGGGGCAAAGAGGAAGGCACGTCCTCGAATGAAAATAATGCCTCTTTGCACACAAAAGCATAGCAAACAGATTTGCTAAAATCTATCTCATCAATAACAGATTTGGTGGCAAGTAAACATGCACTTTCCAATTTAATTTCAAAAGCAACACTAGATGGTTTTTTATTAGGCTTCATTTGTTGCTCAATTTCTTTTGCCGCAATCTGATTTTCACTCTTATTTTTCTCATGTTTTGCTTTATTAGCGCTATTAATATCATCTTTCAAAATGGAACTAGGAGTCATAGGAAGCAAAGTAATATTTTTATCCTTATGAACAAGAGTATACTGATTGTTTCTACCATGGTGTATAGAATTTTTATCAAATTGCCATGGTCTACCAAGTAATAAGGAACATGCTTGCATAGGTACCACATCATAATCAACATAATCAGCATATGTAGAGATACTAAAATGCACACGAACAAAGACGTGTTACCTTAACCTTGCCGCTGTTGTTGAACCATTGGATGTAGTAAGGATGTGGATGTGATCTTGTGGTAAGAGATAGCTTCTCCACCATCTCCATGCTAGCCAAGTTGTTGCAGATCCCTCCATCTATGATGACGCGAATCAAACGTTCCTTCACAACTCCCTTTGTATGGAACAAATTATGCCTGTGATTTTGCTCAGCTTGTGTAACCTGCACACTCAAAACACGTTGAGCAACTAAACATTCATACCTGTCAGCATCTTCAGCAGCCATGTATTGCGTCTCATGATCAGAATCATCTCCACCGTGTTCTTCATGTGTAATAAGAGCCAAAGTCTCCTCACCCACCATCCTCAGTAGCAATCATCACACGCTGAGATTTGCATTCTCTCGCAAAATGTCCTCTTCCCTTACAACGACGACAAATAATATCACTTGTGTGCCCTGTTGACGCCATGGAAGAAGAAGAGCTCTGCAGGCAGCCCGGCAGTGTGCTCTTGGCGATAGTGGTGGTTGTGCCTACTTTCTTGTATCACGGTTGGAGGTGGCACCAAGGAGGTGATGGTGCAAAGGAAGTAGATGATGCACGTGGTGTCCATGATGAAGGTCGACCTGCAGAAAAGTTAGTTCGCGCCAATGCCTATCGATCCTCAAGACTTCACGCTCAGCTTTACAAGCAAGATGGAATAAACGAGTGATATTATTATAATCCTTATACTCTAGAATGGTCTGAATCTCTCTATTTAATCCACCCATAAAACGTGCAAGCATAGCTTCATTCTCCTCAACAATACCACATCTAATCAAGCCAGTTTGTTATTCCTGATAATATTGTTCTACAGAATTTTTTTCTTGTCTTAAGCGTGGCAATTTTTGAAGTAATTCACGTTGATAATATGGTGGAACCCAACGAGTACGCATAGCAGTTTTCAAAGCAGCCCAAGTAGCTGGAACAGGATATAATCTACAATGTTCAGACCACCAAACACATGCAAAGCTAGTGAAAGCACAAACAGCATCAGGAACACGTCTCTCCTCAGGATATTGTAAACATATAAATCGTTGTTCAGTTTCTAACTCCCAAGTAAGATATATATCAAGAACATATCTACCCTCAAATGGTGGAATATTTAATTTCAGTTTAGGGAGATGGTCATGATCTCGTACCTGAGGGGGGTCCCTAACATTGCCATTATTTGCATGTGGACGACCTGGTGGTTGTGGTGCTGGTGGTTGCACATAGTTCTGATTTTGATCAATCTCATCCTCGTAATCTCCCACATAATCATCCTCCTCTGCATCAGCAGCAGGAGCCACAAAAGTATCAATAGCAGCACCAACAGATTGGCCAAGCGCAAGAGGGACACAGCTCGCTCGGCGGAGGGCTGTTTCCCGATGTGGAGGTAGTCGTTGTTGTTGTTGTTGTTGTTATTGTTGTTGTTGTTGTTGTTGTTGTAGAGGTGCGGCAGGTGCAGCTGGTGGTGGAAGACGCGCAAGCAGTTCATTAAATTTGTTATCGAGCTTTGTTTCGAACGTCTTCTCAAGGCCAGTGATCTTCTCCATGGCCTCTTCAAAATTGTTCAAAGACATCTTGCACCTGCTCACCATCATTTGCTAAAACTTATCATGAAGCTCCTTGTTCGTTAAGTTCTCCCACCAATCTTGTCGGCCAGATCTCGCATGGTTAGCAAGCAATAGAAACACACAAAAATATGATCCTATGGACTACTAACAAGTGGTGGTGGTGGTGGGTGTCACAAATCCGTCAAGCAAATCTCAAATTGTTACCAGTTCTTACCCAGCAGCAGGCGGTGATCGGCAACCGATGTAGTCAAAACTCTCAAAGCTTGGTTAGAGCGATTACCAGGGAGAGTCAAACGCACGATGTAGATGTATGTGGAGCTGGGAAGGCTTATAATATGGTAGCGTAAAGGGTCAAGAATAATCAATTCAGAGATGCAAAGTTGAATAAACGCTCAACAACGGTATCAGGTCGGGTCCTAGGCTAGACCGTCCTAGAGACGCGAGCCTAGAACACTAACAAAATCACGGCGCTGCACGTAAACAAGGGAGGAGCACACTCTGAATTTTTTTTTCTTTTTTTCACTTTTTTTGCACTTTTTTCCCTCTTTTTTTTCTCCGCAACATTTTTTTCGAAAAAGTCTACAAATGGCCTAAAAATTGCCTAGCCAGATTTTTTTTTGAAACTGGAACTATTTTTCTTCTGCGGATGGCTCGGAAGTTTGGGAGTCCTACTCTGTCATGACTCGGAGTATCGCGTGATCTGGAAATCGAGAACAAAGCAACAATTACTGGACTCAGACTAGGACTGGTGGCGGAGATGAATCTGGTGGAAACTCGGACTGGTTTTGGATATTTGCAGGGTGATGGAACACGGACTGGTGGCGAATCTGTGTTGGAGGTGGACTCGGATTAGCGTGATGGCGGTGGATATGTGGTATATGGTAGCGGTGATGACGATGGTGGTATATGGCAGCGGTGATGACAATGGTGGTATATGGCAGCGGTGATGATGATGGTGGTATATGGCAGCGGTGATGACAATGGTGGTATATGGCAGCGTGATGACGATGGTGGTATATGGCAGCGGTGATGACGATGGTGGTATATGGCAGCGGTGATGACAATGGTGGTATATGGCAGCGGTGATGACGATGGTGCGGCGGCGGCGTGACAACTTGTGAACAAAACTCGAAACTCTGAAGTACTAGACGCTAGGACCAGCAACTTGACACGACGATGCAACCGCAAATTCAACAAAGCAAATACAGAAAAGATTATGCAAAGGCTCAGATTGGTTCGGATAAGATGAACTAACCCTAATTTTTTTGGCTTTTTCGTGGACTATAGGTATGAAGAACAGACTCGATCTAAACTACGAAAAACTGTAAAATCTCACCGAGCAACCTGAAAATCTGATACCACTTGATAGAGGCAAAGGTGTCCCGATGTTTCGATGAGACAACAATCGTTTTCTGTGGGAGTCGACTTTGATGATCCGACTACGAACGAGCGAAGACGTCGCGCTTTAGCAATCGCTAAACCAACTTCTGCGGAGTTATTGACCACGCCGGAGCACGATCAACCTGACCAGGAGGGTCTATTTCCTGCGAGCAAACGAAGAACAAGCAAGAAATTGATATTGCAATCTAGATATTGCGAATAAAAGAGGAAAACTTTATTAATGAAGGTGGGGTTCTGTGACGCCTTGGTCTGGTCGTTGAACACAAACGAAGTACGCGAAGTTGCAGCTATGGCGAACTTTTAATCTGAACAAAACCCATAGTCTAAGGGTGCCCTAAGGGCTGTATATATGGAGGAAGAGAGGAGGAATGTCGTGGCCCTTGGGGAAGGCGTCTAAAACCAACCCTATCTCTTGTTTCCCCACACATACAGACTCTAAAACCAGCCTATACTTATGTATTGCGAAAGTACATGGGCCTGGCCCAATAATAAGATGACGCAGCACCTAGAATAGCCTCTGGATGAAATTTATGAAGTGGCATCTTGTATATTTCGTCCAAGGCTTCATTCACTCCTTATGGTGGCTTCAAAGTCCTGAAACCATCACTTGTAACTCCGTTCTTGTTCCCCTTATGCATGCCATCAACTCCATGTTTGTTCTTGCTCCAATGTTCATCCTTCTCCAGGCAAGGCCCTTCATTTGTAAGCAGAACAAATGTATCCAATTTAGGCAGCATCATATTCTCATGAACATTAGAATCATTACCAAGAAACGAAAGTACCTGGTAATTTAATTGGCGTGCGCGAGCTCTAGTAATTGGTCCATTATATGTAATAGTAGGGGCTGAGGGTGTAACAATGGTGATGTAGGGCGGAACCCTAATCGGAGATCTTTCACGTTTGGAGGGGATCCTACGGGGAAAACATGACGAACGAATGGAAGAACACAAGGGAAAACACACAAGAGAATCACTAAACCGACAAGTATTGATCACACAAGGGCTAGATCATCGAACACATAAGGTAGCACAAGATTCAAAATCAACAAAGGAAAGATACACGAGTAGTCGTTCTTCTCCGTGAGGAGGTCTTGATGGGGGGTCCACCCTAGAAGGGGGTCTTGAATTCTCTTGGAAGGATCTTCTCCGAGGAGGCGCGATCTCTGAGGAGAAGGTAACCAAGTGGATGAATAAAGCTCTCACACAAATATGAGCTAATCCTTTGCTACCTTAACTAGGAGGAGGTGGAGGAGTATTTATAGTCTAGAGCCACGAAGGGGTAAGTGAGGGGGTACATGGGCTCGGCCCGTTACACTGTGCGCAGACAGGCCGGTTGTACCGGTCGAGGTGGCGGTTGTACCGCTGGCGACTCAGGGAGGGCGGAAGTACCGGTCGAGGAAGGCGGTACTACTGCTGGGGTCAGGTGTAGGCTTTCGTAGATGGTCGTCGGGGGCCCCATTGGTTGTACCGGTCGTTGGGCCGGTAGTTCCGGTCATTTGGGATTTACCGGTACATCCGGTGCTGTACCGGCCTTGCACCGCTTGATCACAGAATGGTGGCCCGTTGTTGGGCGGTAGTCAGCCGGTTGTTCCGCCCGGGCGGTTGTTGGGCGGTTGTACCGGTCCTTCCAGGCTGGGTAGAATGCCTCCTTGATCTTGATGTCCGTCTTGCACCGCTCCTTCTCCTTGGTTGCTTACATGGTACTTAAGCACGCAAAGTGTCTCCGTTTGAGGTAGTAACCATGTCTCAAATGGGTTAAAGGGAAGTTCAACAAGGAGAGAGTCAACCTCGGATTGGATGGCACGAGCTTGGGCTCTTGTCATGGGTCCTCTTGGAGCTTGTGTGGTCGAAGTAGTGTCCATGGGGATGATGGAGGGATGCTCCGCATCAAATAGTATTGATGTCCTCATCACAATAGCTACTCAAAGAGCTAAAGAACGCGAAAATCGGACTCCGGATGTGAAAGTTATGGGCAAAACAGTGAAACACGGGAGGCTGATGCTCCAAGGGTCAGACATCCGGGGTCAAGGCCAGATATCCGAGATCTGATGTCCAGAAACTTGCGCGATTTTGTGCTCTAGGAGCCGGATGTCCGGCTTGGAGCCCGGATGTCCGGCCAGATGGCCCGGATGTCCGGCCCGACGATTCCAGATCGGGATTTGGACTTCGAAACTCGATTTGGGGCGGAAATGGATGATTTCGGGGGTAAAATTTGACAGATTTCGTGGATGGAAAGTGGGTAAACTTGGGGAGATGCTAGATCCACTCGAAACCAAACAAATCCATGGATCAAAATCAACAAAACATCATCAAACCAACAAATCACAAAAAAATTGGGGCTATTTTTGGTGGGTATTTTTCGAATTTAGGATGAAATCAAACAAAACATGGCTAGAAAACAGGGACTCCAAATACGTGATCAACGTGGCTCATGATACCATATGATACGGGGCTAACCTGGTGTAGGCCGATCTTTCACGATTGGAGTGGGATCCCTCGAAGAACACGAAGAACACGGGGAAGAACGGAGAGAAATCACAAGGGGAAACACTTAAGAACAAGTCCAATCACACATCCACTAGACAATCACACACACAAGATCCACAAGGTACATGAACAACAAAGGGAAACATACAAGGTAGAGTTCATCTCCGTGAGGAGGTCTTGAAGGGGGTCCGCCCGTGAAGGGGTCTTGATGATATATCCCGCAGGATCTTCTCCTAGATGGAGGTCTTGGCCTCCAATGGAGTAGTGGTCTCTCTCTCTCTCTCTATATATATATATATATATATATATATCTCTCTCTCTCTTCCTCTCTCTCTCAAGGGTAGAGTGGTACAAGGAGCAAAGCTCTCTATCAATGAGCTATCACTTTGCTAACCCTAGAATGGAGGAGGGGGTGGTCTATTTATAGTCTAAGCCACGAAAGGGTATGTGGGAAAGGGATACATGGGCCTCTTGCCCGACTCTGCGTGCAGGCAGGCGCCGGATGCCCGGGCTCTCGTGAGATGCCGGATGTCCGGGGCGGCTGGCCGGATGTCCGACCCGAGCGGGGTGGCCTTCTGTTGGCTTCTGTTGTTGATGCCGAATTTCCGAGGGAAGGCCGAATGTCCGGGCTGTGGCGTCGCGCCGGATGTCCATTCTTGATGCTTCGCCGCCTATTGGTGCATCATATGGTCAGCGCCGGATGTCCGCCTCGCCCGGATGTCCGCCAGAAGCTTCAATGACTCGATCTTCTTCCGTCGTCTCTTCCAGGCTTCCCTCGCGTATGGTGTAGTTATTCCTTGGCGCTGGCACTCCTCCTCGTCGCCCGTAGTGTTCCGACAATACCTATGCATGCACACAAGTGGAGTGTCAAGTAGTATACTATCCTCGAAGGTGTCAAGTGAGCATGTGTAAAGGAGATGATTCACCTTTGGGTATGTGAAGTAGATGTCGCACGTGTCACTCGCCGAACGGACTCTTGCCATGGTGATTTCTATAGGATTCTGTGCATCAGACGGGAACCTCTGTCTCCATATTCACACCATGCTCCGGTGCTTCAGCGGCCCCAGCGTCGCCACTCCCTCCGATGGGGCGCTTCGGCGGCATCCTCGTACACTGACGGCTTTGAGGACTCAGAGCGGTGTCGAGGATGCGGGCGAAGAGAGAGGAATTGTGTGTGTGGCGAGGATGAGGGGGTGCGGACGCTCGGTGGCGCCATTGTGGGAGCGAGGCGGGCGGCGGTCCAAGGTTGTCTCGCTTCCCGGTGAGAACGACTGCTTAATCTCTAGTATGAATGAAATCTATGCTTAATTACTGAATTTTAGTTGCAAAAAATAGATAGTGATATTTATTTTCAGCTGCATATTTTGACAAATCGCAGTGTCTCTTGGCTTAGCGCCGAAGTCTGGCTTTAATTTGCATATCGTAATCTGAACCGTTTGCGTTGAAGAGATGCACAGATCCTGCGTTGAACAGCTTGTACGCTTCGCGGTGAGCCTGCGCACCGGACTGCGCTCACACGCCTCCCGTTCAGTCATGCAGCTGTCCACACGACACCTCCTATAGCCATTAAAACCAAGACACGTGGCGTCACATGAATGGTTAACCAAACGAATATACAAACGTTTGAGATATTAAAGTGGCATCTATTTTTTTTTTCAAAATGCCTTTGTTGGTTGTCATTATTCGAGTGCGCCTTCTCTCAAATGGACACGAAAAATACCACAGCATGTCGGGAGCCCTTCCATGATAGCATGCCAAATTTCATGAATTTCAGACGAGTTTTGGATTTACTAGAATTTAAAAACCAGGCATCTCAATGTTTTGCCGGCAATCAACGGTGCCCTGGTGCTTGAAATTCATTCTCATTTCTTGCATGGGACCTAAGCATGCACCCAAGGACACAGATTTGATTTTTCAACCAATTTATATGTACTGGAGCATGCGCATGTAGTTGAAATTTGAATTATGCACATAAATGCATAAAAATGTCCAAACAAACCCTGAAAAATCACAAAAATTCACACAACACTCCTGTTGTTCTATGTTGACATGAGAAAAAAACATGAAAGCAATAAGAGGCAATGGATATCGTTTCGTCCCCAAAGGTGGGACATTCCCTACCGAAAACCATCATGCTTGTTGTGAGAAGCTCCGGTTTGTGAGAAGCATATACCCAAACCTACCCCAAATGGGACAAAATTTGTACCACGATATGTTGATGTCGCTCCATGATAGCATGCCAAGTTTCATGAAATTCAGACAAGTTTTGAATTTACTTGAATTTAAAAACCCGGCATCTCAATGTTTTGCCGGCAATCAACGGTGCCCTAGTGTTTGAAATTCATTCCCATTTCTTGCATGGGACCTAAGCATGCACCCAAGGACAAAGATTTGATTTTTCAACCAATTTATATGCACTGGAGCATGCGCATGTAGTTCAAATTTAAATTATGCACATAGATGCATTGAAAACTCAGTTAATGCATAAAAATGTCCAAACGAACCCCGAAAAATCACACAACACTGTTGTTGTTCTATGTTGACACGAGAATAAAACCTTGAAAGCAATAAGAGGCAATGGATATAGTTTCGTCCCCAAAGGTGGGACGTTCCCTACCGAAAACCATCATGCTTGTTGTGAGAAGCTCCGGTATGTGAGAAGCATATACCCAAACCTGCAACAAATGGGACAAAATTTGTACCACGACATGTTGATGCCGCTCCATGATAGCATGCCAAGTTTCATGAATCTCAGACGAGTATTGGATTTACTAGAATTTAAAAACCGGGCATCTCAATGTTTTGCCGGCAATCAACGGCGCCCTGGTGTTTGAAATTCATTCCCATTTCTTGCATGGGACCTAGGCATGCACCCAAGGACACATATTTCATAATTCAACCAATTTATATGCACTAGAGCATGCGCATGTAGTTCAAATTTGAATTATGCACATAAATGCATTGAAAGCTAAGTTAATGCATAAAAATTTCCAAACGAACCCAGAAAAATAACAAAAATTCACACAACACTCCTTTTTTTCATGTTGACATGAGAAAAAAACTTGAAAGCAATAAGAGGCAATGGATATTGTTTCATCCCCAAATTTGGGACGTTCCCTACCGAAAACCATCATGATTGTTGTGAGAATCTCCAGTTTGTGAGAAGCATATACCTAAACCTGTCCCAAATGGGACAAATTTTGTACTACGACATGTTGATGCCGCTCCATGATAGCATGCCAAGTTTCATGAATTTCAGACGAGTTTTGATTTACTAGAATTTAAAAACCAGGCGTCTCAATGTTTTGCCGGCAATCAACGGTGGCATGGTGTTTGAAATTCATTCCCATTCCTTGCATGGGAGCTAAGCATGCACCCAAGGACAAAGATTTGATTTTTCAACCAATTTATATGCACTAGAGCATGCGCATGTAGTTCAAATTTGAATTATGCACATAAATGCATTTAAAACTCAGTTAATGCATAAAAATGTCCAAACGAACCCCGGAAAATCACAAAAAATCACACAACACTCCTGTTGTTCTATGTTGACAAGAAAAAAAACTTGAAAGCAATAAGAGGCAATGGATATCGTTTTGTCCCCAAAGGTGGGACGTTCCCTACCGAAAACCATCATGCTTGTTGTGAGAAGCTCCGGTTTGTGAGAAGCATATACCCAAACTTGCCCCAAATGGGACAAAATTTGTACCACGGCATGTTGATGCTGCTCCATGATAGCATGCCAAGTTTCATGAATTTCGCATTTAGTTTTGGATTTACTAGAATTTAAAAACCAGGCATCTCAATGTTTTGCCGGCAGTCAACGGTGGCATGGTGTTTGAAATTCATTCCCATTTCTTGCATGGGACCTAAGCATGCACCCAAGGACAAAGATTTGATTTTTCAACCAATTTATATGCACTGGAGCATGCGCATGTAGTTCAGATTTGAATTATGCACATAAATGCATTGAAAACTCAGTTAATGCATAAAAATGTCCAAACGAACCCCGAAAAATCACAAACATTCACACAACACTCCTGTTGTTCTATGTTGACACGAGAAAAAAACCTTGAAAGCAATAAGAGGCAATGGATATAGTTTCGTCCCCAAAGGTGGGACGTTCCCTACCGAAAACCATCATGCTTGTTGTGAGAAGCTCCGGTATGTGAGAAGCATATACCCAAACCTGCCCCGAATGGGACAAAATTTGTACCACGACATGTTGATGCCGCTCCATGATAGCATGCAAAGTTTCATGAATTTCAGACGAGTATTGGATTTACTAGAATTTAAAAACCAGGCATCTCAATGTTTTGCCGGCAATCAACGGCGCCCTGGTGTTTGAAATTCATTCCCATTTCTTGCATGGGATCTAAGCATGCACCCAAGGACACATATTTCATTTTTCAACCAATTTATATGCACTAGAGCATGCGCCTGTAGTTCAAATTTGAATTATGCACATAAATCCATTGAAAGCTCAGTTAATGCATAAAATTTTCCAAAAGAACCCAGCAAAATAACAAAAATTCACACAGCACTCCTTTTTTCATGTTGACACGAGAAAAAAACTTGAAAGCAATAAGAGGCAATGGATATTGTTTCGTCCCCAAAGGTGGGACGTTCCCTGCCGAAAACCATCATGATTGTTGTGAGAAGCTTCGGTTTGTGAGAAGCATATACCTAAACCTGTTCCAAATGGGACAAATTTTGTACTACGGCATGTTGATGCCATTCCATGATAGCATGCCAAGTTTCATGAATTTCATACGAGTTTTGGATTTACTAGAATTTAAAAACCAGACATCTCAATGTTTTGCCGGCAATCAACGGTGGCATGGTGTTTGAAATTCATTCCCATTTCTTGCATGGGACCTAAGCATGCACCCAAGGAAAAATATTTGATTTTTCAACCAATTTATATGCACTAGAGCATGCGCATGTAGTTCAAATTTGAATTATGCACATATGCATTTAAAATTCAGTTAATGCATAAAAATGTCCAAACGAACCCCGAAAAATCACAAAAATTCACACAACACTCCTATTGTTCTATGTTGACAAGAAAAAAAAACTTGAAAGCAATAAGAGGCAATGGATATCGTTTCGTCCCCAAAGGTGGGACGTTCCCTACCGAAAACCATCATGCTTGTTGTGAGAAGCTCCGTTTTGTGAGAAGCATATACCGAAACCTGCCCCAAATGGGACAAAATTTGTACCACGGCATGTTGATGCCGCTCCATGATAGCATGCCAAGTTTCATTAATTACAGACGAGTTTTGGATTTACTAGAATTTAAAAACTAGGCATCTCAATGTTTTGCCGGCAATCAACGGTGGCATGGTGTTTGAAATTCATTCCCATTTATTGCATGTGACCTAAGCATGCACCCAAGGACAAAGATTTGATTTTTCAACCAATTTATATGCACTGGAGCATGCGCATGTAGTTCAAATTTGAATTATGCACATAAATGCATTTAAAACTCAGTTAATGCATAAAAATGTCCAAACAAACCCTGAAAAATCACACAACACTCCTATTGTTCTATGTTGATGAGAAAAAAACTTGAAAGCAATAAGAGGCAAAGGATATCGTTTCGTCCCCAAAGGTGAGACGTTCCCTACTGAAAACCATCATGCTTGTTGTGAGAAGCTTCGGTTTCTGAGAAGCATATACCCAAACCTGCCCCAAATGGGACAAAATTTGTACCACGGCATGTTGATGCCGCTCTATGATAGCATGCCAAGTTTCATGAATTTCACACGAGTTTTGGATTTACTAGAATTTAAAAACCAGGCATCTTAATGTTCTGCCAGCAATCAACGGTGCCATGGTGTTTGAAATTCATTCCCATTTCTTGCATGGGACCTAAGCATGCACCCAAGGACAAAGATTTGATTTTTCGACGAATTTATATGCACTGGAGCATGGGCATGTAGTTCAAATTTGAATTATGCACATAAATGCATTGATAACTCACTTAATGCATAAAAATGTCCAAACGAACCCTGTATAATTCCAATTCTTTTATGATCACTGCAGATAAAAGGTCAAGCAATTCAAACACCGTCCATGGCCGCTGTGACCCCATTATGTAATCCAAATCAATAACAAAAATCAAGTAGATTCCACATAGTTTATTATAACCAACCGTGTGAGATGCAGCACATAATATCTTTGGACCGTGTGTGAATAAGGGACCATGTCTGATGACACTTTGCGCGCCAGTTTTTTGGTTGAAGCGATTTCAAATTTTTGGCTTCCGCAGAAATATCCACCTCCCCGCCCCCTCCTGATGTAGGGTGGAACCCTAGATGGTCGATCTTTCACAAAAGTAGTGTATCCCAACTAAGAACACGAAGAACATGAGGGAAAACACGAGAGAATCACTCAAACCAACAAGATTCGATTACACATGTGCTAGATCCTCGAAAAATGAGAGGAGATACAAGATCAACGATCAACAAAGGACGATACAAAGGGTAACCGGTTCTTCTCCTTGAGGAGGTCTTGATGGGGGCCACCCAAGAGGGGGTCTTGAGTCCAAGGTGGAACTTCTCCGTAGAGGGGCCGCAGTCTCTCTTGTGGAGTAGATCCGTAATGGATGAGCAAAGCTCTATCTCACATATGAGCTAAACCTATGCTAACCCTAACTAGAAGGAGGGAGAGGTCTATTTATAGTCTTAGTGCAAATGGGCGGCAAAGTGAAGGGGTACATGGGCTTCAGCCCGAAACTCGACACAACCAGGGTCCGGACGTCCGTGAGGCGCCGGTCGTCCGGAGTCTCGTGGGGGTCCGGATGTCCGTAGTTCTTCGGATGTCCGTAGTTTAGGTTATGTTGGCGTAGTGTCGGTCATTCGGAGGGGTTCGGTCCTCCGGAGCCTGGGATGAGTCGGACGTCCAGTCCTGGTCGGACGTCCGGCCGCTGTAGCGTTGCAGGCCTGAGTTCCTTGGGCTGTTGTGACCTCCACGGGTCGGACGTCTGGGCTGGGCCGGTCGTCCGGAGCCTGTAGCTTCCGTGGCAGCCCTTCTTCCTGTCCTTCTCGCTTGGTGGCCTCGCCGTCTTGTCCAATGCTCCAAGCTGATCCATGGCCTTCCTCCTGGTTCCTGGACATGCATAGCTCACATGTTTGAGGTAGTAGCTATATCTCACATGTAGAAAGTGATCGTTCGAAGAGGAGCGAGTTCACCTTGTGTCCAATGGCGTATATTCGAGGTCTTGTCGTATGTAACCTTAGGGCTTGGAGAGTAGTCGGAATGTACATGGGGATGAACATGGGATGCTCCGCATCATCTCCCCTCCCTTGGGAAAGATCCGACCTCGGATCATGATCCTCATCACCATGGAAATGGTTGTCGTGGACGGACTTGTAGTTGGACGGAGTTGAAGGCATGGCGCAATCCAAGTACTCCAAGGTGTCTCCGATATGTGGTATATGCAAAATGAGAAAATACAAAGTACACTTGAAAATACAATGGTTAGCGCACACAAAGTGTCCATCATAGAAGAATGAGTCCGTTCGGCAAGATTGTTCGTGACAAAGCGCATGAAGCTTATCAAGATGATCTAGAATGATATGCAAAGCATTCATGGGAGCAAATGCAATCACTGTGCAGACAAATGTGTTGTGAATATGATCAATGCAACCACGGTGCAAAATGATGTCATAGTGAGACGGTTTATCAATAGCATGAATATGGTAATGGATGCTCAATATGATTATGTTATCATCCAATTGATAATAGGCAATATGATCATTATGTATGAATATGCCATGAAGGAAGATCACAACAAATTTGCTAAGGAAATGCACAAGCTCATATATCATGGATGACATGGGAATAGATGGAACAAGACAAGCATAATGTGAGTCAATCCATGCATAGGGTGCAAACTTGTGGTGAGTATGTTATGTCCATCGAGCATGACATGAGGAAGCACAATCAACAAATATGTATGTATTGGTGCGATGTGTCAAAGGAGTATTGATGTACCAATGCTCGATGTCGTGGCATGAGTGGAGGTTCGAAGGTGCATCCAATAAGTGCGAGCGCTCCTCAATGTAAAGGTCCATAGAGCCAATCTCCAATGTCGCTCCTCCGTTCGCGAGATGTATCATGTATGCAAAAAGAAGGAAACAACAATGAAAGAATGACCCATCCAATATGCATATGTGAGGATGGCTCAAAGGGAAGGAGGTCACCTTTAGGAGTTTCTCAAGGATGATGGAGTTGTGCATCTTGTATGCCTTCACATAACCAATATGTCTCGTGAAGGTACCGCCTTGTGAATCCTTCAAAATGAAAGAACATGACAAACACTCGTAAAAACAAATGAGGTTAGCGGAAGTGCAAAACCTATCATTCGTGTGGTAAGATACCCACCAAGTGTATGCATCATGCTCATCATAAGAAAGGACATGGGAGCATTTCATAGTATGGAGGCATATGATGCGAGAACAACCAAATACAATAGGCTCAATCAAACAAGCATGCATCACAAGTAATATGTCCAAGTCTCCAAGATCAATAAGCATAGATGCAACAATTGGAGGCAAGCAACAATGAACAAGATGTATCATGTGAGAGGCATGAACATATATGTCATCAACCCAAGAAAGCGAGAACATGGGTGATGCGACAAAGCAAGCAATAATATTGATCAAGTCAAGCAAGCTAGGAGTGCGAAGATGCAACGTACTAGAAGGAATCATGGCAAGCATGTCATGTGTGCAAATAGTGGGCATGAATAATGCACGAGACATATCACAAGCATGAAGGCAAGATATGAGCAAAATAGCATCAATGTATTGGCGAGAAGCCATATGTAAATAGCAATGGGACATCATGACTCTCTGATAGAGGCAAAGCTGTCCCGATGTTTCGATGAGATAGTGGCTATCATTTTCTGTGGGAGTTGACCTTGACGATCCGACTACGAATGTGCGAGACGTCGCGCCTTAGCAATCGCTAAACCAACTTCCGAGGGTTATTGACCACGCCGGAGCACGATCAACCTGACCACGAGGGCCTGTTTCCTGCGAGCAAACGAAGAACAAGCAAGAAACTAAGATTGCAATCTGGATATTGCGAATATAAGAGGAAAGCTTTATTAATGAAGTTGGGGTTGTGTGACGCCTTGGTCTGGTTGTTGAACACAAACGAAGTACGCAAGATTGCAGCTATGGCGAACTTTTAATCTAAATAAAACCCAAAGTCTAAACGGTGCCCTAAGGGCCGTATATATGGAGGAAGAGGGGGGAATTTCGTGGCCCTTGGGGAAGGGGTCCGAAACCAACCCTATCTCTTGTTTCCCCAAACATACAGACTCTGAAAACAGCCTATACTTATGTATTTCGAAATTACATGGGCCTGGCCAATAAGGTGACGCAACACCTAGAATAGCCTCTGGACGAAGTTTATGAAGTGGCATCTTGTATATTTCGTCCAAGGCTTCGTGCACTCATTATGGTGGCTTCAAAGTCCTGAAATCATCACTTGTAACTCCGTTCTTGTTCCCCTTGCGCATGCCATCAACTCCATCCTTGTTCTTGCTCCAATGTTCATCCCTCTTATCCATGCCAGGCCCTTCATTTGTAAGCAAAACAAATGTATCCAATTTAGGCAGCATCATATTCTCACGAACATTAGAATCATTACCAAGAAACGAAAGTACCTGAGAATTTAATTGGCGTGCGCGAGCTCTAGTAATTGGTCCAGTATATGTAGTAGAAGGGGCTGTGGGTGTAACAATGGTATTGATGTCCTCATCATCCTCCCCTTCTTGAAATGAAGTCGTCCTCGATGGAAGCTCATCTTCCTCACGCAAATAAGGCTTCAAATCTGCAATGTTAAAAGTGGGACTAACCCCAAAATCTGTAGGCAGCTCAAGTTTATATGCATTATCATTTATTTTCTCTAACACCTTAAAAGGACCATCAGCACGTGGCATTAGCATTGATTCGCACAAATTAGGAAACCTATCCTTACGCAAATGTAACCAAACAAGATCTCCAGGTGCAAAGACAACATGTTTTCTACCCTTATCTCCGGCAAGTTTATATTTAGCATTCATACGCTCAATGTTGTCCTTAGTTAATTCATGCATTTTTAAGATCAATTCAGCATGTTGTTTAGCATAAAAATTAACCTTCTTCGAAGATGGAAGAGGCAACAAATCAATGGGTGCACGAGGTAGAAAACCATACACAATTTCAAAAGGGCACATCTTAGTAGTAGAATGCAATGAACGATTATAAGCAAATTCAATATGAGGCAAGCATTCTTCCCACATTTTCTTATTATTCTTCAAAACAGCCCTAAGCATAGTAGACAATGTTCAATTGACTAGTTCAGTTTGACCATCGGTTTGGGGTGACAAGTAGTACTAAAAGCAGTTTAGTCCCCAACTTAGCCCATAAACATCTCCAAAAGTGGCTAAGAAATTTAGTATCACGATCTGAAACATTAGTATTTGGCACACCATGCAAGCGAATAATTTCACAAAAGAACAAATCAGCAACATTAACAGCATCATCGCTTTTATGACATCGTATAAAGTGTGCCATTTTTTAGAATCTATCCACGACAACAAATATGCTATCCCTCCCCTTCTTTGTTCGAGGTAAACCTAAAACAAAGTCCATAGAGATATCCTCCCACGGAACACTAGGTATAGGAAAAGGCATATATAAACCATGAGGATTGAGTCGTGACTTAGCTTTTTGACATGTAGTGCAGCGAGCAACAAAACGCTCAACATCCCGTCTCATCTTTGGCCAAAAGAAATGTGTAGCAAGTCCGTCCTCCGTCTTCTTCATGCCACAGTGTCCCATTAATCATCCTCCATGCGCCTCCTGCAACAACAAAAGACGAACAGAGCTAGCAGGAATGCATAACTTGTTAGCACGGAACACAAAGCCATCATTAATAACGAACTTGTTCCATGTTCGTCCTTCTTTACAATTCTGCACTACATCTTTAAAATCAGCATCATGCACATATTGAACTTTGATGGTCTCCAAACCAAATATTTTGAAGTCTAGTTGTGAAAGCATAGTATAGCGACAAGACAAAGCATCAGCAATAACATTTTCTTTACCCTTCTTGTGTTTAATGACATAAGGAAAAGTCTCAATGAACTCAACCCATTTAGCATGTCTACGATTCAGTTTAGCTTGACTTTTAATATGTTTCAAAGATTCATGATCAGAATGTCTAACAAATTCTTTGGGCCATAAATAATGCTGCCATGTCTCTAAAGTCCGAACAAGAGCATATAATTCTTTATCATAAGTAGATTAGTTCAGACTAGGCCCACTCAATTTTTCAGAAAAGTATGGAACAGGTTTGCCATCTTGTAATAACACACCTCCTAATCCAATTCCACTAGCATCACATTCAAGCTCAAAAGTCTTATTAAAATCAGGAAGTTGGAGTAAAGGAGCATGTGTCAACTTATCTTTCAATACCACGAAGGCTTCTTCCGTATGCGGTACCCCAAACAAAAGGCACATCCTTATTTGTAAGCTCATTGAGAGGTGCAGCAATGATGCTAAAATCTCTCACAAAACGCCTACAGAAACCAGCGAGTCCAAGAAAACTCCTCACTTGTGTGACTGTTTTGGGCTGCGGTCAACTCTCAATAGCTTCAATCTTGGCTTTATCAACTTCAATTCCCTGTGGAGTAACAACATAGCCAAGAAAAAATACTCGGTCGGTGCAAAAGGTGCACTTCCCATGGTTACCAAACAAACGTGCATCACGTAGAGCAATAAAAACAGCACGTATATGTTCCAAATGTTCTTCCAAAGATTTGCTATAAATCAGTATATCATCAAAATAGAGTACCACAAATCGTCCAATGAAAGCACGTAAAACTTCGTTCATTAGTCTCATGAAAATACTAGGTGCATTAGTTAACCCAAAAGGCATGACTAACCACTCATATAAACCAAACTTAGTTTTAAATGTTGTTTTCCATTCATCTCCCAATTTCATACGAATTTGATGGTATGCACTACGCAAATCAACTTTGGAGAATATTGTAGAGCCACTCAATTAATCAAGCATATCATCTAGCCTAGGAATAGGATGACGATAACGAATAGTAATATTATTAATGCCTCTACAATCAACACACATACGCGACGTACCATCCTTTTTAGGCACTAGTATAATAGGAAAAACACAAGGACTAAGAGATTCACGTATATAACCTTTGTCGAGCAGCTCCTGTACTTTACGCATAATCTCCCTTGTCTCCTCTTGATTGGTACGGTATGGTGCACGGTTGGGTAGTGATGCACCGGGAATTAAGTCAATTTGATGCTCAATCCCTCGAATAGGTGGTAATCCCGGTGGCACGTCTTGTGGGAAGACGTCGTGAACTCTGCAAAATGTTAGTGACTGCGAGGGGCAAAGAGGAAGGCACGTCCTCGAATGAAAATAATGCCTCTTTACACACAAAAGCATAGCAAACAGATTTGCTAAAAACTAGCTCATCAATATCAGATTTGGTGGCAAGTAAACATGCACTTTTCAATTTAATTTCAGAAGCAACAGTAGATGGTTTATTATTAGGCTTCATTTGTTACTCAAATTCTTTTGCCACAATCTGATTTTCACTCTTATTTTTCTCCTTTTTTTCTTTATTAGCTCTATGAATATCATCTTTCAAAATGGAATCAGGAGTCATAGGAAGCAAAGTAATATTTGTATCCTTATGAACAAGAGTATTCTGATTGTTTCTACCATGGTGTACAGATTTTTTATCAAATTTCCATGGTCTACCAAGTAATAAGGAACATGCTTGCATAGGTACCACATCACAATCAACATAATCAGCATATGTAGAGATACTAAAATGCACCCGAACAGTATGTGTTACCTTAACCTTGCAAGTTGTTAAACCATTGGATGTAGTAAGGATGTGGATGTGGTCGTGTGGTGAGAGATAGCTTCTCCACCATCTCCATGCTAGCCAACTTGTTGCAGCTCCCTCCATCTATGATGACGCGAATAGAATGTTCCTTCACAACTCCCTTTGTATGGAACAAATTATGCCTCTGATTTTGCTCAGCTTGTGTAACCTGCACACTCAAAACACGTTGAGCAACTAAACATTCATACCTGTCAGCATCTTCAGCAGCCATATATTGCGTCTCATGATCAGAATCATCTCCACCGTGTTCTTCATGTGTAATAAGAGCCAAAATCTCCTCATCATAGTTACTAGCGGACTCATACCAACCATCCTCAGTAGCAATCATCACACAATGAGATTTGCATTCTCTCACAAAATGTCATATTCCCTTACAACGACGACAAATAATATCACTTGTGTGCCCTGTTGACGCCATGGAAGAAGAAGAGCTCTGTGCAGGCCCGGCAGGTGTGCTCTTGGCAGATAGTGGTGGTTGTGCCTGCTTTCTTGTATCACGGTTGGAGGTGGCACCTGAAGGAGGTGATGGTGCAGTGGAAGTAGATGATGCACGTGGTGTCCATGATGAAGGTCGACCTGCAGAAAAGTTAGTTCGCGCCAATGCCTGTCGATCCTGCACTTCACGTTCAGCTTTACAAGCAAGATGGAATAAACGAGGGATATTATTATAATCCTTATACTCTAGAATGGTCTAAATCTCTCTATTTAATCCAGCCATAAAACGTGCAATCATAGCTTCATTCTCCTCAACAACACCACATCTAATCAAGCCAGTTTGTAATTCCTGGTAATATTATTCTACAACATTTTTTCCATGTCTTAAGCGCTGCAATTTTTGAAGTAATTCACGTTGATAATATGGTGGAACCCAACGAGTACGCATAGCAGTTTTCAAAGCAGCCCAAGTAGGAACAGGATATAATCTACAATGTTAAGACCACCAAACACATGCAAAGCTAGTGAAAGCACAAACAGCAGCAGGAACACGTCTCTCCTCAGGATATTGTAAACATGTAAATCGTTGTTCAGTTTCTAACTCCCAAGTAAGATATATATCAGGAACATATCTACCCTCAAATGGTGGAATATTCAATTTTAGTTTAGGGAGATGGTCATGATATCCTACCTGAGGGGGAGCCCTAACATTGCCATTATTTTCATGTGGATGACCTGGTGGTTGTGGTGCTGGTGGTTGCACGTAGTTCTGATTTTGATCAACTTCATCCTCGTAATCTCCCACATAATCATCCTCCTCCGCATCGACGCCAGCAGAGCCATGTATATCAATAGCAGCGCCAACAGTTTGGCCAAGCGCAAGAGGGACATGGCTCGCTCGGCGGAGGGCTGTTTCGCGACATGGAGGTAGTCGTTGTTGTTGTTGTTGTTGTTGTAGAGGTGCATTAGGTGCAGCCGGTGGTGGTGGTGGAAGACGCACGAGCAATTCATCAAACTTGTTATCGAGCTTTGTTTCGGACGTCTTCTCCATGCCATCTATCTTCTCCATGGCCTCTTCAAATCTTTTTAGCACATCTTGCACCTGTTCACTCATCATTTGCTGAAATTTATGATGCAAATCCTTATTTGTCATGTTATCCCAGTCAGTCTCATCGGCTTGTGATCTTGGCATGGTTAGCAGCAATAGAAACACACAAGAATATGATCCTACAGACTACAACAAGAGGTGGTGGTGGGTGTCACAAATCCGTCAAGAAAATATCAAATTGTTACCAGTTCTTACCCAGCAGCAGGCGGTGATCGGCATCCGTTGTAGTCAAAACTCTCAAAAGCTTGGATAGAGCGATTGCCAGGGAGAGTCAAACGCACGATGTAGATGTATGTGGAGCTGGGAAGGCTTATAGTATGGTAGCAAAAAGGGTCAGCAATAATCAATTCAGAGATGCAAAGTTGAATAAACGCTCAACGACGGTATTGTGTTGGTCCTAGGCTAGACCGTGCTAGAGATGCGAGCCTAGAACACTAAAAAAATCACGGCGCTGCACATAAACAAGGAAGGAGCACACTCTGAATATTTTTTCTCTTTTTTTTGCACTTTTTTGTTCCTCTCTTTTTTTTGCTCCGCAACAATTTTTTTTTCGAAAAAGTCTACAAATGGCCTAAAATCTGCCTAGCCAGAATTTTCCAGACTTAGTTTTTTTTTTGAGTTTGGAACTATTTTTCTACTGTGGGTAGCACGGAAGTTGGGGAGTCCTTCTCTTTCACGACTTGGAGTATGGCGTGATCTGGAAATCCAAAACAGAGTAACAAAATACTTGACACATAATAGGACTGGTGGCGGAGATGAATCTGGTGGAACTCGGACTGGTGGCGGATATATGTTGCAGGTGGACTCGGATTGGCGTGATGGCGGCGGATATGTGGTGGCGTATATGGACTCTGATATGCGGTGAATATGTGGTGATATATGGCAGCAGCGATGATGATGATGCGGTGGTGATATATGGCAGCAGCGATGATGATGATGCGGTGGTGATATATGGCAGCGGCGACGTGACAACCTGTGAATAAAACTCGAAACTCTAAAGGACTAGACGCTAAGACCAGCAACTTGACACGACGATGCAACCGCAAATTCAACAAAGCAAATACAGAAAAGATTATGCAAAGGCTCAGGTTGGTTCGGATATGATGAACTAACCCGAAATTTTTTGGCTTTTTCGTGGACTGTATGTATGAAAAACAGACTCGATCTAAACTATGAAAAACTGTAAAATCTCACCGAGCAACCTGGAAATCTGATACCACTTGATAGAGGCAAAGGGGTCCCGATGTTTTGATGAGATGGTGGCTATCATTTTCTGTGGGAGTTGACCTTGACGATCCGACTACGAACGTGCAAGACGTAGCGCCTTAGCAATCGCTAAACCAACTTCCGAGGGTTATTGACCACGCTGGAGCATGATCAACCTGACCACGAGGGCCTGTTTCCTGCGAGCAAATGAAGAACAAGCAAGAAACTAAGATTGCAATCTGGATAATGCGTATATAAGAGGAAAGCTTTATTAATGAAGTTGGGGTTCTGTGACGCCTTGGTCTGGTCGTTGAACACAAACGAAGTATGCGAAGTTGCAGCTAGGGCAAACTTTTAATCTAAACAAAACCCAAAGTCTAAATGGTGCCCTAAGGGCTGTATATATGGAGGAAGAGGGGGGGGGGAATTTCATGGCCCTTGGGGAAGGGGTCCGAAACCAACCCTATCTCTTGTTTCCCCACACATACGGACTCTAAAAACAACCTATACTTATGTATTTCGAAATTACATGGGCCTGGCCCAATAATAAGGTGATGCAACACCTAGAATAGCCTCTGGACGAAGTTTATGCAGTGGCATCTTGTATATTTCGTCCAAGGCTTCGTGCACTCATTATGGTGGCTTCAAAGTCATGAAATCATCACTTGTAACTCCGTTCTTGTTCCCCTTGCGCATGCCATCAACTCCATGCTTGTTCTTGCTCCAATGTTCATCCCTCTTATCCATGCCAGGCCCTTCATTTGTAAGCAAAACAAATGTATCCAATTTAGGCAGCATCATATTCTCATGAACATTAGAATCATTACGAAGAAACGAAAGTACCTGATAATTTAATTGGCGTGCGCGAGCTCTAGTAATTGGTCCAGTATATGTAGTAGTAGGGGCTGTGGGTGTAACAATGGTATTGATGTCCTCATCACTCTCCCAACACAACAAGCATCAATAGTATGGGGCACATGATAAACATGGCAATGGCAACAAGGATCTCCACCAAGCATGCAAATACACATAGGAGTAGTAAAATGGTGAATCATGGGTAGATGCAAGCAAGGGTCACAATTGCATGGCAAAGGCATAGAAGCAAGCATAACATGCAAAGTGAACACGATAGTAGAATTGGCATAATTTGACAAGTGGTAAATAGCCCATAGCCGTGTGAGAGCCAAGTAGAATAGATGTGCGTAGTCGTTCCGCAAAGAGAATGGTGGGAATGATAATCCACGGGATCCCAAATCATCGTTGCTCTCAAGAGCTCGTTTCGTCAAGTCGTGGGATTGTGAGGTTGACGAGTTTGCATGAGTACCTACACAAAACAAAGGTAAAGGGAAAATTGTGTGTGCGTGGTATATGTACACATCATCCATCATGATGCGCACATGCTTGTGTTGGTTAGCACCAAATATCGAATGCTCAAATAGATGAGATGCGTGATATAGAAACATGTCATCCATCATGATAGGTTTGGTGTTATGTATAGCATAATGGAGACTCAAAGGATGTAATGCATCATGAGAAATATGTAGAACATTGGTATTCATGGAATGCATACGGTGCACACAATCATGGGAATCATGCAAAGTATGGAATGCATCAAAATCTCCTAATATGTATGAGGAAACTATGGGGGTCTCCTCATGAGCAATAATGGAAACATCACATGGAGAATATTGACAACATGCAAAACAATGCATATTCGGAACAATGTGATCATGGCATGGCATAGTAGATGAATTGTGCAAATCTTGTGAAGGAAGCATGGCAATATCATCGCATGAAAAACAAAAGCCAATGACCATCATCTCGTCATGTATGCCATAAGTGCAAATGGGATTTATTTTAATGGGGCATGCATAGTTACTATGTTGAGATTGAAATGATGCAATATGGGAGATCTCACTCATAGCATATGACAAGTTCAAAGGGTTGTCGAACATGATGTTACCAAAAGAATTTTCACATGATATCCTATGGAGCATAGCATCACAACTAGGCAACTCAACATGCTCATCATTATATTCATCATACATTGGTAAGTCATGACATGAAGAAGTCGCACTAGCATGAAGCATGGTAATAGGTGGATCAACATCATGCAAGCAATCATTTGTGAGATAGTCCACTAGTGGGACAAGAGAAGCATTGTCACCTATGTTACCTTTGGAGCGTCGCTCATGTGTTGTAGGTGAGGTTGCAACTTCATGGTACCATGTGGGGGTGCATCTTCTTCCACCATGGCCATCGTCTTCTCCATTAGAGGTTTGGACTCGTCGAGGATTGGCATGTCGTCATGTAGGAGACCTGTCACCAAAGGAGAAAACACACCAGGAGTAGAGGCTAAGTCGTTAGAAATCATAGTGGCCTCACATGTCGTGTCAACTACCTCACTCACTAAGTGTTGTGCTCACACACTCCCTCTTGGATGCTCTCACTCTTATGGTTGGTGGAGTCACTCGAATGGCTCTCAACCTCACATAGGATGTGTGGAATGCTCTCAAGTGTGGGGCTAGTGGTGGTCACACTCATCCTCTCATACGAAATGCACTCGATGTCATATATGGTGGAGTCACTCATCTCACTCATGGGTTGGTGGCTCTCCTCACATGGCAATTGTGTCATCTCATGATATGTGGGTGTCGGAGAGATGTTGGTGCAAATGTCTCCATGATCAACTCCTATCGCCGCCACGGTTGAAGGGATAGTCCCATGCTCAACCTTCTTGTCACCATCTTGTAGTTGGAGGCCCATATGATGTGGCACCTCGTAGCTCGTCTCCATGACCGAAGGGAATTTCCCATGCTCGGCCATCTTCCTTGAGGGGCTTCCGAAGATGGAAGTGTCGCCCTCGCTTGTAGGTGGTCGCCTTGTTGTTGAAGATGTTGATGTAGGCGAACTCACGGGAAGTAGGCAAAGATGTCGTACGTCCAAAGGCGAAGATGCCTTGAGAACACTTGGCGAAGATGCCGAAGTGGTTGGTGTAGCCATAGCTTCATCATGGTGGTGCTCGTCTCGCGGTCTTCTCTTGTGCTCTTGAAGCTTGGCCTTGGCGTGAAGTAGGGCTTGTTGGGACTTGTGCATTTGCGCTTGGCAAGCATCTTCATGATGATGGTGTCGTTGTCGCACTTGAGCTCGTAGTAGATGTCGTTCATCGTCGTTGTGCACATGATGCTTGGAGGTGACTTGCCCTTCATGACGATGTGGATCACGAACGTGATGGTGGTCTCCATAGGTCCTCTTGGCGCTCCGAATATGATCGAGTTGAACATCGCCGCCTTGAGGATGATGAAGGGGAAGAACGGCTGATCAACAAAGTCCGAATCTCCTCCATCCTTGCATCTTGCTCCTCCTTTTGTGCGGAAAGCTTGTTGTCGATGTAGTCCCTTTTCCTTGCTTCGGAGTGTTGAATGTCGATGGAGAGGTTCTCGATGCGCTCTTGCAAGGTAGAATGTGCGGCTTTCGATGCTCATTGTAGTTCGAAGATGGACGCTTTGGTGATGTAGTTGTTCACGTCGTCGTTGTTGTCGAAGACTGGAGATGAAATGCCTTGCCTATCCATCACAAGACTCGAGCAAATATGAGTGGGAGAAAGAGAAGAACTATACCAAATGTACCTTGACCGGTGTTGTAAATGGATCAATGATCACTCAATGATGTAACAAGGTGATGCGGAGCATCCCATGATCATCCCCATGGACCTACCATCGTTTCATCAAGAGCCAAGAGGACCTATGACACGAGCTAGAGCTAGAGCTCTTGAGAACAAGGTGACTTCCTTCCTTAGTGATATCACATATGATCCACTCGAGACATGGCTACTACCTAAGTCCGATATGCTATGTATGATTAGGTGTCAAGAGGAACCTCCCAAGGATGCACGTGAAGACGGACAAGCCACCAAGTTCACGGCTGAAGAGAACCGCCGGAAGGAGAAGAAGACAACTCCAGGGCCCGGACATCCAGCCCCAGCCCCGGACATTCGGCCGCTGGAGACATCTACTACAGCAGCATCCCAGCCGCCCAACATCTACAAGCCCCGGACATCCGGCCGCTGGAGACATCTACTACAGCAGCATCCTAGCCGCCCAACATCTACAAGCCCCGGACATCTGGCCCGAGCCCTGAAATCCGGCCAAAAGCCCGGAAATCCGGTGCCACGCACCAGAACCTACAGAAGCTTTCGCCGCCAGACCAGACATCCGGCCCCTCCTGAAGCCCCGGACATCCGGTCCGACGCCCGGACATCCGGCTCCGCCTGTCTGCGCACTGTAAAGGGCCGAAGCCCATGTACCTCTTTGCCCCCTAGACTATATATACTCCATCCCCTTCCTCTTTCTAGGGTTAGCAAAGGATTAGCTCATTTAGAGATAGAGCTTTGCTCATCCATGACGGATCTCCTCCTCGAGAGAGACTGCGGCCCCTCTTCGGAGAAGATCACCTTGGATTCAAGACCTCCTCACGGAGAAGACCCCCATCAAGACCTCCTTACGGAGAAGAACCGGTTACCGTTTGTATCGTCTGTTGTTGACTTTGGATCTTGTATCTCACCTTTGTGTTCATCGATCTAGCGCATGTGTGATCTATTCTTGTTGGTTGAGTGATTTCTCTCGTGTTTCCCTCGTGTTCATCGCGTTCTTCGTAGGGATCTACTCCTTTCGTGAAAGATCGGCCATCTAGGGTTCCACCCTACATCATCTTGGTATCATGAGCCACGTTGATCACGATTTCGGAGCCCCCTCTCTTTGTTTTCTAGCTTGATTTTGTTGTTTTCGTCCTAATCGGAAAATTTCCCCACAAAAATAGCCCCAAATTTATTTTGTGATTTGTTGGTGTGATGAAGTTTTGTCGGATTTGATCCGCGGATTTCGTGTGTTGCAGGTAGATCTAGCTTTTCCCCATCCTTTCGCCAATTTCCATCCACAAAATCTTCTGAATTTTACCCCCGATTTGACCTCTCCACGCGGTGTTCTTCGAGTTCGTCCATGGATCCAGCGCCCGAACGTCCGGCCCGACAGCCCGGACATCCGGCCCGGCCTGGACATCCAGCCATCAGCCCGGACATCCGGACCCTGACAGCATCACTTCCATCCTCCACTCCGTTTACCGCCTAACTCTCGCCAAATTTTGTCCCAGTGCCCACGTACACTTCCGCATACCACCACCACTACCGCATAGCACCACCATAGCCTTTCCCGCTACCAACTCTGACAATTTTGACCTATTTTGCTTTGATAATTTGAGTTGTGGTTACCGTGTCCTTTTGTGTTTCAGCTATCTAGGTACGGTTCGGCATCAACATCAACACCGCTCATCTTCACCAAGGACTACTATGAACGGCTACATCACTTTGGTATCAACCTCACCTTGGTATCACTTTGGTATCGTGATATCATCATACTCTCTTGCATTTGCATTGATAACCCCATAGCCTTACTTTTGCATCACTTACCCATCGAGACTAGCCTTTGAGTATTGCCGGCAACGTGACTTGTGCACATTAGTGTTCATACTTCCCATAGCATACATACCATCATCGTATTGCATATCTTGGTCTCATCTCTTGTGTCACAAAGTTGTCTTTGCATACACAATTGCTATCTTGGTTCATGACGCATTGCATGAGAAAAGAGCTCAAACAACAAAGAGCCAAACAAGCTTTCAAGCAAAAGAGGAAAGATAAGCAAAGAGCTTATAAGCAAGAACCATAGCATCATACAACATTAAGATTGTCATACTCGATCATCTTGGATCAAAGCATAGGAACGTCATACATATAGCATACTTGGGATAGAAGTCGTTGCATTTTTGCTTAGTAGGTTGTGCACAAGTTCGTATCCGCCTATTGTGCAATCGTGCTAGCGTCTCTCTAGTGTTGTGCAACAAGAGAATCTTGGTGGTTTCCACATTTTGGTTCACCCTTGGTTGCATAACCCCACATTATCTATTTGCATGTGTGTTTCCGTGCACCATATCTTGCTATTGGTCTACTTGTTGCATTTGCAAATTTGTGAATATTTTCCAACATTATTGAGTCTCACTTACAGTTGCATCAAATTTTGTGCCACCATCCTAACCGAGCTCCACCATAAGCTTTTACTTATGTAGGTGTGAGAACCGACAAGAATTGGTACCAGTTGTGCTATTTCCTTGCTACACATTGGAGTGATCTTTGATCCATTTTCAACATCGGTCAAGGTACATCTGGTATTGGTTCTTCTCTTTCTCCCACTCACATATATTTGTTTGGAATGATGGATAGGCCAAGTACTTCTACCAACCCACTCTTCTTGGAGCAAGACAACGACATGTCATCCTACGTCACCAAGACTCAACTATTCGGTGCACATCGGGCTTTGCATCAAGAACAACTTGCTTTGGGCGATCGTGATCGACAATCTCGCCAATCGACCTACGACATAATCCGAGCAACGTACAAGAGACTATTTCGACACATCCATGAGTTCCCTCAAAGAAGATATCCGAACCATGATGGTCCGCTCTTCTACAACTTCGTCCTCTTCAAGACGGAGCCGCTCAAGTCGACACTCCGACGACACCCTCTCCGGTTCAAGTACACTGACATCGAATACTCTTCGTCATGCCACACGTCAAGACCGTCAAGCTAACCGCAATCCTCTACACGACACCGACTCTCAAGAGCATTGACATCGTCAAAACCAAGCTGCATTCGCACAAGCACAAGAACGGCAATGCCAACAACAAGAAGAACAAGAGGAGCGAGCGTGACAACATCAAGATGCACAAGACGCCGAGGCACAACGTCAAGAACAACAACTACGTGAAGCTCAAGCACTTGAGGTGCAACGTGCCCTTCATGACTCAAGTCGTGCAGTAGCCAACCGAGGCTGACAAGCTCGACTACATCAATAAGCACTTCGCGATGAAGCTCAAGAAAGAATTTACCAAGCACATGTGCGTCGACAAGCTCCTCATCAAGATCGACAAGCTCCTCGTCAAGATCGACAAGCTCCTCCTCAAGCGAGACAAGAACGTCAAGTCCATCGAGAGAAAGAAGACAATGGACCCCGTCCTCGCCAAGAGCAACATGAGGTCGACAACCCTCCTCGCCAAGAGCAACATGAGGAAGACAATCCTCCTTGCCAAGAGCAACATGAGGAAGACAACCCTCCTCACCAAGAGCAACATGAGATTGCCAATCCTCACCGACATGGGCGTCATCATCCCCGACCCCAACACAATGAAGAGCAATGATATGGCAAGCTAAAGTTCACCATGCCCAAGTTTACCGGAAGCAATGACCGCGAAGAGTACATATCATGGGCATTGAAGGTTGACAAAATCTTCCGCTTGCACAACATCGAAGAAGAGAAGAAGATCGCAATGGCATCCCTTGAATTGCAATACTACGTGATAGAGGCAAAGGTGTCCCGTCTTTCGATGAGATGATAGATATCGCTTTGGTGGAAATCGACTTTGACGACCCGACTACGAACGTGAGAGGACGTCGCGCCTTAGCAATCGCTAAACCAACTCTGAGAGGTTATTGACCACGCTGGAGCACGATCAACCTGACCACGAGGGTCTGTTTCCTGCGAGCAAACGAAGAACAAGCAAGAAACTGAGATTGCAATCTGGATATTGCGAATATAAGATGAAAGCTTTATTGATCAAGGTGGGGTTACGTGGCGCCTTTGTGCAGTCGTTGAACACAAGCGAAATGCACGCGAAGTTGCAGCTATGGTGAACTTTTAATCTAAACAAAACCCAAAGTCTAAACGGTGCCCGAAGGGCTGTATATATGGAGGAAGAGGGGGAATTTCGTGGCCCTTGGGGAAGGGGTCTGAAACCAACCCTATCTCTTGTTTCCCCACACATACGGACTCTAAAAACAGCCTATACTTATGTATTTCGAAAATACATGGGCCTGGCCCAATAATAAGGTGACGCAGCACCTAGAATAGCCTCTGGACGAAGTTTATGAAGTGGCATCTTGTATATTTCATCCAAGGCTTCATGCACTTATTATGGTGGCTTCAATGTCCTGAAATCAGCTTGCAGCATGGGCTGGTTGGATGAGCTACAGTCCGTGTTGTGGTCCATCCGCACCACCACAACCAAGCCCACCAATGAGACCCCTTTCTTCCTTGTCTATGAGGCCGAGGCGGACCTCCCCTCGGAGCTCAAGCATGGTTCCCTGCGACCCCTACCATTTGACGAGGGTCGCGAGGACGACTCACGAGAGGCTGACCTTGTGCTCCTCGAGGAGGCCTCCTGATGACAGTATAGGGGATCAATTGTAGCTCTTTTTGATAAGTAAGAGTGTCGAATCCAACGAGGAGCAGAAGGAAATGACAAGTGGTTTTCAGAAAGGTAATGTGTGCAAGTGCTGAAATTGTAAGTAACAGAGTAGTTTGATAGCAAGATAATTTGTAACGAGCAAGTAACGATAATAGTGACAAAAGTGTAGCAAGATAGCCCAATCCTTTTGCGCAAAGGACAGGCCAAAACGGTCTCTTATAGTAAGCAAAGCGTTCTTGAGGGTACACGGGAATTTCATCTAGTCAGTTTCATCATGTTGATTTGATTCGTATTCGCTACTTTGATAATTTGATATGTGGGTGTACCGGTGCTTAGGTGATGTTCTTACTAGAACAAACCTCCTACTTATGATTAACCTCCTCGCAAGCATCCGCGGCTATGAGAAAAGTATTAATAATAAATGATAATCATAGCATTAAACTTTTGGATCCAATTGGTCCCTTACGGAATAGCGCATAAACTAGGGTTTAAGCTTCTGTCACTCTCGCAACCTATCATCTAATAACTACTCCACAATGCATTCCCTTAGGCCCAAATATGGTGAAGTGTCATGTAGTCGACGTTCACATGACACCACAAAGGGAATCACAACATACATACTATCAAAATATTGAACACATACCAAGTTCACATGATTACTTGTAACATGATTTCTCCCGTGACCTCAAGAACAAAAGTAACTACTCACAAATGATAATCATGCTCAAGATGAGAGGGGTATTAAATAGCATATTGCGTATGAACATATAATCTTCCACCAAATAAACCATATAGTAATCAACTACAAGATGTAATCAACACTACTAGTCACCCACAAGCACCAATCTATAGTTCCGGTACAAAGATTGAACACAATAGATGAACTAGGGTTTGAGATGAGATGGTGCTGTTGAAGATGTTGATGGAGATTGCCCTCCCCAAGATGGGAGAGTTGTTGGTGATGATGATGACGATGATGGTTTCCCCCTCCGGGAGGGAAGTTCCCCCGGCGAAATTGCTCCGTCGGAGGGCAAAAGTGCTCCTGCCAAAGTCCTCTCCTTTTTTTCTAGGTAAAAATGACTTATATACCAGAAGATGGGTACCAGAGGTGGGCCGAGGAGAGCACAACCCACCGAGGTGCGCTGGGCACCTGGCGCCAGTGGGTTGTGCCCACTGGTGGGCCCCTCCGTACTTATTGGCTCCAATATTCCTCATATATTCCATAAAAATTCTCCGTAAAGTTTCAGCTTGTTTGGAGTTGTGCAGAATAGGTAGCTGACATAGCTTTTCAGTCCGTAATTCCAAATTAGGAATTCTCCCTCTTTGTGTGTACCTTGCAAATTATGAGAGAAAAGGTATTAGAATTACTCCAAAAAGCATTATTATGCATAAAAACATAATAAATAATAGTAGGAAAACATGATGCAAAATGGACGTATCAACTCCCACAAGTTTAGACCTCGCTTGTCCTTAAGCGAAAACCAAAATCGAAAAACATGTCCACATGCTTAGAGAGAGAGATGTCAATGAAAACAAAATACGGGCATAGAAGCATCATGTAGATTGTTATAACAGCAACAAATTTAAACATAAAACTTTTATCATTTACTTCTCATGAATAAGTAACAGTTCATCGCACTATCGAAGTATAAAGCATAAACTCTATTAGAAACCAACAAACTATGCTCTCAGTATCCTTTGCAACTACAATTCATCATCTTTTCAGGAAGGGTCACGTATCGGAGCCTTTAGGCAAGTCCACATACTCAGCCATCATATATTCTATGATTGCTAACACTCACCGCATACACATGAGCAAAAGGTTCCAACCGGACACATAGAAAGATTGGGGCTGATAGTTTCGCCTCCCAACATATTCACCTCAAGGGTGATGTCAACAATAATAACTCATGCTACCCATATTCAACTGGACATATGTGCTTAGATCTTTCCTCACCACATGATGCTTGCCAAAGGAGAATAATAAAAAGGAATAGAGAGAAGAAACTTTGACTCTTGCATAAAAGTAAATACATAAAAGTAAAAGATAGGCCCTTCGCAGAGGGAAGCATAGGTTTCCATGTGCTTATTTGTTTGTATGCTCAACCCCATAGTGAAAAAGAATGTCATGTTGTATTTCACCTTTTGATGGCGACCTTTATTATGCAGTCCGTCGCCTTTATTATTCACCATCACAAGTTCGTACAACGCTCAATTTTCTCTTACACTAAATGATCTCACGATATAAGAAGCAATTTTTATTGCCTTATTGCACCGACGACAACTTACTTGAGGGATCTTGCTCAATCCCTAGGTAGGTATGGTGGACTCTTGAAAATAAGATTTGGGTTTAAGGGTCTTGGTATGCACAAGTAGTATCTCTACTTAGTGCGGAATTTTGGCTAGCAAAGATGAGGGCAAACACCACATGTTGAAGGGTCTATGACGATATAACTTTTATGTGAATATGAACAAACAGAAATCATTACGTTGTCTTGCTTGTCCAACGTCAACAATTTTGGCATATAATATTTTGATGTGGGCTCACAATCACAAAAAATTTCTAGGATAGTGTATTTATATGTGAATCTTCTCTTCCCTTATCAATTCTTTCATGAGTTGCATCATTGACCAATGCTATGTTTGTCAATCTCTAATAAAATTTTCTACTTATACTTTCCCTTATGTGGTGCCATCACCTACCATAAGATTAGCATATGATCTTTTTAATTTATTTCCTTTCTAAGCAAGCTCTCTAAAAGAAAGGATCGAACTAAACTTTTATTCATCTAAAGGTAAAGATCGAACTAAAATAAGTGAAGGCAGAAGATAGTAGGGATGATACGATACCGGGGCACCTCCCCCAAGCTTGGCGGAAGCCAAGGGGAGTGCCCATACCCGATACTCAGTTTTCTATTGGTGATGAAGAAGAAGGTGGTAGTGATGATGAAGTAGAGGGTTTTTCCTTCTTCCTTAGCTTACGCTTGAGGATGGAATTTTCCTCCTTCCATTCACCGACCTCCTGCTCAAACTCCAGTACCTTTTTGCACAGATCTTGATTATTTTCCTACAAAAGGCGAAAGGGTATGAACTGAATCTTAGGCCTCTTTGGTTTGTTTGGGAGGCTTGACTTCTTGAATTCCACATGCATGTCCCTAGGTTGAGGCAATTGGGGTTCATCCTCGTCTGAGCTCGTCTCCTCCTTCTCCATAGGATAGTAATCTTCCTCTTCCTCCAAAGTCTAGCCATAATGCTCCACATCCCTATAAGACTTGGGGTTTGCGATGAAATCAGGAACATAGCTCTCACCCTCAGAGTCTTGGGACGACATATTTTCATATCTATCAGAGAAACAGCAAGAAAAGAAAATAGAAGATTTCTCCGAGATATGGTGTTCAATGGTTTCAGGGGGTATATAAAGATTTTTTATCTTGGGAAACAAGCAAACAGAAGAAAAACGTACTCCTGAGGTACCCCAGGTGGGTAACCCACCTGGGCGCGCTTGGCAAGCCAGGCGTGCCCTGGTGTCTTGTGCCCACCAGGGTCACTTTCCTGGTAGTTTCTTATTTTCATAATTTTCTAAATATTCCAAAACTGACAAAAAATATTTTTGCGAATGTTTCGTTGTCCGTTTAATTACCGTATCACGTACCTCCTCTTTTTCACGATTCTGGAGTGTTCTGGAAGGACTCTTTTTATGTGTTCTTCCGGTGTCATAGTTTGGATAATATTACTTTCAACATTAATGGGCGTACCTGAGACATAATGTTTTATTCGTTGCCCATTAACAACCTTCGGGTTAGTACCTTCGGCATTATTAATTTTGATAGCTCCGGACCGGTAAACCTCCTCGATAACATAGGGTCCTTCCCATTTGAAGAGGAGTTTTCCTGCAAGGAATCTGAAACAAGAGTTGTACAAAAGAACATATTCTCCAAGTTTGAACTCACGCTTTTGGATACTTTTATCATGCCATCTTAATAACTTGACATTTTCATAAGCTTGGGTTCTCCATTCATCTAGTGAGCTAATATCAAATAACCTCTTTTCACCGGCAAGTTTGAAATCATAGTTGAGTTCTTTGATTGCCCAATATGCTTTATGGTCTAACTCAAGAGGTAAATGACAAGCCTTTCAATAAACCATTTTATAAGGAGACATACACATAGGATTTTTTTTATGCTGTTCTATAAGCCCAAAGTGCATCATCTAATTTCTTACACCAATTTTTCTGGGACCTATTGACAGTCTTTTGCAAAATTAATTTTATTTCTCTATTGTTAAGTTCAACTTGACCACTAGACTGAGGATGATAGGGTGATGCAATTCTAAGGCTAACATCATACTTAGCAAGCATTTTACGGAAAGCACCATGAATAAAGTGTGAACCACCGTCAGTCATTAAATATCTAGGGACTGCAAACCTGGGGAAAATAACTTCCTTAAGCATTTAAATAAAGGTTTTGTGATCAGCACTACTGGTTGGAATAGCTTCTACCCATTTAGTAACATAATCAACAACAACCAAAATATGTTTATATCCATTAGAGGAAGGAAAAGGTCCCATGTAATCAAATCATCAAATGGTTCAACAGCAAGGGAATAATTCATAGGCATTTCTTGACGCCAAAGTTGTTAGAATCGCGACTCAAGTCTTAGAATCTTACGACTTTACGATCCAATCTAATCCTTTCGATTCTACGATTTTTCTCATAGAATCTAAGATTCTACGATACTGGTAGTTATGATTCTACGATTCATGATCCTACCAACGGAGCTACGATCCAATTCAGAATCTCAATTTGACAACTTTGCTTGACGCTTACCGATATTACCTATTCTTTGACATTCATCACAAGATAAGACAAACTTACGGGCATCCTTGAAGAGAGTAGGCCAATAAAATCCAGACTGCTATAACTTGTGGGCAGTTCTGTCTCCTGCATGATGCCCTCCATAAGCTTCGGAGTGACATTTCCGTAGGATTTATCCCTGTTCATGCTCAGGTACACAACGTCTAATAATACCATCTTCTCCTTCTTTATAAAGATGTGGGTCATCCCAAAAGTAGTGTCTTAAATCATAAAATATTTTTCTTTTGTTGGTATGTAAAGCTAGGTGGTAAATATTTCGCAACAATATATTTATCATAGTTAGCATACCAAGGAGTGTTATGAGAAACATTTATTGCAGCTAACTGCTCATCAAGAAAACTATCATCAATAGGTAGTGGGTCATCAAGCATATTTTCAAGCCTAGACAAGTTATCAGCTACAAGGTTCTCAGCTCCTTTTTCTATCAGTGATATGTACATCAAATTCTTGTAGCAAGAGAACCCATCGAATAAGTCTAGGTTTAGCATCTTTCTTTTCCATAAGATATTTTATAGCAGCATGACCGGTGTGAACAATTACTTTTGAATTAACAATATAAGATCTAAATTTATCACAAGCAAACACCACTGCTAGGAATTCTTTTTCAGTAGTAGTATAATTTCGTTGAGCACTGTCTCGAGTTTTACTAGCATAATGAATAACATTCAGTTTCTTATCAACTCTTTGTCCTAGAACAGCACCAACAAAGATAATCACTAGCATCACACATAATTTCAAAAGGCAAGTTCCAGTCAGGTGGTTGAACAATAGGTGCATAAATTAAGGCTTTCTTGAGTGTTTCAATGGCTTCTAAAAAATCGTCATCAAAAACGAAAGGAACATCCTTTTGCAAAAGATTTGTGAGTGGCCTAGAAATTTTAGAAAAGTCTTTGACAAATCTCCTATAGAAACCAGCGTGACCTAAGAAACTACGAATACCTTTGATATCTTTAGGACATGGCATTTTATCAATTGCATCAGCCTTAGCTTTGTCCACTACAATAACTTTTAGAAATTTTATGTACCTTCATTAACCATAAAGTGGCACTTCTCCCAATTCAAGACAAGATTTGTTTGCTCGCATCTATGCAAAACTCGATCAAGATTGCTTGAAAAATCATCAAAAGACTTCCCATAAACAAAAAATTCATCCATGAAACCTCAACAATCTTTTCACAAAAGTCAGACAATATAGCAGTCATACATCCTTGAAAGGTAGCAGGTGCATTCCATAAACCAAAAGGCATACGTCTATAAGCATAAGCTCCAAAGGGACAAGTGAAAGTAGTCTTTTCTTGACCAGGTTGAGAAACATATATTTGTGAAAAACCAGAGTAACCATCAAGGAAGCAAAAATGTGTGTGCTTTCACAATCTTTCTAGCATTTGATCAATAAAAGGCAGAGGGTAATGATCTTTTCTAGTTGCTTTGTTTAATTTTCTAAAATCAATTACCATTCTATAGCCTGTAACAATTCTTTATGGAATGAGTTCATTCCTATCATTAGGAACAACAGTAATACCTCCTTTCTTAGGGACACAATGAACAGGACTTGCCCATCTACTATCAGGTATTGGATAGATTATACATGCCTCCAAAAGTTTTAATATTTCCATTCTTACCACTTCCTTCATCTTCGCATTTAACCAACGTTGGAGATCAACAACGGGTTTAGCATCAGGTTCCATATTAATCTTGTGATGACATAGAGTGGGACTAATTCCCTTTAAATCATCAAGAGTATATCCAATAGCAGCTCGGTGCTTCCTTAGAACTTTCAATAATCTTTCTTCTTCATGCTCTGAAAGGTTAGCACTAATTATAACAGGATATATCTTCTTTTCATCAAGATAAACATATTTCAAAGTGTCTGGCAATTGTTTTAATTAAAACACAGGATCACCTTTAGGTGGAGGAGGACCTCCTAGAGTTTCAATAGGCAAATTGTGTTTAAGTAGAGGACGTTGTTCAAAGAAAATCTCATCTATTTCATTTATTTCATGCATATGTAAATCATTTTCATGGTCTAGCGAATATTGTTCTAGCAGATCAGTAGGAGGCATAGCAATAGAAGCAAGACCAATTATTTCATTCTTACTAGGCAATTATTTTTATGAGGTTTTCTACTGAACTTGGAAAAGTTAAACTCATGAGACTCGTCACCAAAGCTGACACCGACAGTTTGTTTCTTACACTCGATTCTAGCATTAACGGTGTTCAAGAAATGTCTACCAAAAATAATGGGATAGAAGTCATCTTGTGGGGAACCAAGAACAAAAAAATAGTAGGGTATTTTATTTTCCCACACAAGACTTCAACATCTCTAACAATCCCAATTGGTGAAATAGTATCTCTATTAGCAAGTTTAATAGTAACATCTATGTCTTCTATCTCTGCGGGTGCGTGCTATGTCATTCATAATTTCTTGATATAAGGTAAAAGGAATACCACTCACGCTAGCACCTATGTCGCATAAACCATGATAACAGTGATCTCCTATTTTAACTGAGACAATGGGCATGCCAACAACGAGTCTATGATTATCTGTTTTATCAGGTTTGACCATTCTAGTAGCTTCATTACAGAAGTAAATAACATGCCCATCTATATTTTCTTCCAGGAGATCCTTAACCATAGCAACACTAGGTTCTACTTTGATTTGTTCATCAGGTTTAGGTGTTCTAATATAACTTTTTTTAACCACAGTTGAAACTTTAGCATGTTCCTTTATCCTAACAGGGAAAGGTGGTTTTTCAATGTAAGCAGTAGGAACAACTGGATCAACATTATGTATAATAGTTTCCTCTTTAGCTAGTACCGGTTATTTTTCTTCTTTAATAGGTGGGTGATATTTGAACCACTTCTCCTTATGGAGATCAACGTGAGTAGCAAATGATTCACAAAAAGAGGCTACTATCTCAGAGTCAAGTCCAAATTTAGTGCTAAACTTTTGAAAAGCATCGGTATTCATAAAAGGTTTAACACAATCATATTCATGTTTAATACCTAACTCTTTACCTTCTCGAGTTCCCAATCTTCAGAGTTGCGTTTAATTCTTTCCAAAAGATCCCACTGGAATTCAATAGTATTCTTCATAAAAGAACCAGCACAAGTATCAAGCATGGATCGATCATTATGAGAAAGCCGAGCATAAAAATTGTGGATAATAATTTCTCTTGAGAGCTCATGATAGGGGCATGAATATAACTTGGACTTAAGCCTCCCCCAAGCTAGAGCGATAATTTCTCCTTCACGAGGCCAAAAATTATATATGTAATTCCGATCACGATGAATTAGATGCATAGGATAATTTTTTTGGTGGAACTCCAATTTCAATCGATTCCAATTCCAAGATCCAATATCATCGGATAGCCTATACCATGCCAATTCATCTCCCTTGAAAGATATAGGGAAAACCTTCTTCTTGACTTCATCTTCGGGTAAACCTGCAAGCTTAAACAATCCACAAATTTGTTCCATACATATATCAAGTGCATATCAGGATGTTCGGTTCCATCTCCTGTATAAGGATTAGCTAGCAGTTGTTCTATCATACCCGAAGGAATTACATATTCAATATTTTCAGTAGGTGCAGTGGGTTGAGGGATAGCTAATTGTTGTTCCGGTCGAGGTGAAGATACCCAGAACAACCCCCTCAAAGGATTATTTTCCGTAGTAGCAAGTGATAATAAATTTCACATCACTATATAAATGTTTCCCTACAAAATTACACTTACCAAAGGCGCTTCACTCACCGGCAACAGATGCCATAAAATAGCTTTAACAAAATAGGGGGTCAATTGTAGCTCTTTTCGATAAGTAAGAGTGTCGAACCCAACGACGAGCAGAAGGAAATGACAAGTGATTTTCAGCAAGGTATGTCTGCAAGTGCTGCAATTGTAAGTAAAAGAATAGTTTGATAGCAAGATAATTTGTAACGAGCTAGTAACGATAATAGGAAAAAAGTGCAGCAAGATAGCCCAATCCTTTTGAGGCAAAGGACAAGCCAAACGGTCTCTCATAGTAAGTATAGCGTTCTTGAGGGTACACGGGAATTTCATCTAGTCACTTTCATCATGTTGACTCGATTCGTGTTCGCTACATTGATAATTTGATATGTGGGTGGACCGGTGCTTAGGTGTTGTTCTTACTTGAACGAACCTCCTACTTATGATTTACCCCCTCGCAAGCATCCGCAACTATGAGAAAAGTATTAATAATAAATTCTAACCATAGCATTAAACTTTTGGATCCAAATCAGTCCCTTACAAAGTAGCGCATAAACTAGGATTTAAGCTTCTGTCACTCTCGCAACCCATCATCTAATAACTACTCCACAATGCATTCCCTTAGGCCCAAATATGGTGAAGTATCATGTAGTCAACGTTCATATGACACCACTAAGGGAATCACAACATACATACTATCAAAATATCGAAGACATATCAAGTTCACATGATTACTTGCAACATGATTTCTCCCGTGACCTGAAGAACAAAAGTAACTACTCACAAATGATAATCATGCTCAAGATCAGAGGGGTATTAAACAGCATATTGGATCTGAACATATAATCTTCCACCAAATAAACCCTATAGTAATCAACTACAAGATGTAATCAACACAACTAGTCACCCACAAGAACCAATCTATAGTTCCGGTACAAAGATTGAACACAAGAGATAAACTAGGGTTTGAGATGAGATGGTGATGTTGAAGATGTTGGTGGAGATTACCTTCCCCAAGATGGGAGAGTTGTTGGTGATGATGATGACGATGATATCCCCCTCCGGGAGGGAAGTTCCCCGACGGAATCGCTCCGCCGGAGGGCAAAAGTGCTCCTACCGAAGTTCTGCCTCGAGACGGCGGCGCTCTGTCTGAAATTCCTCTCCTTATTTTTTTCTAGGTCAAAATGACTTACCAGAAGATGGGCACCGGAGGTGGGCGAGGAGAACACAACCCACCAGGGCACACCTGGGCTCCCTGGCGCGCCCAGGTGGGTTGTGCCAACCTGGTGGGCCCCCGCTGGTACTTATTGGCTCCAATATTCCTCAAATACTCCATGAAAATTCTCCATAAAGTTTCAGCTTGTTTGGAGTTGTGCAGAATAGGTAGCCTGACGTAGCTTTTCCATGTCCAGACTTCCATCTGCCGGAATTCTCCCTCTTTGTGTTTACCTTGCAAATTATGAGAGAAAAGGCATTATAATTACTCCAAAAAGCATTATTATGCATAAAAACATCATAAGTAATAGTAGGAAAACATGATGCAAAATGGACGTATCACCCGCCGCCAGGTCACCCTTCGTGCTGCAAGGTACTAGCAGGCCTTGCGGCGCTACCACAGTCACAACATCCTCCCTCGCACTCTCGAGGTCGGGGACGTCATCCAATGATGGATCCTCTCCAGGGAGGGCCTCCAAAAGCTCTCGCCTATGTGGTAAGGCCCTTGCAGGGTCGCCCACGTCTCCAGGCCATGCCCAGCGCGCCTAGAGACAGAGGATGGGGTTCCCGTGCAAAACGCTTGGAACATCTAGCACCTCCGTAAGTTCTACCCGTGACCATCTCACGTAAGAATGAGGTGGGGTTGTACACGCCCTAGAGCCTCCCGGTGCGCCGCCCCACGGCCTCGCGAGGGCTCCCACCCACGCCTAAGTGGAAGCCCTATGCTCTGTGCTGGCAGAAAGATCGAACTACGATGATTCCCACGCCCAAGTGGAAGCCCAATGCTCCGTGTTGGCGGGAAGATAAATGAAGTTGCCGGACGCGGTAGCCGTCTTCCTTTTTCTGCTTGTAAACAAGTTGTGGCTTCTCTAAGTAAACATTGTGGTTTTTGCGCCTTCTCCAAGAAAAGAATTTGGTTTTCTTCGCGACGTTTTTTGCTGATTTCATTCTTTTTTGGGGGCCGCGCGTGCTTAGTGGCTTCCCTCATGAGCCTTATGCGAGTGGGGGCTGGGTATTATGCTTACGCTCAGGTCAGTCACGGCAGCGTTAAGAGCCCAGGCCCCGGGCTCTGTGCCGTGGGCTTGCTCCAGCGTGCACAACCCCACCAAGGCCTTGGTGTCTAATGTCCTCGTCTGGCCTTTACATAAGCGAGCGAAGAGTGCACTACCCCCCCTGTGGTCGTTGCCTCAGGAGCACTTGCTAGCCTAGGCGCTCTCACCTACTGGCCTTGCACAGGCATTGTGACTTGGCATACTAGCGACGATTGAGCCCCCGCTTGGGAGTTGTGTTCTAATGACATACTGCACGAAAGTAAGTGCGAAGGAAAAACAAGCCTCATGAGAACACAAACATGGTTCGATACATCATTAAGAAATCTAGAAAATGTTCCTCGCACCCCCACGGGGTCATAGTTAAGCATCAGCAGGTAGGAAAGAGGGGCAGCCTAAGGAGACGCGACGTTGCTGTCGTGGTTGTCGTCGCCCTCATGCTCCTCAGCTCCATGCTGGTCTTCATGGCTGTCAGGGGCAAATTGTGCGCTCAGCGCATCCACGTGATCTTCCACCCACTCCCCAAGGGCATCACAGATCACCTCTGGGACAGGGCTATCACGACTTCAAAGTCGAAGCAGAGGTTGGAGTGAAAGAGATGGCTGAAGACGCACGTCGACGGTTGGGCAAGGAGGTCACGACTTTCCTCTTCAATGAGTTCACCCACCTTCTTCGGGCCCCCATCGAGCCGCTCCACGACCTTGGTGAAAATGGCAAGGTAGTCGGCACCGTCAGGCATGAGCGGGCTGGGGACATCCTCTTTGCAGATGGAGCCCAGGACACGACGAGCCCTCAACTCGAGGTCCTGCAACATTTTGGAGCGTGTGTGCTGTAGCCCTCGAGCCCTGTTTGCTTCGTCTGCCTCCCATTCCACAAGAGATGTAACGCCCTCCTTTATGTGACTGCACCGAATGGATCTAGCGCTACGTGCTCGATGTCATCCACTGGATCAAGAATGTCGACACCACACAAGATTTCAAGGATTTATAGCGAGTAGCAATCACACACTTATTACATCGTTGTCCACAAGGGAACTTAATACAATAATATGGCTTAAGGCCATCTAATAATAACAGCGGAAGGCTTGGAAAGCAGGTGAGTCCATCAACTCCAACGGCATCACCGAGTATAGAACCACGACCTAACACCTTACTCGACGTGCGAAAAGTCTGCAACATGAAAAGTTGCAGCCCGAAAACGGTCAATTGACACATGGAATATCGGCAATGTAACACATAGAGAACAATGAAGCAACAGGCCTATACTACATGCATATTTGGCTGGTGGAAAGGCTCTCTGATTTACATTTTTGCATAAAGCTGATTTTCCCTACATCAAAGGAATAATTTTATTTAACTATCATGGTGGTTGTTAAACATTGAGAATGGTTGACAGCATCCTCAATCCCAATTAAAAAGTACTCATTAAAACCCAATAACTTTATTATTAGAAGTAACATGTTGAGATTCACATGATATTCAAGTACTAGATACTCAAGATTTGTCCATAACCGGGGACACGGCTAATCATGATTAGTTTATACACTCTGCAGAGGTTTAGCACTTTTCCCCACAAGACTCGATCGCCTCCGCTTGGTTCTCGCACTACATGGTGTTTGAGAAATGGATGACCGAGACATAGTCTTTCGTGCGCTAGCACCTTACATGTGGGTAGACCGTACCAACCTATATCCCCTACATCAGCTAGCCTACCCGTAAGAGTTCGCACAACTTAGTCAACTACGCCAGAGCCCATAATTGGCTTGTGGCTGCACACGGAAGTCTCGGTTTGAATAATCTTATGATCCCTTAGAGCACAGGTGGCGGTCCAAGAAATCTGAGGCAAGTCATGATAGAAACCAGGTGCCTCAATCCACCCAGGATGTGTGTTTAGGTTGCCACCTTAGATAAACCATTAATTAACAATCTCACATCTGTCATGGATATCACTCACCCAATCCACGTCTACTAGCATAGCATGGCATAATAAGCAAGCGTAGAAGTAACTCCCAAGGTTTCATAAGTAAAAGCAGGTAATAGGTACTACCTCAATCTACTTCCCATCCCACAATTTAATTTGATCCTAATCATGCAAGTGTTTGAGGATTGATCTAATGCATAAAACTGAGTAGTAGAAAAAGTATGATCAAGTGTTACTTGCCTTGCTGATGATCCGCGAGTCCTAGAGATTCGAAGTAACAAGCGGCACACTCCGGGTGATCTAACGCAGACAAACAACAAGCACACAATAAGTACTCATCTAATGCACAGGGAAATCTCGAATAAAAGATCTAACCAGATAGTTCAACTTAAGAACCACAGTTGCAAAAGAATCGAATCAAATAAAGCAACGAAAGTCGGAACTCGAGAGAGCGACTCGGTTTAGCAATCTGAAATTAGGTCAAAATTCCATAGTAGCAAAACTCTATGTAAGTAGGGTAGTCGAACGGCGGTTTCGTTCTGAAACTCGGTAACGCTTGAATCACTGATTCGATAAGCGAGCAAGAAATAAAACAGATTTGAAAATCGGATCAATCAAATCGAAAAATAACGGATTAAATCCGATTTAAAAGAAAACGCATTTAACGGATTAAATAGCAGACGTTCGTTAACAGAACTAATCCAACGAACGCGTTCATTGAAAGCGAACGGGTCGGTGAGCGTTTGCTAAATAAGAAAACCGAAAAAATAAAACCAATCTAGGTTTTACAAAAAACGAACATCTTTTTTAAATAAACCGGATCGGGTTTTAGGGAAAACCGGATCGAACGGCGCTGGGCGGTGGCTACCTCGTGATCGCCGGGCGGGGCTCCGGCGAGGCTCCGGGTCGGGCGAGGTCGGCGGGTGGCGCGAGGTCGGCGAGGGCTCCGGGCGACGAGGCGGCTGGGTGCTCCGGCGACGGGCGGCTTCAAGGGCGGGCGGCGGCTCGGGTCGAGGGCGGCGACAAGGCGAGTTGAGGAGAGAGAGGGGGTCCGGTTAAATAGGAGGGCTCCGGTGCCTTGGGAGGGGCACGGCGACGGTGTCCGACCCGGACAGGCGGCCAGCGGTGGCGTCTTGGCGGGGCTCCTTTCGAGGCGGCCAGCGAGGGAGGAGAGGGAGGTGGGCTGGGGCGCTGGCCGGGCTGGGGCAGTGGGCCTTGGCCCGGGCGGTAGCGTTTTTTAAATAAAACAAAAGCAATTAAAAAAATATCAAACGAACTCCGATTTAAATAAAACAAATTTTCCCTGACTCCTAAAAATGAGTCGAACAAAATGAACTTTTAAAAACGGCAACATGCATAATATTTTTAAAATGCTCATTTTTGCCTAAAAGATAAATCTTTCAAAAACCAAATTTGATTTATTTAAAATATCTTCATTTTTCCTAAATGTTGGGAAAGTCATATTATTCCCTCTCTTAATATTTTTATAGGAAAACTTTATGAGGATAATTAAATAAATCCAATGATCCTATTTTCAAAATTTGAGAAATCCCAAATATGAAAATAATGAAACTTCCAACTCTCCGAGGGTCCTTGAGTTGCGTGAAATTTTCTAGGATCGGAAAATGCGAGAAAAATATGATATGCATGATGACCTAATGTATAACATTCCAAATTGAAAATTTGGGATGTTACAAACCTACCCTTAAGATGAATCTCGCCCTCGAGATTCGGGTTGGCTAGAAAATAGGTGAGGGTGGTCCTTGAGCAAAACTTCCTCTCTTTCCCGTGTGGCTTCATCCTCGGTGTGGTGGCTCCAATTGAACTTTGCAAAACTTGATAACCTTGCTGCGGGTAACTCTGCTGGCATAATCGAGAATCTTAACCGGTTTCTCCTCATATGTCAAGTCATCCTTCAATGAATTGCTTCCAATGGTACAAGATCTCTTAACGGTACCTCTGCTATCTCGGGGTGACATTTCTTCAATCGAGAAACATGGAATACATCATGAACTCCTGACAGTCCTTCCGCAATTCCAACTTATAAGCAACTTCTCCCATGCGTTGCAAAATCTTATACGGTCCAACGAAGCGTGGTGCTAACTTTCCTTTAACTCCAAAACGCTTAACTCCTCAAGCGGGGATACTCGAGATATACTGTCTCCAACTTCATACTCAATCGCTGGCGCTTTGAATCGGCATAGCTCTTTTATGTCCGGACTGGGCTACCTTGAGCCTGTCTCGAATCAACTTAACTTTCTGTTCGCACTCCTTAATCAAATCTGGTCCAAACAATGGCGATATATCCGGTTTAGTCCCATAACAATGGTGTCCTGCACCTTCTTCCATACAAAGCTTGAAAGGTGCCATCTTCAAGCTGGTTTGGTAACTGTTGTTGTAGGAAAATTCTGCATACGGCAAATTATCATCCCGGCTAGATCCATAATCTAGGGCACAAGCTCTCAAAGATATCTTCCAAAATCTGATTGACTCTCTCATCCGTCCATCGATCTGTGGGTGGAAAGCTGTCATCAATTCCAATCGGGTTCCCAATGTTTAGGTAACCGGTTCCAAAATTTCGAGGTAAACTGGGTTCCTCTATCCGTCACGATGCTCCTCGGAACTCCGTGTAAGCACACAATTCTGGTCATGTATATCTTTGCCAACTTAGCACCGCTATAGGTAGTCTTGATCGAATAAAATGAGCTACCTTGGTCAAACGGTCGACTATAACCCAAATCGAGTCATATCACGAGCGAGTCTTTGGAAATCCGTGATAAAATCCATGCCTAGTTTATCCCACTTCCATTCGGTATCGGCAATGGTTGTAACAATCCTCTGGCTTCGATGTTACGCCTTTACTTTCGACATACATCGCAAACTGCTACATACTCCGCAATATCTTTCTTCATTCCGGTCCACCGTAGTGTTCTTCAAATCCAAATACATCTTGGTATTTCTGGGTGAATCGAATAGGGTGAATCATGGCCTTCTTGTAAAATCAACTTCACGATCTCTCGGGTCATTGGGCACATAAACACGGTCCTCAAACCATAGGGTATCGTGCTCATCCTCACGAAATCCTTTAGCTTTTCCTTTGCTCATTTTCTCCTTTATAGAGGCAACTTCCTTATCCGCCTTTTGGGCTTCTCCGATTTTGTCCATCAGCGTTGACTGAATCTCCAATGCTGCTACATAGCCTCTCGGAACTATTTCCAAACATAGCTCTCGAAGGTCCTCGGCTAACTCATTGGGTATTCCTCCCATCATTAGGGTATTGACGCGTGGCTCTTACGGCTCAATGCGTCTGCTACGACATTAGCCTTCCCGGGTGATAATGCAATCTCATGTCATAATCCTTGATAAGCTCTAACCATCTCCTTTGTCTCGAGATTCAATTCATACGTGTGAAAATGTACTTGAGACTCTTGTGATCCGTATATACTTCACAATGATTTCCAATGAGAAAATGTCTCCACGTCTTCGTGGCATGCACAACGGCTGCTAACTCCAAATCATGAGTGGCATAATTCAACTCATGGGGCTTAAGTTGTCGTGAAGCATACGAAACAACTCTTCCTTCCTGCATAAGTATTGCTCCAAGTCCTCGGCGTGAAGCGTGCAATACACCTCATAATCCTTAGTCTGATCCGCAATATCAAAACTGGTGAGGTAACCAATCTTTTCTTCAACTCTGAAAACTTGCCTCCACGGTCCTCGGTCCATATGAATTTGTTTTCCTTCTTCAACAATTACATCATAGGCTTGGCAATCCTTGAGAAATTCTCAATGAACCTTCGGTAGTATCTTGCGAGTCCAAGGAAACTCGAATCTCTCCAACTGTCGTAGGTGCTTCCCATTTGGTTACGGTCTCAACTTTTGTGGGGTCAATCGCTATCCCTTCTCCGGATATAACATGTCCGAGAAATCCAACTTCCTTTAACCAAAACTCACATTTGTGAACTTGGCATACAACTGGTGTTCCCTCGGTTTCTCCAAAACCAATCGCAAATATTCCTTGTGTTCCTCTTCATTCTTCGAGAAAATCAAAATGTCATCAATGAACACCACGAACTTATCCAAAAACTCCATAAACACTTTGTTCATCGTGTTCATGAAATAGGCTGGTGCGTTAGTCACCCAAACGACATAACGGTATACTCGTATAGTCCATATCTCGTGGTAAATGTTGTCTTGGGTATGTCCTGCTCCCGAATCTTCAATTGATGGTACCCTGATCGCAAGTCGATCTTGGAAAACACCTTGGCTCCTTGCAAGCGATCAAACAGATCATTTATCATAGGTAGTGGGTACTTGTTCTTGATTGTTACTTCATTCAATCCACGATAATCAACAACCATTCTTAGAGATCCGTCCTTCTTCTCCACTAGCAAAACGGGTGATCCCCAAGGTGAAGAACTTGGGCGTATAAAACCTTTATCCAAAAGTTCCTTAATCGCTTCTTGATTTCCGCCAAATCCTGTCTTTGGCATCCTATACGGTCGCTTCGATATCGGGCCTGTTCCTGGCAACAGCTCGATCAAAAACTCAATGTCTCTATCCAGTGGCATTCCTGGCAACTCTTCCGGAAATACATCCGGAAAATCCTTCACCACTGGTACTTCTTCCTGTACCACTCCTGATAAGCAATTTACTTGTGCTCTCCTCGGCTCGTGCCGTGATACATACTTAATCCTTCTTCCTTCTGGTGTGGTGAGCAAAATTGACTTTGTGGTGCAATCAATGTTTCCTCCATACTTTGATAACCAGTCCATACCTAATATCACATCCAATCCTTGGGATTCCGTAACTATTAGGTCCGAGGGGAAAACATAGTGTCCAATCCTTAATGGCGCCGATCACACCATTTATGGCCATGTACTCTGCTCCCGTGAGGTTACTAGCATGGGTGACCTAAGGGCTTGGGTTGGTAACTTGTACTTATCCACAAATCCCCTTGATATGTATGAATGCGATGCACCAAGATCGAAAAGAACAACCGCAGTAAATGACTTAATCAAAAACTTACCGATTCTTGCATCGGGCTGATCTTCAACCTCCTCCACTTCAATGTGGTTCACATCCCCTATTGAAAGGGTTGGGCTTCTTTCCGAGCTTCCATTGCCATTTCCATTCGCCTTACGGGCCGATCATTGGCATAATGCCCGATCTTGCGGCACTTAAAGCAAGTAATATGACTCAGTCTACTTTGGATGGTGTTGACGGGTTGGTGTGATTACATCCATTACTTCCTCCATTCCCGTTCCCATTCTTGGTGCTGTTATGGTTATGCGAATTACCTCCTCCATGGGTATCTTTGAAACTGAATTCCTGATTTAGGGGTATAACGAGGTTTCTGCCGAGCTCGAGTTATACTTCCCTTGCCCATACTTCCGCTTGCAGTTCTCAATTCTTCTTTGCTTTCCTTCAATCATGAGGGCTCGATCTACTAACTCCTGGTAGTTATTGAAACTGGCTACCATCAACGGCATCTTGAACTCATCATTCGGTCCTTCTAGAAACTTCTCCTGTTTAGTCTGCATCAAGAGTAACGCGTCATCCGGGGCATAACGTGCTAGTTTACTAAAGTCATCCACGTCTTGCCAACAGTCCTTCCTCCTTGGCGTAAGTTGCGAAACTCACGTTTCTTCATGGCCATAGCTCCTGCTGAAACATGGGCGGTCTGAAAAGCTTGTTGAAATTGATCCCATGTGACAAAGGTGTCTCTGTGGTAAGTGGCTGTGAAATTCTCCCACCATCTTTGTTGCGGGTCCTTCAAGCTGATGTCTTTGCAAACTTCACTCTTTCTCCATCCGTGCATCCTGCAGTGGTCAGCTCCCTTCCTATCTTGCGGAGCCGGTCATACTGCTACAATTGGCTCGGTGCTCTTGGAGTACACCGCGGAGTTCGATCTAAGGAAACGAAATGATGATCCGCAGTGGTGGTGGCGGTGGGTTGTTGTTGTTGTTGTTGCCTGGTTATGCACCAATGTTTGAATCAGGGTATTCGCTGCCGGATCGGTTGGGTGATCTCTGGCGGGAAAAGCGAATCCGGGTCGCGTCTCGGAGGCATCTGATGGGTTTAGAAAAGATGAGAATTTAGAATAGAATGAGGTCTAAGGGAATCACTACCCAAATGCACATGAGCAAATACACACAAAATCACTTCATTCAAGCAAACAAAGGCTTACAACGATCTAACTAACGCAAAAGTGCGTGTACTATAATGTTTACATGGAGGGAATACTACTAATATGTGGGGACTTCTACTAATTTGAACCGGTGGAAGACTCCATAATGTCTGCTCCAGCTTCGTCTTCAAAGTCGGGTTCACTTGGATCCGAATCGGTGTCGTCGATGTTGATGTAGTCGCTTGGGCAATCGACATACTGGTCTTCATTCCTGAGCGCCAACTTCTTCTTCAGTTCTTCAATCTCGTACTTAAGATCGTTATTGTGTCTTGCTAGAGCTATGATCTCGTCCATATAGTCCTTGCGAGTTGTCTTTAGTTCTTCTTCAAGCTCGATGATCCTTCCCTTTGCATTCTGCAACTCCAACATATCATTGCACATCTGGTTCTCCTGGCGTCGAATGTGCTGGTTTAACTCCTGGATAAATGCTGCAATGGATCTATCCTTCTTGGTGCTGACGACGTCCCATTTGTCATCTCGGCGTCCGCAAATCTGGTAGATTGTGTCCTTGAGGTCTTCTTGATAAACTTCTCCAATGCGTCCCATGGTAATGTGAGCTGCCATGCTCTTTCCCAGACTCCAAGTTGGTGCAATCGAAAACACTATCTATAGGCTTGGTGATTGGGGCGAATGTCCTTCTGGAACGTGAGCGTGAATCTTCCAGCGCTCCTCTTGAGGCAGTGGCGTTGAAAGTTCGGTGAAGCTTGGTAGTCCAATGTTCAGTACTTGGTAACTTCCTTCAAGTGAAATCCAAAAGGTGTGCCTTCATCAGGTTGGGTGTACTTGATCTTCGCGTCCTTCATCCTAAAGAGAGTAGAAAAGATGAGGAGTTAGAAAATGGGAAGAGAATAGTGATCTATGGTTTTATCTTAGTGGTCGTGTCTCCTACAATCGTGTGCTCGATACCATTCTCTGTCGCGACCAGGACCGAATGGATCTAGCGCTCTGTGCTCGATGTCATCCTGGATCGATGTCCGACACCACACAAGATTTCAAGGATTTATAGCGAGTAGCAATCACACACTTATTACATCGTTGTCCACAAGGGAACTTAATACAATAATATGGCTTAAGGCCATCTAATAATAACGTGGAAGGCTTGGAAAACGAGTGAGTCCATCAACTCCAACGGCATCACCGAGTATAGAACCACGACCTAACACCTTACTCGACGTCTAAAAGTCTCGCAACATGAAAAGTTGCAGCCAAAACGGTCAAGACATGGAATATCTTTGGCAATGTAACACATAGAGAACAATGAAACAACAGGCCTATACTACATGCATATTTGGGTGGTGGAAAGGCTCTACGGTTACATTTTTGCATAAAGCTGATTTTTCCCTACATCAAAGGAATAATTTTATTTAACTATCATGGTGGTTGTTAAACATTGAGAATGGTTGACAAAGATCCTCAATACCAATTAAAAAGTACTCATTAAAACCCAATAACTTTATTATTAGAAGTAACATGTTGAGATTCACATGATATTCAAGTACTAGATACTCAAGATTTGTCCATAACCGGGGACACGGCTAATCATGATTAGTTTATACACTCTGCAGAGGTTTAGCACTTTTCCCCACAAGACTCGATCGCCTCCGCTTGGTTCTCGCACTACATGGTGTTTGAGAAATGGATGACCGAGACATAGTCTTTCGTAAGCGCTTAGCACCTTACATGTGGGTAGACCGTACCAACCTATATCCCCTACATCAGCTAGCCTACCCGTAAGAGTTCGCACAACTTAGTCAACTACGCCAGAGCCCATAATTGGCTTGTGGCTGCACACGGAAGTCTCCAGTTTGAATAATCTTATGATCCCTTAGAGCCTGGGTGGCGGTCCGAAGAAATACAGGCAAGTCATGATAGAAACCAGGTGCCTCAATCCACCCAGATGTGTGTTTAGGTTGCCACCTTAGATAAACCATTAATTAACAATCTCACATCATCATGGATATCACTCACCCAATCCACGTCTACTAGCATAGCATGGCATAATAAGCAAACGTAGAAGTAACTCCCAAGGTTTCATAAGTAAAACAGTAATAGGTACTACCTCAATCTACTTCCCATCCCACAATTTAATTTGATCCTAATCATGCAAGTGTTTGAGGATTGATCTAATGCATAAAACTGAGTAGTAGAAAAAGTATGATCAAGTGTTACTTGCCTTGCTGATGATCCGCGAGTCCTAGAGATTCGAAGTAACAAGCGGCGCACTCCGGGTGATCTAACGCAGACAAACAACAAGCACACAATAAGTACTCATCTAATGCACAGGAAATCTCGAATAAAAGATCTAACCAGATAGTTCAACTTAAGAACCACAGTTGCAAAAGAATCGAATCAAATAAAGCATCGAAAGTCGGAACTCGAGAGAGAACGACTCGGTTTAGCAATCTGAAATTAGGTCAAAATTCCATAGTAGCAAAACTCTATGTAAGTAGGGTGGTCGGAACGGCGGTTTCGTTACGAAACTCCAGGCGCTTGAATCACCTGATTCCGATAAACGAGCAAGAAATAAAACAGATTGGAAAATCGGATCAGAAATCAAATCTGAAAAATAACGGATTAAATCCGATTTAAAAGAAAACGACGAGCGGATTAAATAACGGACGTTCGTTATCGTAACTAATCCAACGAACGCAGCGTTCATTGAAACGAACGGTCGGTGAACGTTTGCTAAATAAGAAAACCGAAAAAATAAAACCAATCTAGGTTTTAAAAAACCGAACATGTTTTTTTAAATAAACCGGATCGGGTTTTAGGGAAAACCGGATCGAACGGGCGCTGGGCGGTGGCTACCTCCGGTCGCCGGGCGGGCTCCGGCGGCTCCGGTCAGGCGGGTCGGGCGGGTGGCGGCGGGTCGGCGAGGGCTCCGGGGCGACGAGGCGGCGGGTGCTCCGTAACGGCGGCGGCCTTCGGCGGGCGGCGGCTCGGCTCGGGTCGAGGGCGGCGACGGCGGGGCGAGTTGAGGAGAGAGAGGGTCCGTGAGGTTAAATAGGAGGGGCTCCGGTGCCTTGGGGAGGGCACGGCGGGGTGTCCGACCCGGACAGGCGGCGGCAGTGGCGTCTTGTGGCCGGGGCTCCTTTCAGCGGCCGAGCGAGGGAGGAGAGGAGGTGGGCCGGGGCTGGGAGGGCTGGCCTGGTGGGCCGGCTGGGCCTTGGCCCAGAAGCGTTTTTTTAAATAAAACAAAACGAATTAAAAAAATATCAAACGAACTCCGATTTAAATAAAACAAATTTTCCCCGACTCCTAAAAATGAGTCGAACAAAATGAACTTTTAAAACGGCAACATGCATAATATTTTAAAATGCTCATTTTGCCTAAAAGATAAATCTTTCAAAAACCAAATTTGATTTATTTAAAATATCTTCATTTTTCCTAAATGTTGGGAAAGTCATATTATTCCCTCTCTTAATATTTTTATAGGAAAACTTTATGAGGATAATTAAATAAATCCAATGATCCTATTTTCAAAATTTGAGAAATCCCAAATATGAAAATAATGAAACTTCCAACTCGCTCCGAGGGTCCTTGAGTTGCGTGAAATTTTCTAGGATCGGAAAATGCGAGAAAAATATGATATGCATGATGACCTAATGTATAACATTCCAAATTGAAAATTTGGGATGTTACATCCACCTACTCCTGAAGCGATGCCAGCTCAGCCTCGGTGATGGCTAGAGCCCCAGCACAGCTTCTCGCCATTCGTCTGCTTCAACCAGCCTCCTCTTGAGGTCGTCTATCTCGCCCCTTAGCTCCCCGCACCGGACACAAAAGCGGGACTCCTTAAGCTTTAACTTTTTGCGGTAATCCTTGACAAGCGCTTGATGGGTGTTCACGATCTTCTTGTTGGCCTCCGCCTCGTGTCCGGGTCCGCTTCCTTGGCCTCTTGGAGAGCACGCGCACAAGCTTCCTAATTCGCCGTGGCGGCGGACTCTTTGTCGTTCGAGCGGGCAGATTCATGTTGGAGGTGGCTAAACTTAACGGCGACCTCAAGCTGGTGCCACCCGCGCGCCAGGTGCAGATGCTCATCCGCAAGGCGCACGTCAATGTCATGAAGCTCCACCTCGAGTTGGCTCAGCGCGCCCTTCGCATTCTAAAGAAGATCGTCTTTGGATCGCGTTCGGACACTCCACGGCGCCAAGGCTCGGCTGGGCTGGCGTCAGCGCTCACCACTGCCGCGGCATGAGAAGATTCGGCTGCACCCATCGGGGGCTAGAAGCTGGCCGACACCTCTTCAGTACCTCCTGGGCAGGGCGACATGCCCTGTAGGCTCATCGCCTTCCCGCAAGCGGCTGCCAATCCGCGGCTGCCTCGAGTGCCGGCATGGGTAGGCGCAGTGGCTGATGGCCCCGCCTTCGCCGGCTTGGTGGCCTCGGCGGTGGATGCCCGGGAGGCGGGGAAGCAGCTCACCAAGGGCTCCCTCAAAAGAACCACCGTAGCCCCCACGCATGCAGGACTGCTTGCGGGGACCGAGGGGTGCATGGTCGTTGTGCGCCCGACGCCTCTAGTAGGCGGCTGAGAAGCTGCCCTTCGCCCGGGCACGATCGTGGTGCTTTGTTGCACCGCGCCTTTGCTACACCCCACGGTCGTGGCAAGCGATGAGGAGGCGGCCGCTCAGCTCGGGGGCTCCTTCACCTTCTCGCCTAGAGAGGGCATGCGAGCAGAAAGAGCTTAGGGATGCTTGCCTTGCAGGAGGCGAGGAGGGCGAAGCGCTTACTCGTCCATGGCGACCCACTTCCTCTTCTTCGACACCCTCGATAGTGCACCGATCCCGCTCTCCAGCCGAATCCTCCTCACGGGGGCGCGCGGTCCAGGGATCGTCGTCCCGGGACTCTGCATGCTGCCCGTCGCGCCTAGAGTGGTGGCCCCGCCCCCGGGTAGGGCGTCGCTACTGGCGCCTGCCGGTACCGGGGCGTGTGGGTGGCGGCCCGAGGAGACGGGTCACCACCACCCTCCGGCGCTACAGCCTGGGGTACCGCACCCACGAACCCTTCTGGCTCTCGGACCACTAGGAAGGGGTTGCCCCGAGGACCCTCGTGGCCTTCGGGAAGCGGCCCCGACTGATCGAAGCGCGGCATCCTCGCAACGAAATCCTCCTTGCTCGTGTAGTTATACATGGCGAACCCTTGCCTAGGGAGCTCACTTGCCTCTTCGATGGTCAGAACTCGGAGTATCCCGCTTAACACCAGGAGGCAGACAGCCTGTTTGGAGTCGCATTGTGTCTTCTGGGCTAGTGAAGGTCCACATGCGGCGGGAGTGGCGTTGGAAGGGATAATTGGTCGGCATAGGAGTTCCCTCACCACCATTGTCACCGTCACTCCCGCAGCCCTCAGATTGGCCATCCTCGCCATGACTCGCAACAGCCTCGGGTCATCGAGCCTCTCGTGCCCCTATCCGAGGCTCGGCACTACCGGTGACGCCAGAACCAGTAGTAGGGGGCTGAACTGGGTTACTTCCTTGTAAACCCATTGCCGCCTGAAGCCCTCCGCTTTGTGATTCATCTCCATGTTGTTGCCTTCGCCAGTCGTCACGCCCATGTCACAGAACGACACGCATCTAGAGCGCTGGTTTACAGCGGTTAGCCGAAGACAGAAAAAATGGCGGAGTAGAGCTATCGAGGGAGTCACGCCAACAAAGGCTTCCCATACGAAGGTGAAGGCTGAAAGGAGGAGAACGGATTGGAGGTCTAGGTGCAGAGCGTGCACCTGATAGTGCGAGAACACGATGTTGAAGAAGTCTAAGAACAGGGGTAGCAAGCCAGAGAAGATCGCGGGACGATGAATGGCGATGGTGGTGGCATCCAGCTCAGCGAAAGGTTGCGAGGCGGGCCAACTCTTTGTAACAGCATGAATACTTCATAAATCATAGATACGTTGGAGACGTATCAGCATCCCCAGGCTTAATTCCTACTCGTCCTCGAGTAGGTAAATGATAAAAGAAATTATTTATGAAGTGTGAATGCTAGCAAAGTGCATAAGTTCGATCAATGGTAGTTTCATTCACTTTTCCTAGCATCATAACAACAATTCTTTCTTATAAAACTTCTCATGTTATAGTAGCAACCAATTCACATGTTAAGGTTCAAACAATGAGTTCTCCTGAAACTCAACAACCTATGTTCTCAGTCACCAAGCAATCGCAATTCAATTTATTCAACAGAGTTTAAGTAAGAGCTCCAGATGCTCAACCATCATATAGTCTTCCATGATTGCTAACACTCACCGCATACACATGAGCAAAACGTTTCAACTGGACACATAGAAAGATAGGGGATTATTGTTTTGCCTCCCAACATATTCACCTCAAGGGTGATGTCAACAATAATAACGCATGCTACCCATATCCAACTGGATATATGTGCCTAGATCTCTCCTCACCACATGATGCTTGCCAAAAGAGAAAAATAAAAAGGAATAGAGGGAAAAACTTTGACTCTTGCATGAAAGTAAATACATAAAAGTAAAAGATAGGCCCGTCGCAGAGGGAAGTGGAGGTTGCCATGCGCTTATTTGTTTGTATGCTCAACTCCTTAGTGCAAAAGAACGTCGCGTTATATTGCCCCTTATGATAGCAACCTTTATTATGCAGTCTGTCGCTTTTATTCTTTGCCATCACAAGTTCGTACAACGCTCAATTTTCTCTTACACTAAATGATCTAACACTTTTCGAAGCAATTTTTATTGCCTTATTGCACCGATGACAACTTACTTGAAGGATCTTGCTCAATCCTTAGGTAGGTAAGGTGGACTCTTGAAAATAAGATTTGGGTTTAAGGGTTTTTGGATGCACAAGTAGTATCTCTACTTGGTCCGGAATTTTTGGCTAGCAAAGATGGGGGGCAAGCACCACATGTTGAAGGATCTATGACAATATAACTTCTATGTGAATATGAACAAACATAAACCATTACGTTGTCTTCCTTGTACAACGTAAACAATTTTGGCATATAATATTTTGATGGGGGCTCACAATCATAAAAGATTTCCAAGATAGTGTATTTGCATGTGAAAGTTCTCTTCCTTATACTAATTATTTGTGAATTGCTTGTATGACCAATATTGTGATCGTCAAGCTTCAAAAGATTTCACTTTCTAAACCCAATGTGAAGCTACCACTAGGCATGATATGATTTCAACTTCATGACATTCAATTTATTCAACAATTTACTCATAGGATAAAAGTGAAGCACAAGAGCAATTCCATAGAACAGAGCTTCGTTGACGGGATGTGAGTGCCGCTTACCTAACCTCCCTGGAAACTATTTGAGGACCCTATTTTATTAAAAAAACTTTCACATCTGAGTATTTTATTAAAATAGCAAGCAAAATGAAAATAAAATGACATTCCAATAATAGCGCACATCATGTGAAGAAGCAAAAACTTAGGCTCAACCGATACTAAGTGATAATTGTTGAAGAAGAAAGGTGGGATTTCTACCAGGGCATCCCCAAGCTTAGATCCTTGAGACTCCTTGAAATATTATCTTGGAGTGCCTTGGGCATCCCCAAGCTTGAGCTTTTGCGTCTCCTTAATTCCTCTCATATCACGGTTTTCCTAAATCTCAAAAGCTTCATCCACCCAAAACTAAACAAGAACTCGTGAGATAAGTTAGTATAAACTAATGCAAAAACCTTATCATTCTCTACTGTAGCTGTCGGTGGAAACGACACCTATGGAATCACTGGGATCCCTTCTACGGTTGGCGGGCGCGGGGTTATGCAAAGAGCGGGTCTGGTAGTCAGCACAAGGATCGTTTACCCAGGTTCGGGCCACGAAGATGTGTAATACCCTACTCTTGCTTTGATGTATATTTGGGTGTTCTTGAGCTCTCGAACTAGCTGTGGTGCCTGCGTAGTCCAAAAGATCTGAATCCTTCTCTAGTGTGCCTCGGGCCTCCTTTTATAGGCCAAAGGGGTTGCCACAGTGGCACACAAGAGGTGGAAAGGTAATACAGTGTACAAGCTTATCGCCTGTCATTACGGGACAAGGCGCATTAAATGCGCTCCATAGGTGTCCCGTTGTTTTATTGGGGACGGCAACGCGGCCTGTCCCGTCCATCGTTGCTTCGCCTCGCTCCAACACGCGTCCGGGCCAACGAGGCATGTAGCGCCACGTAGGCTGGCAGGTTGCTGAGATGGCGTGGTGGTAGGGTCTTCACGAAGATCTGCATGCCACCACGCAGGTGCTTGCTGAGTTGGCCTGGAAGCCGCACGTTGCCACGCAGGTGCCTGCCTAGCTGGTTGGGCTGGCAGCTGTATGGGAATGGCGGTGGAGTCTTGGCAGACGCGGGCCTGGTCGCGGCCCCGCAGGTGTTCTTGGCAAGGGCCTTGCCGAGGCCTCAGCAAGGGTCTTGCCGTGACATCGCAGCCATCCCCGGCAAGGATCTTGCCGGAGGTCTCGTGGATTTCCTCGGCGAGGATCTCGCGAGGATGATCGTCTTCTAGTCCTCATCTGATCTCGTGTCTTTATGATTTTCACAAAGATCTGCATGCCACCATGGAGGTGCCTCCCGAGCCTTGGTTCCAATGTGGCTGATGGTGTTGGAACCCTTGGGCTCAAGGGTGGCGCGCTCTGCTGGCGTTGGGCAAGTTTCCCCGACAAGGCTCTTGCCGGGGCCGCGGAGGCCGCCCCGGCAAGGGTCTTGCATGGGTAGTCCACCTCGCCCTCTTGCTCTTTGTGTCTCTGGTCTTGGCGTTGCTTTGCCCGTCTTGTGCTTTTGGCTAGAGCGCTGCTCTGGTATTCTTGTGCTTCCGCTCCCTCCCTTTGCCTTGCTAAGTGTGTCCGTAGGTGCGGCTCTGACTGCCCGTGCACAAGTAGAGGGGTAAAAAGGAGAGCCCCTACTTTTGTCACCGACAGTAGCAAATCACTAAAACTATTATTTAACATTGCATACTAAATGCCTCTGTATATTTAACACTTCTATCCAAAAATAGAATCATTAAACAAGCAAACATATGCAAACAATGCAACCATAACAGCAATCTGCCAAAATAGTACAGTCTGTAAAGAATGCAAGGGTATCAATACTTCTTAAACTCCAAATATTATGAAAATTACCAACCTGTAGAAAATTTATCACAGCTTATTAGGCAAAAAGTTTCAATATTTTTGCAACAGCGGTGAACTTTCTGTTTTCAAACAGCAACATGTATACTTGCAAAATAAGCATGGTGAAGGCTATCCTTGACATTTTTATTGAAATGAAAGATGCAAAAAATTATTCTAAATAACATAAAGCAAATCCTAACAAAATAAATTGACGCTCCAAGCAAAACACATATCATGTGATGAATGAAAACATAGCTCCAAGTGAGGTTACCGATAATGTTGGAGACGAAAGAGGGGATGCCTTCCGGGGCATCCCCAAGCTTAGTTGCTTGGATCTTCCTAGAATATTACCTTGGGATGCCTTGGGAATCCCCAAGATTAGGGTCTTTTCACTCTTTATTATCCTCATATTGATATCTCACCCAAAACTTGAAATTTTCAATCACACAAAACTTAACGGAACTTTGTGAGATAGGTTAGTATGATAAAGAGCAAACCATTTCGCTTTGGTACTATCAAAGACAAGATTCATAATTTTTACACACAATGCCTGCTGTAGCATATCATTTCCACAATTTATATTGAGAAATATAAGCCATAGAAACTAGGAAACAAGCAAACTATGCATTGAAAACAAAATCTGTCAAAAACAGAACAGTCTGTAGTAATCTGTACTCCAACCATACTTCTGTTACTCCAAAAATTATGAAAAACTTATGACCACGTGAGAAATTTGTATATTAAACTTCTGCAAAAAGAATCAACTCAAAATCACTCTTCTGTTAAAAATGAGAATTATTTTTGTGAGCGCAAAAGTTTCTGTTTTTCAGC